>JARVJO010000305.1:25818077-25837747 GCA_031762555.1 Cynodonichthys magdalenae
GATGAGGACGACTGTTTAAACACCAGCTCTAATTGAACCAGGACATTTATTGGTCGATTCGAGGATCAAACACTTGTGAATTTTGCCGTTAAGCTCCTCGTTAGAGAACAGCAACTTGTGCAAAAAGTACTGAAACATTTACCAGTTGGACATGTGCATTCAAAAGCTTAGAGAAGGTCACGTTAAGTTCACCTGTACAGATTTGAAAGCATTTTAGGCTCGTCCTGAAATTTCACCCAAAAGCTGAATATCCCTAACTTTTTGTGAGTAGTGTATAATTCACTGGAGAGATTTTCCAGTGAATTATGAGTTTGTCTAGGGGTCTTTGTCCAGTGAGACTTGCCCAGAAAACCTCAAGGTAGCACCCAAGCTGTATCCTAATCAGATGGTTGAACTACCTCAACTAACTCCTGCCGATGTGGAGGAGCAGTGGTTTTACTCCAAGCTTCCATAGATAGCCCTCGACTTGTATCCAGGATCTTGTTCTTACAGTCTTGATCTACTGTATGTGTTCTGGTTATAGGTTACGGATGAATTGTAGAAAATACATGCATTTTATTTAATGGTAACTTTTACTCCAATGGGTAATTTTCAGTCAACAATTGAGGATCAGATAGGCTTGATGTTGGATGAATGATTATCAGGAAGCAGATTTGAGTTTGTTCCTTGTTTAACTTGTACTTTTTAAACTTGCATTAATTATTGTTGCTTCTTCTTTTTCACTTCACATCATATAATTACATTAGCAAACTCACTAACTATAATGTGAACATGCTCTCAGCATAAAGTATCAGACAATTTTTAAACAGTTTTGTTTTATACATGTTCCTTATGTCTTTTGAACACCAGCTCTGTCAAATCTGTTCAGTTCCTTTGCAAGTGCTGAAACATTACACCTGGCCCGGTGTGTAAAATATGCATGTGGACACTATCGGTTACATGCTTCTAGTCTACTCCAGCTGGGAGAAAATAAGGATATTACAACTCACTCTGTATTTTACCAGCCAGCCCTAGTTTTCCAACACTGATTTGAACCAGTCCCTTCTATATGCTGTTCATTAGATGAGATTTTACCTGCTGCTGCTGTATCTGAATGAATAAAGTCAAGCCTTACGAAACTCAATTTGTAAGTGTAGCAAGAGCAGTTCGTGTTCTGATTTTTGCAAGAGAAACTATATTTTTATCTGAAAACTGCAAATGTCAGTTTACCAAATGATGGAAATGATTATTCGGTCTTTCAAATTGTAAAAAAAAATATTAATCACATTGTCTTTATGGTAACTCTATACATTTAGATACAGGTTGTACAATCATTTTCTGCTGTATTTCTATAACTTGATCCCTTTACACTTAGAGTAGCGTTTGCGTACTCTGTCTTTGCAGACCTTTGCTACAAAACAGAGACAGAGAAGCAGTACAGAGGGCAGAATGAAGCAGATCACTAAAACTGGACAGGTCCTTGAAGCACATTACAGTGTACATTAAAAAGCACAAGAAAGGCCACATCAGCACAACCTGCAACACCATCCTTACTCTTGCTGTTTTTGATGCAGCCTGACTCCAAACAGTACTTGCTGATGTATGAAATCTAAAGAGTTCAGAGTTGTCACTGTCAGTGATTGACATGATGAGAGGATCAATGTAAAAGCTTTACTGCCTAGCAATAATCCATCCAAAGTGATCACGTTTAAAATTGCCTACCGGTATTGATTATATGAAGGCCTAGAAAACACCACAAGCGTAGCAACAATAATCAAGTTAGCTAAATAGGCTTTTTTATTTGTTATATATTTAGCAGAGCTTGTTTCTGTCGTTTTATATTCAGCAACCTTGGTCATTTACTCAGAGTGCTTAGTTTGTTGGACTTACTTTTACAAGCATGGAGAAAGGAGAAAAAGCTGAAATGTAAAGATGCTACTTCAAAATCAGTATAAGCATTTTGCCTTTGATCATATGCTACAGGTTGAGGAACTATCCATGAAATAAACAAAGCTGTAAGAATTGTCACAGTGTTTTAAACAGCTGTGACAAATTAATAAAACCTGATAAAACAGTTAAGCAGCTGCCATTTCAGCAGCCTACAACAGTATGTAGGACAAAGCGGTCCATGATCACAGTAGACCATTGCATTACATCTTATCATTTCCTCTGGAACTGAAACTTAAACTGAGACTCATCAATAATGCACCTATGATCTCCTATTTAGAAGCTCTCAATGGCAGCTCAAGCTACTGCTGTATCTCCTCACCTCTCCCTCCCACTTCTTCATCAAACTTTCTTCAGCATGTAAATTCTCATCAAGAAATCTCTACAGTGACCACTTAAATTTCCTTGATTCTCATTTAGGATCTTGGTTTTCTGCAGAGATTTTTCAATTATTCAGTTGTCCAAGATTCATTATTTAAATCCACACACAACCAGTGTCTTCATGGCCATTTAACTTCTGCTGTCCAAAGTGAAATTATATTTTTTTATTTATTTTCTTCTGAACAAAACAATAATCTTGATTACACAGGGTGACAGATGCTCCTCTATGCATCTCTCTTACTCTCTACCTGAATTATTAAATACTTAGAATCTGGTTAAGCAGTGTACATTTTCCTAAAGGTCAGAAAGTTCATTAACTATAAACTGCCATTGATTGTGTCCTTGTGTATTTCTCAACTTGGTGTAGATTTACCACTGAGCTTGTATAACTGTTAGAACAGGACTTCTTCCTTAGCTACATGAATCCTGAAGGAAAAGTTTAGATCTTTTGAAGTTGGCTTCTGTGGAAATGTTGTGTATGTTACCAGCTGTAACTAATTATTTGAACTACCTTTATTTTGTAGCATTAGAGTTGAATTTTGACTGGATTGACAAACTAACTGCTAGTTCTAAAGAGGTTGAGACCAAAGTGGATTACTTCTTTGTTAAAATAACTCAAATCTAAAAGGAATTATTGCATTTTTGTTGCATTATCGCATAGTCATTTCTTAATTGTCCCGCTAGAAGTTCCCTAGTATTCATAGGAAGTGCTACAGTTAGCTGTTGCTGCTGCTGCTATTCGTCTTTGCAAGTAACCATAGTTACTATGTAAATGCTACATAAAGAAAACATGATGGCAGTGTGATGATTTAAAAATCTGTTTCATGTTAAACCCTATGAAAATTTTGAAATTCTGATTTTTTGCAATTATTTGTTGTAAGACAGTAGCAAACCGTCTTGGTGAAGTATGCAATGTCCTGAACAGAGCCGACTTTCTTCTTAATCTTGGTACCTCAAAAAAACAAACCTTTCCTTCAGTTTTTGCAGAGTGTGCAACAAGCTTAACTGTTACTTTGTGAATCTGGTCCGAACAAAACCCTGTTTTCAGATCTGAGGTCGTTTTAGGCATGAGACAGACACATTGGATTTTCTTTGGGTTGACCGGGACCCTTCAACATTTTGAGGCAGAATTAGATCTTCGGGAGTTGTTTAAGTTATTACTTGGAAATTCCTAATTCTTTGTAATTACAGAAAGCACCACAAGGCCAAAGTGGGTTGCTGCCATTTGAAAACAACTACAATCTCAAAAATTTAATTGCAGTTCATTCAAATGTTATTCATCGGTTTTATTTAGAGAGGTTATTTAAACAGAATTCTATGGTTATTTGTAAGTGTAAAAAGTGGCAGCAGCAGTTAACGGTGGCACCTCTGGAGCAGCCTTGGTCACGTCCAGCAGTAATACAAGAACATTCTGATAGAATAACACTGTAATGCAGAATTAACAGCTGTATTAAGGTCAATAAATCAGGTTTGCAAGAACTACTATGAAATTGTTGAGACTGGAACTCTTTTAAATTGGCAGCCTGGTCCCAGTGGGGCCATCAGTTCAGTCAAAATGAACCTGTTTCTCCAAACTGAGGTCCTTCAACTATCTTCAACACGGAACAACTGTTCACAACCTTATTACAGAATCCCACTCCAAAGGGACCTGAACTTTCCCTTCAACATCATTTTACTCTCATTATATGATAAATGAAATAAAAGCACAATAGTAGAAACAACAAAACAAAATAAATATCTTCTCACGTCAGTTTGAGCAATGTTTGTTAAACCACCACACTTAACCAGACCAAAAAAAAGGTAAAAACTGCCCCCAACCCTCGTCATCCTCCCCGCTTGCTTGATCTAGCAACAGAAAAATCCATACTAACCCTGAAAGCCACAGTATCTGTTTCACAACAGTCCGCTCCCCTCAATCAGCATGATGCCGATAAAGATCTGTATTTTGATTGAATGTGTCCAAAACTACTCATACTTAACACAAGTGACTTTGATGTTAACCCCATTTAAAATCATATCAGGTACTGCACGCGAGAACCACCCCAATCAGCAGAGATGATTTCATAAAGAAGGCTCTTGGGTTTCAGCATCATAAATAACTCATGGTAATCCCATATTTCTCTGACTTCTCTCACTTGAGGTTGAGATGGAAAGAAGGCAGTTGTGACAAACATTGTTAGCGCAGCTGCCAAGCCTCTCTGACCTGGCTTTATGTGTCTTGGCTGCTCTGGTTTCTTTGTCGAAGGATCTATGAGGTGATGTCCCAAGATACTTTAATCCTTACCCTTTTTATCCCTTACACACAAAAGGTTCAGGAACAATTCAGTTTTAGCCTTTTTTATTATTATTTTACTAAATTCATCAGTGAATCTAAGCTGTATTTTGGAAAATTAAAAAGAATGTTTAATAATGACTTTTCTTTTAAATTGATACGATTTTTGCTGTTCTGGACTGCCTGCTTTACAGATATAATAATCGTAATGTTTGAAGAGTGAGTGGGCATGTGTCCCTCTGTAAGGATTTTTGAATGGCTTGATTCACAAGTCAGTGCTACCCCTACCAAGACCTTTCCTACATAAGCAATTTTCCAAAGTCAGCCACTTGCCAAGCAGTAATTATGCTGAAGTTTTCAATTACACTCCCTCCATTTCATTAACGAAAAATGTTTGGCTATTGTATAATTAGATATATGAGCTTACCACCTACATTTAACATAGCCACTACACAGCAGCTTGATGGAAAACAGAGGAAGGGTTTAGCATGTGCATATTTACAGTGGTTCAGTTGCCTGCCATAAAGTCAAATCAGCTACACATTATGAGGCTGTCTTCCTCCTCCTTTTTTTCCATCATTTGATAGCGTCCTCTAATCTAGCAAGCATACACAGGCCTATAATTGAGTATCATGAAATGTTTGACGAAGTATGGGAGGTTTTGTTAACATGCAAAGCACACATGTTATCAGTTGTTGGTGCCTATAATTAACGCATTACAAGGTGTTACAGGATCACATTCATACCAGGCATCCTGCTGAGAGATTGTTAGTTACCTTAGAAGGTGGTATTAAATTAAAGTAGACAAAAAAACATCTAAAATTATTTTTTAAAATCCGCATATATTTTTAGCAAAATAATTTACTCTTTATTGTCTGAACTCTGCCCCCCCTCCCCTGGCTCTCCTTGCGAAGCATGAGTACTTGATGATATTTTATAAAAGATTAAACTGTCCGTCACTGTTGTTATCTAGCCATCTTAAGTGGCTGTACCCTGTCGCCACACAGGCTTAAGTTTCAGAGCAGAGCAATCCAATACAAGGCACACAAACTCTCCTCTGTCCTGTTGCCTTGCCTGTTTCCTTTCACGTCCTCGTGCAACAGTCTGTTTTCAGGAGAAAATGACAAGACAACCCCGATATTTCTTGTGACTGACAGGAGCTTTCATCTTTAATGTCAGAGCAGGCATTATTATATTTTTATCAACTCCAACATGACATTCATTTGAGATATGACAAACCTTGTTCCCTAACAGAAGTGCATTAGGATCTCTCTGGGCAGATATTGTTAGAGATTAGCTGGAGACACAACATTTTGACTGAACGACACTTGCACACAGGACCACACAGAATCTGGGCCAAAATTTACCAGAGTTCATACGTATAAAGAAAAAATCCAGCTCTAGCCTCTAGAATTGATGTGAATTAAACTGGGAAAAGGTTCAACAGACGTTCCAGATGCCTGCAAAAACTCTGACTATTTTAAAAATTAATTTTTTTGCACAAATTTTTTTAACATGTTGAAATCTCCAGCAGCACTCAAACATTTAAAAACATTTTGAAAACTCCTTTGTAGCCAAAAGTTGCAACCCAGTGAGATACTAGCTCAGAGCTAGTAACTGTTGGAGTCTCTTTGGCCACTCATAGTTAGGGTTTTTTTTTTTGCTCACATCATAAATGCCTCTTCCTCTACCTCTACCTTCTGGGCATACCAAATACCACATTCCTGAGATAATCTGAGTACACTTTTGAAATGAAGATAAATAAATTTGAACCAGATTTTTCAATATTTACTGACCACTGGCTTGTTTTTTATACATGTTTTCTGTCAGAAGAGAGAAGCAGATATCAAAATACAGATCTAATGCTCTTTAGTGTGGTAGAAGAAGAATATTGAATTCAAGATGTTTATTACAACTTTGTGAATATTTTGAAAGGTAACTTCTCACAGAACTTTGTGGAACATGGCTGAGACTCACATTGAGAACCCCCCCATAAATGTTTTGAGATATTTTGAACACTCTGTTGCCAGTGGCAGTATGATGCTCACTGAAGTCCATCCATCCATCATCTATACCCGTTTCTTCCTTTCAGGGTCACTTGGTGCTCATATCCAGCAGTCACAGTGCGAGGGGGGGGTACACCCTGGACGGGTCTTCAGTCCATCTCAGGGACACATAGAGACAAACAACCATTCACTCTCTCACTCACACCTAGGGACAATTTAGAGTTACCAGTTAACCTGACAGTCATGTTTTTGGTGTGTGGGAGGAAGCCGGAGTACCCGGAGAGAACCCACGCATGCACAGAGAGAACATGCAAACTCTACCCAGAAAGGTCCCCAGGCCAGGATTTGATCCAGCAACCTTCTGACCAACTGAGCCACCGTGCCTCTCACTGAAGTATAAACTCAACTTTGTGTTAAAAATAGGTTTTGTGTGGACCAGGCCAACAAAGAATAACGGCCCACAGGAGGGAGAATGATTTGCATGTAAGTTCAGATCACATAAGGCAGGTTTGGGCAACTGACGATCCAAGGGGCCACATCTGGTCCACCACTTTTTAAATTCTATTTTACCTAAAATAAAAAAGAAATTAAAAAAAAATCATTTAAAGCAGCTCTTAGACTCGAGTTGCTTTAAATGTTTTTTTAAGTACAAAATGGTGGACACAGAATTTTAAGGCAAACCTCTGTGTTTCTCAGCTGGCCTGGGAACACCTTGGGATTCCCCCGGATGAGCTGGTCCAAGTGGCTGGGGAGAGGGAAGTCTGGGTCTCTCTGCTTAGGCTGCTGCCCCCGAGACCTGACCCCGGATAAGCGGAAGAAAACGGACGGACGGACGGACCTCTGTGTTTAGTCTGCTTAGAGACACTGTCTGCCATAATAATGTTATTATTAGTCACCACGACAACACGTTGCACAAAGAAAAATATCAGAAGTTTACTGAAGTTGTAAGTACATAAACAACAGTGACTTTTTACCGGAACCAAGACTGAATTAAAGGCATCTTATGGCACTTCAACTCACAAAAGTAGCTGTTTATTTTTTGTTTGCTCCAAACATTTTGTTTGCATATTTATTAAATAACAGTACAACTGTTATATATGAGTTTGAGCATGTTAGCTACGCTTTATGTTGGTTTAAGAAACGTATATACAAACATTTTTAAAACGTTCGTTTTATCATGTTTGGGTAAGTGTACAGAGCTATGTGGCCCTCTGGTAGTGTCAACAAAAAAACTGCAGCCCCCTTTGTGATTTAGGTTGCCCATCCCTGACATAAGTAAAGCAATTCACTGCAGTTTTCAAGCTTAGGATGCCATATTTTTCATTTTGAACTGAACAAGCTCCTCAAATGAGAAGTGAAATATCTTCAAAAAACAGTAAGTTCTATCAGAATTGCCATGTTCCAAATGACTGAAAAGCCACACCAACACCTCTGAGTATGCATGTGTGCATTTGTGAGAGAAGAGGGAACTAAAGAAGCAGAGCGATCTGATGACGCAGAGATAAAGTCAGCAGGGGACAGACTTTTAATGAGGCTCAGCGGAGAGAAGGAGGCAACATGTTCTGTTCAGCTGTAAAGTGATCCCGACCTGATATTCTGCGGCCGTGTGACAGAATTATTAAACGCTCATCCTCCTAATGCAGCATCTACAGTGTTGCATTTCACAGGTCTTCAGAGAGACTTCTTCTTTAGTAGAACAAATTTTTTCTTTTCACTACTAGTAAACTGCCTGAAGCAACGAGCACCCAATCTGACATCCTCGACAGTTACTGGTTAACTTCAACTCTCCCAAAACAACTAATTTTCAGCCACACTTAATGCTTTTTACTATCTGTCAAAGTTCAACTTCAGTTTTATGTATATGAAGCCTAATTCCCTGTCATTAGTGATATAATTGCATTATGCTGGTCATCAGTTGCAAAAATGATCTCAGAGTGGTGTCCTGTTTTAAAGCAATTTTGATGCTAAATGGATTTTGCCTCTTTGTGCATAAGAGCAATCCCCCTCAAGCCTGTACTAATTACATCCATAATCAAATGCATTCTGCATCTCCTTGTTAATGACATTGATCTTTAGGAATATCCGAGCCTATATTCTGTGAGATTATTGGATAAAGCATGGGGCGAAGTCTGCGTGACCCCAGGAGGAAGATGTTGTTGCAGACATAAGTGGGTATTAAATGGATATAATTGACAGTGACCCTTCCTGGCACTCTGCGCTGCTGAGGCCTTTGCTCCATGGATCATACAGCAGAGGGAATGAATTAGCATAGGTTAGGAAAGAGAAAATTAAAAGTAAGAAAAAAGGAAATGGTTAGAGATTGATCACTGTTGAGTGTTGAGCCTGGGGGCTTACCGGCAGATATGGGCCACGGAAGTTGTGTTGAAACTTAATTGATTTAAAAAAACAAAAATAAGATCCATCACTTAAAAACTTTTCACACCAAAAGCTTTATAAAGTGTTTATGAATTGTTTGAGTTTGTGATGTAGCTTTTTGTTTTTTGCTGCAGCAGCTGTCATGATCTGTGTTTTTCTGTTATTTTTTAAGTTCCTCAAGTTTATTTCCTAGATTGTTTCTTGTCATGGTTTAGGTTTCTGTGTTTTGTGTTCTTGTGTTTTTAAATTCTGCTACTTGTTATCAGTTATCTCTGAAACATTAGTTTCCCTAAGTTCAGATTTTGATCAGTGTTTGGTTTCTCCCTTGTGATCCCTGGGTCATCAGTTTCTCCTCAGTCAGTTCCTGCTTCTGCCCCGCCCACTCCCACTTGATCCTCATTATCTCTCCCCAGGTGTTTGTTGTTTCACCCTCGTTATATTTTGTCCTGTTGTTGGTTCCATGTCTCTGCATTGTGTTCCTTAAACCAGTTATGGTCTGACTCCTGCATTGATGTCTTGTTCTCCTACAGGTTTCTCATATTTTTTCAGTTTGTTCCTTTGTTTATTAAAAAGTCAATTTAAGCTTCGCCTGAGTTCCTGGAGTTTTCTGTCTGCACTCTTAGGTTCAATTCCTTTCACAAAGATGACAGCAGCCAATGATCACTGAGTATTTATACATACTTACAATTGAAGATCATAACACACTTAAATAATGGGACTTTTTTATGCTAATAAAGTTTTACAATGTGTTTATAAATGCAGGTAAAAATAAAGTTTTTCAGTTTCTACAAGACGACCTCTCTGCAGCTAACTGTCAGTTATCTCCCCTCCTCCCTGCAAAGGTAAGCTTCATTGTTGTGTGTGTGCACTGCTGGCTGGATGAGGGTAATTGGAGTGTCGCTCTGGTGAATCGGTGCCAGCCTGGGTGGGCAGATTGCATATGATGATCATGTTTTGACCAGATGGCTTGCTGGCACAGAGGCTTCCACTGGCAGGATGTGTTCCGTTATGTGTTGTCTCGAGTGTTTCTGCAGACGAGGGTTAAGAAGGTGTAAACAGACCTTTTTTTTTTAGCAACTGAGCTTCACTAAAATTTCAAATGTGTATGTTCAAACAGGGTAAGGCTGGAGGAGGTTTCAACTTATTCTTATAATTTCTGCTGATGCTGTCAAAATGAACGTATGTGCTAGATTAGAGGTTATCAAATGGTTCATATTCAGACCCAGAATAGCTACTAAAATTTAGTAAATTATCTTATTTTATTCTTTTTTCAATGTTTTCTGGCATTTATGGCAACCAATTTAATTCAGTTGCTTCTGCAGAGAGAAGCCAACCCACAGACGGGTACGAGCCTGATTAAACACAACCATGGGTGAGTGTAAAAAAATAAATATAAAAATCTGCATAGATATGACTAAAAAGAAAATCCAGAGGAAACAGTTTTTTTTCTAGTCTATTAGAATAGGTGTTGTTTTGTAGCTTATTATTGCATTTGTCATTTTAGATCAGTGTTTTTTGTTTGTTTGTTTCACTTCTCAACTCCTATCCTGCTGACATTCATTTGTTTCTGAAGTTTATTTTACCCAGGTGTCTTCACTGCTTTTTGCTTCATGCTGTGTTGTTGTGTTTAAAATATTAAGTTGTTTTTACTTGAGCTCCTCATGTCTCCACTCCTGGGTCTTTATTGCTACAAACGGTAACACAACCTTGATGGCCTTGCAATATGGAGAGTTTAAAATTTGTCTATAAGTTCAGAGACAAAAAAATCTCCAATCAGCTTTGTACTACAAAATTAAACACATTTATGTCGTCACATCCACTTAAATTATATGAGAGCTCAGAAAATGAACTATCTAAGCATAATAACTACCAATAAACCAAATCAAAATGCACTAAATGTAAAATGGTAGAAATTGGAAAAAAAAGAAAACTAAAACATTTTATTCATTATTCTAAGAGCAAACAATATTTTACACACCTGTTTCAATTAGTTTTATAATTATGTTAAGTGTAAGTGAAGACAGCCATTCTACAGATTTTGATAAGTTTAGCATTTATAAGATTTTGTAGATTTATATCCACACCGAGCCTTACAAAAGCGACTCAATTCAGACTGAATTTATGTTCTATTTTCTGTGACTCCACTGCTCAATGTGAAAAACTCAGCAGAGCAAAATGTGATCTGTCCAAATACACAGTATTAGTATTAGTCAATGGAAACTGTCTTGGTTAATTTTCTAAGATTTTATTTTGAAACAGAACAGTTCAGTGTGTTGTAAGTAAAGATAATCACATTTGTTTAACATCAGTTGAACTAACAAAGTTTTGTCACAAATGTAGGGGCGGCTGTGGCTGAGTGGAACAGAAAATCATCCTCTAATCAGAGAGTTGGTGGTTCAATTCCCCACTATTAGGTCACATGTCCCTGGGCAAGACCCTGAACCCCCTGCCTCTGATGTGTCCCATCAGTGTATGAATGTGATTTAAAGCACTGGTTAGATGATTGTATGTTAGTTTTGTAGAGACAGAGTTGAATGAATGTGTGTGAATAGATAAATGAGAACACAGATTGTAAAGAGCTTTGAGTATCCTGGTTGGATAGAAAGGAGCTACGTAAGAACAGTCTATTTACCATTTTGCATAAAATTCATTGTTTATTTTAAGACCACTTCTCACACAAATGTCACTAAGATCAATTTTATTTTGCTTGTCTATCTGTAAACTACTGTCAACATTTACTAACAACATGTTAACAAGACAAATACTAAAAAATTCAAGCACTTAAAATTCACTGATGTTAATGTATTTGAGTGTGTTAAGAAAAAAGAAACTTTAAGTCTCAATTTACTTGTCAGTTTGAGTAAAAATTACAACTAGATTTGTCATGTAGACAGACTTTTGCACATTAAAACAAAAAATCTATATGGTATAAAACTGTGTCAATTCTTAAAACTTACCTTGACTTTGTAATTTTAAAGTATATTTTTGCACTGTTACTGTACTGTTAGTTGTGGCTAATTTACTGTCTCCTATTCTCCCATACCAATAAACCAATAATAATAAACCAAACTGTTGCAGTGTGTCACTTCTCTAATATTTCTTTTAGAATTTACAATTTTTTAAAAACCTCTATTACTTTTGTTTGTAAATGCTATTTTTGTTCACAATTCTAATTGAAAAAACTTTAATGACTTTCGACTAATTTGATTTTGCCGGTCTAATTGTCCTAATTTAATCTTAATCAGCAATAACTAAAATCAAATTGTTTTCCTAGTGGAAATAGTTTTTTTTTTTTCATTTTATGCCTCCTTAGCATTTCCACAGTGCATCTGTCATCAGCTTTGTAAAGTAACCATGGTAACAGCTGTCATTCACATCTGCTGCCTGGCTGATGGAAAAGACGACTTGCTGTCCTGAGATAAATCTTCAATTTATGATCACCTATTTTTCCAAGTTACATTTGAAAAGAAATAAAAAAGAGAGAACATTTAACTTGGGAAATGTGCTGCCAGATGAGTTTTTCTTCCACCCATCTAGAAAATATTTGCATATTAATGATCAGGCGTAGTAGAAAATAAAAAAACATTCGGCAAAATAGAAAAAATAAAAAGGAAGACTTTATTTTTTGATGACATTCTCGACTTTTAAACAAGAGGTAGCAGAGGTTCAAAACATGAGAACTTTGTGTTGTGTTTTATTTTTTGCCTTTAATACACTTGCTTTAATTTATATTTTTACCAAATCAGTATTAAAACGGTGCAGGCCTAGCAAACCACACTGCGGTGGCTCGTCTCATGTTCTCGTTGAAAACTCAAGCCTCTTGGAAATGCATTACTTTTGAAGATGACAAATGGCTCCACCAAAGTTTTGTACATGTAGCAGGGTAAAGTTTATCTTTAGGCCATGCGCAGCTGCCAGCAGTGCTTCCAGAAAACTTTAATCTTCCCTTTCAGAAGCTCACTTCCTATTTCTGAGCAACGGGCTTGATTGGAGGCAGACCGGGGGTGTTTTGACACCCATCTGAGGAAATGACTGCAGCAAGTGGGCCTGCTGCTGCCACTGTTGTAGCTGTGCAGCCTGTTTACTCTGGTTGTTTCACTGTCACTTTGCACTCAGGCTACTTAATTAGAGCTTTAAGATGAGGGGGTTGGGGGGGGGGGGGGGGGTGCTCAACAAATCAGTCAGCCATGAGGGCAACCAGCTATACAAAACAGGTGCTTTCATTGAGAATTAACAATAACAAAATCCTATTGGGTAATGACAAACGATTCACCTAAAGGCTCCATAATAAGCAGCTTATTAAATGTTACAGATATGTGACTCAAGGTATCAGACTGTTGAGTCGTTCTGCCTCACATCTCAGTGGGGGCAACCATCATTACAGTGATGTCTTTACTGCTGCATACCAAACAAATAAATTTTCAAAAACCATGGAGCAAAGCAAACTGCCAACAGTAAACACTATTGATGTGGCCGGCGGATTTCATTACTACACTCTGCTGTTTCAACTAATGACTAACTTCTTCAGCAAAATCTAACAATGTGAGAGCAGCGGCAGAGTGAGGAGGGAGGAAGGCAGGATTACTGGTGTTGCTGTCAGTAGGGGGCTCAAGCCAAGTGGGAAAACGTCAGCACTGTCAATGGGAAGGAGGGCTTGATGTTGCAATGATAGGCCTCTGTAATGGGCACTTTGAAAGGACAATCACTGGCTTCGGTGAATCATATGGCCCGATATATAATTCATGTTTGCGTCTGTGTTTGTGCCAGAGAGCATGAGAACAAAAACTATTTGTAGTCTGCAGAAACTAAGCTAAAGGTTATGCAGGACCATTTATGAGCTGCAGCACCGTGGCACATGGTGTGACTCACAGTACATCTTTAATCTTTTGTTGTGCTGTTGTTTTATTTACTTGGCTTCTTTATGGGATTCCTATTTTCATGCAGATAATTTTCTGATTCTTGACTTTTGTTATCTTACTGTCAAATATGTTTATGCTGAGTTTTACATCCCAATGTGGGACTTTTTAAACTGTTTATGTCTCAAATATTTTCATTATAGTGGATATTAAAATGAACCTTCATCTTTTAAGGCACTGCAGCATGAAATGTCTGCTGGAAAAAAAATTATTCAAAACAGACTTTTTTTTTCAAACAGGGAGCAGAAATACGTAACAGGTAACTCATCTTCTGCCTCCAACTGAAGACATTCTGTTTTCTGTCTTCAAATTTGGACAGTGGCGAAGTGACTTAAGTGGTCGACAACTTCAGCCTTCAAAGGCAACCCCTGAATTTGGACACAGCCAATGGCAGTGTCTCAATTTAGGGGCTGGGTCCTCATGAGTGCACATTTGTCGGCCACATACGTCACTGCCCCACGCTGAGTACTGTCCCAATTTGAAGACTCCTTATCATGTGGCCAAGGAATGCAAGTGTAGTGGTAACCCCAAGGGGTGAAACAGGTCCACCTGTCTTTCACCCTGGTCTCTGAAGGCCTCCTCAAAGAGAGACAGAACTTTGTTCTTGTTCAAACTGAGTTTAGACCTAACGGTCATTTTAATCTTTAAAATGGACATTTTATTTTCTTTAATCCATTAATAACAAAATAATAATCTTCTTTTATTATTATTTTTATTTCTCTTTTAACTAAAAGTTATTACCATTTGATAAATCAAAGAATAATGTCAAGGTTACTTAATGAAAAGAATAACAAACCTTTCTTTTTATTATACTTTATAAAAAAGAAACACAAAGAACTTTATTTCAATGTTTCTTTATTTGTTGTATGCAAATCATTGTTTAATCAATGTTTTAATCCACAGTAATGTGAGTATATGTTTTTCTTTTTATTCCTCTTTTTTAACTATAAGATGTAGTTATGTTTTTATGGAATGCAAATGTTAATTTGTGCCTGAGTTTAATAAAAAGACCTCAGGTTTTATTTTGTCTTAAATAGTTCAGTCTCACCTGAGCTGAGCTAAAGTTTGCCTGGTATTCATCTGCTAAAGACTGAAGTAAGAACAGAACGATCTGACATTGTTTTCTCTGTGTAACGTGAAGATATTTACAGATTTATCTTAATGCTGGAGAGGCAAGTCTTTTAGACTAAACATTCTTTTCCCAGCTGTGGTACTGACGTCACAATTTAGTGGGCGGTTCAGCTAGGACCCTTTCTCTTTTAATTGTAACCCGCTGAACCGTATTGAGAGACGGACTTCATGAGAGAATGAAGAAGCCTCATGAGAGACGAAACAACTCTGTTCATACAGAGATCGCTAATGAAGGGAATTTCTGAGCTCATGAGCCAACGAGTCAGAAATTCCCCTAGATTTACGGTACCGCCAGCCAAAAATCAACTCAGAGCTTAAAGCTACAAAAACATCATTAAACCTCCGTGGGAAGTATTTTATTTTGAAAGAGCAAACCAGGACGGCGCGTGTGCCTTGCGACAGTTCGACAGACGCTTACGGATGCTAAAAGTCATAACTTGGATTTTTTGCTGATCGAGAAAAAAACCTGACAAATTTTTCTTCTCATTTGGCTAAATCCCTGCAACACCTAAAAGAGAGGAAACTACTCGGAAAGGTAAAGCCGTTGTGATGAGTGTTCTGAGTGGTCAAGCTCGAATTCACCGGAAGCAGATGCCCCAACTCTGGTTAAACTTTCAAAATAGTAGAATTCCATTCAACTAACTGCCATTTTCCTCCTTACTCTAAATCTTTATCTGTCTGTCTGCCCAGTAAAGTAAAGTGACTTCAAACGTTCTGGTTTAGCTCACATCTGAAACCTGAAGTTTGCTGTTTCTGTGAAAGTTATTAGATTAATGAGAAACTGAACGAACGCGTTGAAATTCCTGTTGGTCTAAGCTTTTATAAAAGTCTGATTACCTATAGATTTTGTACTTAAGTGATTTGTTTTGATTGTGTAAATAAATTATCTCGTTTATTATTAGATCAAATTGAAATCACTTGTCCAGAAATCTTTATTGAGTGTCGAAATACACTGTGAAATATACTAAAAGGTACATTTCTTGAAAAAGAAAGAATCTGTGATAATTTCCTCAAAACCTTAGGTTTTGAGAAGTGTTAGAGGCCCTGGTCTCTTACAAATGGTGGCCCAACGGTCTCCTACACGAGGATTCATTGATGTATCCTCACCAGCCGAGGATATCCCAGGATTCAATGAGCAGGCAGCAAAATAAACAGAGAAACAAAGATGGTGGAGTTTTTAAGTAAAACGACGTGTAAATACATGAACCAATGCAGTTTGAGCCTGATATGAAACTGATCACTATGGTAACGAGGTAGCGCGTGGTCACGCAAACTAACGTAAAGCTGACGTCAGGCGAAGGGTAGACCGTCTCATTTCCCAACAGTTTTGAGTAGCCTACCCGGCCCAGGGAGGATGTGACCCACGTGGCCCAGCTAGGCTACATGCTCATGAGGACCCAGCCCATGAATTAAGACACAGCCAGTGTATTCCAATGAGTTTTTTTGCAATTTATTAGTTCGGAGTGACAATAAAAAATATCTCTCACACTCCAGGACTAGGGCGACAAGGTGGCTCAGTTGGTAGAGCTGTTACCTCTCAGTAAGAAGGTTACTGGATCAAATCCCAGCCCGGGGACCTTTCAGGGTAGAGTTTGCATGTTCTCTCTGTGCATGAGTTGGTTTTCTCCAGGTACTCCAGTTTCCTCCCACATACCAAAACCATGACTGTTAAAGCTATGGGAAACTCTAAATTGTCTCTATGTAAGAGTGAATGGTTCTTTTTTTGTGTGTCCCTGTGTTGAACTTGCGATCTGTCCAGGGTGTATCCAGTCCCTCGCACTGTGACTGCTGGATAGTGACCCCTGTGACCCTGAAAGGAAGAAACGGGTATAGATAATGGATGGATGGATCTCGGGACTATTGTACAGTCATTGTGCTATAACATTTGTGTGTACACTTTGTTGTTTGGGCCACAATAATTTTCTCAGAAGAATAAAAAGATAGAAATAAAGAAATGACACCCATTTCTTTGCCATGCATTCATCTGCTTTCTTTTTCATTCATCAGTATCCTACTGATCTGTCCTAGTAATCATTACTGTGTCACCTGTTTCTCATCAACCTTTGTATATGATCCTGCCCCTCCTTCTTACTTGTTACTGTCTGTTTAAAGGCTCTGATGCTCCTGTCAGTTGTGTTTTGTGTTTTTCATTTGTTCAAATTGTGTTCCTGCCATTATTTTGCAGTACTGGCGTTCAGTATGAAAATAATTTGTTTCCACCCACTCTGCTCCTTGAAAGAGCACATATTTTCTTTCACATTGGAGGGTGTTTATAGCATATCTTTACATAATTATTTTTATTCAATCTTTTCATTTTTTTAAAATGAACAAAATTAAAACAGTCCTTTGTTGTTTGAGTGTAAAAATTTTAGTGAACATGGCTGACCTGTGGCATAGGCAGTATAGGCAAACGCTATAGGCTGTCCAGCTAGGGGGTGCCACAAATAGGGGGGAAGAAAAAAATGTTTCATTGCTTTTTATCAGAGTATAATTGATTTAATCTATAGAATAATCAGTGGTTACTAAAGTTCATGAAGGTCACTTGTTCTGTGGATTTCTCAACCTGCTTTGTTACTACAGCACATGAGGTGTTATAGGGCAGCTGTGGTGGAGTGCTTAGGGGAGTCATCCTGTAACCGGAAGGTCACCGGTTTGGTTCCCTGTTCCAGCTGTCTCAGTCAGTCTTCACCTGCCTTGCCTACTGATGGTGGTCAGAGAGTCCAGTGGTGCCGGTGCATGGCAGCCCCCCCCCCTCTGTCAGTGTGCCTCAGGGCAGCTGTGGCTACAATGTAGCTTACCATCATCAGTGTCTGAATGTGTGTGTGTGAATGGGTGAATTTAAGTGTAAAGTGTTGTGGGGTCCAGACGAACTTGATAATGTGCTATATAAGTTCAAGAAAAAATTACCATTTACCATGGTGCAGGGCAGGAGTTTTCAAACTGTGGGGCCCCTTGGGGGCACCAGAGGGGTGTGTTGAATCAGGATAGAAACGTTTGTAAGGCTTAAGTTCACAGATTAGATTATATAGATTAGTTTATTTTCTTACATTTTTTTCTGTTTTTGCGTGATGTATCACATTATTATTGAAATGTGACTTCAATATGAACTGTTTAGAGGTGATCCGTTATGGGCAGAAGAAGAATGGCGTCACACGCAGCAGGCTTTGTAACCATATCTGCTACATGTGTAAACATCTGTAACTTGTGATTCTGAAGTTCTTGTGCAATCAGAAACCATTAAATTATCTGACCTGCTCGTTAGGTGCAGCGTTTATATTTGTAGGGGACCACCTGTTATTTTATTTGAAATAGCTCATTTTACTAAGGTGCTCCTTACTGGTTCTTTAAATATCGGTGATGACAGAAGAATCTCACAACACCGCAGAAAAAGGACAAGACTCTTAGTTATGTTTTATCATTGACACAATGTGACCAATGTGTTATTTAAAACCAAATTAAAAGAAATATGACAACAATTGATTAAGATAGATTACATGCTTTCTCTAAGACAGGTGATTAACTTGAAACTAAAAAGTCAACAACTAAATCAAAATTATATTTAAGCAAGCAGGACAAAATCACTTCAATGAAAGTTTTAAGCTTTAAACCCAAAATGTGTGGTGTATATTTTATGTGTTTAAGAAATGTGTGTGTGTATTTAAACTATGAATATGTGTGTGTGTTTAACACTGTAAGTATGTGTGTGTATGGATGGCTATTATGTGAATTTATTTGTGCACATCTGGAGTAGGAGAGAAAGGAAAGAGAGACATAAAGACGAGTAGGAGAAGAGTTTATAGATAGAGGGAAAGCTAAGGAAGGATACTTAAGTTATGTCTAATTGAGTGAGCGTGCGTCTGAGTGCGTGGACGGAGCTGCAGATTTGAGGACCGGCCAACACCAGATAGGAAGCATATCTATTTTATCGTGTCACCAGATAGTGGGGGGACAGCAAGTAAGGCCAAGATGAGTTGTCGACTTCCGACCTGGATGGGCAGTTGGGTCAAAAGCCTTGAACTTCCGTGTCACCTCTGTTGATGCGGTACAGCTTACAAAGAGGCAGACCACAGCCGGCGAGTTGTCCAGCAGGGGCAGTTGGTCCTCTGTGGAAGGCCGTATTCTCAGCAAGGCGAGTCAGCGTTATGGCAGCTCCAACACAATTCCAGAGGAAAAATTGTAATTCCAGAAAAATAGGTTTTCTTCTTGTGAAATCAGCTTGAAAAGACTGGACAGCGGCGGGGCTGTGTCTCAGTCTGAGAATAGATAAGAAAATGAAAAACCTGAAGTTGTTATGTCAGGTGTCTGTATCGGTGAAAAAGTTATGAAGGCACCATGAGAGTAGACAAGCTGCATCTGTCTAAGAACAATTATAACTCAGTTCAGAGTAGACAACTGCGGAGTCCGGCAAGGGTCAGGGGGTGAAAAAAAAATCAGCTGGTGGAAATCTATGTGCATGGATTACTAAACTGTGCGAACAGATTACTAAACCGTTCGCATGGATTACTAAACTGTGCGCTCAGTTTGGCAATTTGTGCGCACTGATTACTAAATCGTGCACACAGATTGCAAAACTGTGCGCACAGATTATTTAACTGTGCACACAGATTACTAAACGTTCACTCTGAACCGTGCACACGAATTGCTAGTAACCAGGGGTAGAAA
>JARVJO010000305.1:25848052-25860438 GCA_031762555.1 Cynodonichthys magdalenae
TGGGTCTCTCTGCTTAGGCTGCTGCCCCCGCGACCCGACCCCGGATAAGAGGAAGAAAACGGACAGACGGACGGACGGAGGAAGTCCTTGGAAAATCTGCACAAATAGTGAGGGGAAACCAATACATTCATTTGCACTGATATTGTTATGGGTGTTTTTAAGGGAAAGGGACAATGTTTAGTCTCTGGGCCGCTGGGAAGGACAGGAAGGTCAACCCCCAGGGTCAGCTTCACTGTGAGGTTAGGGATTTGCCTACATATTTAATCATGCTTTTTGATGAATTTTCCGGTGCAACATTTTATTTTTGAAGAGGAGCAACAAGCAGATGGTGAAATAAATTTAATACCGATCCCAACCCATCAAATTTTGACAGTCTGTCACTAACTTTGCATCATCTGTTGCTGTAGATTCTTAGTCATTTGGGGAAATGGAAAGAACAAAGATGAAGCAACTGGACTTCTGTTCTGTAGCTGAAGACATGCAGAGTTCTGTGCTTAAAACGTCAATAGGTAACCCTGCAACACTGCCAACTCTCAGGCATTGAGCGTGAGTCTCACGCATCGAAGGGTCTTCACACGTTCTCACACTACAGTCCCATTTTTCACACTGAAAACTGGCAAGTGCCAAAAAGTCAATGCTGTTCCACTTACATATGAGAAAAATACAAAAAATGTATTGATATAAATCCACTCCACGTTTTCACCGCAACCCATGGTGTTAAACACAAGGAATGCCAGGTTATTATCCAGTCCACGTTTTTGCACTAACCTTCCCATTTACCTGTAGACAGTGGCTTTGCAGTGGAAATGGAGCATGGAGCTGTAGAAAAAGCAGCCCAGGGAGCACCCCCTCCCAAATAAAAATGAGAAAGAGGAAAGGTGAGCGAGTAAAACTGGCAAATATGCTAGAAAGAAAATGGAAAGAGATGGATGGAGCAGAGAAACTAAGAGGGAAAAAAGTAAAAAGTTTGTGCAAAATGAGTTAAATAAACAGATATTTTCTTTGATGGAGGGGCCGTAGTCAATGTGACCAAAGTCAGCTGTGACGACACAGACTGCATGGATTCGGCATGTTAGCAAAACTTGACATGGTCCTATCATTACAGACTTGGTTAATACGTTTTTTGTTTTTTCTGGGTGTGTTCAGGGCTCGCAAAACATTACACACAGCCTATCAGGAATGTTACATCCTATGTGCACAAATCTTTAACTTGCACATAAAATACTAAATTCTTGGGTTTTTTAGTACGCAAGAACAAAATGCAGAAAATCATGCTTCTCCTTTAACATTAAAAAGCCACAAGATTTATTGCATTGTTGTGAGAATCCCCAAACATATGCAATTGGATCAAGAAAGAATTAGGTGTCATTGTGCTCATCAATAAGTGTTGGTGGTGACGTGGCTGTATCACATTGACTCCTGCGTATTAATAGCCAGTGTCCTATTGGACCATCAGCTGATTGTTTGGAATGTAAATGATGCCACTGATGGCTCCAGTGACTGATGGCTTAAATTCCAATTAATCAATCGCTTCATCAGTTTCCCTAATTCAGATCAAATATCTCCTGAGTGCACACTCTTCTTTCACTGGTATTAAAGGAAAGAAATGCTTTGAAAGTAATTTTCATCAATCTCATGTACATGCCAATATCCCTCAGAAAACCTGTGCAGGTTGAAGACTTAATGTCTTGAGTGTGTGCATGTGAGTGTCTGTATGCAAGACAGAGTAGCGTATTGAGGCGAAATGCAAGGTATTTAAAAGAACACATACTGTATGTGCAACCTTTTCAAATAAGTTGCTGCTATTTGATGTTCTGGTTTTTCAAATCAAAATCAAACAAAAAGCTGTAAATGTGCATGTTAAACGTTCAATTGTTAGAAATATTTTTTTCCCTTTTATGTAATTTTTTTTGTTGCATTCATTAACACCTTGTTCCATAACTATGACACAAGCAGGTCATAAGATCCGACCTGTAAGAAAATCTAAAACCCCGAGCTGTAGCAGAGAGCCACACAATAAGATAAGCCTTGTCAAATAAATCAACTATTCATAAGCAGGCTGTAACAGGATATTGACTGACAGATTTAATAATTTAGTTATGCTGAGTCTCTACCAGTATTTATTAGTACCTAATGGCTGCTGTTGTAAAAAGAATATTGAAGACGGTGAAAGGATACACATCATTCCTACTTGACTTACTTTTGCCCTTATGCAGTCTGAAAGCTTCTTCTAAAAAAGTCTTTGAATATTTCAACATGTGAAAGGAAATTTACTGTAATTTGATTTATGAATTTGATCTCACTCTAATCTAATTCATCAGTGTTTCACATGAAGTAATTCTGCATTGTGCAACAGTTCCTCATAGCTTCAGACATCCTGAATATCTGTGTCAGCAGGTGTGTATTGGTGTTGCTAGTAATTCTATAACAGCTTCATGGGCCCATGTCCTTCACACTTCTTATTTGTGCATTTTTTTTCACTTGCACTGAACCACTTAAAGCCAGAGGTAGAAAGAGAGGGAATTACATACTGAAGTAAAATACAGTTACTCTGTTGAAATTCTACTCAAGTTCAAGTAAAATTATGTGACTAGTGCTATCATGTGATGTCTCTAAAAGTCCCAAAACATCTTAACACAGAAAAAGTAGATAGATTTGCTGCTTGTCGAATTATTTTTTGAAGTCACTAAAGAGAAAGTTTGCTAAATATAGCAACAAATTTACCAAGTTGGCAACACTATCATCTGCCCATAATCACACACACACACAATAGAAACACTTCATGTGTGTGTTTGTTTGTAAAAAGCACTGTAGACATCCAGACCAGCTCTTCATGTTATTTTGTTTAAATTATTTTATTTGTCTAAAGCCAGTTGTGAAAAGAGCTAGAACAGCAGCTGGTTTGATTAATGTGAGCTGATGTTCACATGATGTCTTTTTTCCATCACCACCACAGAAAAAAAATGCTTTCCTTCTCCGAACTCTTCACCCAACAACACTGATTGTTGAGTGAAAACAAACAATATCCAGCCATCAATATTGTTGTTTATATACTTATATGAGCTTTGGGAGGATAGAGGAAGGAATTATAATTTATGTCCCACTGCATCTTCAACCACCAACCCGCTGTCTCACGTTGTATTGAAGCTACTCACACATAAAGAGAAGAGTTTAAATTCATGCTCTTATTTTGAAGTGAAGACTGTTTCATATTCTCCATCCTGTTCTCCAATAAACAGTTTAAAATACTATTATATCTGCATGCATACTTACCAAAGTTCTACTATTAACATAAGAAAACCACCAAGAAGCAGCAGAACTAGCAATCCTCAACAACTGTTTATTAATGATCACAAGCCAAAAGTCAGTTTCAACAAATCACCTCCCCAAACTGTGGCATTATGTGCTATTCAGTGAAAGCAAATTGTCATTTGTAGGTAGTATTGTGTAGGAGTGGCTCATGTTATCACCAGAGTATATTATGGTGAACTCAGAGACAAGTTTGTGCTTTAGACTTAGCTTCCGCTTAGTTTCCTTGAGTAATTGTGCTTTAGAACTTGCAGACCTAAATAATACTAGCGCTTTAGAATTTGTGCAATTAACTTTTTAATTAGTGCTGCCCACCATTGTAGGGGTGCAACAATACATACTAGTGATGTGACTTATGGCTCTTTGAAGGGATCCGGATCTTGAGGATTCGTTTGTTACATAGAGCCATTCAAAAGAGCCGTGCGATTTTGAACGAGTTACGTCATCACGTAGGGAAACATGTCATCACGTCACCGTACATCATCCCGTCACGTGGGTGGAACCATGTGTTTTGTCAAGCGGAAAAAAATAAAGCTACAAATGGCTCGTTACTGCCCGCGATCTGGCTCCTACCGTTCGTTATAAAGAGTCGTTCAAAAGATTCGGATCGTTCTTGAACGTCACATCACTAATACATACATCTTTACATTCAATACAGTGTTCTAGGATCAATACAAACTATGTTTCGAATAGCACAATTTTTTAAAATGTATTTCATTAGCTTGTCTTCTGAAGATGCGCTGTGTTGAAGGATCAGTGGATCTGTGATCGACTACTCCATCTAGGCTGCATTGTGGAGTGCAGAGCCACTTAGCAACATTTAATTTAAAAACTGTACTTTTGAGGTTAAACAAATGTTCATAATTAATTTCAATAAATCACAAGTTAAGATGGGCATGGAAATTTCTCTTTTTTGTACTGAAAAAAAATCAAACCGTGAGACTAATGTATTGAACCGATACTTTCGAACACTTTGGCACTCGAGCCTCAGCAGAAGACATGGGTGCTGCAAACTGCTGTGAGCTATATCATCAACACTGGTAGTGGTGTGGAGGCCAGACGGTGGAGGTAGCCAGGAAGAGCCTGAGATTGAGGGTGGAGGTGGGATGGAGATGGGTCAAACTCGTCTGGGGAGCAGAAGGATCCTATGATGCAGGGCCTAACCTGGATCTCGGCGAGATGATTGGTACAGTGAGGTGAGGATCTGACACTGATTGACTGCAGCTGGTCACGTGACACTACGATCGGATGGAGCAGGTGAAGTGGAGAGTGTCATCCAGTTTGAATTTATGCCTAAGCCTAATTTTATGTCTTAATAAAGCATTGTTGTTTTGGTTTGACAATGGTAGGCTACCACATCATTGTTTTTTTAAAGCGCTATTTTGTATGAACAGATTAACAAATAATTTTTTTAAATCCCCACTTTAGAAAAAGTGTTTATTATCACAGTTTATCTCATCAAAACTCTGCATATGGATGAGACAGTGCAAACACAGCAGTTTCTAAACATTTTGGATGTAGTGTAGACTGATCTTTACATGTCTTCTTTTCTGAGTCTGTTGTTTTGTTAAAAACAAATATTTCATTTGGCTAACTGAAAGCCTCCTGTCATGCTAGCGTGTCAACAAAAGTGATAATGCATCCCTTTCACAAAGGGTTGTAATTTGACAACTGAGAAATAATTACCATCAAAATGTTTCTTTTTTAATTTTAATCCAATAAAAACCTCTGGTATACAAAACCTTTTGAAAGAAAAAAAGGAAAAAAATAGCTGATTACTCCCATTGGCCAATGAGTCTGTGTTTACTTGGTCACTTCTGTTTCTTAATTGTTGGAAGAAGAGGAACCTTAATGATGAAGAAAAACACTGTTTTCTTTTCACTACATGGTGTGAATTATCTGAGCATGAGCGGGTGGCCAACAAGAAGTAGCCATCTGAGTGCAGAGAACAAGCAGTGATGCATACACCCGGCATTCCATCCCACTCCTTCCTCCCCTCCTGCCCACCCCAGCCGCCCCTCGACAAATGCTCAGCGGTTGTGAACTGCATTGATCTTGGGTATAATTCTCTATGAAATTGATGGATGAGGGCAACCATTGACAGAAAGGGTAAAGACCACTTTGAGATGTCCCCTGTGAATAAGTATGATAGAAAATAGATTGTTGAAGAAGATTTATGTTTGTTCTCCACTGCCACAAGACAGGGCTGCCCCCCACCCTCTGTACCCAGTCACGCTCTGACCAATCAAACATGTCATTGTGGTTAGATTAAACTCTCTGATGCTATTTAGCTGCTAACTCTGACAATTAGCTTATTCTCAACATGTAGGAAACAGAAACAGCACTTCATAGAACAGGGAAAGTTATCATTCAGTGAGCTTTTACCTGAAGCTTGAACTTCCATATAAAAGTGACTAAAAGACAACTTAATTTAGAAATAATAATAATTAATATTCTCAAATATCTTACACACTATAAAACATAAAATTAAGCTTAAAAAAAACTTTCCATTGAACATGTCACTTAAATTGATTATCTCTTTTATTAATTATTTTTTTAAGTTATGAGCAACTGTTATTTGAAAAGCCTGTTTGGAGACATAGAGGTCAATTCTGACAGATGATGAACAAACAGCTGTTCTGAGTGAAGCTAATTGTGTTTACTTCAGAAGTTGAAACTTGGATCTGCAAGTCGGAAAGCTTGTAGGATTTGTTAATTGTTGTGCTCAAAGACCATACTAACCAATCTTAGCAATACAATCTGATTGCAATGTAGTACTATTCATTCTAACACTGAAGCAACCCATTTTGTAATAGAGGTAAAATAAATACATAGGTGGGTACTGGCACACAAATTGACAAAAGGGAAAATAAAATGCTAACTAAATGAAGACCCCAGACCAGTGAGCATGCCATATGTTGCAGGAGTTTCAGAGAAACTGGGATGTTTATTCTCTAAACATGACGTCCCAGTGGCTTTCAAACCCCAAAACACATTACGACAAAGTCTGATTCACCCCAAAGATCCAGCTCCCCGGCTCAAACAGAGTAATGTTTTGTATGCTTTAAAGTGTCAGGAGGATTGTGATAAATTATATATCAGGAAACAAAGCAGCCGCTGTTCAAACAAATGGGCCAACACAGAAGAGCTACATCATCAGGCCAGGACTCATCTACAGACCAGCGGTCACTCTTTCAGGGATGAAGATGTTCTCATCCTTCATAGAGAGGAAAGGTTTGAGAGAGGAGTAAAGGAAGACACTTTTGTTAAGAAAAATCATCCATCATTAAACAGGGTTGGAGGTCCCCATATCCAGTTGTCCCTCTCCTACAATGCTGTTATTGCATGTATGACTCAGCACCCTGTGAACAATATGTGAGTTGTGAATCAGGGCCTCAACTTTAGTCAGGTGGTACGCCACATGACCCTCTATGAACAATAGAGCTAATTAAGGCACTAATGATCTATTGTTTGTCTGATGGTCCTCTTTTGCATGTGAACAACCTGTTTGTCTACCATGTGGAGGCAGTGCTTATTAAGCTAGGTTTATATTTGACGCGTCGCACCAGGCACGAGGGGGTGCACACCATAAGTAATGCAATCATGCGGTCCCCACCCCTGCATGTTGGCCCTGTGCGCTGTCCTGGCATGTGGCCATGCACCTTCGAAATTCAAAATCCCGCAAAGTCTGCACTCGCTGCACACCATTCAGAGAGCTTGTTTGTCTGTCAAGCTTTTCTCTCCTACTTACAACATTTTCACAAGTTCAAACGTGTAATTCCATGTGTCATTTTGGAGAAATATTTTTTATTTTAGAAAAATGTATTCATTTCATTTAAAAAAAAAAACCAAAACAAAACACATTACATACAACAAAGCAACACAAATCAAATGACATGAAAAGTAGCAGAAGAAGAAAAAAATCCTATATCTGCCCCTATTTTCAATAAATTTCAAACATTAATAATAAAATAATAAAACAAAACAAAAAATTCAACTACTCAAACAGTAGTTCTTACAATTACAAATTAAACCATTACATATTTCTTTAACAATTTCACTTTGATCATTTTTTTAAACAAATTTACTGAATCAATACTTTTATAAACATTTTCTAAATTATTCCATAATCTTATTCCTTTGACCGAAGTGCATATGTTGGATTTTTGGCTTTACAAACATTTCCAGTCCCTTCAAATAATAGCAGCTTTCTCTCTTAACCAAATTTGATTGAATGTTTGAAGGTAACGCATTTTTATGAGCTTTATACATAATCTGTAGAATATTATAATCAACCAACTCATAAAACTTTAATAATTTCAATTGATGAAACAATATATTAGATGGGTGATAGTAATGCTTTCTTGTGATAAATCTTAGTTTATTCTGTAAAATAAAAATAGGATTAGTAATAGTTTTACATGCATTTCTCCAGACTTCTATACAATGAATCAAATGTGGAACAATTATTTCATTATATAATATAAATAGTGCTTTTTCATTAAATAACTTCTTTACTTTATACAGTACTGCAATAGATTTTGCCATTTTTGTTCTGAAGTAATTTATATGAGGTTTCCATGTCAATTTTTCACACCAAAACTTCACCTCACTGACTCTACGGATCTCAACACCCTTGACTCTAAATGGAACATCAATGGTTTTTACATCATTTATTTGTACAAACTGTTTCCTGTTCGTCAAATAACTTGATATCCACTGTAGTACCGGACCTCTTATGCCATATTTGTTCAATTTTTCAAGAAGAACACTGTGAGCAATGGTATCAAAAGCTTTCTTTAAATCAACAAAAACACTAACACACAAATCTACAACATAAACACCAAGTATAAACACCTCCACTGTCGGAGATGGTGCAAGGGACTACATCTTAGCCTTTAGGCTGAGTTCACCTGAAACTCCTCAGACTGAAGAAGTCTCTTGGAGGAGAGACGAAACGTTTCATTAAAGAAGAAACTGTACAGAGGACCTATGTTTTTTTTTTTTTTTTTTGAAAATGGTTACTACTGCAGCTATCATAACTTTTCAGGCACAGAACGGCCATGCTGCATTTTGAGTTTGGGTTGGTCAGCGACAAATTATTTATCTAGAATATTGTCTTCAAGGATTGTTTCCAATGAACTTTGAAGTTCTAACTTTGAGTATGAATGAGATGCATCCTACGACTAAAGTGTATTTCTGTTGCCTAAAACAACTCCAGTCCTCAAAATTCCAGAAGGCAATTTTCTAAACCTTTTTGCATTATCTTCAGTTTCTTTTTCATTATTGTGATTCCTTTTATAAAAGACTTTTTAGAAAATATAATTTCTCTTCTTAAATAAAAACAAAACAAAAAATACTTATATTCTGTAGTTAAAGAGATTTTGCTTCCCATCTGAGTGTCTTTCTTAATTCAAAGCAGGAAAATGTATACAGTAGTTCAAAGCTTCAAATGTACACCAGCATAAGATTAAAATCTTAATTTTTTATATTACAGATATGAGAACATATAAACCATATTCTGTTCTTTAAAAAACTATTTGTTCATTTTAATATTCCTTTAACCTGATTCAAATAATCAGGTCCATAATTATGTCAAACCTCAAATGTTCTTGTTTTTTACTATTTTAATCCAGATTACTTGAAACCATCTCATCCTGAGGATTTGAGCATAAACTTTGTGTCTTTTTTTCCTTCTAACTTTGCCACAGTGAAACCTTTTTTTTCCACTTTGTGTTATCCTTCTTTTCACTGAACTGAAAGGCATTTACCAGATGAGCTGAGTGAATGTGTGTACAGTATGTCTCGCTTCTGTCCTGGCTCCTCTGTGGTGGAGTATTGTTCGACTGCCAGCAGTGTAATCAGATAATACCACTGAGAGGTCAAAAGCACTGCAAGCTTTAGCTTCAGATTTCTGTCACCTTTTAAGAAACAACCAAAAGAATCATGTCGAATAACATTTAGATTCTTCTGCAAACACATATGAGGAAACTCAGGAAATTGGTTTGCAGCTTTGAAGAGTTTTTTTTTTTTCGTGATTTTCAGACAAACTATAATAGGTTTGGTACATGAACAAAAAAATCCTGTTGACTTAATTGTATTCCAATCAACCTTAACTGTAGTTTTATTTGGTGGTAATTAGCAATTACTGTCATGCTAGCACACTAAATTAAAATAATAAACATTACCTGATAAACTTCTGTGTTTGTATTTTGCTCAAAGCCCTACTTTGTCTTAAAGCCAGTCTGCAAGAAAATTTGTTTTTCATTTGTCTCTTTGAACACACACCTACACACATACACAAAATATTTTTCCAAATCAACGTTTTTTGTTTTTTTTTTACAAAACCAATATTGGATGTACTCAAAATAATAAAACAACATACACAGAGTTGATATAATTTGTTAGACTGTATTTTCTAATTGTTATGATGAACAATAAACTTAGGATGATTTTTTCCCTCACAAAATACTGAAAGACTTGACATGACTGGTTTTAATACAAGTTTTCTAGGCATCCACTGTACAATGCAGATGTAATGAAGGTGTCAGAAGGAAGGCTAACCCAAGCTTGATGTCCATGTTTACCCTTCTAATAGTGTGATCAGCATCTTGTGTGGGCTTTGGCTTTAGTACATTCCCATGATTGTCTGCTGGTAGGGGTCCTTCTTTTCTACAGCCTTTATTTACATGATCATCTCACAAAACATCACCTTTGGCTTCCCAGAGGGTGGAACTAGCATCAATTAGGCAGAGGAAGAGAAACTCTTCCCAATAAACAACACAAACAGAACTCAAAACCTCAGTGGGTTTTGTTTTCACAAGGTTGCTGGAGGGTAAAGAGGTCTCTACATTTGTTTGGTTTGGCAGCTGTGGCTAAGCATGATTTTATCAGGAGATGATGGGGACTATAAAGAGGAACAGTTTCCCTATTATTAAACTAGCATTTTATTAATGTTGCAGTGAGCCTGCCATCTGTAAATGAAAGCGGACAACAGAAGGACCTTGAGTAATCAGACATTAGAAAATATTGACAGAAAATTGAGCTCGTCAAACACACACAAATTCATTTCCATAATGCCTGACCTGTAATTACTGATGAGGTCAGATGAATGTTGACAGGGCTGTGTATTTGGATGACCTCGGCCAGTAATCCAGTGCCCTGCAGATTAGTGTGTGCACAGGAATCCATCTTTGATTTTTTGTTCAAAATGTGCTGTTTGATTAGTTTAAGAAGTGCTGTAACCACACTGACACAAAAACCATATGTTAATGTGAGCACTTAACTTATTACCTCTATTATGGGCTTCTCCTTTTTTATAGTGCATGTTAACATTAATTTTATGAGGTAAATGCTAGCTTTAGTTTGGAGAAAAACAAAACATTTATTCAAAGATTTATTTATTTATTTATTTTTGTTAAGGACTAATTTAATTTAATTTTACTTTTAATTTTAAACTTCAACATTTTTAAAGACTTAATTCTAATTTAAACGTATTTAGAATGCTCAAAAACAAATAAATAAATAAGGGTTTTCTTTTTATCACAATGAAGGAAAAGAAATGTATATTTGGAGAACCAGAAGCTGAAGACAGATTGATAACTCAGCTTAGATTTGATCTCCTACTGTAATTTTTCTGTACCTCTTTTCAGAGTCACAGAACTGGTGCCTGCCTCTGGCAGATGGATTCTGGACAAGTTTCCAGTATATCTGACCAAATGACCAACAACAGCACACACACAGAAGTTGGCATCTCTGTGACTAGTTGGTAAACAGCACTCGTAAGGAAATCTCCTTGTATGCAAATATCCCCAGGGACTCTCGGGTTCCTTGTGTAAGTCGCAGAGCTTTTGCAGTGTTTTATTGCTAAAACTTTTAACATGTTCAAACAATTTGGGCAACAAATTTTCTGTCAAAATAGTCAGATTGTAGCTGGGAACCCTTTCTCAGTTTAATTTCTGTAAATTCTAAAGAGCTACAGATGTGATTTGGCATGTGTTCAGAATTCCCCTTGTGACAGAAAATTTTTGAAGTTACAACATTCAACGTGCGGACTGTAACACACGCCGTTGGAAATAATTCAATACAAATAATCTGCCTATCTTCATTTCATAAGTGTACCCATTATTTGTTAGAAATTTGTTAATTTCATTAAAAATAAATAACTATATACAATAGAAAATAAAACATACAAATCAAAGATCAAATAAAAAGAAAGGCAGCAGAAAGAAGATAAAATCTTATAATATTTGCCCTTAAGCTTAAATCATCAATGTGAAGGTAGCTGCCGAGGTGAATGCATAGCACGTTAAGGTTAGTGTTGATTAGTCTGAGGTGGGCATGGCCTAAAATAAAGTTTTACAAGCCATGCACACAAAAATACTTTTTTTGTTTGACCAATCAAAATGTGGCCACACAACTTGCTGTTCACCAGAAATCAGTGAGACCGAAAATGTGTTTGTTTTCTCACAGCTTTGACTCCAACACATACACGTCAACCCCTTTGTATGTTTAGCTGTATCTTGACCCTCAAAAATATGTATATTTTACAAAAAAAATCAGTATTTTTTCTGGGAGACTGGAAGCAGACTGTAGGGGATCGGACGAAGATTACACAGCCTACAGCACAGAGGAGCAGTGAAGGAGAACAGGGACAGGTGGAGAACTTATTTATTTCTAGAGGGGGTTGGGAGACGATTATTTAACTTTGTTTATTGTTTTTACAAATCCTACAGGCGAGATGTAAAATACATTTGTAGCTGAGTTTTTGCAAAAAAAAATGGTGTGTGGAGGGGGGGTTCCATATAATTTACGGACAGTCTGTACAACTTGACATGTATGCAGGCCAACAGTTGTTTCCCCGGAAAACAGAATCTCCAGTCAATATAACATGCATGTTTTTAGACTGTGGGAGGAAACTTGAGTAGTTGGAGAAAATCAACATTTACACAAAGAGAACATGCAAACCCCTCACAGAATAACCAGCAAAGGTTTGAAGCTTGTAATGGATGGGTGAGCGAGTTTCACAGATTTGCCAGACACCTGAGTAGCTTTAAGAATTTTATTAATAAATGTGC
>JARVJO010000305.1:25870834-25880986 GCA_031762555.1 Cynodonichthys magdalenae
TGCCTGGCTGCCTCAGGACAGCACAGGATTTCTCAAACATGCATGAATGAGTCAAAGCAAAACTCTGGACATGTTTTAATGAGAGGAGAACATTATAACATGATATAAAACTCAAAAAAGTTGATTTTACATGATATTGCCCCTTTAAGTAATTCATTTGAGTTCTCTATGTCAGCTTCTTGTCAATGATGACACACAAAAAATGTATTTCACTCACTATGAATTTCAATACCATTAATTCTGAATGGGGCTTCAATATGTTTCTTTTTGTTACTAAATATCGTGATTTGTTTTGTTTAAATTTACTGATAACTTATTCAGATGAAACCATGTTTGTGTTTTCATAGATTCTGTTTGTATGCTCTTGTGAAGATTATGGCTGTTGTGCTTAATTAATTTGTTGCAGTGTAAAATGACAATGGGCAGAGACTTGGATGGACTCAGGTGGATACAGTTTGGCTGATGAGGTGCTGCCTCTATTTAAGCTGGCTGCAGAGATCCATCCAATGCTGGAGCATTCAGTTACCTTTGGTACTGTCTATGGCAGCCTGCATTAATTCTCCTTGTGCAAAGTATTATTGCTACTTACCTGTGTGCAGGTTCCTCATTATGCTCCAGAGTTTTTGGGTCTAAGATACCTCTGAAGAACCTTCTGTACTCCTTGCTGTAAGCTTTCTCATCATTGGAACCACTCCTGAATGTCCTCTGCCTGTCACTCTCTCCACCTGCAAACAACAACCACAATACCTGTGAAAACTTACCTCATCTTGTTGACAACAACCCTCCCTTCCATGCCAGCCTCCTCCTCGGAAACTGTAAGAAAAGACAAAACAATAACATTACCAGCTCTTCCTTCAACAGAGAAACAAAACATTAAACAGTTCATTCTCCTCCTACAGCTAACTCCTGGGATCATCACTGTAAATAAAATCACTTACCTTATACCATGCCATACTATCTTTATTTGTAAAGCACTTTAAACACCCACAGGACCAAAGTGCTGTATACATAATAAAACATGCATACATTCATAAAATCAGTAAAAGTAAAAATAAAAAACAAAATCAACACTACAAACTGTGGTCAAAGGCCTAAATGAGTTTTAAGAAGAGATTTGAAAACAGACAGGGATGACACCTGTCTGATGTCCAAAGAAAGGTCATTCCATAATTTAGGAGCCGTCACAGAAAAAGCCCGGTCACCTCGGAGCTTGCGCTTCATCTTGGGCACAGTGAGGAGCAGCTAATCAGCTGACCTGAGGAATCGAGAGGGCCTGTATGGATGTAGCAGATTGAACAAATACGGCGGAGCAAGACCATTAAGAGACCATTAAGTAACAAAATTTTAAAACGAATCGTAAAATGTACAGGCAGCCAATGCAGGGAAGTTAAAACAGGGGAAACATTATCAAACTTTGGCGTGCCAGTTAAAAGACGTGCAGCGGCGCTCTGTACTCTCTGAAGCTGTGAGATACAGGACTCACTGATGCCTGCATAAAGTGCGTTACAGTAGTCCAGTCGGGTCGTAACAAAAGCATGGACTACTGTTTCAAAATGTTTCTTGGAAAGAATTGGCTTTACTTTAGCCAGCTGCCTCAGATGGTAAAAACTTTACAACTGTTCTGATATGGCTCTCTAACTTAAGTCCAGCATCAACTTTCACCCCTAGATTAGTAACCAATGGCTTGATGTACTGGGACAGTAAACCAACATCTACATCAGGTGTCTCAGTGGAGCTTCCAAAGATCATCACCTCAGTTTTGTTTTCATTAAACTTTAAAAAATTCACAGCCATTCAGGCTTTTATTTCCTCTAGACATAAAAACAGAGGGCTCGGAGAGTTGGTGTCCTTTTTCTGTAAAGGGACATATATCTGGGTATCATCAGCGTAACTATGAAAAGCGATACCAATTTTTCTAAGTATAAAGCCAAGAGGAAGCAGGTACAGCGTAAAGAGGAGGGGTCCTAAAACTGAGCCTTGCGGGACCCCACACAAAAGAGGACATTTACTTTCTTGTGTCTGCCTGAGTTCATGTTTTGTTGAAACCAAAACTTTTTATTTACATAAACAGGTCCTAATAGATCTTCAGCATTCGTTCAATATTTTTTCAAGGAGAATAATGTAGTCAATATTTCTCAAAGGCCTTCTTCAAGTCAACAAAAAGCAGGCAGGGCCTATGTCTGGAGCCCAGCAGACTGGCCAAAGCCCAGAAGGCAAAGCCAATGTTCGAAGCCCAGCAGACAAGATGATGGCTGGAAACCAGTAGGCGGTGCCGACAGCCAATGTCAAGCAGGCAGACCGATGTCCAGAGTTCAGCAGGCAAGGCGGACTCTCAACCCGCCTTTCCAACGTCTCCTTCTCGGGCCTATAGCCGACGGCTTCGCTTCTCAAAGCCTTCAATGATGCTAACAGCATGTAAGTTAGTGTGAGATGGTAACAGATATCTCTGGTATAAAACGTAAAGTCCATTGTCAGGCTTGGTCAGTGTGGTAACTACTTTTATTATCCGAACTTTTGACATCCAGCAAGTATAAGATTTAAATCTGTCTAATTGTTCTGTGTTTACCCACTGGTGTTTGTAGACATTTGAGGACAATTTGTGGACTCCCTCTCAGCTCTGTGACAGCCTTTGTACAGGTTTTAGCTATGTTTTGGCTACGTATAGCAAGAGGCAGGACCTCATGCTGAGAACAGTCTTATCAGCTGGCTCTGTGTTGCTGGAGGAAAATTCATAATGCACTCAAGTTCAAGCCATTTACCATTTGCCATATATATGCTGTAACTTACGAACTACTGTCTGTCTTTTTGAATAAGTAAAGCCTGGTTAAAGTGTAACTTACCTTATTATATTCTCTTGTTTGTCTTGGAGGAGCCTCACATGCCCTTGAAGCTTTGCAAAGTGTGATTTGTAAATGAGATAGCTGTGTAATACATACCCTTGGTATTTCTCTCACTACCCTACGATCAATTAAAGCACGACAATAATAAATGTATACATTTAGAGGGATTTCGCTGAGGTGACAAATGATTTTACCCTTGAGCTATTGACATTGTCTGGGAATAAGCTGTCTCTCTCCCTGTTGTGTATTCTATCAGAGGGTCCCTTTCTCTGCTAGGGGAGTCTGAGGACATGGCAGACACATATTCATCATCAACACGTGCACTAGGACACACACACAACACAAACACATTCAAAAGCAGTTTTAGATGTATGCAAACATCCTCTGCATGCTTCTTTGAATTTTTATCATTGTATGCTTGTGGGCTCACAATGGATTCTTACTTATAATACTTTCTGATTGAAATATTTGCCTGACTCTGATGCTCCCTGATACCATCTTCAGATTGAGGTAATTGGATCCCCTGTAGTCAAATGAATGATGGTTGTGAGCACTCTTATTAAGTGGGATGAGAAAATTGAGGACTCAATGTTGTTGCATGTTATTTGTAGCGTGGGTGACATTTTCTTTCCTCATTAAATTCACAACTCTCTTTTAAAATGTTTGGTCCATTTCTCTTTCTCCATGGTGAACAGATTATTTCTTAAGTGGCCCATTTTACCTGCTTTTACATTTTTGTTTGTATCTTACATAAAGATTGGAAAAAATATTATTAATCCTTTTTGACATTAAATTCTAGATTTGATATGTTATCAAGTTCATGTTAATTGTTTAAGGGAGGGAAGATCAAATTTTGATGTCAGAAATCATTAAGTTGGAAAGGATTTAATTGCAATAATCTGATAACCATTGGAATATCCACCGATAGGTGAGATATTCAAAGAGGGAGGGTGACACATTTATCATATTTCAATAATGTAGTTTTCATGAGGGATAGGTCAAGCTATGAGTACAAAGGGCAATAGTGTTGGAGTATGTGAGTTGAATTGGGGCGTATGCTAAGCAAATCAATAAAACATTAAAGGTAGCATGCAGAGAGCAACCCATTTGGTACCTGTCTGCCAAGGGCCATGGTCTAGCCACTCAGAAAAGAGAGAAGGATTGAAGTTGCTGGGCTTGAGGAATGCTCTGGCACTAACATAATTGGAAGGTAGTTGCCTTATGACTGCAAATTGGGTTTTTGCGCTTCATCAATAGGCATTTTGACAAGCAGCGTCCATCACGGTGAATCTCACTCTTGCTGTGCCGAGCAGGGAAAGAAATGTCTCAATAATTACATTAAATCTCTCCCTCCTATCCACCCCCAGCAACCTTCTTTATTGTTGAACAAGGAAAGCAATATGGTATAATTAGGTTTGATTGGTGGTGGTAGTGGTGGCAGTAGAAAGGGAGATTTCAATGTGTTTCCGGTGAGATTTGCAGATGAATGAAGTTTCCATAGCGACGTGCATCTGTATCCACTGGTGCGTTAAGCATAAAGCAAGACACATGGGCACACAAGACAACACACAACATCTGTTAACTGAGAGCATGCCAGGCATATTGACACTGACCTGCTGTGACAAATGAACTAACGGTGCCTAAATGCAAAAATGCACAAGTTATTGATGATCTGCTGAATGAGTGTTTCACCTAAGAGTTGTTGGGTTAAAATGATATTGCACATGGTTTTGCATCAATTGAGATTAACTATTTTAATGGTAGCTTGTTTTTCTAGTGTAGGTTTTAATTATTGTCTTATGGACTTTGGTTCATCTTCAGTCTTTCTATTAAGTAATCCCTCCCACCCACTTCCATCTTGGTTCTCAGTTGAGATTCCATGCAAAGCAAATCAATGTGGGGATTTGACGTCAGCAGAATGAAGGCCATAGTCGTAAAAATTTCAGGTGGCCATGCTGTGACAATTCCGCCCACACTGAGACAGCACATAAGTTTTACCAAAAAACCATCTAAAGTTGTGTGAACCCGAGAAAAATGTAATAGTCATGATGTTTGTTTATTTTATTTATTATTTTTTTTCAAAATGTAATTTTACATTCCTACAATATGTACATTTGATTTTGTATGTTGCAATGTCATAAAACTACAAGTGGCTCCTTAGTGGTTGTTTTTAGTGTTTTTTCTTTGTTGGATTCCTTTTGCAGGCAACACCACAGTGAACAAACTCACATGATAAATTTGTCACAGCTTCTCAAGGGGCTTCTTAGTGTACTGATCAAATTAAATTGATAATGATTATGTTTTACAACATGCATGTTCTCTTAAAGCCCTGTCACACTATGATGTTTTGGACAACTTATGCCAACTTATGAAAAGTTCAGAGACATCTATGTTGAAGATGGAATTAAAAAATCAACTAGAAGCTTCTTTTAGGCATGTGCATACTGTAATGTTAACAAATTGATCAAATATCTAACTTTTATTAGTCATTTAGTGGAAAAAACATTTCATAAGTTGGCATAAGTTGTCTAAAACATATCTGTACCCCTTCTAGTACAACCTGTGCACTTCAGGCAGAAATATTACAATATCTCTGCTGGAATTCTTTTGAAATTTGTAATTAACATGATATAAAGTTTATAAAACAGTGTTCACATGAATTGTTTTGAACTTTCTAAGATGTGAGTAGTGTTGAGATAGCAGCGGTCTGCTTTGTTCTTCACTTAGGCCTGCGTCACATGGCAAGATAATCGTGATGATTTTTGAATTTACGACAATCTAAAAGATATCCAGATTATCATGATGGCTCTAAAGATAATCATAGCAGATATTCCTGCCGTGGGTGGTGAGTTAAGAGTAATCTAGTTGGCTCGGAAGGACGGTGGGACCGCTCAGACCTCAAATTGGGGATATTAAACATGTTTGATTTTTTGGCCTGATATCTCAGTGTGAGGCATTCACTTGAGAACAAATGAGCTGCAGCCTGTTGAATAGACCTGCAGCCAATCAGAAAGCGAGGAGATGAAAAACACGGTGAAGAATCCAAAATACAGAAGACATAAAAAACTGTTTTGACTCACCATAAAATCCGCTGGACGGTAAAAGAATGGTTTTTCCTCTGGTAAAAATAGTCCACAAACAATCAATATTGTTTCTTCCTCATCTCAAATGTTTATTTGAACTCACGTCTCTCTGGAGGTCATGCAAGATTTTTCCTCTGACATCTGAATTCTCGCGAGATTTCAATAAGTCTCGTGTGATTTCACATCTGACATCTGAACGTTCATGGATAAAATATCTTTTTTTATCTTTTTCCTAATTTAAGGTGCCCAAAGAGGGATGGATTTTTTTTCCACAGCATGTCTTTTGCTACCTAAAGGCTCTGTCACACTATAATGTTTAGACTTCTTATGTCAATTTATGAAAAGTTTGTCCAACACTAAACCCAACTTCACACTCCCGCTGAACGGCTGAAATCGGCTCGGATTGTTGCAGTTTCATGATGAAAATTACGTCACTGGTGTTCTCAGCGTCGACTTGGCCGCCCCTTTTGCCACAACCTGCCGGCAGAACTTTTCACCCCCCCTCCTGTTAAGAGCTTATTGTGTGAATGGTCAGAAGTTTGTGGCAGTTTGTTTGTGCTCAAAGTGCTTGGACACTGCATTTTGCTTCAACCACTCACTTTCAAAAAAAACCCCAAAACACTCGCTCTCAGTTAGGTTTGATGAACAACCTCAGTTTGAAGAAGTTCTTTAGTTTGGACCAGAATAGTAAGGTAATCCAAGTAGATTCAGCTAGTTTAGTTAAAGGCTGCGTCACACAGCAAGATTTTAAAATTGTCGCACAATTTTCAAAAACACCACATGTGAGGATAAAAAATCATGGATCTACACTTCTTTTTGTCTGCCCTATTAGGGAAGTAAGAGATGCAGGTGTGTGGTTCCTATGGTGACCCTAATGAACTACTGCAAACATTTTTAACATTCTTTGGATCTTGATTTTTGGTACAAACTGTATTGTTATTTAATTTATCAAAACGGATAGTTACACATTATTATTGAGCTTTAAAGAAGAAAGCTGCTGAATTTTGGGCAGTAGCTGCATTGTTACCCTTCAGAATTTCTTCATAGATTTTCTAGTTGAAGCTCTTTTCCAAAAGTGGAACTCAGACGTAGAAAGCACCTCTAAGGTCTTGCACAACTCTTCAGCCCCAGTGTGACGGTAAGGACAAGGAACTGCATTAGTGTGGGGGAGTTTGGTGGAAAACTAATAAGAGGATGGATGGAGCTCTGAAAACATTGCTTTCTTGTTAATGGATTTGTTGCTTGATGTCACACAACTTTGAGGAGGAATAAAAAGTTATGAGAAACAAACCAGCCAGTCCTCACATTTTGTCCAGAGTTCTCCCAACTTTCTCATCTTTGTGTCCACTTTGTATAAACACTTAACTAGGCAAATAAAGCAACAGGAAGTATATGACAGAACAGCTTTGTTTGGTGAGCAGTTTGATGTGTCATCACATTTGGTTCATGGACATTACTGCCCCTGTTTTTGTTTTCAAATTCTATAAACTTTTTGTGGAAGATGTACACAGATAAGTAACTGTTTAGATTGCTGCTTGTTTAGTCATCCCAGCACATGTTGTTGCAGTTTTAATGACAGGCAATAACTACAAATATCATTGCTAGAAGGAAACTGCAGCATGGAACAACTGAGATGCTAATGTGGGTTGTGATGGACAGTAAAGTGTGTTAATGTGTTCATAAATGCCTAATCTGTTGCACTGTATTCTAAAAATAAAGAGAGAGAGAGAGAGAAAAAACCCTCCTCCTTTATCATTCAGTACACCTCCATGGCTCAAGTCTTATAAATTCTAGCCCGGTTGCCATGTTGGATTTTCCTTAAACAGGAATCACCAGGGTAAAAAGGTAAAAACAATTATCCTGCTATTTTGGAGGCATATTTCTTTAAAATTGGACAGTCTAGGGATCAGTAATAAACCTAAGTGCTGGAATGAAGAAAAAGCTCCCTTTAAAGGCATCCACCTTGGGGAGCTTGCCACTAAAAATCCTGTTGCTCTTTTTAATACATCAAAGCAGCAAATTAATCCTGAATACAGCACATGTACAGGCAGGTAAATGAAGACAAAGCCACAGTGGACCCAGGCTACATGCTGCTTATTACAAGTCCTTGATAAACTCTATCTCAAACCCTACAAATGGCTTATTGGGAGGTGTGGGATAAACTTATTCTTTACAAGCCTGTCACTTCCAGAGGTAAGGGTAAGGAAGAGAAAAATGGAGCCTAGAACACAAAGACAGACTCTACACATACTTATGGAGGTGTAATGTGTACTGTAACTTCCCAAACAAGGACTTTTTTGTAGCTGTATATTAGATAGGTCTTAGGGGGAATTGGCAACACACTAGTAAAATAAGCACACTGTACCAAAATGTCATAAGTTTAAATATTTCATAAATAAATTTCCAACTAAAACTATAAAAATGTTATTGGTGTGTTTTTATGTGACTTACTTTCTGACTGTCGTGACTAAAGGAGAACCATACAGTGTTTTGGAAGATTATGGTTTGGGGCAGTGACTCAAGAAAGGCTGTGTGGAGCACTGGGATGTCAGAATTGTCAAATGGCCTCTTAATTGCAGTTATTATTCTGTTTTATTTCTTGCATGATGAGTCAGTGGGTAGTTTGCTAATAAGGGATGAGCAACCCACATTTTGGGCTGCAACAAAGAAAGCACTTTGGATATATGATCTCATTGACAACTATGCATTATTTGAAAAAATACTGACAGTTAAATTTGGATTGTTTGAAAAAAAAGTGAATGCAGTGAACAATTTCACATAATCCAACAGCTGCAGCCTAAAGAAGCATGCAGAATCAACAGTTTCATATAATTCTGTAACAGCTTTGACATTAATACACTTTTTACAAAATAGTTTTTAACTATGACCACTGAACACTCAGGCAAAAAAAAAACAAGTGCAGTGGGTGTTTGCATTTTGAAGAAAATGTCATATTTCAGACATACAGTTCAAATTAGGGCCAGTGTGTAAATACAGTGAATTCATTTCAATGACAAGACAGAAATGCTTAAAAAAGAAGGAGCAAATTAAAAAAATCATATAAATAATTTCACCCTTCAGGATTTAGCAGAATACTTCACTTTGAAAATGTTCTGTCCACAGACAAACACAGGGTTCCTGCAGCTTAAAGCAAGTTAAATTTAAGACTCTTTGACCTCTTTAATGACACTTGAAATGTAATTTAAGACCAACTTCACAAAAAAAGTAAATGGACAAGAAACCCAGTTAGTGACAATTTTACCCAAAGACAACACAACTAGCTGCGAGAGGCATTCACTAAATAATTAAAAAAAAATAAATAAATGTTACCACTTATTTAAGATGAATTGCAATTATCTTATATACAATGTGTTAACGTTTTTACTACATCTGAAATATTGAAGAAAGTTTAAGGCTAATTAAGGCCATGAATTCAATGCCTTTTTAAGGATCCGTGGAAAATGTTTTGTGAAAAAAGAAGCTCCCATCTTTAAAATTGCTTTCTAAAGTTGAGTTTTATAAATACTGAATTTTTAATGTCTTAATGTTACCTGGAAATACAGAGTTTTAAAGAACAGCCACGTTTGTGCATGCCCATTGTGACTGTGTGCCATAGAAACCCAAACAAAAATGGAGCCATTTTGACCATTTTTTCAGCTTCTGTCTCGCTTCATCCAGGTCCTGTAGCCAATAAACTTTATTAATACTGAAATATGTAACAAGTGGGGAACATGTTTGTTGCTCTGCTAGAATCTTTAGTCAAGCTAATAAGATAATCGACAGGTGCAACATGCTCAGCAATTGGCTAAACGCACAGCAAATGGTTAAAATGATGTAAACTCCAAAACAGAAACACACACCCACACACACACACAAACGTGCACAGACAGAAACAAATATAACCAACGAAACAAATGCAAATCATAAAATGCTGCAAACCACCACAAAATCAAAGTGCGCCAGACCACTAGTGGAACTCGACCACCAAGTCTTATGGGACCAGACCCTCAGTAAAGACAAAGGGATGCAAAAGAAATTGTTTTCCTTTCTTAATGTCTTTACTGAGAGATTTTGCAAAGGAAACATTTGCTGTGTGTTTGCACCTGTTTATTGTGTGTTTGCACCTGTTTGTTGTGTGTTTGCACCTGTTTATTGTGTGTTTGCACCTGTTTGTTGTGTGTTTGCACCTGTTTGTTGTGTGTTTCCACCTGTTTGTTGTGTGTTTGCAC
>JARVJO010000305.1:25924074-25937875 GCA_031762555.1 Cynodonichthys magdalenae
CACGTCTGGGACTGAAGAAGGAGAACTATGGTGGAGGGTTTCTGGATGTGCCCCAGCATCCATTCTCCTGGCCAAAACCCAAGCCTTACCTCAGGTAAGCTGAGCTGCTCCAGATCCTTCTGGGTCAAAAGACAAAATGTATTATATTATTGTGTTGCGACTGTTAGACACTAGTTGTGACTCAATGATGTAGGAAAGAAATAGGCAATTTTTTATTGCTGTTTTACTGATTCAGGAGCGCTTTCAACCGGTGACCCATTCAGCTGTGTTTTGAGTGGCCAATAATTGATAATCATGGTCTGCTTTTGTGCCCATACAAGGCCATGCACATTATTTTGTTATCCACCTGCACCTGCTTTGTACAACTATTAACAACCTCCCCCATATTTATATTTGATCTACCAGAGAGCAATTTTGAAATGAAGACAATCAAATTTGGTTCGGCTTTTTAATATAAATTCTTAATTATTATCCATTTAGTTTCTTGACTTTGACCATCAGGGTTCTAGTCATTGGTATTTAGTTACCCTCCTAAATACAAATTGTGACAAATTGAACTTACAGAAACTAAACTGAGAAGGTTTTGAGACTTTTTTTGAACATCTTCAAAACTCAAGTGAGTCTAAGTTTGCAAGCTTTTGTGATTGACATGAATAATTTGAGATCTCCCACAAACATTTTAGAAACTTCAATGCTGTTTGCCAACTAGTCACCAAGTGCCTCAGCCAAGTGAGATACTACCTTAAATCTGCTAATCTTGCATCAAAGTCTAACATATGCATTCTCAATGTTAAAAACACAAAACAAACAATAGGTTCCCTGCTTAGTCTGACACTGGTTAAATGTCCCAACTGCAGTCCTTTGCCAATAAACAGCTTGTCTCTCATCTTCATTAGAGTTAGCCGAAAGAACTTCTAAATGTGACCTTTAGGTTCAACTCCACTTACATCATTATATAAAATTATCAGCCAAGCACAACAAAAAATATTTCCTCTTATTAACATCCCTAGAAAAACCTATGATATCTTACCCTTAGTCTATAGATGATTGTTCTGTCCAATAATATTAGCTTTTTAATTGCCATTATTGCCTTATTCTTTTGTATTTTTGTTTCCAGATTTTGTTTGTTTGACAAGATTATTTTTGTTTTTAATCTTCAAAGACACTATCAAAACTCAGGAAAGCCAATCAATAGGCTCCCCAGTTTCAACCATGTTCTCTTTGAAGATCAAAACTATTGCATCAATTTAATTTTGAAGAGTTGTTGCTATAACAACCTCTTACAGAAACACAATGTACAAACTGACACAAATACTTATGTTTTATTTTTTTCACAAAAGACAGGAATTTCAGATTTTTTTTTTTTTCTTTGGCTTTTTGGAATTTTTTTCCAAGCCAATAACACACTTTCCTGTCGGAAATCAAGTGTTTGATTAAGATAGTGAGCAACAGGAAGTAATGGTGACAGGCCTGGCTGAAGGGGAAGCAGTCTGTGAGTTAATCAGCCAGCTCACTGCAATGGCCTGTTGCACCGTTAGCCCATATTTTTCTCTGTGTAGCTAAGGTGATGTCATTGGCTAACTGGTCAGATAAAGCCCTGTGGGGGGAAATCAGTTTGTTTTGGGTCAACAAACAGCCCGCAAATTTAACAAAGATGCCAAAGATTGGTTTCAGTTGAGCCACCTTTCAGGTCAGGGTTTGAGTTTACCAGGCATCCGGCACAGAGAAATTTTGTCCTGCACATGTTTGTTTTGGTTTAGATATCTCTTCAGTGTTCATGTGGGAATCTCCAAGACTCCATCTGGAGAACAATGATGTTGAGGGATGCCAGCTGCAGCTCTGAGATTGAGATATCATACTCGAAGACAGGGCGTGCTGCTTCTTTGTCTGTTCTATTCAAAACAAATGGGGCTGTGATTTTGAATCTCACAGCTATCAGTTTGTATCAAAGGGCATCTTTAGTACCAGTTAACTTGAGATTTGTTTTTGTGCCTTGGAAAAGTTTGTCCTCCCACTGTCGCTTTCCTAACTCATCAAGATGGTTCCCACCTGTCACACTATAGTGTAAAACACACTGCTCTCTAACCTGGGCAAATTTGTCTCACATATTTAAATACTTTTTTGCACATTATGAAAAATGCCACTATTTATCCACTTCTGTTCATCTATTTATTTATCATCTGCTAACCTATGTTTGGATGGCCTAGACAACCCTCTCCCCAGCTCCTTCCAAAGTGTTCTTCGACTAGACGGAATACAAAACCCCTCTAGTGAAATCTGGGTCTCCTCCCAATAAGTTGTTCCTGGGAAAACCTCCCAAGGGAGGTGCCCATAAGGCCTGAATCACCTCAGCTAAGTTCTATCTTTATGGAAGAGCAGTGGCTGTACTCAGAGCTCAGCCCGAATAATAGAATCAATCGACTTATGTCTAAGACTTACCCTTAGCTAAATCCTTCATTATGGCCCAAATCTGATCTATCTCCCAACATCCTGCAATCACTCCTAAACAAGGCTGCCCGTATTTGTTTTATACATACATACATATATATATATATATATATATACACACAGTATGTATAAAAAAAGCTCAGAAGGGGGTTGAGGTTATCCACAAACATTTTAAATAAGTTAAAAATAGATTCACTGTTGAAAAGCAGACCTTGCATTTGATTTCTTTTCATCTGATGACGATCAATGTTTCATGTTACTGCAGTCCTTCTCTGCCAGCTCTTGACTGGCAGTTACCATCCTGCTCCGGCCCGTACAACCTACAGATCGAGGTGCAGCCAAAGTCCCACCACAGAGCCCATTATGAGACAGAGGGAAGCCGAGGAGCCGTGAAGGCGCTGTGTGGAGGACACCCTGTGGTGCAGGTATGTCTACACTCTGTTCAGGCAGCTAAAATATTTTGACTGCCACCATTTAGGGTTCATTATGCATTTACCAGATTTTGTTTTTGTTGCCATCTTAGTGATTTCATATAATGACAGGGGAATATCAGGCTACATGACCTGTGTTCAAACTAGCTGTTAGTTCATCAGTTGTGCTGGACTTAAAATCATTTGCTGAAAATAAATAAAAAAGTAAATTGTTAAGCAGTTATGACAGGTAAGGAATGTATTGTCATACATACACTTTTTCACAAAGCCTCACTTCAAAATGGCTGAACTATTCTTTTAAATAAAATGAAGACAACCTGTGTAAATTGAGGTCTGATATTCATTCAATGTTCAAGATGTTTACAGAAATCTGCTTCAGGTGTTTCTTGTGTCCTAACATTAAACCACTAGATAAATTGCAACACTACAATGTTTTGCAGCAGCAGCACAGCATGTTGACACAGAGTGTTTTATATTTTACCAGATGCTTGTTTGCTGTGTTAATGCTCCCTGAAGCTGAGAGTCAGTGTGCTGTAATCCAGTAAAAGGTCACTCTGCCCAGTTGCAGTGCATGCTGACTCAATTAGTTTAGAAGAGGACCATTGCCTCTCACTATTGTACTTGGCGAACACTCAAAAAGGACACGTCAGACTCACCAGAGACACTGCACAGAGAATTTTTTTCTCTGCAACAATGGCAACTTGCTGCACCGACATCTGGGTTTACACAAGGTGGGGATTTAACTGCCTTTAAGGCTGAGGGCAAATTTGACTTTCATGCAGTTAATTCAACGTAAAACTACATTTATCCAACTACTTGTGAAGGTATTTACAAAAGTTCCAAAACAAATTAAACTGAAATATTTAAATTCATAAACTTCACGCAGTCAAAGCAAACCTTGAATCTGTGGAAAAGTCTGTTTAGAGCAGCAGAGCAGAAGGTTAGTGGTCCAGCCATGTCACACACTTGGCACTGAGTTAGCGCCGCTCTGTAGCTGTTTTGTAAATAGATGTTGTCAGCACATCCTGGTCTACTCAGTGTCAAATGCACTTGTCAACTGTTGGCCAACATAGTGTTATAAACAGCCTTTTTGACCTGCAGGTTTTCTCTGTAAATACGGCTCATTATTCCCTTTCATTAAAAACCTTTATATATCAACACACATGAAACAGCATTTCATTTAAGCACCTTTGCAAACTGCAGAGAAAAGGTGACCGCACAAAGCCTGCCGAGCACATCTGTGTGTGTGTGTGCTTTCTTTTCTTTGTTTGGATGTCTGTTAGCAAAATATTTCATGAACCACTAGATAGATTTTTTAAAAACTCTCCAAAACTAATCATTGAGAAAGCATCTGTAACAGATTAACTTTTGCAACTTTAGCAAGCACAAATGTCTATAACTAAGTAAATAGTATTAATATTGAGTTCAGATTTGTTGTGGTAGTAACTGAGATTTAAGCCCAATATATACTTTGAGCACCAACAAATCAGCCACCACAGTTAATCAGTCTTAGCAAACTAAACAATGGTTATAACTCAAGTCAATTTTACAGACACTGAGCTATATTTTGGTGTAGTGGTAGTTGAGAGTCATTCAAAACACATATTCTGAGTGCTAACATATTACCCAGATATTTCTTTAAAACTTTGATATGTGAGGTGGTGGGAGATTTGCATCCCTTCAAAAAAAAAAATGCTAGTTTTGTTGATTGACTATTTTATGTGGATAACTCCAAGTCCTACATACTTGTACCCAGTTGTTAGTAAAGCTGTAACAAGCAAAACATATGGTGCTGTTATTCCTTCACGCTTCTTGTACAAGCATTACATTTTCCTGTTCTTTCTTGGCGGGTGGTAATTTATGTTTTTGATGATATTTTATATGCAGTCAGGTAGAAAATCTTGAAGGTTTTATTACACTGAGAGCCACTGCAATCAAGGAAGAGGGTAGAAAGATAAATCTTTAAAGATTAAGCCAGCGGTGTCCAGGTCTGGTCCTCGAGGGCCACTATCCTGCTTGTTTTAGATTCTTTGCTCCAACACACCTGATTCCGTGATTGAATTACCTCTTGAAGTTCTGCAGCAGCCTGTTAATTACACACTCATTTAAATCATGTGTGTAGGAGCAATGAAGCATCTAGAACAAGTAGGATAGTTGCCAGGATTGGACATTCATGGATGAGGCAATCGTAAGAACATGTCAAACTATTAAATCCATTGGAGGAACATTTATTGTTTATTCAGTACAAAGAAATCGATCATACATTTATCTCTTTTAAGTTTTTTCCACTTTCTGTTTCTTCATGCAGTTTTGTGTAATATAGTGCTGTTATTATCTTTAAGGATGGGACATGCAGGGGTCCCCAGTGCCCTGTGGTAATGAGTGGCAGGTGCTGGACGGCTGAGGTGCAGTCAAGGAGAATGAGTCAATAATAACACAGGGGCATGGGTGTAGGAAGCAGCTAAAGGAAGTGTGTGTGTGTGTGTGTGTGTGATTATGCTCCTTAGGATTGGAGCATGAAAAGAGACCAAAGGACAGACAGAGCCACATTGCAGCAATGTGGCTAGGCTGCTTTTTAGAGATGTCTGGAATCCTAACTATTAGGACCTGAGCAAATCTGAGTTTGTCTGAGCAACAGTAGGGTTTTAACATAGTCAAAATCCCAAGAACTATCAGATGCCACCTACCCCCTTTCCATGCACCCTTTCCTCCCTTCTTCCTAATTCTCTTAGGAGCCTGAACATGTCACTCCATGTGAGCTGCTCATCCTTCAACCATCTCCCAAACCCATACCAGCAGGCCTCCCTCGTGGCAAACCCCAGTCAACCACAACTCTATTGTTTTTTTTAGCTCATGCATGATCAGACACATGTGCTATGAGTGATGGTGACACGTGTGCTGGAAACCAACACCAGGTGAAAAAATAGCAGCATAAAGAGAATGAAAGGATACACTGTTTCTTCACTGAATAGTAGACAGTTAAACCAACAAAACTGCAAAAAACACAAAGCATTGTTGTGCTATTACTCAAAAATCACATTTTTTTAATCTGTAAGAATTAAAGACATTTTTGAGCCAATTTTGTCTGACATCATTCTAAACAGGAGCAGAATAGCTAGGCCACTGTTCACCACACAGAATAGAAGACTTCGTCAGCCTTACAGCTGTGAACGCTCTCAGTTAAGGCTTACCTCATGTCATTAACCTGCTGCTTGCACCAATACTCAACTCTTTCCAGTTCAAATATCACCTATTTACTCTGGACATACACATACATGTCAACCCCTTTGGACGTTAATCTGTATCTTGACCCTCAAAAATCTGTGCAGACTCATTCTAGACAGGAAGGGAAAAACAATCAGATGTGGTCTACCTTTCCTCAGATTACCACCGTTAACTAGATGTTAATTTTAATTGAGAACTTAGGGGAGAATAATCTTGGTCTGGTAAAGTGAATTTAGTCAAAAATACTGCAAAAGAACTCAAAATCACCCTCAGTGGCGGTTAACTCTGCCAAGCCCTTGGTAGAAGCAAGCAACACCTGTGAAGTGTTACGTGCAGTGTGTACTTTTGCTTATGGTGGTTCATGTATAGGATAATTACTGGCCTATAGGCTTCCTTTTCATACACACACTCTCTCATTAAATCTAAAGCACCAAAAGACTTATAATTTCTGACGGATGTAGCCATCGTGCCTTTTAAAATGTGCATGACTTAACCATCTCCCCTGTTCAACAACAGTATGTAATGTGCAGCAAATTGGCCATAAGTTTTTCGCCATAGCAACATGAAAGATCTCAGCAAACGTGCTGGGTTTTTAACATGTGTGGTTTCACCTTGGGATCCGGTGCCTACTAGCTGTGTAATGTCTCAAAGAACAGCCCCACACCCATCTACAGCAAACTATACTGTAGCAGCTAATTGCTCATTAAACCTACTGCTGCCTCTTGTTTGATATTCAAAAGGTTCGGTTTACCCTGTAGTGTTGTTACAGCTTATTCAGGGCTATTATTTGTTGCCCAAAGGGGTATTTTTGCTTCGTCTCAAATTGTGGTTCTCCATTTGCAAGGTTTCCCTTACAGTAGTATTGGGCTACCACTAATTATTAGTTAATAGCACATGGAAAAAGTTGAGAGACGTGCAGCATTTTCACTGGTTTGAGGTGATAACCAGACAGCCCATAGATTTATGAGGCAAGTCATGAGTGCTTACTGTTGTTGTTGGACTGGCATAGCAGTCATCTATGCATCATCTTACTCTGTAGGTTTGGACGAGATTGCTCATGGCAGGTTGTGCTGGTAACAAAGCCATTTTAATATGGATTTTGGACCCTTGCTAGTCTAGACATGGGCTTGTGCTTGAAACTCTGCCCTCAATGACATAACACTGAAGCACACAATTCAACAAAAACTTCAGGCACATGCGGATCTGTGGAAGCAAAGCATATTAAAAGACTGCATATGTTGATTTGTGTATTTATTATGAGGCACAGGAAAAATGAGTATGGCAGGAAGGTGATAGCGTAAAGTCTGGAAGGAGAGACTATTTGGATGGGTGTGCGTTTAATTGGGTAACGCAAAGACTTGCTGCTTGCACGTGTCAGCACTTGACGGACAAGGGAGTGTGATAATGGTGGGAGGGGGGTGGGGGTAAGCCTGACTCTGTTGTTGCATTTTTCTTCTTCTCCTTAAAGCAGTTAATCTACCCTCAAACCACCAGCACCTCCCACCCCTTCAGCTTCCAGCACTCGTCTTTCCAATTCTCTGCGCCACGTGGACTTCTGTGAGTCCTGACATTTCTCCAAGCAGCGATGAAAGAAATCACTCCAGAGGGAGAGGAGGCAGCCCACAGCAGGCCTGCGGAGTGTATTCACAATCCATTTCCAGCCAGGACAGACACAGTTAATTTACCACTGAGTCATTATTAAACGTAACATGCTCAAATCCTGCATTTGGAATATTGAGATCAGGTGTAGGCATCATTTAAAATGTCATATTTACTAAAGAAAGCATAAAATAATAATAATGTTCTGCAACAGAAAACTGTGGTTTAAAATATTTTTCATTGTTGCACATTTTCCTCAATAATTCCATCTTTTTCCTCATACCAGCTGACCCAAGCAATACATATGTTTACAAATACACAAATAATACATCAGCTACCAGGAGTAGTTTGTGCATCACTGGATCATAAATGGATTTCGAGTTGCGCCCAAAGATGGTATCAGACACAACTGCAAATTAAAAAGAAATACTTTCAATTTGTTTTAGATTATGTCTAATTAAATATGCAGTGCATGTGCCAGAAAAGCTGATACTAAAGCAAGGAGGATCTCATCTGTTCAGAATTAGGTGGTTGTCTCTGATCCAACCTCACAATCAGTATCAGACACAAATACAGATCTTAGGTCGTAGGTGTGTATGTGAAGCTTTATTCATTGGAATATCACTAGCAATCCTCATCTTGTTCCAAAAGGTTCTGTGCTGTGCTCGTGGTGTGCAGTTGGCTCAGGGAGCTCAGCAGAAGTAGAGACAGGACTGAACTGATAGGGTCAAGGAGCACATATGGAAAATAAATTGAGGGAGTTCGTCCAATGGGACTAGACCACCTTCACTTGCTGGTGGGTGGACTAGCGTCACCAAGAGGACTTCCTGACCTCATTAATCACTTCCTCACCTCCATGAGGTCATGAAGTTTGGAGTAACTATGCCAGCATCACTGTGCGTTACCGCAGTACAAATGAAGCGGTAACCCCCACCTTTTCCCCATCACTGCCCTCACTAGTCTTCCCCACTACAGTCTTTCAGATTTCAGACTTCTTTTGTGGGCCTCCTACAGCCAAGTGGCAGTTTAGGTAATGGTTGGAGGTCACAGAGAAACAAAATTTAAAAATAAAATTTACCAAGACAAAAGCGACAGACGACACATCTTTGTAGTTCAGCTCCCCGAGTTTTATTAAATTAAAAGGTAACGTCATGCAGTTTAATGCTCTGATGTTCCAGATTTGGAACTCGTGCTCCAATCGTGGCCCTCTCTCAAGATAGTGCACGAGTAACTGGTAGCATGTGTGTCTATGGATAATTACTTTTGGTGACACTATAAGTAAAATATAGCAAGGGGAGCAGGGTCTGCTGGTGAGATCACCACATAGATGAAGTGGCCTCTAGGGATGCCAAGACTTCAAGAAGCTCCTGACCTCGGCCTAGCTCACTGATGACTAGCATGTGTGACTAGCTCACAGGATGAGACAGCTGCTAGAGACACTATTGCAAACTGAATAGAGAAATTGTTGGAAGTGAAGATGATTGACAGCTTCAGATTTATCCGTCCCAATGCATTCCCTGATATCTGAATCAAAAAACAAAGTCAGAAAACTATTGATTGTTAGATTATTGAAGCATATGGATGTATATACTTAAGTGACTGGCTATACTTGATTTTTATGCAAGATGGTTATTTCTCAAATTGATTATATTGTACATGGAAGAAGGGGCAAATCATATTCTGACTCGTTTCCTTTTCTAAAGAAGTGTCTTTAAATATAGACAGTAAGCCCTGAATCTTAGTGTCAAACAACAGACCATTTTTATTTTCCAGACAAATTAGTTTTTAAACCAAAGGCATGACATGCCCATGGCTTTGTAGCACTAATTTCCAAAGACTTGCAAAAACAGCTCCCTAGTTGTCCACCATCCTTACGCTTCCTCACAACCCCATCCACGCTTGCCCTCTCAAAGGTAATTATAAACCCATTAATCAGATTATGTCATGGACTACATGTGGTCTGCATTTTCTTATATGAGTCAGTCTGTTAGATAAACAACTAAGGTCTTTTATACCATTTGGGACATTACAACTGTATTCACTCGGCGGGTGGTGTGTGCTGGAGTAATTGACCAATTTGTGGGATTTTTCAGAAAGCGGTGGCTTGGTGAACCCTGGTTCTTGAGTAACTGATCTCCCACAGTAGAAGTCACAAGCGGTCAAGGCGCCTTCTCAGTGGATCACCAGGGGTCCCTGCTGACCAGTTATTATTCAACATTTTTGGGTGTGCTGAATCAGTTGGATTTTGCAGCTACTTTATGCTTTTTGGTTTAGAGAAATTTAAAAGTCCACCGAAACATCCACCTTAAGTCATATGACAACTCTGCTCTGAAGATTAAAACTGTAATCTGCAAAGTCTATGAATTTAAGACAAAATATCACTTGTTTGTCAAATTATCCTATTTAGAGTTCATAAAGTATGATTGTGTCTTTTATAATATAGCATATCTTGAAACCTTGGCTAAATATTCAGATTAAGTCATTACAGCATGGTAAACCTTTTCTAACTATTTTTCCTCAAACATTGTCAGAAACTGAGCTAAGCACCCTCACTTGGCTAAAATGTCTAATGGCCAATTAGAGGTTTTATTTACAGTTCAGCAGGTCTGCAACTGCATTTTTCAAACTGAGCATGGTCTTGAAGTTTTTCAACACATATTTTTGATCTTTTCATTAGTTGAGCAGTAGCAGATGATGGAGGTCTACAAGAGGAAGTAGTAGTTGTTTGAAGTGGCCATTCTGACACAGAAGTTACTTTCATCACAGTGAGACACAGTCTGCACCTTAATGAAATTCATAACGCATGTTCATAAGTGGCCTGTGACAAAGGGTGCTAGACCATGTGCTTTATTAAGTGTTTTTCTTTCATTACTACCTGGTATGGTGATGGTAAATGGTAAACGGACTGTACTTATATAGCACCTTTCTCTCCAACCAGGATATTCAAAGTGCTTCACACTACAATCTGTTCACCCATTCACACACATTCATTTAGCACTCTACTAGATCTCTCTACAAAGCTAACCCAGATCATTGTGTAGAAACTAATCAGTGCTTTAAATCACGTTCATACAATGATGGGACACATCAGAGGCAGTGGGGGTTCAGTGTCTTGCCCAGAGACAAAATAATGAGGAATCGAACTGCTAACTCTCACATTGGAGGATGACCACCCTCTAACCACTCAGCCACAATCACTTGATGAGTTTTAAATATCAACTATTCACTTTTTGTGTAGGAAGACAGACTAAACTGATTTTGTATTTTATGACGGGGATGTATAATTGTCACTTGTCTCCAAAACCAACACAAAAATGTCTCCAACTCTGTCAGTTTTACAGATTTTGAACAAAAAATTTGTCTAGTAATAGATTGCAAAGTATCTCATAAACTCCCAGTTTACAGGGGAGTCGTCCTTGAACCGGTAGGTCGCTGGTTTGATCCCCCGTTTCAGCTGTCTCTGTTGTGTCCTACACCCCTGATTCCTCTGATGTGTCCCATCAGTGTATGAATTAGTCTCCATAGATGATTGTACATGTTAGCTTTGTAGGAGATCTAGTAGTGCTGTGTGAATGGATGAATGACGACACAGATTGTAGTGAAGCGCTTTGAGTCTCCTGGTTGGATAGAAAGGTGGTACAGTCCATTTAAATAACTTTTGGAGCCACTTCAAGATGTCTGTCACAACTGTGTTAATCCAACACAAAAATAGATCTAACTTAGTCAAAGTTTTACAAATGAAACTATAATCTACATATTACAAACTTTAACACATCTTGTGAGAACTCACAATATAATATTATTTTCAAGATTTGTCAAAACAATTTTAATTCAGTCTCTTCTCAAAATAAGATAATCTTCACAAATTAAAACTATTACAGGTGTCGACAGACGTGTGTCTAAAGATAATTATTAAATTTGTAGGCTCATTTTGAGCATATTTAAGATTTTTATTGCGCAGTGAGTTGGTTTGATGTCAAGACATTTTTAATGCCACAGATATTAAGATGCAGGTTTAGAAGTAATGTAAGCTAATTTATAAAGAGAATATTGAAAACAAGAGAATTATTTCACAGTCTCTTCACTATGTTTATCATTAAAACCCCCTTTACCAACAGTAGCTGATGCACATTTAATCTCTGTTTTCTAAATGAGAGGCTGCCTCAGCTGAGGGTCTTAAAACCTTGATGTTTCCTCTCACCTGGGTTTCTTTGTTCTCCTGCCAGCTTTATGGTTACATGGAAAGCGAGCCGCTCACCCTGCAGCTGTTCATCGGGACCGCAGACGATCGCCTCCTGCGACCACATGCCTTCTACCAGGTCCACCGGATCACCGGCAAAACCGTCTCTACCGCCAGCCACGAAGTCATGCAGTCCAACACCAAGATCCTGGAGATCCCTCTGCTGCCTGAAAATAACATGAGGGCAATGTGAGTGCTCTGAGACGCCAACAGTTTGAGCTTTTATCAGTGTTTCCAGTAAACCACTTTAACAGTCCACACAAAAAAGCCTAAAATGCCTGAAAAAAACGACCCAAGTTGAATTAGATGTAGTCCTTGAATCCTTTGGAGTACATACAAAAGCTTGGTCTCTTTGTAGTAAGAACACACTTACCTTTTAACCTCAGCAGTCAGAAGTATTAAACTATAGCTATTATGTAGTTATTACAGTGGGAACACATAAAAATGGAGCATTATTTTTTTTCTCACCAGAAGCTTTTTAAATGGGCAGTATTATGTATTTTCCAGGTCCATATTTCAATTCCAGTACCACAATCAAGTTACTATGTTACCTTCAGTAGTTATGAAAATAACTCATATCTAATCACTTTCTTCAGAATTAAAATTTTTTAAAAACCACGTCCACCTAAAGCCAAGACCAAGTAAGATTTTTGCTGTCTTAAAACAACTCAAAAATTAAAATTACCGGTAGTTTATAAAATATGATGGTAAAACACTAATGCTGCTGTCACTTCTGTAACAATATATTGATGTCCCTGCTGGAAGCATCACAATCTGTACTGGAAGTGCTACAGCTAGTTGCTGCTGCTGCCACAGTTCATTCTTACAAATAACCAAAACCCTTTGTAAATAATTATGTGCTCTGAAGCTGGATTATACAATGAAACAGAGCCTACAAGGGGAAATAGTGGGATTCTTTTTCTTTTGCGTTACTTCGCAATACTTTTTACGTTTCCACGCGAACGTTGCATTCCCTCGCAATATTTTTGTGTTTGCACACAAAAGTCTAATGTTTTGTATTATTTCTATTAAATCAGACTTTTACTTTGAAATATCAGAAACCAAAACAGTATGTGTTAAAAATTGGCGGTGAAACCGTGTCGCTGCGTAGAGTTAAAATATCTGCATATTAGCTACATATAACTCCATGCGTGGTTGTGATATGTTCATTCTGAAGCTGAATTAAAGTAGTAGGCTAGCTCCTGTATTATGGTGAGCATGTGAATTTGTGAATAAATCAGCAGGCACAACAGTAATGAACAACTTTTTTTGAAGAAACGCAAAAATGATTGCAAGGTAACACAATAGTATTGCATGGGAATGCAAAAGATAAACATCCCCTCATGTCCCCTCCGGACAACAGCATTCGCATGAAATGATATAAAAAATTTTAAGATTGGAGATTTAAGATGGCAGAAATCCACTTTGCTCTTAGCTGCATTTGAACAAGTGATTATCAATCATCTGACCTTTCAGATTTATTTATTTTTTCTTTAAACCGGGCCTGTTTAATAAGCTCTACAACAGATACAAATATTTCATTTTTAAGAAACTTTACACAGATTTTTACTTTGAAAACTCTAAACTATTGCTTTGAGAACAATGAGTCAAAGTCTAATCAAGAACATTTTAAACCATAGAAAGCCAAATAACTTTAAAAAAAAACACTTTTGCTGTGATGTCAGTCTGCTTTAAATACCTCAGCTGAACCAGTAAGCAGGTTTGTTTGAACCTCTAGAAGTAGGAAGTGCTTTAAAGAAACAAACAGAAAGTTTTGTCTTTAATATACACTCAACAAAAATATAAACGCAACACTTTTGTTTTTGCTCCCATTTTTCATGAGATGGACTCAAAGATC
>JARVJO010000305.1:25951671-25962346 GCA_031762555.1 Cynodonichthys magdalenae
GCTGGGGGAGGGACCACACATTTTCACGTCAAGTTTGGATTTTATAAATCACAACCTTTGCGTGAAAAGTGGCGTACACACGTTTCTGGGCTCATTTTGTGTGTACGCAAGCTTTATAAATCCAACCCCTGGTCTCTTCCTGCCTATAAACCTATGATAAATCAACTGCCAAATCCTAATTTCTACAGAAGCCTCTCAATCTGAAGCAGACCTAAATTTCTTCAGTGTCACTGGTTCACAGATTAGCAGAAACCAGGTGCATCGGTGGTTATGCACAAAGGTGAATGTTTTGAAAATGTGTGTACATTTATTGAAGCATTTATATTTAAGGCAGCATCAGCAGTAGCAGAACGGTAATAAAATGAAAAACGTATAACCTTGAGATATGTCAACAGGAAAGAGGGAAAAATGCTCCTTAAAAGCGTGTCTGGAAAAGACATGTGCCTGTAAAATGCATCTGGATTGTTTCACAAGACAGCCTCCCCAATTAGCTGTGAATCACATTTTCCATTTGCAAAAATCGTGAACTCTTTGGTCAGTGAAAGCTGTCGTGCTCAAATTGTGCATTTAAGAAAGCAATTTCACTTTTGGCTGTCAGTTGAATAAAAAAAAAAAGAAAGGAGTCAAAAATCAAAGGTTCATTATGGAGTCAAATATTTCACCGGTCAGCTGTCGAGAGTTCTAAAGCCTGAGCTAAAGGCTCAAATTGGAAATATGTGTTTGAACTATCATGATCTTTAGCTGATTTAAACCAGACGGACCACTAACTTTGTGCCTTTTGATTGTTAACCAAAACATAACAAATGAGATTTGTTTTTGTGAGCTTTAGTGTGACAACAGAAGTGTTGCCAGGCTGTCACCAGGTATACACAGAGACGATGACTGGAAGAAACCTCGTTCCACAGCGGCTCTAATTACCCGAAGAATGAATGAGTTGTCCTGGTTTTCTGGTGTTAGTCTTTGTGGATCTAATTTGCACAAATGAGTCATTTAGAGCAACACCAATACTTCTTTACTTTTAAACAGAAAACCTAAAAACAAACTTGTATGTCCATTCATTTCTCTTTCAAAATAAAGCTGCTGCTCCCCCTCCCTCCCCCCCTTTTTTAAGTTGAAGGCCAGAACAAAGCTAAAGGATATTGTGGTTTGGTGTTTGCAAGTGTCTGCATTTGTTTGTGTGCATTGTGCGTGGGTGGAGGTTGGTTTTGAAGGAGGAGGCGCTGTCGGGAACAGAAGCATTTTGCAGATGTTGCAGGGAAGAAGGAGCGAATGGAAAGTCTTGTGGTTATCAGTCGTATGACACCCTCTGACAGTGGCCCCATTCCAATCCAAACTTGGTTTTTAAATTTTTTAACTCAAGCAAGCCTTGAAAAAAAAACAAGTTTCCTGGAACAAAGTGATTTACAGGTAGAAACGGAGAGAGAAAAGAAAAGTTTGAAAAACATGTTTACTAGTGGAGCTCAGGGTTGATGTCGTAGTTTAAGGTTTCCCTCTTGGAGTATCTCCCAGAGCGTGGGCGGGTGAGATTCCCTGTTGGTTCATTGAGACGTAACATGAGGAATGCTCATCTCTGTCTGTCTCTGTCTCTCTCCCTTGTTTTGACCTTCTCTCTGCCTCTAATTGCCCTTCCCTTCTCTTTTCAGCTTGGCAGCATTGCATGCATCTTGTTCTTTTGTGCGCTTCAATCACCTGCCACATGCATGTTATTGTGCCTCGTGGTGTTTCTGCAGGCATAACCGTTCTACTGCTCCCCAGTCATTTTGTTCATCAGCGAGGCACACTTCTCCATATGTAACTCTTGATTTCCCCAAGTTCAAATAGAAACCTCCTGTCTGATCTCCTCTCTGTCTGGTTTTGTCTTCTGCTTTATTTAATATGGCCATTTTGGAAAAATAGATCTACTGAGGTTCACTCCTGTATAATAAAGCTGACCACCCGCCCCCTCTACCACATCTCACTAACATTCATCCAAGCGTGACTGGAATCCTTTACTTTGTCTCTCACAGCATGATGTAAAAAACATAATCCATTTAGGAAAAAAAACAACAAATCTGCCAGAGCTGCTGAACACTACATATGAGGGATTTGAAAAGGGATGTGGCTCATCTTATCTGATGGCTTCCTGCCTTTAGTTCAAAGCACAACAATGTAAATTTGTTGCTTTTGTTCAATGACTTATAGCAGCAAAGGCACACTAACCACCCTGTTACCTCACAGTGAGCCACTGACACAAACCTCATTCAATGAGTCATAGTTGTATAGAAAAGAAGAAATAAAACTGCATTTGTGCTCAGTGCTGATTGACATTGCAGAATCCAGAGCATCTGTGCAAAAAAGGTGAGACATGAAAACGTAGAGAATGTGAGCTGAGCCTCTGCGGGATCCCTGCAACTGCTGCAGATCACATGGCAGGAAGGGAAACCTCTTTCCATCGACAAGACAGAAACAAGAAGAAAGAGGAAAAAGAATACGTTCAGTAAATACGAGATAAAAATATCAATTCTCATCAAGGATTGTATGACTCAAATTTAATAGACATGTGAATATCTCCATTTCAGTTTTGGGTCTCTGCGTTGTATATCTATGGTGTATAAAGAAATGTGGCTGTAAGAAAGTAATGTTAGAACAACTCGTCTTGCATCTGAGATGAAACAAGAGGCTATTCATAAATTATTGGTTATGGCCCTTTTTGCCTTATCTGACAAAAACAGCAATCATATAAAACTGTTTAATGGTTCTTGAGGCCCTGTGTTTTCATTGTTAAAGTGGCTTATTAATAATGTTATACACTTCATTTAGGAACTGTGATCTGAAGTCTTTGCTGCTGTTATTTTCTGTTTCAATGGCACATCACAGAACATAGTGCCACACCAAGACATACTTCTTTTTTTCTTTGCCTCTATACTTCAGATTTCCTCTACCTTTTTTAAATAAAAATCCAGTTTCAAAAGTCATGCTAAATTTTGTATTTTTTTTATTGTGTCAACAGATGGGCACCATCTGTGGGAGACAGAAGCCAAAGTTGACAAGGACTCCGTCAAATCTGTAAGTGCACATCAACAACATGACTTTATTTGAAATGCTCATGCCGCTTCCTTCCCCTGAGATGTTCTCTTTCCTTTGTTTCCTCCTCATCTGCCCCACGTAATGATGTAACCCTTGCTGAAGCATTACAAACTGAAACACAAGTGATGCTGATTAGCCGATGCAATCCTGAATGGAATTTTCACCAAATCTTTTTGCCCTCGTGAAGGAAAAAAATAAATAAATACAAAGCAAAACACGTGATCATATAGTTGCAAACAAAAAAACAAAGTCATAGACTACACATCAACAAGCACACACATTCACACCACAGCTATCTCATCATAGCCAGACGATTAGTTCACAATAAAGTGTTGTGGTGAATTGGGGCTTAACACCTCATCTGTGCAGGGCCGGGGCATCCAAGAGCAACTCACACCTCCGTCTGTGCCTGCTGCTTTTCATGAAGGCTCTAATGAGAAAATAAACCAGTGCACTTGTTTTACTGACGCACAGTCACACTTTCAGACTGTGTTTAAATAAAACCAACCAAAAGGGAACCGTCTGCTGAGGAGACATTAGGCAATAGGTTGTTGTTTGTGTCACAGAAACCTTCTTGTTCTCTGGAATTAATTAAGAATTGACTGAGGTTCATTAGGTCTGAAAACTTGTTGCCTTGGGTGTGATGGCAGAAGGTTTTTAACTACTGATGCCTTCCATCACCATATCCTTCTACTGTCATTGAAAGCTCACTAATGTTTGGTGCATTAGTAACTGAGAGTCGTCTCCAACTTCGAGCACTGAAGCCCCACGTCCATTGTCAAGTCTGACTCTATTTGGTTCTGCTCAGGTGTGTGTCTCCATGGCAGTGTGTCCTTCACTCTGTAGACGTGATTGTGAACACAGCGTCAGCACGTAGCTCAAGCCGTTGCAGTAAAAGAATATATTTTTAAAAAGCTATTGTGGTTTTATCGTCTGGTAATCAGACTTTTTGTTTTTGTTGTATTTGTTGTGTTTATAAGTGTTTGTGCAGCCATGAGAGGTCCGGAACCTCCAGGGATATCTGCTGATGTCAGATGTCTCTGTCCAGCTCTAGCTGTATGAACGCGTCTCCTTCACCTCTCTCCAGGAGGAGTTTACAAGTTCTGCCTCGGCTCAGCCAATCCACGGGCAGGAGTCTGCTGATGTCACAATCATTTGCCTGCAGAACCCTGTTGTACCTGCTGAGAGCGCGATCAGAACAGGAAATGGAGACACGTTTGGCCGAGGCTGAACTGAGGAGAACCGCATACAGGCACACCCATGATGGGGGAAGGGGGCTTTTTTTCAACTTAGGAACAAAATTTGCACAAATATTACTTTAACACAGCGAATTGTAGAATTATTGAAATACAATTCTTTGCCTGAAACTTCTGCACTAGCTGGTGCTGTTCTTTAAAATATTGTGCAGATTTTAATGAAACTCCCAGAAACTAATCACTGGATGTACATCTGCTGCAATGAAATGACCTCAACCAACACATAAATGGCCATAACTTAGTCAATATTATAAATATAGAGTTCAAATTTGGTGTGGTCGTTGGTGAAAGTCATCCTCAGCACATATTCTGAGCACAAACACATTTAGCAAGAATCACATGAGATTAAGCACAAGTGTTCTTACTTGTTGTCAGCAACAGACAGTAAGGAGCGCTGGTCTTCTTCTTATGTCAGGTCCAACCAGACTACTTTAAAGTGCTCCAGTCTGCCTGCCTGATTGTGTTTTTATTGCCATCTGGAGAGCGCTAACGTTGGTTGTTTGGGATTGAGGAGGAAGGCTGCATGCGTTTACCACACTCAATCAGCCACCTGCATGTTTTCCTTGTCATCATCTGGAAGGCAGAATGGGGCTGAGCTCACCTTCACCTCTCTCCCCTCCAGCCTTCCTACATGCACAGCAACGACCGAGAAAACCCTGCTTCCTGTCAAAAGTTCCCCACTCTGGCCTGTACAGACCCACACAAGAGTGACAGCCATCCCAGGAATTAGACACCATCACCCTAACAAATTTCTCCACATTTCCTCTGTCAGAGTTAAAGCCGTCAGGAGTTCACATCCGTCCAGACATGTCGTGGTCTGACGGGGGAAGGGTGGGGAACACGACCCCTCTTTACAGAGGAGAATGGCTGTGCAAACAAATAAGCCTGCCTGTCATCTCCTGTACTGTGAAGGAACATTTTTTTAAAAAGCAAAAGCCCCAGGGCTTTTGTCAGAGACAAACACGGGCAGTGGACCAGCCTCATGGGCCCTACTACTGCTTCTACACAATCCAGACATGCTCATTTAGACCAGCTCCCAGTCCAGTCACTTGGAAAAGGTATCCTAAATCCAGGCCAGCTGCAAAATAAACATAGCTGTTGATTAACTTCTAAACCTCCTGGACCTGGAGTGTATTACACTGTAAAGTCATTTCTTACCACCAATGTAAAACTTTATATTGGACACGTTGCACAAGAAACTAAACCCTTGTGCTGAATGTTGCAAAAATAATTAAAAACTTATATGTTGAGGAGTTGCAGAACATGTGAAACGTGAACTGAAATGAATAAACAAAACTGACTCAGATATTAGTTCCTGTTTATCTTCAGCAGGTGTTCTGTTACATACCATTGAAATATCTTCTTGTGTTTTTATACTTTAGAGTACTCTTGTTGTGGAGATCCCACCCTACAGGAATCAGAGAATATCCAGCTCCGTGCAGGTCAACTTCTACGTCTGCAACGGCAAGAGGAAGAGAAGCCAATATCAGCGCTTCACCTACCTGCCTGCTAACGGTAAGCCATAACCCTGATGTTCATCCTGTCAGAAAACACAATTAGAGGGAGAGAAAAAAAGCCACCCTCTTTCAATTTGACATGGTTTTCCATAACAGGACATACTAGGAAACGATTTGTTCTTTACCAGGTTCTAATATTATTTAAGTGTAAACTTAAGTGTGCAAAAACATTCAACAAATGGCAACCTTCATTAAATCAAAACAAAGCCAAAATGGGAACGCTGCGTGCAAATTTCTGAATCTTCCTTGAAAAATGAAATTCATCAGTCATGTTGTAGAATACTTTTGGCCCACTCTGCTTCCAACCTTATAGCTTTAGTTTTTCGAGGTTTGCAGATATTTGGTTTTGCACAGCTGTTTTGAGGACCCACCAAAGCATTTGTAACAAGTTGATGTCTGGACTTCTGCTGAACCATTGCAACATCTTGACTTTTTTTTCAGTCCTTCTGTTGGACATGTGCTGTTGTGCTTGGGATCATTATACGGTTTCATGACCCAGTTTGGTTCAACTGTTGGCTTAAGATGACTCTAGAAATCTTTGGTCTACAAAGTTCACGGTCAGCTCGGTGACCACAAGGTTCCCAGGTGTCGTTGTTTGTAATAATATGCTGTTTGTTCGTTTTTTGCCAAATAGTGCTGTGATCATGACTGAAAGATCCTTAATGCAAGAGGGTGAAATGAGCTTCCTCTGTAGGGTGGCTCAGTTTTACAGGGTGACACACTTCATCATCCTGGGAACAGGAGGTGCAGTCACTGCTCCTCTGCAACGAAAAATGTCAGCTGAGGTGATCAGGCATCAGATTCGAACGCCTTCTGTGCGTATCTTGTGAAAAACTTTGAGAAGGATATCCCTTTGAAAGATGATCCTGGGGCAGACCCAAATCTTGCTGGAGGGATTATGTATCCTCTCTGGACTGGGATTGTCCCCCTAGGTGGGGCTGGAGAGTGTTGTTGAAGAAAGGGATATCTGGGTTTTTCTCCTGGACCTGTAGTCTCAACCTGACCACGAATAAGTGGAAGAAAATAGATAAATGGATGGATGGAATCTGTTTTTGAACACTTCAGATTTAATTTGAATAAACTCAAAACCTGGTAAAGCTCAAACGGTTGTTATTTTTGATATGTAAACCCTAAAACTAAAAGGGTGGATTTTCCTTTTTCCTTTATTGTAGGTTTTTGTGAATTTTAACATTTTGCACTCATCCATACTTTGTATACAGAATAACTCTAACTGGTAACATGACATATGAAATTTGTAGCCATTTTGGTTGATATTTAGGCACCACTTGAGCAGAAGAAGGGAAGGTTGTTCATTCTGTTGTGAAGCTGCGTTCTTCAGCCATGAGGTGTTCCTGCTGAGTGACAGATCTTCCGAGTGCTGTCAGTGTAGACAAGTCAATCTTCAGGGCACCTCATTTTCACACCCTGCCTCACACAGTACCTTCCTGCTGTCCAAACACCACAAAGACCTGACAATTACACATGGATATACACACACAAACACCCAACCAGCTAGTACTTTGTCCTGCCATTCATGTTGTAACCTGAGAAGTCAGGATTGCCTCTCTCTTTGCACTTATCATGTTCCTCAGGCGTCACTGTTTAGCAACTGTCTTCGTATTGGAATTTAAATTGAAAAGGCCAACTTAGAAACTGCAATATGAGTAACTTGCTTTCCACACTAAAGATAGGTGAAACATTGCAGTGGTGACTGGTATCAGTTTTTGCATGAGTCCTGAAAATTTTCAATTCAAATCTGTAAAACAACACATCACGCTGATGGTATTTTTCAAGAACAACACTTTCAAATGTAGTTGTTGGCATCAGAGTTATTGATGCTTTGATATCCACACATTTCTCCACCCTTATACCGGTTTAGGAATTTCATCCTGCACCCACATCATGATAACCAGTGGAATCCATTAGATCAAAACAGTATCTTATTTTCATTGATCAGTGCTTAATGGATCTCAGGCCTCTGGGACAGCATGCAGGTATTTTAAGTCTACAGCTGCTAATAAGATGTGACATTTACATTATCAGCAGTTGTATGTAAACCCACAGAAGATAAGCGATCAGGCTCCTAGAATAAATACAACATGGCCCTATCGTGAAAGTTTTTTGATGAAACAAGGATGAAGAGTCTTAAAGAAAAATGGTCACCATATATGGCCTATCCATTTCATACAATGTACATCAGCCCTGACAGAGACAGAGAGAAAGATATGAAGCTTCTTGGCAGAGCGTTTCTAAGTAATTTGGCTGAACATAAACAGAGCTCTAATTAAAAGATGACTTGTTGTGTTCTGCCTTTTGCTGCCAAGTAAACCACAAGCACAGCGTGGACCACACAAGCGGGGCCAGTGTCGTCTCAAAGATGCATAATTACCTCACAAATGTAACAGACAGACATGGGAATTGCAAAGTTTATTTGGAGATGAACAACTCTTTTGAAGTCACTCGTAACACAACGCAACAATGCACGTTTGTGAAAACAAACAGATTTGATAAATCAAGTGAAAAGGTTATAATGTTTTTCACGCATTCGTAGCCATGTTTCCATCCAACTGTTGTGTCAAGTTTGAGCTAAATTTTAAAATGTCACCAAAAAGAGGGGAATTTGGTGTGTTTCCATCTACTGGTTTGGAGCAAATCAACCAGGCTTCGCAAAGTGTAATTTTGTTAAACATTGATGTGACACATGGCTGTAAAAACATGAGGTAGACCACCAGGGACCACACATCTTGGGATAATGGAGAGATGTTTCCAGGAATGTGTTGCTACTATCAGGCAAGTTGTAATTGTTCTGTTACATAAACTAGTATTGGTGATGTTACATCCTGTCTGGAGTTGTAGAGAAAAAAATGAAGTTCTTACGGAAATATCCGTAAAGATGCAGACAGCAAAAACAGCTGATCAATCATGGGAGGTAAACATTTGCTACGTCGGAACTTATTCAACAAACGGGTTTTCATGTACCCTTTAGCGCATTAACGCTTTTTTGAAAAATGTCTATCACTCAGTCATGTTTTTAGATTTTGAGCAATTTTTATTTTATTTTTTTTGTGGGAGTGGTTGAGCGGTATCCTCAAAACATATTCAGAGGGCTAGTACAGCTCACAAGGTCTCAAAGTCTTTAATGAAATTGTTCCAATTGTAAAAGCTCGACTTGAAAGGTGGCAGCAGATATGCATCCCTTGAAGAAATACCAAGTTTTTAATTGTGTGCAGTGAATTCTGTAATTTTTTTATTTGAATTTCTCATTTACATTTACAGTGTTGGAGTAAGGCAACTGTAATGAGGAAAAAAATATAAATCAGTGAAATGTTAAACTGTGCTTGCTGGTTCTAATGAATGGTGTATAAAGGTTGATATTCAGCATCAATGAAACGTTTGTAGTGATGATGAGTGTATTAGTTTCACAGTTGCATTACAGCGACTCAGAAAGAGGAAATCCTAGTGAAGCTGTTTGTTTATGAGGGTTTCAGAATGTGTTTGTGTGTCAACATTGAGAGAAACAATGACTGCTGTGGCCAGGTACTAAAGGTGGGCTGAGAAAAAGGACACAGACGTGCACACTACTTGTCAACACTTTTTTTTTTACTCACTTCTATGAAAAGTCTCTTCCGGCCCCTCAACCCACTTCAAGCACAGTTGTGGTCAGTGACGTTGGTTATAGAGAACATTTCTTTCACACTCTGTTGTCAGCTTGTCTATAAAAAGGCAAAGTTGAGGCTTAAAATAGCTTGACTTGTTTGAAACAGCGGAAGGATGAAGCAAACACGCTCTGGGACACAGATGCTGAAAACCACCTTCATTTTCCATTCAGGTCATGTGATCACCTTATTATTCTTTTACACTAATAAAACCTGCTATCAGTGGCTAGTGATGCTGAACCAGCAACTGCCTTTACACAAGTTTGCACATTGGAAAACAAAACAAAAGAAAAGTCTGTGTTCAACCAGATTTTAGTATTTTCGATTGTATTGTTTAAGACATGCAAACGACTCTCAGCCTCACAGCTTCTTGTGGGAACTGATAAACAAAATAACTAGTTAATTATCAAACCCTTAGCACATCATAGACTATTAGAGCATGTCAGCAGGGCCTACTTAACCTCCTGGTAGGCTCCTAAGAGGTCCTGTAGTTCCCCCCACATGGGTTTGTAATCCTATAGTAGTCATGCAAAGTAAACATCCTTCAGCAGGTTCACCTGTTCAGGCAGATGGTTCAAAAACTATATATTTCTTTCAGCTCGTCATGTGACATCAAAACAATAGCCCCACCCTTAACGTTGTAGGCCCCATGTCCGTGCATTAAGGTGGTCCATTATGTCAGCATGCACAGAAGAATAAAGTGTGTACGAACAAACCAATTCCTTAATTATCAAGGCAAGGGTGAATTAATATAGTTAGTGTTTGCTAGTGTCTAATAAGTCAAAGGTTTAATCAACAATAGGTGGACTGATTCATTCAATAGCATCAGAACACTGATAATTAATTAGTTTACATTCAGCTCACATACATTCACATAGTAAAATGGACATTGATGTAAAACGGACCCTCTTTTGGCAAGACTGGAGGATGATTCTATCTTTGTGGCAGTGGCAGGAGCAGCTAGCTAAATTATATCACATTTATAGTTTGGTGATGTTTTCCTGTGAACATGTATAGCATTTTTATTGGAATACCCCTGCTACACAAAACTGTTTAAATTTTAGTTTATTTAAAATATGAACATGAATCTCTCTGAAATTTAGAAAATGGTAAATGGCCTGAACTTATATAGCGCTTTATAAGTCCTTCCGGACCCCCAAAGCGCTTTACACTACAGTCA
>JARVJO010000305.1:25962446-25975822 GCA_031762555.1 Cynodonichthys magdalenae
AAGTGTCTTGCCCAAGGACACAACGACTGAGACAGCTGGAATGGGGGATTGAACCGGTGACCTTCCGGTTCCAGGACCACTCCGCCACAGCCGCCCTGAAATGAAAGTTTATTTTATTTGTTTTAGACCGACTAGACTAGTTTGCTAGTTACTGTAGCCTTTATGAACCCATTTCCAAAGCAGATTTTATTCATTTTATAACCACTCAATCCATCCAACCATCGTTACCTTCTTGTTCCACAGCTGGATCATGGGAGCAGCAGCTTGAGCAGGGAGGCCCAGACATTTCTTTCCACAGCCTCCTCTGTCTCTTCCGGGAGGATTCCAAGGCATTTCTTGGCCAGCTAAGAGACAAAGTCTCTCCAGGGTGTCATGGGTCTTTCCTGGGGTCTCCTCTAAGTTGGACATGCTAATAATCCAGCTGGACGATCCTCTAAGCTGCTCCAAAAGTGCTAAGGCTAACTTCCACCGCCACTAATTGCTCAAGCAAAAGATCAAGAAACCCATAAATAACTGAGTAATACTTAGTTAAATGCATTGTCAGGTTTGATAAATAGTCCATAATAACAATCCACTATGAAATTTTGGCAATTACAGCAGTTTTAAAACATCAACAAACTTCTTTGGACCTTGCTGATTTATCTGTTAGAACACTACTACAGTCAGAATTAACTTAAAGGTGTTTTTTATTCTGAAGGTTATCAACAAAGAGTAGAAACAAAGATAATATGTGACCCATCACATCCAACCGAGGATTAGGTCACAAAGTGGTTTATGGAGAAATAGTGTTTTTGAAATGATTTTGTGCAGAAAACCTTTAAATCTATTGTTATTTACCCTGGACGCTATCAAAGTTTTTTTTTTTTTTTTTTTACTTTGACTTAATCCTCAGTTTGATGGGATGGGTCATACATTTGAATCTTGCTTCAAAATAGCTAAACAGTAACTTCACGCAGTTTAGTCACATTTTTGCTTTACAGGAGAAAAATAGTAATGACTGACTAAATCAGAAAGATATTACGCAATATATATGCAATCAGCAGCATGTGGTTGGGCTCTAAGTACTTGTCCATGATGTTAGGATGTTTTGTCTATTTCCTGGTCTGAGTTTTTCTTTTCCAAGCTCCATTTCCAATCATACTTGCAAAGACATGAAGGGCTACTCTTCAAACAAGAAACAGTTTTCACAAACCACATTAAACAGAAAACTTCCCGATGGCAACAATGACCAAAACTGAGGCGAAGAGCTTCTCGGAACCTCTCTGTTTTTACAGGCCATTTGGAGATTCCTCTGGCGTATCATGTCAGATTCCTATGGGTGCTCACTCCCTTGTTGTCATATGGTTTGTTGTTGGATCTGGACAGAAGAGAACCAGAAACATTTTCTGTGACACATACAGGAAAAGTGAATGAGCTCCACATTGTTCTTTGTTAAGTATGTTTTCACATAGTCATGGTTTTTGGAAATCTGGCCAATGACATAGATGTTTTAGTCATGTCTTCAGATTTGGGTTTTGTCAGGCAGTATACTCAGACACAGTTTGCTGCGTGACCAGATTGCCTGCTCAGTGGGACACGATGCACCAGGTACCTTTGAGTTAATGAACCACCACCTGCTCCACAGTGAGTGTTTCTGCTGATCTGCACCATTTAAACAAAATTACTTTATTCTTTATTGTCTATTGCCTACTTCTGAAGGCAAAATACTTTTGCCTGTGTTCCTGTTCGTGAATGGGTTTGTTTGTCTGTCTATTAGCAAAATAGCTCATGAACCACTGAGTGGATTTGAATGAAACTTCCAGAAAATAACCACTGAGTGTGTGTCTATAACTCAATTACTTTTGGAATCAACCCAGTTAAAGATGATCCTTATAATCAGTTTTAACCAATACAAAACTGACTTTAACTCCATTAGCTTTACAGACATTGAGTTAAAATTGTTGTGGTAGTAGTTGAGAGTCCTTCCCAATACATACTGCACTCTGAGCACTAACAGATCTCACAATATAACCATCCAGCCTCATAAGATTTTAGATCAAAACGCTTGCTGAACTGTGGTGGGTGATATGCATTATTTCAAGGAATGCTAGGCCTGCAATTCTGGCTAATGAATCTAATGTCTTGTAACTGAAAATAGAACTCAGGAAATTTGACCTCCTGCCTTCCAAAATTGCAAATTTCTTCTGAAATCTTCTACAGACAAGCCACATTCTTAATCAAATGCACATCAAATACTTTTTAGCATCTCCTTATGTGTAATTGTAGAACAAATAATTGCTTTGTAAAATAACTCAATAATGCCTGATATGAGCAGTTAGGAACACTGCCAGTAAAGAGAAAAGTTTGCAGAGAATCAGCTGTCTCAGGCCGTAACCCATCCATCCAACTTCATCTTCCCTTTCTGCATCTTGAGTAGCTGGTGTCTGTTTTCAGTGGGTATTGTGAGAGAGGTGGGATATGCCTGGACAGGTCTCAAGTTCATCAAAGGAACAATCAATCATTCACACCTAGATCTGATTTAGACTTTGTAATTAATCTAACATGCATGTTTTTAATCTGAGGGACAAAATTTGTAATTTTGTACCCAGAAACAAATCCATGCATGCTTAGGAAGAACATGCAAACTCCACAGAGAAAGTCAAAGGGGCGAACCTGCAGACGTTTTGCCATGAGGGGACAGTGCTAACCACTGCTCTGTCATTGGACATGACCCACAGGAGGAAACTGAAGCCAGCTGAAGCTTTTGCTCACCTGGTAAAATCAGTTTTTCTCAGTTCATACTTGAAGTGAGAAACAGGCTGATGAATCCAACTGGAGAGGAGATCTCTCTTTATGTCTGTAACAAGCCAAAAGGTTTAATATATTTGAAGAAAATACATAAAAGTGAGATTTATTTTCACAAGGTTTCTTAGTCATGCAATGTGCTAGAAAGATACGCTGAAACTTTTAAGAATCTTTTGCTCAATTTAGAAGATCTTCAACCCCAAATATGGGTTACTGATTTTAGATGTTTCTACCTTGATCATCAAGGTGGTTCAAATATCTCCATTTGCTGGTTAACACTCCAGTGCCTAAGTTGAGGGTAAAATGACGATGAAGGTAAATGACTCTAACAACCCTAATCTTGCTCCTTGGCAATGTGTTCACAAAGGCAGAGAAAAGGAACAAACAGGGAAGTTACTGCAGTGTGACCATGTGACTCCCTTGTTATTCCCCAGGCTTTGTAGAGGAGGCCTGGGCATCATGGGACCCATCTTACGATGCTCCCTCACACACCAAGCCCAGTCCCTGGGCTTTTAAAACAGGGAGGGTTGACGTAAATGTGCTCCCAGGTGCATTATCACTGCAACGCATCTCGGCATCCCAGCGGCTACAGGTGTGAATAATGTCTTTTCAAATAAAAAAAAAAAAAAGAAAAACACTCTGCCTAACACACTAAAGTTTTATTTGCACTTGTAGCTGCTACCATCACTCAAAATCAAACAGTTTAGACAGGCATCTTTTTCATTCTGACAACTGTTTGGTTTTCTGTAATGTCACATGGAGCAAGTTTGGCCAAAAACTTAATAGATGGCATCAACACTCACCACACCCATTAACACTGTTTTACAATTCGTAGGAATAGAAACAGTATGTTCATTGTGAGTCCAAAAACTTTGTTATGCTTTAGGGTATCTTAATGCCAACCTATTAGTTTTGTGCTGGTACAGTGTGTGCATACATACTTAAATAATAACTCAGCACAGAGCTTGTTTTTATGGATCTCTCCTCACCACCTAAGTATGTACTTCTGTGTACCATCATACCTACCTTCTGACAGTGTAGAGAAGACATGTGATACCTGTCAGTCATACCTGGCCAGGAAGCAATGCAGACAGTGTGTGCGTTGAATGAAAATTTTGAAGAGCGAAGGCAGGATGAGCGAGTAGGGTCACAGCACTCTCCTGCATTAGCTGAGGTCTCATGCTCCTGAAACCACAGGCTCAGCTCTGCAGCCTCTTAAGCAGCTCAGGCAGTCTAATCAAAATCAAATCATCTCCTTTTCCTCACTCCCCTCCTATCTTTTGGTCCCGAGAGAATCAATTACTTCTCGAGTGTGGAGAAAACCTGGGGGTCCGGAGCTCCTCCAGCAGCAGCAGCAGCAGCAGCAGCAGCAGCAGCCATCCAGGGCTTTAAAGTAGTTTTACTGGATATCAAAGTTAGAGGAGAGTCCAAAGAAAATAGGTCTTACTCATTATTAGAGCCAGCTGTGGCTTTCCACACTGATGACTCATCCATTTTTCTTTCCCCTCAGTTCTTTTTTGTTGTTCATGGTGTGGTAAAGATGGGTGGGGGTGGTGGGTCTCCGTTAGTGTATTCAGCCAAGTTTATATTGAGCCAATATTGAGTAGTTATTGTTTGTTTGGACTATGAAGGCCTGTTCCTCTGCATTACTCATGCATTCCTTGCGCCACGTGGCTTACTTGCACAATTTTTCAATATCTCAACTTTATTTTCTGTTTTTTGTTTTTTTCTTTTTCTCAGTGCCGATAATAAAGACTGAACCCAGTGATGAGTATGATTCTCTGGGAACTGTTGGGCTGTCTATTCATTCAAAGCCCTTCTATGGCCAGCCCAGGCTCACTCCCATCATGCCTGTAACTGAACCTGACACCTGCCTGGTTGGTAGCTACCCTAGCTGCCCGCCTCGTCATGCTGCCATGCCACCATCGTCCCCCAGTTCCAGCCCTACCCTGCACGACCTGTCCCCTGTGGCATACAGCAAGTGCCTCCCCAACAGCCCCACCCATGCAGCACCGCCAGGCACTATGGTCCCCCCCATTCAGGAGAACCCTTGTTGTCCCAGCCTTGCCCACCCATCGTCTCCAGACATCAACTCTTCACTGGGGATGCTTCACTCCCACGGGAGCCCTAACCGTCTCAACAGTCCTGGACCACAAGGTTACCACCATTCCATCTATGCTAACAGCAGCTCTTCATCTTCCCCGGTGTCCCACCCTTCCACTCCTGGTGGGCCTGCAGAGAGTTCGTTTGTTCAAGCCTACAGCCCTAGTCAGTCAGCAAGTAACTCAGCCCCAGATGGAGAGAGCGCCCCAAGCCTCCTACCTGAAGATGATGCTTCGTCATCAATGGCCATCACCGTCAAGCAAGAACCCCAAGAACTGGATCAGATGTACCTAGATGATGGTGAGCAAGATACATTTGTACAAACTAAAATTTAAAAGGTTTTATTTGCTAATAATAAAAAATAGGATGTATTTAGATGTTTTTATTAATAAATGTAACCTTAATAAGCTTAATAAATATAGCTGAAAGGAATTTATGCAGCAGATTACATTTACTTAACACCTTCTGCTTATCTGCAAGCCCTGACACACATAGCCACTCCCTGCTGGTTCTCTCAGTCTTTCCTGATGGAGCTCTGGCAGCTGATTTGCGTCACATTTGTTTAATTTTAGACCTTGCAGACTTATTTGCTTTTGGTCTGATATTTGGCCCAGCTTATGTTAGTCCAAGCTGCTGTTTTACTTCAAAATGCTTAAAATGCCTTGATGAGATTTTGAAACAATCTGTCAAAACATCAGAGCACCAAGGTCAGCTGGGGTGCAGCGAAACAAAAACAGTGGCACACGTATAGCTAGCCAAGCTGTTGACACACCGACTAATGAAGGAAGCAAAACAATGGGTAGGGGTTTCCTGAACCCAACCATTTTCCCCCTATAATTCTGGGAGGGATGGCGGGAGGTGGGAGGCAGAGGCTTTGTTTTCCTGTCTTTTCCCTGTGGAGTTAACACCATGTGGCTGTCATCATCAGGAGAGACTGTGGGGTCACTGGTCTCCTTCTGGCAATGAAACCAGTCACACCCAAGGGACCATATGGTCAGGTTTATTGTCCATTTCACATTAGGTCTCTTATGTCAGCAACCTGTTATCTGTGTTAGCAGAAGCTCCACTTGTTGTTATGATATATGCTCATGCATCACATCATTGGCATTCTGCCAGTCTGAAAATGTTAAAAATCCACCTGTATCCCAGCAGTGATGAGGGGAAGACCCTGCTACATTATACCCAGGAATTTTACTCTTCCTGTGCACCTTATGTTAAATAAGCTGATGTATGTGTGTGTGTGTGTATACTTGTGCACTTTATACACTTTTCCCTCAACAGCTCTGGGATTGGAGGGGTGATAGGCATAAGGGGACCTGGGGAGTTCTGTTGTGGTACTGTAATTGAGATGAAATTCAGCTGTCAGCATTTCTGTCAGTCTTGATGAGTCCCGTTAGTCCTCACTTCATCAACAGACTATACACAGTCAGATCTGCTATCAGCTCTATGAACTCTTATTTTCCCTTTTCCATTTACATATATTTTTCCATTTTAATCTCTTAAGGTTTTGGCAATACCAGATTATCTAGTACTGTATTGTTTAACAAACTTAAGTGTTGAAGAATAGTTCAGATCTTTTAAAAGGGGTTCTGTGGAACTTGAACCCCTGACTTGGTTGTGATTGCTGGCAAACTTCATTTCCAAAGGAGTCTCCAGAATGTCTTGAGATGTTTGCAGGTGTTTTTATATTTGTTAATGTGAGTCACAGAGGCCTGCAGTCTTATTGCTTAAAATTTGAAGATGTGGTAAAAAAAAATGGTATGACAGTTTTTCTTTTAAAAATGTTAGTCATGGTTGGCATCTTGATCCCATCTCAAATTTTTTTTTATCGTATCATGGGCTATGTCAGTGATACATAATAGTTATAAAAACATGGTATTGATCTGCCTATCTTCATTCCAGGATTGTACTGAAGTAAATTAAATCATAAATGTACAAAATGGGTACAAAGTGAGCAGACGTTGGTACAATGTTGGCAGAGGTGGGCAAGGAAATTATGTGTTTGGCCTAAAATACAGTTTTGCAGGCAGCAGTTCTTCATATTGTTGGTCATTTAGTCACAAATACTGATTTTTTTGAAATATTGAGTTAAGTTTTATGCACTAACTAGTCTTCAACAATTACACCTAGTGAGATACTACAATTAGAAAGACCTGTTTGGAGTTTATAGTTCTGACCAGATTGATGATCTAACTGCTAGCCAAGACAAAGTGGATAGATGCCACCATAAAACAACCATGTTCTCAAAAATACAATTAAATTTTTTTATTGAAATTCTATTTCATAAATCATATCATAGTCAGTTGTACACTAGCCAGTTGCTCGTCAGTCCTGTCAGAATTAAATTCTATTTCTCCCAACTGAGGTTATGTGAAGAGGTACTGTATCTAAAATGGGTCAGATAGTATTTGTTCATCACATCTTCTCAGAAGCCAACTTCCAAAGATCAGATCTGAACTAGGGCTTAGTCCTTGTTCTTCTTTTTGCACATTGCCACACCCACAACTTGGTTTTCTTTTCTTTTTGTTTTGTTTTTTTTTTCCAAAGTTAGCAAGAGGTTTTTTTACACCAACACTATGAAGTTAAACCAGAAAATCAACACAGCAGCAAAATCCTGTAACTTATCTCCTTTACTACTCCATTCACTTCCATCAGTCTGTGGGCCAAATGTATTCAGCCAGTGATTACAGATGCATTAGAGATGCACAGGAATGTGTATCGATTGAATGAGGACAGGTAGGCAGCTCCTTGAAAACCTCATCAGGCTGCTGCTTTGCATCACCTAACGTCTGCGCAGGCATCTGTGGTGAGCTGGTGGAGTCCCAGTAAGTGTGTGGTGGTAACAGCATCCTGCAAAGGCATCTGCTGTTCCCAAGCCTGGCTCTACACCAAACCCCTAAAATGAACCTTAAGCTAAAATAAATAAGATCGGAAGGCAGCTCACAAGGCTCCCCTCTCACTGTTCACACGCATTACCGCCCTATATTAGTGAGTCAGAGCTCCATTAGAAAAGCAAGACAGGAGGATGACCTCACCACAGTAGCGGTGATTTAATGCTAGCCATTGTAGAATAGCTCCCCTCCTCAGCAATTGAGGGGCCAGCATTTTGGAGTCTGTGGGAGCACACTTGATCTTCCCCAAGAGTGGTGCACCTCCCACGCACAAGCACTGAGGCCTCCGACTCTCATCAACTAGAGGAAATGTGTCTCCTAGGCTGGGCTGAGATTTTACTCAGCCCTTGAGAAACCCCTCAATGTATCTACGATGAGCTACTTTACCACAAGGAGCTGTGTTCTTTTGCAGGGAGGTGTAAACCCCCCAGACTGTCATACACTTTGTATATAGGAAACACTTAACCTATTTAATCTCAAATTTTTCCCTACAAAATAAGAGCATGCATTTAATTCCTTCAGCCTCCCTAACGCACATATATATATATATGTATGTATGTATGTATGTAGATATTTTTCTTCATTTTGTGCTGACTGTGTTAGTGAAAATATAAGTTTTGTAATTCGCAAAAATTGTTGCCAGTGGGAAAATACAAAATCAAAATTTACACAAATCCTTTAATCTGCCCTAGTTACACACGTGAAAATTATGAATAACAATAACATGCAAGACATACAATAACAAGGCATGGTTACAAGTTTAACAATAGGAACAACTAGGGGCAGCTGTGGTGAAGTGGTTAGGGGAGTCGACCCATAAACAGTAGGTTGCCAGTTCAATCCCCCATTCCAGCTGTTTCAGTTGTCGTGTCCTTGGGCAAGACACTTCACCTGCTTGCCTACTGATGGTGGTCAGAGGGTCTGGTGATGCCGGTGCATGGCAGCCTCGCCTCTGTCAGTGCGCCCCAGGGCAGCTGTGGCTACAAGGATCAAATGATGATCAAACGATGCAGGCACAAAATTCTCATTATACATCAGTAGAAAACCCTTACAGAATATTTGTACAAAATATTTCAGTTATTTATGTTTAACAAGGTATGTTACTCACTTCCTCTTGGATCAGTTGGACGTAGACATTTCCCTCCAGCAGTGCAGGCTGGAAGTCAAGGGGTCTGGTCATGTGACCATTCATACTACCTACATGAAATGGATATAGTTCAATGTAGACACACTATTATTTAGCCATAAAACTTGAATTAGCTGCCCAAAGCCAGAACACTTTTAGAGCTTCCAGAAGTAAAACAAGATACCTGGCAACAATGTGGGATTAACTCTTCCTTTTGCTGCTAAAGAAGCAACACATTGCATGAAGATGTACATTTGCAGTGATGTGTTTGGGCAAGGATCTTATTGGGCAATCAATTTAACGTGAGAGTACCCACCCTAATTTGTAAAGGGAACATGTTGAGTGTCACCTGCTAAACTTCAGCTTCTCAGAATAGGAGGCACAACCACAGATTATCATAGCTCAGGGAATGGAAGAACAAGACAATAAAACAGTTTCTGCCAGAAAACTTTCATGTTGCATTGTTGACTCATTGTCATAAACATCTTGTGGTTGGGCTCACATAAAACTACAATTTTCAGATTTGCCTAATTACTCATAGCACAGTGTTTGTGCTTAAAACGGGGGCATGACTTAGAGAAACGGCAGACAATGACATCAGTGTATACCAGTCTGCAGTATTCTCATATGCCTCTAGAACTTTACTAATTACGTCTAAATATAGGAAATGATAGCACATTAGTTTGAAGGAGCAGTTCTGATGACTTCATAGCTGGCTCACATGTTCATCTAAATTCACAGACATACAATGAAATACACATATTCACAGACTTACCAATATTTGTTTCTGTTTAAATATTTTACAGTTTGTGTGTGTGTGTTTAGAGTATAACAGTGTTGCTGTTTAAGGCTGATGCTGTGTGTCCTGTCGTATTTGGTGATGTGGCGATATCGTGAAATGCAACTAAATGTGGCTGACAGCAAAGGAACATGGGCTAATCAGTGAGCTATATTTCTACCAGCTGCCTCTCTGGGAAACAGAGGGTCCTTATTCGTCTGAAAAAAAAGGAAAAAAAGAAAACAAAGCGCAGCACAGACTCTCCTGTTTTCTGACATTTGACATATGTGGTCTGATTGCGTTGTGTTACGGCGTAGCTTTGCTTCTGATTGTTTCCTGTTCATTTCAAGGTTGGTGCATTTGAAACCCTGCAAGGGTTGTTTTCTCAAACTGGAAACAGAATTGTCTGTGTTTTTTTTCTTCCTCTTCCTTCTACTCAGCAAAAACAAACCAAAAAAAAAAAAGTTCTAACTTTCTTGAAGATCTCCGTTGACTTCCGATGCTTCTGAAGGCAACTTAAGGCATTCCTCATGGAAACTTTTACACATCCTGGCACGCTGCCCAGACCCCAGGACTCCACAAAACCCCTAATGATGATTGAGAGCGCGTCCGCATCTTGCTGAAAACATGCTGAGTCGTGAACATTGGAGTGTGCCGCAAGGGTAGATTGAAGAGGGGGCTGCAAGGATGAGGATTTTGGGGTGAAGGGTGTTCATTAGAGTGAGGCTTTAAGTGTGCTGATGGGACTTACTAAAGCAAAGCTACCCTCTGTGTGTGTGTGTGTGTGTGTGTGTGTGTGTTTGTCTCCCTTTAAGATGGTAGAGTCAGCTAGATGAGATAGCATTGTAAGTGACAGTATGTGCTTTCACAACACTCAACCTCTGAACCCCCCTAGCCTTTAGGGAGCAGGTCAAGGTCTGGCTAATAGTCCAGAGAAAGGGAGTCTGTCTTGATGTTAAGTGCAAGGCCTAGAACATAGACTCCTTCAACATGTACAGATATTGACAAGTACAAGAAAGAAAAAAAAATATGTGATGGCTTTTTTATTATTTATGACCACAGACAGGATGTGGATATTTTACTGTTGTTGTTATTGCTGCCTTCTCATATTAGGACTCGTCTTTCCTGGCAGCATGTCTCACGGTGAGCTATAAGTAAAAGTTTGAGCTTCTTGAAGAAGTTTTATAGTCTTGGGAGAAATTAATAGGTAGGTGCACTCTTGCATTGGCCTTTGAGAGTCGTTGAGCACCAAGGTTATGAATCAACAACTATGCTTCAGGGATCAGCAATAGATTTGATTCGGTTTCCTCTCATTAAGATTAAAAACCCTCACTTCTACTGTGTGAATTGAGCAGCTTTGACTCTTATTGCCCATTATGCAATTATACAGACTTCACTGAGCACTTAAAGAGGTGTCCTCTGTTGTGATCAACTTTTGGTAGAGTCTCCGTGACGTGATCAGTCAGCCTATGAAATTCAAGACGTGTAACATTTGATATGATTTTCCAAACTTATTAATTGGCGTAACATAGCATGGGAAAAGATAATTATTGGTTCATTAGAATTTGTTGTGTAAACAAAAACTTTGGAGCCCATAACAGTTTTCAGTTGGGAAACATTCCCATAAAGCAAGTGGTTTGAAGCAATATTCACTTGTAATATAATGTATGATAGATGCAATAGGAGTGCATTAATGGGACCAAGAGATTACGTTATGGCTTCACTTTGGAAGAGAAATACCTTTACTGCTTTGGGGAAGTTCTCTGAATCACCTTCGCAACAATCTGTTTTATTTTACGTCTCTTTTATCTCTGTCCCAACTGGCCCAACATGAGAGCCTTCACATTTCTGGTTCTGATCACTGCTTATTGTCACATATTATGAAACCCACTCCGTTATTGACTGTATTGCCTCAAATTGCTTCCAGTTTAGCAAATAATTGGATTTAGTAGTTACATATGACGGTGGCGTTGAGGTCACTGTGTCTGAGTTTTGACGTATTGTAAAATCTATTGAGAATAATAGTAGATTTGATAAGCTGAGCAAGATGAACTTTCTTAGACTTAGATCTCATTTATTTCAGCAGCAGGGTTTTGCGTGTGCGTATGTGTGCAGCAAAGATGCTGGCAGCTGAGCCCGAGGATCTGGTCTGGTTTCAGCTGCTCCGTCATAATATCCACAGTCACAGTGAAAGAATGTGTCTGCTGAAAACCTGCATTGAGATTATCTAAACAAATTGGTTTTCTTTTGTGTCTGGGGTCCACACGGGAGCACGTTTAGATGAAAGGCTTCGATTCTCTTTTTCAGTGGGTTTAGCAAGGCCAAATAGCACATAATATAAAAAAGATTGCTACTGTTAAGATGTTTGTCTTTCTCTGGTTTGTGTGGAAATAAACAGAATTTGGGTTTTTTATGTTGTGTAATTATTTGACATAAGTGCTAACTGGACTTTAGTGAAGTATTAAATCAGACGCAGAATAATAAAGGCATACAGCGCAGTAGATGCCTTGCTTTCCAGACACATTTGAGTCTATTCATTAAAACTATATTACTTCAGTTCATCATACATAATGTTTGTCTTACAGTTTTTCCTGACGCAGCCATTTAGAGGCCCAGTTTATGTGGCTCACATTCTGAGGTTCAGGAGACACGTGTTGAAAAGCCACCAAGCCACACAGATCACAGTGGGTCAGGACTCTAACAGGGCCTGTGGCTTGGCTGGGATCTCTTCAGTGTATATCTGTGATCATGGAGCCACCACCTCATGCCAGACACCCTCATTACTGAATCACACTATGACAAATGTCAGTGTGGTCAGCTGTTCTGACACAATGATCACTTTTTCTCAAAGGGCTCTGAGGTTATCGGTGCTCGATGCAGAGCTTCATTTAGCTCTGATGTTTGCCACAGTGTGCTTTTAACTGTTTACTTTCTGGTTCAAATTATCGAAATATTTCAAGAGGCGTGCATGGAGCCACTCAACTGGTTTTTATGGTTTTGTGCTTTTTGGTGCAGAGCTAATTTCCTGATAGCAATTTTGGTAAAACATGCTGTTATGCTTTGATGATTATTTCAGTTTTTACATACTCCATTAAAACAACACCAACAGTATAGCACAAAACAACCAGAAAAGGGGTGTGCTAAAGCCAATCTAATGACTTCATCAAGAAGAAAGTCCACATGATCAAAACAAAAATACATGATTTTACTGGTCTTCAGGATTTTACAGAATCAATCAACTTAGACTGGGAAACCTTTTATTAGCTTTTAAGCTAATGAATCCTGTAAGCTCAAACCTGTCCATAAATGAACTCCCACATTAGCTGGACATAAAAAAAAGAAAATATCTGAAAATTTGAAGATCTGAAGCAAATGACTGATTTGCCCAGTTTTTTAAGAGTTTTTTAAAGGTCATTGTGCGAAAAGCAAAGGACACAACTGGACAAGTTCATCACAGCTTATACCATTCAATTATGTTCTAACTTTCTACAAAATACCAACAGATAGTTAAATAACTTAGATAATTTCCTTTTAATAAATACTGAATTGAGTAAATTCAACCAGTCTACATGTGCTTTGTGGACTTGGAGAAGGCGTTCGACCGTGTCCCTCGGGGGGCCCTGTGGGGGGTCCTCCGGGAGTACGGGGTACCAGGCTCGTTGTTACGGGCTGTTAGGTCCCTGTACGACCGGTG
>JARVJO010000305.1:26010625-26026834 GCA_031762555.1 Cynodonichthys magdalenae
AGAGTTTCTAAAAGTAGAATGGGAGGCAGAGCTTTCAGTTATCAAGCTCCTCTCTTGTGGAACCAACTTCCAGTTTCAGTCCATGAGGCTGACACTCTGTCTACTTTTAAGACTAGACTGAAGACTTTCCTCTTTGATAAATCCTATAGTTGGGCTTGCTTCAGGCAGGCACAGCCAGTCCATGCATCCCACCTAAAACAAAATTAGTTCAACCAATAAATTAGTTCCTTCTAATAAACAATGTAAATTGCTTATTTACTATTGTCTCGTGTGTTTTTCAACTATTTTGTCCATTTTAAATGAATTTGAAATGTTTTTCAGTGAATCATTCTCAGTTTGTTACTTATTTACAGTCATATGGTGGTACAGCTCGACGTCCTGCATTTGTTAGTGGATTATCATACTAATAATTTACTCCTGCCTGCAATGATCAGTACTATCCGCTCCTCCGAATAGACCATCATTAGGGCATTGCAAAAACAGCCCCAGGACCACTTTCTGTTGGTTTTAGCACATTGATACAAACATTAGACATAACGTGAGCTAATAAAATGCAGGAATAGTGCTCTGCAAAACTTGTTTCCAACAGAGGAGGAGATATTCTGTTTAAAAATGTATTTGGGGGTCACGTGGGTACGTCGAGCAAGATGGCAGCACCATAACACCTGTACCTATTTGGCATTCTTTACTCACTCGCCACTAATTTGAAAGGTTATTTGGTATCTACACACCGTTTTGAAGGTAGACTTTATATTGTTTTGTCCACAAGCGATAGTGACTACACTGGGTGAAGTGTTTTTTTTTCTCTCCCTGCATAATGATGGCAACAACATAAAAATATTTTAAGGATGCTAATCGCATGAACACCCAACACATGCTAACTGCTAATGCTAAGGCAAACATAGAGAGCCCTGATAAATCTGCTGAAGGGAAGATAAGCTTCAAGCAAGTTTTTGCAGAAGTTACTAAAATAAGGGGGGGGGGGGGGTCTTTAACAGGAATGGCAGCAGATATTGTGGCTATTAAAGAAACAACCACTGAGCTAAACGATTCGATAAACAGGTTTCAGGTACAAGTGGAAGAAGCTAAGACGCATCTCTCGGCTAGAGGATACAACAGAAGGCCTTGTGACAAGCTCCACTGTAAATGGGGAAAGAATGGAAAAGTTATGGCATCGAGTTGAAATGCTTGAAAAACTACAGTAAAGAAACAAGACTGGTGGGACTTAAAGACTCATATGAGACTAATGGTATGCTGGACACATATGTTAAAAAAATTCTGAGTGAAGGGCTGGGGATTGACCCAGAAGCGGCAGAATTCAAGATAGAGCAGCTTCACTGACCGTTAGCCCCCATGCCGAGTGATGAGCAGCCGCCTAGACCTGTACTGTTTCGTTTTTAAGACTATCAGCAAGAGAGAAAATACAGAGAGCAACAGCGGAGAAATGAGGGAAAACATGGGATGGCCACAGGTTATCAATATTCCCCGACGTGACGAAGGATGTAGCAGAGAAGAGGAATACATTTTTATCAGCAAAAAGAGCACTGCAGCAGCGAAATCTGAGGTACACACTAGCCTTCCCTGCAACACTGAGGTTCACATGGAAAGGCAAGACAAGTCGCTTTACAAAAGCCACAGAGTGGAAAAGCTTCATCGAGACGCATAAGGAGTGTATGGGATCATCTATGTCATTGGACTGATGAATATTACAGAAAGGGTGGACAATTTGAGATTGCAGGTGAGTTTTGATTCAAAATGGTATGTGGTCAGGCAATAATAGTCAAGGGAAGATGTTGGTTCGGCTGAGAGGGGCGGTACCCCACGGACCATAACAAGCTTTACAGCTATTTTATTTTATCATTTATTTATTTTAAAGCCAGATAATGGCCTAAACCTCCTATTGTAGTTTTAGGGAGACACTTTAAGTTATAGGTTTGTTGTATGTTCTTTTTTTGTGTGCATTAAAGTTAATATGAAAAATTACTTGGGCATGACATTTATTATGAAGACTGGTTTTAGTATATGGAAAACAATCCCTATTTTTAGTTATACTGATCAAGGGCTACCACATTCGTTCTTTAATGTTTTGTCTATTTACACTCTTTATTGGAATATGGGATGGTTAAGAATTGTATAACATTTTTATGTTGGAACATAAAGGGCTGTGGAAGTCCAATTAAAAGGGGGAAGGCAGGACATATATCAAACACAAAAAAGCAGACATTGCATTTATTCAGGAATCACGTTTTAGAGCAGAAGAGGCAATGAAACTAAAATTTTGATGGGTGGCACATGTTTTACACAGCTCCTTCTCCAGTAAAATAAATATAGCAGAGATAATGTACTCTGTAATATATATGTACTAATGGTAGGAGATCCAAAGTTTTTTCACAGAGTAATAAAATATTGGGGGAAATAGAAGGAGACATAATCTTGGCAGGAGATTTTAATCAGGTCTGGGATCCATTTTATGAATGAAGCAAATTAGCTGGCTCATTAACATGTAAAGATAGAGCTGCCATTCATACGCTGAGTGACGACAACGGTTTGGTGGACATTTGGCGATTGGTAAATCCATGTGAAAGAGAATACATATTTTTATCACATTGTCATAAATCATACTCCAGAATCAATATGTTTTCAATAGCGAACAACATCACTAAACAAGTTTCATACTGTAAAATTAATGGAATAGCTTTGTCCGATCATGCAGCTATAGAGCTGGGGACTGATATAAGTAATAATGTAGACAGAAAGGGCAGATAGAGGCACAATACTTTCATTGATCAGTGTGAGTTTTGTAATTTTATACCGGCTATTAGAAAAAGAAATGCAACATCTACCATGACTCAGGAAATTAATACGGTTGTACAACAATATTATGAGGCATTATATACCCCAGACACATACCCCAAAAAGTAAGAATTGGCTAATTTTTTTAACCACATAAATCTGGCTAAGCTCTCTCCTGAACAAGCAGAACTGTTGGGTGGACCCATGACCGAGACTGAAATTAGGGAAGCCACACAGAATATGAAAAATGGGAAATCACCAGGCATAGATGGGTTTCCTGTCAAGTTTTATAAACAGTTCATTGACATCCCAGCACCAAAACTAAAAGAGGTGTATAATGAAGCTTATACTCTTCAATTGCACCGAGATGTTTGTTGTAACTTGGCACTATATAACTGACTTGAAGTGAAGCTCTTCCTGTGCTGTGCTGAAAAACAAAAACATGGCTCAGTGTGGATCTTTGCTGCAACGATGAGCCATTGTGAATATTTGTATGCGAATATGTATGAAAATGTCACATTTTTCTGTGTAATGTTCTGTTGTCTTTCCTAAAACTGCCGGGCTTTGTGTTTAAATAAACATGTGTTTTCATGTTCTGTTATGTCTGAAAGTCTCACTCTCTTCACTCTCACATCAACAGGGGGGCAACATTGGCTGAGAATCCACAGATAACATGTCTTCCACTGGGAATACAATGCTGAAAAAGGTACGTAATATGATGCTTTGAACACCTGACCTTCAGCCTCCTTCAGTTGTTATAGTTACTTGTGACCTACTATTTCTTTGCTATCTGGAAATTCTTTTGTTACACAGTGCACAACATCTCGTAATAACCAACATGAAAAACATACAGTGATTTGAGACACTATTCACTCCCTTTACTTTTAGCAGTTTTGTTATTACAGCCTGATTCAGCAAATGTGTTTTTTAAATTTTATTTAAATTTTTTTAATAATCTTCACAAGGTACACGATAATAAGAAAATAAAAGCAGGCTGTTGTACAATTTTGTACTGATCCCCTAAAGGGACATTGAAGGAAAGATAAAGTTTCTCATGGGCACCAGACACTTTCTGTGCACCGAATTCTGTCTCCATATTTCTCAATATATTGTGCCAGATCCTTTTCAGTTATTACAATTATAAGATTAACATCAATGTAAAAATGATAACACACACAAAACATTTAAATATTTGAAAGATAACAAAATGCTCTAAAACATTAAATAATACTTAATTGTAGAGGCAAGATTTGAAGCTGAGTCCTGTGCCATTACTAATTTGTGTATTGCACTGCAATTTGATAACATGACATTGGATTAGTAAATCTTGTCATAAATGAATGAACCTCAACCAGGATATCCAACAAATATAGAAACAAATGCACCCAGTCCATAAGACACACAAAAAATAATTAATTCAAAGAGCAACTGCTTACAAATAATACCAACCCCAAAAAAGTCTGCAAAACAATTAAAACACTCAAAAAACAAAAACACATCCTCACATTTACTGTCTGTAATCAGAACTGAAGACATCACTGTCACCCCCATGTTCAAGGGAGGTGACAATAATGCTGACTTAAGCTGCTATAGACCTATTTCTATCCTACCCTGCATCTCAAAAATTCTGGAAAATCTAATCAATGCACAGCTTATGGACTACCTGGAAACGCACACTATTCTCAACCCTCTACAGTCAGGCTTTAGATCAGGGCACAGCTGCACTTGTGAATGACATTGTCTGTGCTATTGATAAAAAAAAAAAAAAAAAAAAAGAGTACTGCGATGCTGTTTGCATTGACCTAGCCAAGGCCTTCAAAATCTGTAGACCACTCTATGTTGCTGGGAAGACTACAAGACATCAGCATGTCTGACGGCTGCATAGTCTAGTACAAAAGCTACTGCTATGGGCGTACGCAGTCAGTAAGGGCAGATGGTTACCTGTCAGACCCACTACCAACCCTCAAAGGCGTTCCCCAAGGCTCCATATTTGGTCCAACTCTCTACAGCATCTACATCAACAATTTAACAAACTCTGCAACCAAAGATCAAGTTCACACCCATCTGTATGCTGATGACACTATTATTTACACTTTCAGTGCCTTGCTTTACTCTGCCCTCTCCACACTACAAATTAGTTTTTAATAACATTGAGCATGCTTTTTCTGACCTTCATTTAAAACTGAATACACTGAATGCTAAATGCATGATCTTTATTAAAAACCTCCCTCAATTTGCACCACCCCAGAATATCCTCTGATTGAATGAGTCTGAGATCCAGTTCACAAGCAGCTACAAACACCTTGGAGTTTGGATCAACTCATCACTCTCGTATGAAACTTATATCAACACTCTGCTCTCTAAAGTCAAATCCAGAATAGGTTTTCTCTTCCAAAACTAATCATTTATGACTCAATTTGCTAAGCAGATCTGCTGGTAAAAATGACAATCCTTTCAATGTTCTCTTATGGTGATGTCATCTACAGAACTGCTTCCAAAACACTCTTCCACAAACTGAACTCCCTTTACCACACAACCATCAGATTTGTCACCAGATCCCCCTTCAGCACCCATCATTGCACTCTGTACTCCCTAGTGAACTGGCCCTCTCTTCACTCCCACAGGCAAACAACTTGGTTTCTGTCTGTAATGTAATTCGTCTTTGATTAATTATTTTGAAAATACGGATGTTGTGTTCGTTCCTTTTCATGTTGGTGCGGTGTGATCTTTGTAGATTGACTCCGGATTGCTGTGCTCATGCTTGCACTCTGGGAATGCAGAGTAAATGCTCTCCTTGATTATAATAGGTGCGTTTTTACAGCAGAGGTCAGAGAGGTGTGGAGCGGACGCAGTGTAAATTGGGGGTCAGTCTTCCTTCAGTTTTTGGGTGACATCTGGTGCTCACAAGAAGGTATCTGGTGCACACGAGAACATTTTTTTAAACTTATTTTACCTTCAGGACTCAGTAATTTTGTAAATGTATAAAAAGCAAAAGTCTTTTGGGGTTTGTTGTCTTGAGCTTTACACATCTGGATTAGAAGATTTTCTGCTGTTCTTTTTTTTTTTTTTTTTACAAATCATCTCAAACTCAGACAGCTCAGTTTTCTGTTGGTAGGAGGAAATGAGAGCAGAGGAAGTGGAGAACTTGTCTTATTTTTAGTGGCAGAACAGGTTGGAAGATGGTTATTTGATGTTATTTATTGAATTTTTAACGTCCTATAGGCTTTGACATGTTAAATTTATTTGAAACTGAGGTTTTGAAAAAATCCGTGAGATTGCTCTATATGTCCGTATGTCTGCAAAATGATGGAAAATCCATGTAAATTACGGACAATTCGTACAACTTGACATGTACCACAATCAAGTAACTGTTACCTTCAGTTGTTATGAAAATGCTGTATATATCAAAAATAAATTTGACTCCATATTAAACACCTTGAAATTGGCCTTTGTCTTTTAGAGAACCTCCTATTGTTTTTGACACTCTCACTTCAGCCTGTTTTCAGGGAAGGGGTGGTCTGTGGGGTGGGAACACTACTTCAGACTATCGGGTTTCTGTAAGTGTATATAGGCTGCCATGACAGACCGATACTTCCACCATCTGGTTTCATAGATCCAGTGTTTCACCATATATTGTGAACATTGTATATTGTGACCGTAGGAGGCACTGTTGCAATTTTATAACAGAACTTGGCCAAACATGGCCATAAAGAAGAACATGTTACGCAAAAAATGTATGCCTGTGATCAGAGGCATGCAAAAAAAGCAGTTTGTTAAAAATCTCACATTAAAAAAGCCTGCTTAATCTGAACTCTCACAAGATCACAAGAAAGGAGAACTTCAATAATAGTGCATATTCAGTTCAGTTTATTTATATAGCGCCAATTCACAACATACGTTGTCTCAGAGCTCTGTACATGAAAAAAGAACAATCTAAAGAAGCAGCAGTTTGTGTTGAATCACTTCATCACAGTCTCCATCCTGAGCAAACAGAGGAGAGGAAAAACTCCCTATTAACAGGAAGAAACCTCCAGCAGAACCAGGCATATGCATTCATGAACATTTATTTCATGTCATCTATGTGTTGAAAGCAACTTATTCTGTAAAATCAAGAGAAATGATGGCATTTTTGAAATCACCATACATTTAGAAGCAAAACATTCGCTTCAAAGTTAACTATAGTCAATCTGAAAACCGCGTTTGTGTGTTTTTTAAATGGTAAATGGCTTGAACTTATAGCGCCTTAACACATCCACTTGGACCCCAAGGCACTTTACACTTCAGGCATTCAACCATTCACACACTGATGGTGGTGAGCTCCAGCCACAGCTGCCCTGAGGCACACTGACAGAGGCGGGGCTGCCATGCACCTCTGACTACCATCAGTAGGCAAGCAAGTGAAGTGTGCTTGCCCAAGGATGCAACGACTGGAATGCACTCTAAAAAAGGAAATGTTGGATTTACTTAACCATGTTATGTCAACTGGTTTCACATAACTGAGTTGAGTAAATTCAAAGCTCTATACCAGTTTTTTAACTAAAGAACATGAGTATGTAGCTTTGAATTTACTTAATCAGAATCAGAATGCTTTATTAATCCCTGAGGGAAATTACAATAACAATTACAATTAACTCAGTTAAGTGGAACCAGTTGACATAACATGGTTAAGTAAATCCAACATTTCATTTTTATAGTGTGGGGGGTCGAACAGGTCACCTTCCGGTTCCAGGATGAGTCCCCTAACCACTCCTCCACAGCAGCCCCTATGAAAAACCTGTGAAAAAAACTCAGTCACAAACTATCATGGCTGTTTTCGGATTTTATGGTCATAATGTAACTAAGAGTAATAAATATTTTTTACTTCCTTTAATCAATAAAAAAAATAGCATTTGTCACACATATGTTGACTGTATATAATTAGATGGTCACAAAATATGAGAGCTGACTGTGACTAGATTGTGTAGCGTATAAAAAAGTTAAATATTTAACCAAAAACTGTTTCTACTGATTGTGTACATCCTCTAGAGGAAGAAAAATAACTTTTGATCATTGACATGTTCACTGTTAGAGTTATTAAATGTTCACAGAATCTGACAGCTGTTATATTGTGACTTCACTGTAGCTTCAGAAATAGTTGCCATCATATTCTGTGACCATCTATATTTCCATAATAGTCATAATATTAGTGGTCAGATTTTACCTTTTTATTCTTTGTTATGTTTTTTCTTTATTTTTCTTTTTGCATTTGTTTCCCTGCTTCAGAGCTTACATTTTTGGCGTAGCATACTCTTCTTCAAGGCCAAGGTATGCTAAAGTATGTTGTAAAAATGCAACAGTGCCTCCTACGGTCAAAATAAACAATGGTCACAGAATATGGTGTAACACTGGTATGCAAAGCAAGAACCCGAGATGTAATAACAAAGTCATTCACTGCATATGATAACAACAAAACCAGTTCATTTTTGCTTTAACTGGCAGCTTGACCAGTTCGATCATGAGCTTGGGTTCAACTTGTGTTTTTGTCGGCTGCCTCAACAATTCAAGAAAACAGAGAAATGCTTTAGAAACATTTTTCCTGGAACAAGAAGAAGGAAAAGCATGTCCATGCCCAGCGCCCTATGTACTGCACTTTATTACAACGAAGGAGGATCGTACACTGACGTGGCTGGCAGCTTTAAATCTCAAAAACTCACAGAAGAGAGCTTGTTTGCTCTTTCAATTTTATCAACAAAAATCTCATGGAGCTACACGCTGATCGAGAGCTCTTTCTGGGCTATGAATGGCCATTAAAGGCAGTTCATTGACCACTGGACCACCATTTTGTTTATTTTTGTTTATCATTTATTTAAAATGACTGCAGGTGTATGAAACCCTCCAGTTCAACTTAAGTTAAAGGTTACAAGCAAACTAGCACCCAGTGAATTTTATTTTTATACTTTTTTAGAATGGGGGTAGAAAAAGTCTAATCACAATACTTTCATAAAATTATTACAATTCTGGGGGGGCTTAGGAACATTTTACTTCCAGAACTATGGACATTTAGGATTTTGCATTTGTGTGTGTCTTCAGAAAAGATGAGGTAGTTGATAATGTCAATGTAGCTAGCTAACATCGGGCCATAGCTTCATGTCATCTACCCAGTCCTTGAGCAGTGACGGGTGAACCACTGTTAAAGAATTGTCTTCATCACTTCTTAAAAAATTCTTACAGTATATACACCCCTGATGTGTTGCCATTTACTACAGATAAAAGAACCTTCAGCGAGAAAAATTTTGTTAACAGTGAAGATGTATCCCTGTAACTGTAAAAAAAACAGTGCAAGAGGAAGTATAAAACCATAGGACCACTGTAGTGGCGTGAAGTCAGGACTACTGTGGATAAGCTCCAAAGAGGAGTTTGACTCGGTTGAGGGCTGAGCTCCAGGGAGAAGCAAGGTACAACAGGTGGAGCTATGTACCAACAGCATTTAGGCAGGTTAACATGGTCACCACGGGAGATTCAAGGATTTCTTAAACATAAATACATGACGCAAAAAAAAAATCGTCTTTTTTTTTTTTTTTCCAAAATGTTTGTCCTTGACCAAGAAGTCTGTTTCCTTCTCACTGGTTGTAACTGTTATAGTAAAAACAACACAATATGATAAAACTTATCACAAAATGTGATTTTATTACAAAAACATTGGTCTTATACAAATCACTCTACAACTTTTGCTAAGTTTGACATCAGAATGTGAGCAGAAAACATTTACAGTACTGAAAGTCTAGGCTGCATAGCAACTGGAGTCAAATCTGGCTTTTGAATTTATATAAAACAGTGTCATTCTCAAAATATGAGTTGAAGAAAATGTACTTCGTCATGTAAAAATGGTTCAACTTTAGAAAGATCCCTTTGACAAATGCATAGACCAAATACAATAATTAAATTTTTAAACCTCAAGTTGACAAACCTTACACATACTGAAACAAGAGTATTAAACAGATGCAGCACAACACTAGTCAGCCTGTGCAGTTCATAAAGGGGAGAAGCAAAAGAAAACTGCAATTTACTGCTTCTGTTCAAATAATGCACTTTTTTTCCCCTGGAACATAAATCATGTTGCAACAAACTAGTTTAATTTCCTGAACACATTTTACACTTAAATATTGGCAAGTTTCTGAACAGTAAAACATTAAAACTATCAACTCTGATACAAACATTAGTACATGAAAAAGTTCATTATCTTTACTTTAATCTCATCAAACGTTTTTCCTTTTAATGAAAAAACATCTGTATTCATGTCAAACACCAAATTTCCTTCCAAACAAAACAACATAGGTACAGTCAGACACAAAAAGTGCAAATTTATGAAGAGTTGATCAAACAAAATCATCTAGGAAGTTCAGTGTCATAACCCCCCAGCACATCTAGATGTTCCCAGTAACATTCCACAAAAATACATCAGCAGTCCTGAGAAACTAATCTATAAATCAACAATGTCCTGTCATATTTTAGTGCAGTGTTCAGTACATAATCTCCAGTGTTTAAAACATCTTTTAAGTAGACAATGCCCAACTATGAAAAAAAACAATGTAATGTAAAAAAAAAAATGTAAAAACGACAGAAACGATGTGGGCCTGCCAACCACAGTTCTATATAAAAAAATCAAAAGGCTCTCACAATCTTAAGAACAGCAGATTTCAGCTTTCACATGATCATGGTTTTGGTATGTGTGGGTACTTTATTTGGACTTTCTGGACAGTCAGACAGCACAACACCTTCACATGCTATCTATGTGAGTTCTAGCTGTATATCACTTTTGTATACGTTTGGGTCAGCTGTTGTCTGCCACTAGTTATTTTCTCAGCCAGAAAAGCACAGCAAGCTGAAAAAAGCAGCTCTTCTATAGGCTCTGACTACCATGCAGCATCAAGCATCCATGCAGAATGCCCTACTTAATACAGAATCAGCAATATTAGTGATATGCAAGAAAAGGAAAGCACTTTAAAAAAGCAGAAATGAGCCTATGTCCTTGACATAAAGATATTATCTTTATGCAGATTCCAAACCTTTCATCATGACCCTTGAGGAGCTTACTTGTACTTTTTCTCAGATTCAATCAGGCACATGTGACAGACTGCATTGGCTTCTTGGACACTCTAATGTGTTGCTTTTTATTATCACTCTTTTGATGCTCCAAGGCTGTGTTTAGGTCGAGCGCTGCAGGTTACACATGGTGCTCAGAAGCAGAGGTAATCATGTGGGCAACCTCTCAGCTTCATCTGAAAACAGGAGCAAAGTTAACACATCATCTAACAGATTCACATAGCAGAAGGCAAGAAGAAGCAGATTTCCTGACCTGAGGGTGAGGGGAAGTTGTCCTCCCCTGTTGGAACAAACTGAAGATCAGACCCCAGAGCTGCTATGGAACTCCTGGGGCGAATGCACCGGTCACCTGAGAAGCTCCTGCGAAGATATGCCTAAATCCAGAAACATCACACTTGTCAAAATTTCAACAATGTTCCATCATAAAACTGCTTCATTAAAAAAGAAAAATAAATATTTCAATTCCTTTTAGATGTTGAGGGTTTCCAAATCAATCAATATTCCAAAGAAAACTGAGACACTTCTGCACTAATACGTGCAGCTCATTGCTTGCCTTTCGTGTCATGGGGCTGGTGGGTGCAGATGCACTGCTGTACAAACTGAGGCTTGAGTTGGACCTGCTGACAGCCAAACCCTTAGTGGTGCTTTCTGCTGGTGACAAGTACTTCTCTTTAATCTTCAAGTTGGTTCGACCTTTCACTGTTGATGACACAGCAAGAGAACTTGAAAAAACTTTGAAACCTTAGCAGCCATTTCAGAGACAATCAACAGCTGTTGATAAAAAATAAAATTTGATAATAGATGTTAATAAAAAATTAAAGCCTATTTTATTTAAGTTTTTGATGTTATCCAAAACAAATCATAGTTTAATTATATGTTAATTACTGAAATTTAGTATCTGTTATAAAGAAAATTTGGGAGAAAAAAAAATCTCCAAATTATCAATCTCAAAAAAGTCTCAAAATGATTATACAATCAGAATTAAACCAAATCTGTTTTCATCCAGGATTCTGAATAAGCATATTTAATACTTTGAAATGGTAAGTGTACTTTATTTGTCATCAATGCATGTTCCCATGCAATGATGAAATTTGTGCTCTGCATTTGACCCATCGCACATGAGAAACACCCAGGTTGAGCAGTAGGCAGCTACGTAAGCACCTGGGGAGCAATTGGGGGTTAGGGGTCTTGCTCAAGGACACCAAGACATGTGGGCATGGTTGGGAGTCAAACCTGTGACATTTCGGCCCCAAGTCAGCTGCTCTACCACTACACCACAGTTGCCCCCCTTTTTTTATTAAGCATGTTTAACAATTACTTGTTATTGTCTTTCAGTGTAAAATATGCTATCCTGATTGGTTGATGTTAAAGATTTGTGGGTATATTTTTTGCACTGATCCAAAAATCAATATTTCTTTTAGCATGTTCCCCTCCGAAGGTAAGACTGCAACCAATGCTTGCCTGGACTGAACTCACCACACTGCAGCACTGTACAAACAAGGCCAGAGCAGACTATCTGCTCAGGAAACTCAGGTCCTTTAGAGTCGAGTGGAAATTCCTAAAGACCTTCTATAACACTACTGTGGCATCAGCCATTTTCTACAGTGTGGTGTGTTAGGATGGGTCATTCATTCATCCATCCATCCATCCATCCATCCATTCAGTAGATGTGGTGGGATGGAGAGTGAGGGCCCAGCTCTAATTTATGTTACTGGTATACTTTGGTTTATGGAAAAAAAACTGTTACAAACCTCTGCAGGGGTCATTTTTCACCAGGAACTCATCAAGAGCAGTCCAGCCTCCTCCTACTCTGACCATCAATGTGCTGCGCAGGATTCGAACCATCCGCAACTGTTGGGAATCTCCAAACTGTAGCAAACAAACCATGAAGATAACACATTCAATTCAGTTCAATTCAATAATACTTTATTAATCCCAAAGGGAAATTAAAAGTTGTTTTAACTCATATTATCCTGGTTTCTTTAAAAAGTTGTTATAGATGCTGATTGCTGTAGTCAGGAAGCATTTCCTGTAGTGGTCCGTCTCACAGCAGATCTGAAGAAGCCTTGACTGAAGACACTCTGTTGTAGTGTGACAGTCTTAGGAAGAGGTGCTCAGGGTTGGTCAGAAGGCCTGGCTGGAAGACGCTGGAGTCAGGGATGTAGTCCATGTCTCAGTGAAACACATAATAATGCTTTCCCGATACACTCGCTGGGTTCTTGTTAGGGCCTGGAGTTTCTCCAACTTGCTCCCCCACGATCTCCCATCGCCCAACATGATTGATGGAAGAGATGGCTTGAACTTCCTCCTCTACAACCATGGCGCCTGTTTTTCAACTCATCTGGGATTTGGTGCTGTAGCTGAGGTATTATTTGAGCTATTGAGATGTTAATCTCAACAGCACAAATGTTAATAGGGGCGGCTGTGGCAGAGTGGTTAGGGGAGTCTCAGTTGTTGTGTCCCTGGGCAAGACACTTCACCCCTGATGCCTCTGATGTGTGTCCCATCAGTGTATGAATGTGATTGGCACTGATTGTAGAGTGCTGTGTGAATGGGTGAATGAGGACACAGATGTGAAGAGCTTTGAGTATCCTGGTTGGATGGAAAGGCGCTATATAAGTACAGACCATTTACCATTTAATCACCTGCTCCCGGTTATAACAAACCACCATGTTGCTATAGTTACGCAATATGCATCATAACAAATGTCCACAAGCAAAAGAGGTGTTAGCAAAAATCCTTCCAGCCGCACAGGGAATAATCATCAAAAAATATATATTTTTATCCAGAAAAAGAGGAATTAAAAAAGTTAAAAAAGATCTCAGAATGAATGTAACAGAGTTACTCCAACATGCTGCCACTTGAGCGGTGCAATTCTAGAATTTAATACATACATATAAACTTAAATGTGACTGTAGGTCTCTATCTCCATCTTCTACTGCTTATCTATATTCAAATAAATTCAGTTTATTAATATTGCACCAAGTCACAATAAACATTATCTCTGGGCACTGTACAACAAAAAATATATGGAAGCAGATTGCATTGAATCTTCACTTCAAAGGGCAGCAACAGGTTCAGGACAGAAACCCAGACATCCCTCTACCCAGTAACACTCTCCAGCTTCTCCTGGGAAACCCGTAGGTTCCCTGATAGATAATCCCTCCAAGGAGATCTGGGTCTGACTCTGGCCTCTTCTCAGTGGGACATGCTTGGAAAACCTTCAAAGGTAGGCAATAAAGTATTTTTGAATTGAATCCAGAAGGCATCCTAATCAGATGTCCAAACCACATCAACTGACTCTTTTCAATGCAAGGAAGTGGTGCCTATACTTTGAGCTATCCTCAGATGATGAAGCTCCTCAGCCTATCTCTAAGACTGAGCCTGGCCACCCTACAAAGGAAGCTCATTTTGGATGCTTGTATCTGCAATCTTTTTATTTCTATCATGATCCATACCTCAAGACCATAAATGATGGTAGGAGTATAGTAAATCAAGAGCTTGGCCTTTCGACTTAACTTTTATTTTACCAAGACCAATGGAAGAAACACTGTTATTACTAGGATGATGGCCCAATTCATTGATACATCTCCCGCTCAATCCTATCATACCTTGTGAACAAGATGCCCAGATGTTTGAACTCCTCTACCTGAGGGAGAGACTTCACATCTGACCCAGAAGGGGCATCCTACTTATTTCAGGTTAAGAACTATGGACTTGGAGGAGCTAGCATTTATCCCTGCTGCTTCACACTTAGCTGCAAACCACCCCAATGCACACTGAAAGTCATGGTGCACTGATGCCAACAGAACTACATCATCTGCATACAGCAGAGACAAGACTCAGCGATTCCCAAACCAGACACCCTCCTCTCCACGATTACATACATGAACAACCCAAACAGGACTGAAGATGAAGGAGAGCTCTGGTTGGAGTCCAATCTGCTCTGAGAATGAGCTCACCCTTGTGACAGAAATGTGGACACAGCTCCTGCTTTGGTTATACAAAGACCGGGTAGCCCTTAAATGCAATCCTGGCACCCTACACTCCAGCAGCACCCCCAACAGAATACATCTGGAAACATGGTAATAAGCCTTCTTTAGGTCTACAAAACACATGTAGACTGGAGAGTCAAACTCCTATGCCCCCATTTACCCCCCCCCCCCCCCCTTTTATCAAGATCTGTTCCATGACCAGGATGAAAGCTGCACTGCTCATCAGGAATCTGAAGTTCAACAACCAGTCAGAGAATCACTCTGAGGTAAACTTTCTGGGGAGGATGAACAGTGTGATCTCACAATAGTTTGAACACCCTCTCCAGTCCCTCTTTTGATAAATGGAAACCACAGCCCTGGTTTTCCACATGCATTATCTTAGGTCGTATTCACACCTGATAGTCCGGTAGACTAGGTTTGATTGGGGACCAAAATGGCAAGATTTGTTTATGTTTTCAGTTGGTGTGGTCTGCATTCACACCACACTTTGTCAAATGAACTAAACCCTGTGAACAACTAGTTCCCCACCTCGCCTGTGGTGGCGCTTCACCAAGAACCACTGAAGGAATCAACATGAAAACCTTAGAAGACATGGAGTGCAACTTCCTTCTTGACAAAATGTAAACAAACATGGAGTGATGTCAGATTTTAGTGGCTGTAGGGTTTATTTTTTGTTTTTGGCAAATGTGCCTTACAAATATTCTTCAACAATGATCTCAGCACGAGAGGAAGATGAGGTAGAACTGAGGAGAATGTTGTTTTCCACACAAGGCAGCTGAGATGGCTCCATGTGAGGCAGAGTTCACCAAGAAGGAGCGCATCCAACTTTACAGCAGTGATGTCCACCTTATATAGACATCGAGCAGGGTATTTGCAAGATATACGTAACTTTATTATTCAGAATGATCTGCATTATAGACCGCTTTCTGCTTTTGGAGCAGTCTTTGGTCTGCTTGGCATTCACACATGCAATGAAACTGCTCCAGAGTACGCTTTAACCGAACCGAGACCTACCTTTACAGGTGGACCAGAGTTTGCTTTTATGGTCCAAATCAGAGTTCAATTATGTGTTTACACTTCCCCAAACAAACCAAACTTTCCAGGCAAACAAACTAGAGTTCAATTAAAGCGGACTAAACAGGGCTGGTGTGAATGCACCCTTAAGCCTGGATTATACTTCAATAAGGCGTGAGACAGCGGGTTACCGATTTTTTTTTTTTTTTACCTTTTTCCTGACTGAGTATAAACAAGCTGAAGACGCAGTGGGCCAGAAATTATCATAAATCCTCCCTCTGCCCTCCCACAGCTCATATAAAGTTTATGAAATAAAATAACGATG
>JARVJO010000305.1:26038843-26049488 GCA_031762555.1 Cynodonichthys magdalenae
TACAGACAGCAGGAACAGCTGATCAACATGTGAGTTTAATGTTCGCTACGTCAGAACTTATTCCACTCATGTGTTTCTATCTCTGCTTTTGTGCATTAACTCTTTTTCGAAAAACCACCTCAAGCGAGCGAATAAACTTTTTTGTGCATTAGAGGAAGTTTATTCGAATCAGGCCGTTTCCATTCAGCTTTTCTGATGCGAAACTTCAAAATGTAAATTAAGAAATGTTGATGGAAGAACGGTTACTGAGTTCCTTGTTTTTGTCCATCCATACAATTTTTTATTCTTATTTGGCTTGTCACCAAGAACCATTCTGCCATGAGACCCAAAAAGTCCATTTTAATTTGTCCCCCCCCCCCAGCCTCACTCCAAGAATGATACAAGCCCACAAACTCCTCCACCACAATAAAGCAACGATTCAACTGAGGGGTTTATTGTTCATCCAGTAAAATTAATGATCATGACAGACCTATGTATGAGCCTACCTTGAGATCACATAGCTGAGTTTTCACTGATTTGAGGTCAGTTCCCACCATGAATTCCTCTGTGGATCTCAACTCCGCTGATTTCAACCACTCAAATAGACCCTGTTATCAAGGAAAAGCCAGAGATTGCCACAGACAATTGTATTCCATGTTTACATCACTGTTTCATGTAGTTTATACTATTCAGCTTACAGTGAACAAAAGGTTTGCCAGTGTAATACAATAAAAGACTATGCTTGAGTGTTGAAAACAAGTGTTCCAATACTGACCTGCATAGTGTCTTGATAATGCAGGGCCATCTGCAGGGAATCCCCCAGCTTCTTGTCACATTCATTCCACAGTTTGCTTAAGTTGTTCCATGTGCAATAAAGCTTTGATACAACATTTAGTTAATACAGCATCATGACTGTAAAAAGATTCTATTATAGTAAAGCTTTCCTACTTCATCCATGCTTTTTGTGACATCTGGTTTGTCTGTATCCCCACATGTTAACATCAGGTCCATTCCAAGAACCCCAAGGATATCAAGATCACCCTGCAAATTGTCTATATCTTCCCTGAGAGACTAAAAATGAATTAAATTAGATATTTATAGTACTTTGATAAAAAATAAGTTTAAAATGCAAAGTGTTTCCAAGAGATTCCAGACAAACCTGCATGGTTTCAAGACTTTGGCGGATTGTTTCAGAATCGGTTCGACAAGCATTGAGATCCATCAGTGACTGCTGGGCATCATTGAGAGCAGTCGCCATTTCACTGACATCACTCCAAAACTTCAAGGCTAGATCCAGGACCTTTAATAACCAGCTTTCCCTTTCTTGGACCTGCTTATGTGTCTCATCCCACAGCAGGGACAGGCTGGATACTTGAGCCTGAATGGCTGAGAATTCAGATATATCAGGGATTTTATTTATAATGACCTTGCTATGTAAAGGCCTGAAGATACTGGGATAATGTCTGACAAGATTGGTCACCTGTGCCAATGGAGCCATCCCCTGCTGCTTTGGTGTTTGCTAGCAGTTCTTCTGCCTGTACTTTAAGGGTGTTCAGACCCAACTCCAGCTTGGACAGCTCAGCAAGGATTTGCTTATTGTCTTGAAGATGCTCCTGGATCCTTGAGGTGAGACCTTGAAGAGAGGTTGGTGTCTGTATGCGACTACGTAGTCGGTCAACATTCTCTCTGATAAGAGTCATCCTCTCATTTAACTGCAGGACAAAAAACAGACATGAAGCTCTAGCTTGTGCAAAAATGCAGTATATTGTGTGAATTTCATTCAACAAATCTCATTCTTACCTGTGTAAATCTTGGTAAGGACTCCTCAAGAAGACTGGCAGTCTCTCTGACACAGTCTCTGATGGTTTTGTGCTTCTCCTCAGCCTCTGTTGCCTTTTGACAGAACTGGTCGCCCTGATCCGAGTTAAGTTCTGACAAGCGTTTTGCTATAGCACATAAGCGTGTGATCAAAGGCCGATGTTCTGCTATAGACTCTCTGAGACCCTGACAAAAAAAAGAACAAGGAATCTACTTTCAGTGTACAGGAACAGAATGGTTAGGGGGGAAAATCATCAGTTTGACATGCATACCTGAAAAAGAAAACTACTATAATATAACACTGGTGAAAAAGATACCCTGTCATTGAATAGAATTAAACTTAACAGACTGGTTCATTTAGCTCAAAGAAAGTGGTGGCAGACAGTGAGGTACTTCTTTGTTGAACAAGACAAAAAAGGAGGGAAAAGCTGGCATCTATTTGAAGGGGTCAGGTTCATTTTACCTGTAAGAGGTCCTGTTGTTCCCGAAATGCTTCATAGCTTATTGTGCTCAGGGAGAGCTGGCCAATGAGTGTCTGAGTTTCTTCCAGCCAAGGTGAAACCTCAGCAAGACCTTCTGAAAACTGGCCAAGAAGTGACTGGGCATGCTCAAGCTGCAGCACTACATGGGCATTGGTGGCTGAGGTGGTGTTGCACTGTTCTTGTAAGGCCTCTACTGGAGTCTGGATAGAAATGTGACCAAATAGATTTCCATTAGAACTTTTTATTACCAAAATAAAAAAGAATGTCATATAATAAAGTTATAAATTTACCTGAAGATCTCCAGCTTCTCCTTCATCACTATAAGTTAATAAAATTTCAGCAATCTTCGACATTTTCTCGATGTTGAACTTGTGTTGAAGAATCTCTACAGCTAAAATCTATTCACAAGAAGTAGAATCAAATTAATTTAACAATCTATATTTCTAGATATGAGTAAATATATTTAACCCGTTTGATTAGTAGTTTATAGCTACTTAATATTCCGACCTTCTGTTCATAGAGTTGTTCAGCTATGACCTCTGGATCCAGATTAATGGTTTTCAGCTTCTCCAGACTGAGTGCTGTGTCTCTGAACCAAGCCATCTCCTTTACCACAGCCTGCTCCAGCTGACAACACACGAAGGACATTTTGTTGTTTTATTATTCAATCGAATAAAAAGTTCAATAAAAAAAGTCATTTCAACAATTCAAAAAAATAATTTACACCAAAAAAGTTCAAGTTTTGCATGTCGGAAATCTTTGGTTGAATCTCAAACTTTTATTTGATGCTCTAAGTTTTTGGTTTGAACTCAGAGAGCATGAACATCCAGGGTGGGGCCTAAGGACGAACTCATACTATAAGACGTGTCTCTATTGGTTAGTTGTCAAATGTTGTCAATACATTATGGACATTATTAGCAGTTATCAGTCCCATACATTGTGTGCAGGCTGACCCTCTTTATGCCTGATAATATGCATTTCGGAGCAGTGGGTTTGGCTCCTCCCCCCCGGGACGTGGAGCTCAAGCAACCAGCCCAGCTCGCTGATGCTGTCCTTGGCCTGGGGGAAAGCACTCGATGGAGATCCAGGCTGTAGCCCCTGGTCGTCCCAGACATTGCTAACAGTTGCTAACAGACAACAACAGAGTTTTCCGGATCTGCTCAGTCATTTTAAACTTGAATCAGCTGATCTCTGTGGTGCGATAACTTTCCTGAAACCTTTGTGTGAGAGGAAATGTTATAAATTTGCTAAAATCAAAAGCGCAAAAAACATTTTGTATCATGTGGTTTACATGTTATTTGAATGTTTTAAAAAATACTAAGTTATGATTGACTTGTCTTGTATTGGTCATCTTGCTGTTTATTTATAATTTACTGTATTTTAATCATGAAGGCAGTAAACCTGGATGGTAGAATATGATTCCTTGAGTTTCATTTCACCTTTTATTGGAGCCCTCATTAAAGCCTCTGTGCTGAAGCATTCAGAATTGAACATCTTTGTGTGTTGTTAAGCAGTTTATTGGACATAATTGGAGTCATTAGACACATAAATTGTGTCCAAATTAATCATTTTTTATTGTTAGAATATTTGACCTAGAGATTTTCATGTAGCTTCATCATTTTTCAATCAATCAGTACCATTTAAAAGTTATTATAAAAATTAAAGCTAGAAAACTTTTACCTTAAATAACTACTAGTTACATTTACATTAATTATGCTACTGAAGTAAACAAATTCAGATTGTTACTTTTACATAGAAATCAAACTTTTGAATTTATTGTAAACAGTTTTAAGGAGGATGTAGGGTGTTTCTTCACTGAGTCTAATGGCTTATTGTGTGAATATTTACCCTCTGTTTCTCAGCTTCACAAAGTACTGCATCTCCTGAATGTGTCTGCACTCCTGCAGCTCCCAGGAGCTCCCTCTCGATGCGGCCCAGCCACAAGTGGAGGTCCTCCTGGCTGGAAGTGCAACGGCTGGAGGCTTCAAGAGCCTGCTCCAGCCTCTGCAGAACATCCAGGCTGCTCAGACTCAGCACAGAGCAACGAATATGCAGAGCATCTGTCTTCTCCTGTACTTGCTGGGCCTCTTCCTCTAAAATGAAGATTACATCACAACTCACAACTTAGAATTAATAATTTACTAGTTAACTAATAATAGGGGCTAAAATAGTCTGATATTTGTTAGAAATCAGTAATCTAGATCAGGGGTTGTCAAACTTTTCCATGCCATGGACCCCCAAGCATTAGCTCCTTCTTGCAAACCCATAAAACTACAAAATACACATCCACTTTTAGAATTTTTATTCACCATTTAATAATTATTATAGCATCTGTTTAACAAAAGAGTTTTATTAACTTGCTTAAAACACTGTGTTACATTCCCACTGAAAAAAACAACTTTTCAACAAACTGTTGATGATCAATACAGAACAAAGTAAATCTAACCCTTCCCAAACTCTCCTAAAAACATTTAAATGTTTTATTATAAATATGTTCAAATATTCAAATATTGATTAAAAACAGATTTAAGTTTATAATAATGATTTCAAACATTTCAGATTTGCTTATGTATTTTACTAAATTCCCCTCCAGTTTTCTGAGGCCCCCCTAGCGCCCTCTGGTGGTCCCCTAGTGGCCCCCTACTTTGAGAAACACTGTTTTCACTGTGTTGTGAGACATCAATTCTGCAGGATACTTCATTGTAAATTTAAATTTAAGTAATCTTTTCTTTTTGGTTTCAGTAGAACAAGCTGTATGAATTTAATCTAGACACATCCTGCTTTTAAATCCTTCTGCACATTTAAATCATCAGTGGGGGTCTATAAAAAGTGGAGCCCAGCCCAGCCCCTCTTTCACCACTTTCCTTAGATGTGTCTGAAAGCAGCTTGTTTTGATACTGTGCCTTTAAATCCAAATGAGGCGCTTCACCCGACCCCCTCCAGCTTTCAGACCAGCTCATTCTAACTTGGTAGAGGGGGTAACGACTATATAGCAGCGCAGAATTATTTTATTTTCAATTGAATCAAAAGATGTGAACAACAGAAAACTTGTCCATCCAGCCTTACATGTTGGAGCCAGAGGGGGTTAGGGTTAGAGCCAGAAACTGTAGTTGGTAAGTCCAGACCTTTTTCTGTCACAAATATATTGATGGAATAATTCAGAAAATGTCATAAGAAATAGAGAAACTTAATGAATGGAAAAATATGATACAAACAAAATATAAAGATATCTATGACGCACAGGGAGAGACTGAATTTTATTTTTCTGCCTCTTAGAGATTTCAAGTACTCAAAAAATGCATTTAATGGCTAAAATAGTGGATTTTGCATGACATGTCTCCTTTAAACTGACAACTCAAAGTCATAATGATGAATTTAAATCACACTATAAAGTAAACTTTACCTGAAATGGCTTCCATCAAATTATGACCCGACTTCTGGATTTTTACTAATTCAGCAGTTTGGACTTGAATCTCATCAACAACAGCCTAAAAAAAAAAGACGGTAATATATATTTTATATTGAAACCATATTCTTAATAATAATTAATTTAAACCAAACACAAATCTGCACAACAGTTGTCAGGTAAATATGAGTAACCATGTTAACCATTTTTTTATTTTACCATTATTCAACCAGGAAAATCTCATTGAGATCACAGATCTTTTTTCAAGGGAGGCCTGGACCTGAAGACGACCTATTGTAAATGTTTTTTGGGGTGTGGAGGAAACTGGAGTACCTGGTGAAAACCCACACAAGCGAGGAGAACATGCAAACTCAGTACAGAAAGACCCCAGGTCTGAACTGGGGATGGAACCCAGGAACCCTGGTAACTTAAGGACAAAGAAACACATTGGTCACAGAAATAGAAAACGGCAAATGCTGTTTGCCACTGAAGGAGTGGGGCTCAAGGGGTTAAACTTGTTAAAGCGCAATGGTCTGCTGTAAAGTTCAATCAGACTTTCATGTTTACACTGTACCTCCTAAACACCTGTGCCAATCAAATTACACCCTGCATGGCTGCTCACCTTCTGTCTCTTATTGTTTAACCAGTGCTACACAATGAACTACAACACAACAAGGACAAACACACATGGTTTTTGTCCAAAGTGTTCAGATGTTGAGAGATGCTGTAGAGCAGGGGTCTTCAACATTGTGCTGGGACCCCCATACTGATGAAGAGAAAGAGTAAGAACCCCAGATAGATAGATAGATAGATAGATAGATAGATAGATAGATAGATAGATAGATAGATAGATAGATAGATAGATAGATAGAATAACATACATTATTCAATTTAGCAAATTGTTACATGTTGGTTTCATGTTAGAGTGTGTTTAAAGACATAATTTTGAAAAAAGTATAATTTTTTTTTTTATTTCACGACCCCCTGCAGTGTCTCTACCCAATCACTGAAGACCTCTGGTTTAGAGGCAAACACATGACACAAACATGCTGTAGAAGAGGCTGGTTGTGATGTTGTGGGTAATTAGCACACGATACATTTCTGACCTTGGCTCGTTCTGTGGCGTCTGACAGGTGCAGCATCACTCTCTCTGAGTTCCGCAGGTCAGCTAGCGTCTGTTCCATAGACATAAGCCACTGCTGAAAGCTTTCTACTTCATCCTGGAACTGCTGAGCTCTGGGCAGAATCAGCTCCAGACTTGCTCTCCTACCAGAGTTTAACATTAATCAGTAAGGTTTATTTCAAACACTTCAGAAAGCCTTGTTCAAAAATAAACTAATAAAACCTTTTCTCTGCTCCCAGCTGTAAGGCTTCCCACTTCTGTTTAAGAGTAGAGAGCTTGACCTTTGCCTGCTCCTCTTCCTGTCCTGGGTGGGCCTCTGCTAACCGAGGACCTTCCAACATCATAGAGTCCATACTGCGTCTCCGGTCCGTTAGGAGGCGTTGCAAGAGCTTTCAAGCAACAAAAATATATTAGTTATAAAAGCAAAATGAGTTCAAACACAAAACAGGTTTTGACAGACTGATGCAGAAAAAAATGTTTTATTTTTGTAAAGAGATGGCTAGAGTTATTATCTATCAAAACCCCATTTCTCTTTTTCTTCTGCCTTTGTATTAGGTGCAGGAAGCCTGGTCTTATGTTTCAGGCCTTCATTGTCAAGATCCAGGAAGGTTTCATTTCAGCTAAAAAATCACAATGAGTGAGATTTCAGCTGAAAGCTAAACTGTTTTTTTTATGCCTCATGGTCATGTTTGCACAATGGTTTAGTGAGGCTCATTGTTGCAATGAAAACCACCTCTTCTCCAAGAAGTGAAGAGGTTTCCTTATAAAGGAAGCAGGTAGTTTAAAATATATATATTCTACCCACCTGAAATATGGTGCCTGTCCAGATACAATGAATAAAAATAAAAAATGCTGTGGTCATGAGATTATTTCCAGCAGCCATGTCTCCTTGTGAAAGAGTGTTTTGTGTTCAAAGGTACCCCCACACTTATTATTTTACTAAAATAGTATAATTATTATTTGGTGCATGTTTTAACAGTTCATCTTTCATGGAAGGCTATTTATGAGAAGACAATGAACGCCCCAGGTGAGTGTCAGGAAACTGATTTTTCACTGTGTTTCTGAACGTAACCTAACTCCAACTCCTTCCAGAGCAAAGGCAAAGCATGAGAGAGAGCCTGTTTTCAGTGTTGAGCTTCAAAAAATTTTTTAAAAAGAAAGAAAAAAAGGGAAAAGAAAAAAAATATAACTTTTTGGACATTTACAACTCCAGACATCAACTGTCTTATAGCTGCAACATAAAGTATTACTTTGTGCCAAACTGCAAGTGACTGAAGTATGTCATTCATTCTTATATTAATAACATAAAATAAATTCAAACTCGTCCATGTTAACAATCAACAGTCTGTATTTAAATGACTGCAGTAATTATCACATGGAAACTCATTACTTGTCTCATTACAATAATGTATGATCTCATGATTTTTTTTAATCCAATGTCACTGGAGGGGCTCTGTACTGAAATAATAAATAATAATAAAAAAATATCCAATCAAACAAACCTTTTGTTCTTGAAGTTGGGCTTTCACCACTTTGACCTCTGATGATGGAGGTTTTTGATTGGCTGTGAGCTCCTCTATCTCACTGACCCATGTAACCAAAGCTTCCAGGTTCTGAAGAAATGTTTCAGAATCTGTGGAAACGTTCCTGAGTGGCGAGGCAGATGTCGTTTGCTGAGAAATAAACACAAATATAAAATACAAACTAGTGGATTAGATAATGAAAATAAAATTAAATAAAATGAATGATGAAATGAAAATAAGTAGATGATTAATTATGATGCTTCAACACAAAGAGTAGAAAACATATTTTTTTCTTTTTTTGAGTAGAAAACATACCATCCACTTGTCCAAACTAGAATCTTGGCTTGACTTTGAACGTTCATCACTTTGGAGCTACAAAGTAAAGAAATCCAGTGATATGTCAGCTGATAAACTCATGTTGTAGACACACCAACTATCATGTAATGTGGACAAATTATTGATTTAGGACAGAAATGAAGGTTAGAATTTAAAGCAGATGAAACAAAAAACAGACTGAAATGATCAGTGGATGAAGTTTATTATGTTTAAAAATCAGCAGTTCAACCTCAGCCAGTTCCTCTGCAACACCATTCAGCACTCTAACAGTTCTGGTGACGATGGGGTTTCCTTTATCTCCAGATGGATATTCTGTTACTTCCACAATTTCTGTAACAACAGTCTCTGTAACCTCAGTCACTTCTGTGACCTCACGTGATGCCACGGTCTTCCAGGACCAGGGGCTTCCTTCTCTGGAGTCTCTTCTCTGGAAGCTACCCCTCCTGTCTGCAGCATTCTTGTCCAAGTGAGCCAGGGGAGATCTGGCAAACTCCGGAGGCACCGTCCTCCTTGTCAGTGTCCCATTTCTGGATGTTTTTATTGGAGAAGGGCTGTTGTGCCAAGCGTTTTCCAGAGTACTGCTACTCCTAATCGTAGACGCTGGAGAGCTCTGAAAGAGTTTACTTGAAATGGGAGTATGAACACTCTCCTCACTTTTATTTTCAATTTCTTGTTCCTCCTTTTCTCTTTCCACCTCTGTTTTCTTGTTTCCATCCTCCCCATCCTTGTCTTTAAAATCCTCTCCACTCTTGGCTGCCTCATGTTGCTCAGCAGGCTGCCACTCCTTCCGTCGCTGGTAGCAGTCCTTCAAGAAGCCCTCATCTGTCCTCACATGTTTGGATTTCTGGCCTAGGCAGCTAGGCCGGCTGATGAGGTTACCCATAATCCTTTAGCCCATTGGCTAGTGAGGTTATAGATGAGGTAAGGCCCCTTGGCCATTCACGCAGATGATCCCTCAGCTACCTAAAATAAAACAAGGGGGCTCAGAGTCATCATGCAATTAGAAAATAGCTCAATTATATAAAAAATGTTTTGTGACTGTGGCTGAGTGGTTAAGAGAGTTGTCCTCTAACCACATGTTGAAGTGTCTCTGGGCAAGGCACTGATTAGTCTCTATAGACTGATTCACCTGCATTAGCTTTGTAGAGAGATCTAGTAGAGTGCTGTGTGAATGAGAGGTCAGACTGTGAGGAGCTTTGAGTATCCTGGTTGGATAGAAAGGTGATATATAAGTGCTGTCCATTTACTATTTTATTATTCAAAGTTTTCTACTCTTGGTCAATGCCAAACCTCCAGAATAGTGCCATAATTCAAAATCATTGTTTCACATCTTTCATGTGCAAAATATTGGCCCACTGTTCCACTGGCCTTGAAAGACCACAGGAACTTACAAAACAGCAATCAAGCCAAGCTCTTCCCATCATTTTTATTTTAAACACATGCACACATCCCCCCCGCTATCCCACATCAACAACTGCTTTATCATGGGCTTCAAAATCAATGTGACAGGCTTGTCAGGAACCCCAGTGTTGAGCCTGGCACAGAAAAAAACAGGGGCAAACAGCCAACGCTTTCTGTAACTCAGCTTGGACCAGTCCTGGGAAACCTGCTTTGGGATCTGATCAAGTATGGCAGCCATAAAAATGTAGATATTGCCTATTTTTTTCTAGGGTGTCAACAGTGGGATGAATAAAATAAAACTGGGTTGGCTAGGTGAAAGAAAATTATTAGCAAACTTTTTAAAGAGGCAATATTATGTGTTTCTCAAACATACATTTAAATTCTATACCATAATACAGCAACTAAGTCACCTTTAGTTGTTATTAAAATGCTGTTTAAATAGAAAATAAACTTGACTTCTCATCATATAACACATTGAAATTGGTCTCTGTCTCTTTAAAAACCTCCTTCCTCTTCTGTCCCGCCCATTTCATCATCATCACAGCTGCTTCTCTACAGGACTGTTTACAGCCTGGAG
>JARVJO010000305.1:26057848-26069865 GCA_031762555.1 Cynodonichthys magdalenae
CATTTAATTCATCATTTTCCTGCATCTAGAAATCATTTCTGATCATGCAGAGAGCAGAATCTAAGGAGAAACACACATGTTGGACACATTTGCATCTATTTTACATATTTAAATACAGGCGTGTCAGAGGAGGAGTCTGATGTGTCAGGGGGAGGAGTCTCAGGTGTCAGGGGAGGAGTTACCTGGATGGCTGAGGATCTATAACAGATAGTCTTTTGGTTGCTCCCTACATCAGTGGTCACCACAGCAAGCTGACTTGCATGAAGATTTGGCAGTTGTTTTATGCCCTTCCTGAAGCAACCACTGAGCACCAAGCCACTGCAGCCCACATGGGTAAGGGTTTTGCTCAAGGGCCCAGAGTGGGGCAAATGAGGGTGGAGGCAGGTGTGGGTGCCTATTGCCTATTGATGAATTTCCAACCCACATTTTAATGTAACGGTCAGGGGATTAAAACAGGCGATTTACCAATCATGTTCTTGATAGACCAACTATTTCTCTACACTGAGACTATTTAACAAATCTATGTACAACAGATATTTCCCATTCATCCATTATCTTTACCCTCTTCCTCTGGTGCCCATACATGCTGGACAGGTCACAAGTCCCATCACAGGGCTAACAGACATGTTAATATAACTTTTCCACAGAACTTCAAAATGGCCAGAATATTCCTTTAAGGATATGACGATGTGTTTTAGCTGAGATTCCTCATTTGGAAGGAATCTATTTATTTTTGTAGCTAAAATTGTGTGCTCCCATTACAAGGGCATCACTCTCCACAGCCTCCCCGGTAAGGCGTGTATACAGTTACTGGAGCAGACAGTCCGATTGATGGTCAGACCTCAGATTCTGGAGGAACAACGCGGGTTCCCTCCTCGCTGTGGAACACTGGATGAACTCTTTACCTTCACTTCATTCCACTGGACATGTTATTTCAAATGGTTGATGAAGTAATGTTTCATTGGAAACATTCCTTTATAACCTGGGCTCAAGTTACCTTTTTTTATGGCAGACCTCAGCAGAAGTATAGACAGTATTTTACAGTAGCATACCCGTGTATCTGATCCTGTGAAATATGTGCTGATGATCCAATCCAAGCAGTTCCTTTTTTCTACAAAGAACAGTGGGAAAAATACACATAGTGCGAGTTGATAATCAGACATGACCTGCTTTACCATCACAGTCTTCACAGCCGTTCATTAAATGCTGTACAATACATACAAAAATGGGTGTTATATTTCTTTATACCCTTACCTCCCTGCCACTTGCTGGAAGGGAAAGAGTGATCTCAGAGTTGTCAAGAGAGCTGAGTGAAGAATTCAGTGTGGTGAATTCCCTGTTGCTTTTGTTGACAGGCTCTTCCATCAAACTTAGAGGCTAATATTGGCACACAGAACAAAATGTGTTTGTATTTAGTAAGACACGCTGGGTGTTAATATTGTTATGTATTCTTTTCTTTTTGTATGTGTATTTAGAAATCATTAGGACATTATTCAACTTTGAATTAAATGGCTAAAATTGTCATTGTAGGATTAAAAATAAGACCAATCATTTTGAGACGTAATCTTAGTTAATATAAAAATATATTATAATTATTATAAATGCAGATAGTCCTAAGTGAGCTCATTATCATAAATGGTACAGCTCATGTTGGGGCGAGTTGCTGCATTAAATCTAATTATTTTGCTTTGTTGCAGATGAATAAAAATCTTCCTCACACTGCCCTCATGTGGCCATCTGCTGCTTTTCATGTCACTAACAATATATAAAGAAAATATATGAAAAAATGTTTCTTTTTACTAACACTGGGTTAACAGGTTCATACAGTTTAAATCTTACACGCAGTCAAATGCTACAGCTGAGGTATTTTCTACTTCTAGTTCAAATGTTAACAGTTTGTGTTTTGCTTTTAATGCAGTTTACAAAATTGGGGAAGTGATATTTTTTTTTTAACTGCTTGATTTTGCACTGGGAATATTCCTCCTTTGTCAAACTTCTAGGGAGTGTGAGACCTTTACCTTTACTGCTGACTGTTTCACAGGCCTGTTTTTGATTTTTTTTGTTCTATTGTCCTCTCTTTATTATTATTCCCACAATTTATTTTTTTTAAGTTTGGTCACAAATATTCCTGTCGACATTATTAGCTTTGTGAAGTATGGTCGTCATTTTTTTATTTGAAACTATGATGCAGACATGCATCTGTAGAGAAACGTTAAAGGTCTTAAACTAAGACAGAAAAAATGTTTATATTTCTGTGCTTAAAAATAAAATAATACAAATTATGTAAAATGATTGTGACTTTAATTTAAGGTATTTAGGACTCTTTGACAAAGTTAAAATTGGTCAAGTCAGAGGAGCAGATTTCACAAAGACCTACAGCAAGAGGTGGATCAGTTCTTGTTAAATCTGAAGTTGAAAGGTCACAATAACTCTTGAGGCAGGAAATTAAAGAGCAACCTTTGCAAAAGTACTGGATAATTTCCAGTTAATTGCTTTGTACTGGCAACTTTCCACTTTAAATTCCATTGTCATGTGTGACCTTGTAAGACTGTATAAATGTGGGTTAAAGTTAATAAATAACGGTGCATAGAAAACAAAAGTATCAATTTAGAGCATATTTATTTACAACATAGTGTTATGTTAACATACAGCAAAATCCTCATTCTCAACTAAAGAAAATTTTAATCCCATTGCTAAAGCAACCACTTTATAATGCTAAAAATACATTCCCCCATGTTCTTTGTAAAGTTAGTAAAACAAACAAGGCACATTCACAATAACAAACATGATAAAAACAGTGAAAAGAGATACAGAGATACAGAACTGCATAATGAAGAAAATAAAAACAATCAGCAAAGTAAAACTTTAAGCCTTTTTCAGCATGCTATGAAAATCAGTGACAAAAAAACTGAAATGAGCAAATCTGATATAATACAAACAATCATGCAAGTAACATTTTTGAAATAGGCACTTTGGTTGAACAGATTCAAACAGAAAACAATTACATAGTGATCCAGGTGACTGAAGATGTGCTGATGTTTCACTGAAGTTCATGTAATGCAATAAAGACTGTTGATGTGGATGTGACTTTTCTGGTAGTGTAAATTTAAAGATATTCTATCATAAATAATCCTATGAGCATTCAAGTATTAACCTCATGATGAAAGCATATGAATTATGAGCATAGAATTGGCATCCCAAGATGAAGTTGACTCAGTCTCAGCTGATGCACAGTGGAAGAAAATAAATACTCAAAAGCACATCTATGAACAAATGAAAAGAAATATAAAAAATAGGTAACATGTACCAAACAATGCAATGACAGAAAACCAACAGAATTAAAATAATGTCAACAGCATAAGACAAAAATATGGGTATTTTTTGTGATAAATAAAATCAAAATTCCAAAACAACCTGGAGTTATACCTGATTTTCTGTGGGGTGATGATATGAACTCACAGGTCCATCAGTAGTAGGGAGGCTACACGCTCCTGCCAGCTGAGTATTTGTACAGACATGTTGGATTTGGAGTGATGGTTGCATCTATGAAAAATGAGAAGAGGGCAGAAAAAACAACAGTAGTTATTGGATTTTTAGTTGAATGGATACATTTTACGGATAACATGACACTACAGCACGTGAGACATGTCTTCAGGACAGGGTATGAAATGTGATTACAATCAACTAAAATAAAAATAAACATGAAGAAAAAGGTCAACTTACAGGAGACAAAATAACAGGCAGCGGGACTGTGAAGGAGCGCAGGATTGAGTCTGACATCATCTTGGGTTTTAGCAGGAACACTTAGTTAATGGAAATTATGAGAATCCAAAATTTGGAGTGTGTAAAACAATGAGGCTTATCTTATCCACTGAGAATAGATGGCATAAGTAACAGCAAATTTAGAACCAGTCTCAGAACAGTTTGCATAAATTCACTGTTAATTGTTCTTTTCAATTAAGAACTCTCAGTGATTCATTTAGTATTGATTTAAAGGAGTAATTTGTGCTGAAATTTACCCTACAGTGCACATCAGACAACATGAAACAAAAACATGAACACATCTTTTGCCTACACTATACAAACATTTTAAAGTCTTGAAGGCATCTTTATGTTTTAGTTAAATCATTAGAGCTATGCTGACATTCAATATTGCATCACTACTGGAGATAAAAAAAGTTATAAAACATCTTTAAACTGTCAAATTTAAAATAAAACAATACATGAAAAAACATTTCTGTTCGATACATACAATATATATTAGTTCTAGAAAACACCAGCAAATAATGTTTTACAGGTGTAAAATTGAAATGTATTTATCCTTTAAAACAACAGAAATACCATGCTTTGCCTTTAAAAAAATATGAGCTGACTTGTACTCTTTACTGTATTTTTTTTATAATTCTATAAAGTCATTGTTACATCCTCATAAAAGAGGCAGTTGTTTACAAAAAAAAAAAATCAACAGCCCAGGCAAATCTTGTTGCTGCTTAATGAAATGACAAATAAATAAATTATATTTTAATGTTACTGTATTTGATTATTTTGTGTTAGAAATGCAACTCTAAAGTGCATCTATTGAGAGTGGGACTAGCTCCTTAGAATCTACGAGGGTAGCTAGATGTTGATGAGTAGGAGTAAGAAGTGGAGGACAAATTCATGCTAAAGCCAGAACCAGCATCAATGCTGCCTCTTCTGGAGCCTGATCGGGATCCTGTCCTTGAACCAGTCCGAGAGCCATATGCAGATCCAGAACCACTGGCATTGTAGGGACTGTAAAGGCCTTTGCTGGACTGGGAAGAGGCCTCCAGAAGCCTTAAGCTAGACCCTTCTTCAACCATGCTTCTGTCCATGGCATCTTTGAAGGAGATTTTCAGTTTGGTTTTTGGGCATGTCAGATACTTTGAATAAGCCCCGACATCTCTCAGTTTTTGAGCAGTGCGAGCATCGATTGACCCTTTTCTGATGGATTCATCTAGCGACACTCTACTCTCAACATCAGGCTCAATAAGTCCACCAGTCAAATACTGAATCTCAAGGAAACGCTGGCCAGCCTCGTAATACAGCCAGCCTTTTTTAAGAGCCTGAGAGGCAGACATCTTCACTTTAGTTCTAGGATCTTCAAATCCATTGAATGCTTTTTGTGCCAGATTGAGGCGATCAACCATTACTTTATCCACCAAGTTTTTCTCTGTAGCCTCAGCGACTGAAAATCTCTCTCCAGTTGTGGGGTCTATTATTCCTCCTGTGCAGGCTTGGGCCTCCAACAGTCTTTGGCCTGTGATGTTGTCTACTAAGTTTCTGTGCATTGCCTCAGTGATAGACACTTTCTCCAATGTATCTATGTCTAGTATTCCTGCTATTGGCCCAGTATCTTCTGTTGGGTCATTCCAGTTTACTGCAGGTGGTTTAATTGAAGGCATGGGGCTCATGGGACTGGAGTAAGTTGATCCAGTAGTCGAACCAAATGAGGATGACCGTGAACGGAAACCTCCAATACCTCCAGAAAGCATGTCAGCAAACTCTGTGATTGACAGGTTTCCAGATCGGTATGTCTCTAGAGTCTTCTGGTCAATAAGTCCTCGTGAAAGAGCATCATCAACATCATACTGTCTGCCAGACCTTCTGTCAATTATTAAGGATTTTACAGAGCCATCAGAGGACGTCATTGTGATCTCCTCCCATTCACACTCCTGCTCAGCAAGCTCCAAGTAAGTTTGATGGTCTATAAGTCCCATTCTGTAGGCTTCATACACACTCATTTCTTTGCCAGTTTCTGGGTCAACAATGACAACTCTGCGTTTTCGAACTGAAGATTTAGAGGAAGTCTTCCTCTCCCGGTTCTTTTCTTTCAGTAACAGCAGTACCAGGCCAGTGTCAGGATCAGTGATACATCTCTCCATCAACTGAAGGTAGGTTAGGTTTTCTTCTGTATTGGGATCAAAAAAGCCTTTTGTATCATCAGATGGATCAGTCAAGATCTCATTCATTTCCTCATCAAAGAAGCCACGTTTGTAGGCCACCTCAACTGGTAGACGGTGACTTTCTTCTGGGTCAATAATTCCACCAGTGGCAATTTGAGCTTCGAGGAGACGAATACCATGATCTTTTAAGATTAGTCCCTTTTTCATTGCTTGGAACAGAGAGATTGTCTTGCCTGAATAAGGATCTCTATATCCAGTCACTGCTCGCTCAGCAGAGAGAAGCTTGTCCTTAAATTCTGGACCTACAATACCCATTTTTACTGCTTCATTGACTGTCAGTTTAAGGTTTTTGATTGGATCAATAACATACCCTGTGGATGCCTGGGCCTCAAGGAGCTCAAACGCAGTCCCTGGCCTAATCATGTTCTTCTTCATGGCCTGGTATATGGATAAACGTTCTTTGGTTGACTCCAAAAATACACCAGCAATACAGCATGTGCCCTGAAGGTATCTTGCTAGTCTAATGCTAACTTCTTCCACTGACAAAAGGCCTTCATTTAATTCAGTGACAGTCTGCTGGTCAATAATTTGTGAGCGAATCAGCTCTTCCATTGTGATCTGTTTTCTCAGACCTGTGAAGGTCAACCTCTTGTCTCCAAGGGAAAGGAGGCGCAATCCCCCTTCTAGCTTGCATCTCTTGAGGAGCTCTGCATATGACACTTTCTCTTCAGTAACTGGATCAATAAATCCTTTAACATTGTCTGTTAGTTGCTCATTAGTCTCTTTGTTGATATAACCTCTTTGCAAGGCAATGTCGGCTGGTAGGTGGAACTGGAATTCTGGATCAATGATGCCACCAGTAGCAGTCTGGGCCTCCAACATTTTTAAGGCATAATCTTCTGGAACAAGATCTTTTTTCATGGCTTGGAAGAGAGAGATAATTTTTCCACTGTATGGATCTTTGTATCCAGTTACAGCTCTTTCAACTGAGAGAAGTTTATCATGGATCTCAGGACCAACTACTCCCTTACGAACAGCTTCATCAACAGTAAGGGTTTCATTCTTCACCGGATCAACAATAAATCCTGTTGCAGCTTGTGCCTCTAGGAGGCTGAGGCCTACTTCTGGTTTAATGAAACCTCTGTTCATTGCTTGGTATATGCTTAGCTTGGCGCTTGAGTCTGTCTTGACACCAGCAACACAGCCTGTGCCATAAAGATACTGTTTCACACTGGTCATCTCCATGATGTCACGAATGTCCCTCTTGCCCTGTTTGAGAAGATTGTATGTCTCCAAATCAATGATGCGGGCATTGTAGAGCTCTTCAATGGTTATCCTTCTCCTTATAGTTGTGTATGACAGTGGGGTGTCATTTCTGATGATTTCTCTTTGCTCCATTATCTCGATAATAATGATGATCATCCGCTCTTTGGTGATTTTTCCAGAACGGTAATCATCTAAGAGTTTCTGTCTTTCCTGTTCTGGGATCAAGTTTGAGTTCATTACATCCCATAGGTTCATAGGTTTATCAGCAAGGCCCTCAATTGGAATGTCAATTTGGGTTTTAGTCAGATCACTCTGAGTTTGCTCTTCTGTATAGAGGTATGTCTTCTCCACGACTGTTGGAGATTGAGGTTTAGAGAGAGGGAGGATGTAAAAGCCTGTGTCTGTATCTTTTTGGCATTTGTCTTTAAGCTGCTTGTAAGTTACATTCTCATCAGTTTCTGGATCTGAGAAAGCCTTGTTGTCATCGGATGGTACAGACAGAGCTGTGGCAATTTCTTTACTGAAAATGTTCTTCTGGTAGGCAGCATCAATGGGGACCCGATGACTGTTTACAGGGTCAATGATTCCTCCACTGACCATCTGTGCTTCCAAAAGGGGCATGGCATGTTCTTTAAGAATAAGATCTTTTTGCATTGCTTCAAAGAGGGAAATTTTCTTGCTTGTGAATGGATCCTTGTAACCAGTGACAGCCTTTTCTGCAGAGAGAAGTTTTTCATGCAACTCTGGACCAATGAGGCCTACCTTCACTGCCTCATCTACTGACAGGCATTGCTTCTTCACAGGATCTACAATGAACCCAGTTGCAGCCTGAGCCTCAAGAAGTAAAAGACCAGTGTTGTGTCTGAGAAGCTTTTTCTTCATAGCTTGATAAATGCTCATTTTCTCCTTTGCTGGCTCTAGGCAAATGCCGGCAATACTTTCAGTGCCCTGAAGGTATTTACTAACACTAGGATTTTCACTGACCTGTTTAGGTGTCGTTTTGCCTTGCTGAAGGTGGTCAAAGGTTAGTTTGTCAATGATATTGGAATTATACAAGGTATCTGCTGGAACAGGAGCTCGAAGTCCCTTAAAGCTGGACTGTTCTTGTTTCTTAGCTTCTTTCTCATTTACAATTGTGATAATGATTTTTATTATCCTTTCAATTGTAACTGTTCCTGACCGAAACTGTCTGAGCATGTCAAGCCTCTGTTCCTCAGTGAGATACTCAGAGTTGATAAGTTCCCAGACTGTCATCTTTCTGGCTTTAAAGGGTCCAGAGTCAAGCTCCACAGTTGCCTGAGTCATAGCCTCTTTCGTCTGGCCTTCAGTGTATGTTGACACCTCCTTATCATTGACTGCTTCATCACTTAGAGGAAGAAGCAGGAGACCAGTTTTCTTGTCAGTGACACATCTCTTGAAAAGCTGAGCATATGTGACATGTTCTTTTGTGTTTGGGTCAAAGAAATGTTTAGTTTCATCACTTGGATTGCTCAGAGTCTGTTTCATTTCATCATCAAAGTAATTTCTCTTGCAAGCAACATCATGAGGGATACGAAAGCTTTTTATTGGATCAATGATGCCGCCAGTTGCCATTTGGGCGTCAAGCAGTCGGATACCTTGCTCTTTAGGAATAAGATCTTTTTTCATTGCCTGGAAAAGAGATACAGTCTGTCCAGTATAAGGATCTTTGTAACCTGAAACAGCTCTCTCTGCAGACAGAAGCTTTTCATGCAGCTCAGGACCAACAACACCAGCTTTGACAGCCTCATCAACAGTGTATTTTTGGTTTTGGACAGGGTCAACTACAAAGCCTGTTCCTGCTTGGGCTTCAAGCATATTCAAAGCGAGCCCAGGTCGTACCATGTCCCTCTTCATAGCTTGATAGAAGGACAATATATCCTTGGATGAGTCAATGAGTACACCTGCAATGCAGTTTGTACTCTTCAGTGCCTTGTAGACTGGCTCCATTTCAGAGACTTCCTTGACTGACACATTTCCCTTCTGTAGTTTATTGTGAAGGTCTTTATCAATGATTTTTGATTCCACAAGCTCACTGACAGGGACAGGTGCTCTCAGACCATCAAAGGTAATTTCATTCTTTTTCTCCTTCTCCTCAGCTACTGTAATGACAATCTTAATTATCTTTTCAATGGTAATTTTGCCTGTCTTGTACTGACGAAGAAGATCCTTCTTTTGATCTTCAGTGAAGTACTCAGAGTTGATTATCTCCCAAATGGTGACAGTTTTACCTTTGAATCTTCCAAAAGGCACAGACACAGTTGTTTTGCTGAATACATCTTTGGTCTCTTCTTCTGTGTATATCCTAGAGCACTGAGCAGCTTTTTCTGTGATTGGCAGGAGTAACAGACTTGTACTGGGGTCAGTAGTGCATCTTGCCATTAACTCAGAATATGTCAATGGTTCTTGACTGCTAGGGTCAAAATATCCCTTTGTGTTATCCGAGGGTTTGTCCATGATCTTATTAATTTCTGCATCATACTGTCCTTGTTTACAGGCTGTTTCATTGGATATGCGATGACTGTTGATAGGGTCAATGATGCCTCCAGTAGCAAGCTGAGCCTCAAGGACTCTGATAGCATGATCACGTTCAATCAGACCCTTCTTCATGGCTTCAAAGACAGAAATCTTTCCACCGGTGTAAGGATCTTTGTAGCCAACAACAGCCCTCTCAGCTGAAAGCATTTTGTTGTGCAGTTCAGGGCCAATCAAGCCTTCCTTGACAGCCTCATTAACAGGGAGTTTCTTGTTCTTAATAGGGTCTAAAATGTAACCTGTGGATGCCTGGGCTTCAAGAAGGATCATTGCTGTGCCTGGGGTAATCATTTTTTCTTTTGATGCCTGATAGATTGACATTTTTTGATTGGCAGGTGTTAAAACACCTGCAATGGCATTGTTTCCTTTAAGAATTCTTTTAAGATTTTTGGTCTCCCCAAGCTCTTCAACAGTGGTTTTGCCACTTTTTAGTTGATCAAACTCATTTTGGGGTAAAAGACCAAGGTCATAAAGCCTACTTGCAGGTACCTTTTCACGAATGCCATCAAAAGCTAAGGGATCTGGTCTCTTTACTGCCTCATCCACTACATCCCTACCATTTTGACCAATGTAAACTGTCCTTGTTGTTTCAACTGTTGTTACATGGTGGATTTCTTTGTTTGAAAATTTATCAGTCTCAGTGTCTTTCTGGGCATCTTCAAGCTGCTGTAGTTTCTCACGCAACTTCTGGTTTTCCTCTGCAAGTACCCTTTCCTGTTCTAATCTCTGTTTTTCTAGTTCTTGCATTTCTTTTTGCTTGTTAAGCATTTCTTGTTCTGCCTCTTTCTGTTTACTGACGGCTGCATCCATGGTGGCCAGAAGTTTCTTTTTCTCCTCCTCCATTTGCTGTCTCTGGCGTTCCTGTTCATCTTTAAGAGTCTTTGCCTTTCTCACTTCCTCTTCAAACTGGCTCTCCAGCCTCTTTTTCTCATCTTCAATTAGCTTCTCCTTCTTTAACAGAAGCTCCTTTTCTGTAAGGAATGTCTGTTGAAGCATTGTCTTCTCATGCTCAATTTGTTTCTGCTGTGCATCAGCGATCTATTAGAGGGGGAAAAAACACATGTTACATAAGGTTTGTAATTTCTAGACTTCCTTTTTAAAAACTTATTTTATTTAATAAAATGTATAATGAAGCCTGTTCCTACAATGCACTCTGCTTATGCATATGGGGCTACAAGTGTCACTAAAAAGTTACATGGTATTTGTCTTTTTACTGTAAATGTTTGCATGTTCAGTTAATATGCAGTATATTTTCTTGAACTGTCCTCAGCCATTTTGTCCATTTTGTTTCCAAAACTGCTTTTTATATAGTGGTGTAACCGTTTAGTGCAAAATAAAATACCAAAACATTAAACACATAGTGTTGTATGTAGTTAAAAATATTTAATGACATTACTTATGTAGGCATTTATTTGAACTAGAATAAAGTGTTGCAATAAAGATTTTGATCCCCATAAGATGTTTTATATGCCTTTAGGGAAAGTTTTAAAACTCCAGCAAATGTTTGCATACAAGTTATGAAAGTAGATTAAGAAAACCTCACTAAGATATCAGTGAAAGTTGGCTTTTGTACCATTTGGGCTATTTTTTCATTCTAAACTAGGACAGCTCATGGCCATCAATGGGAAAATGATTTTTCAAGTTTGCATACAATTTTAAATGAATACCAGTCAGGGAGAAAGTCTAAAACTTCACTTTAGTTAAAGTGGGTCATGTAGTAAAAATGTGACTCTAAGCACATAGTTAACTGTATCAAATAATGTTCATTGAAAAGTAAATCTAACTTTTTAAAATTGCCAAGTCAAAGTCTTGATCTGAATCAAGTGGAGAATTAAAGAGGGATTTATGGAATCATGGTTAAAATTCCTCTGATCTGATGTAGGAATATTTCACAAAAATTATCCGTCCAAAAAATGCAGTTATTGTGCCACATGGAGTTTACATCTGAAAAGCACAACATATTTCTGCAATACACTGTTCTAACATATTAATGATTTTACAACTACTTGGCCACTTGCTCGGTAGTTTCACGTTTTCCACTCACGTCCTGTTTCACTTTGACCGCGCGCAGTTCTAAACATTTATATGGTAAATGATATGTGATAAAAAGGCATATGTAAAAGCACATGTATTGTGCAAAATAAAAAAAAATTTTGGAGTGTTTTCTTCCATTTTTTGTGTTTGAAAAAAATGAATGTCAATAGCTGCGTTTCCATTGCAAATGTGCGCAAAACTTTGTCGATATTCTGTTAATGTCGAAAAAACACAGTTTCG
>JARVJO010000305.1:26069965-26084230 GCA_031762555.1 Cynodonichthys magdalenae
TTTTTTCGAAATTGACGTGTTTTCATTAAGCAAATTTATTTTCGAAATTTTAATTTGCGCATTTTCATGGTCAATGGAAATGCGACTACAGGCACTTTAGACTACTCTTTTCAAAAATAGAGAAAAATACTTGTCTTTGGCTGTGTCTCAATTCAGTGGCTGCAGCCAACATAAGTACATTTGTAGGTCGCTTACATCACTGCACCGTGTCGTAGGCTTTCCCCAGTCGTGGGCGCCTACTCATACAGCCAACAAATGTGTTCACCAAAACCCCCAAAACATGTATGGTGTGTCCCTGATGATATCGCAGAGTTCATTGCGCCAACAACCAACTAAACAGAAAAAACAAAGACTTTTTTTTATGGTGAAGTTAACAAGTACGGATACTGGAGCTAAACCCAAATTGTTAATTTTTTTTATTTTTATTCTTTTTTAGGGTAAGTATTATGCAAAATCAACTTGTTTTTAGTTTTATATCATGCTATGTCATTTCCTCATCAAAAACATACCTAGAGTGTTGCTCTGACTCATTTATGCATGTTTGAAAAATCCTTAAAGTGCCTGTGACATCAAATTTTTGTTATAAAATATATTTAAATAATATTGCTTCAATAAAAAAGATCAGGCAGTTCCCCTTTGATTTCACTTCCTGTTTCACTATAGCTGAATCAAGTTTAGAAGAATACAAACCAGTTATGTGATAAAATCACGTGCATTATACCAAGTTTCTTAAATATAAAGGTATTTTCTTTGATATTCTGTATTTGAAGGATATGCATGTCACAGGCACTTTAAATCTCTTGATAGCCATGTGGAGCATGGCTGAACGATAATTTCCTTTCACAGATTAGCACGTCATCAGAGTTTGGGGAGGTGATTTGTTAAACAGACTTTTGAGTCATGATGTTAATAAATTAAATAGTTGTGGATTGCTGGTTCTGCTGCTTCTTGGTCATTTTCTTATGTTTATGGTAGGGATTCAGTAAGAAAACATGCAGATATATTAGTAATTTTAAACTGTTTATTGCAAAATTGAAGCGATGCATTCTGGGTAAGCTATAAGATGAAGAACATGAACTTTCATTTCAAATTAAGAGTGTGAATTTAAACTGTTCCCTGTATTTCTATACGTGAGACAGCAGGTTGGTGGTGAAGCTGTAGTGGGACATAAATTATAATTCCTCCCTCTGCCCTCCCAAAGCTTATATAAGTAAATAAACAACAATATTGATTCCTGGATATTGTTTGTGTGTGTTGTGTGAAGCGTATGCAGAGGGAAATCTTTTTTTTCTGTTTATTTATCGTTCTTTAACCAGGCAAGTCCCCTGGGGATCACAGATCTCTTTTTCAAGGGAGGTCTGGGGGCAACCAATTGTACATGTTTTTAGGGGTGGGGGAAACCAGAGTAAACCCACGCAAGCACGAGGAGAACATGCAAACTCTGCACCGAAAGACCCCAGGTCCTTCTTGCTGTGAGCCGTTGTGCCGCCACTGTTAATGGTGATGATGGAAAAAAGACGTCATGTGAACATCAGCTCACATTTAATCGAACTAGCTGCTGTTCTAGCTCTTTTAACAACTGGCTTCAGACAAATGAAATAATTTAAACAAAATAACATGATCTGTTCTGGACATCTCCTCAGAGCTTCTCGTGAACAAATATACATGAATTGTTCCTTATTGTGTGTGTGTGATTATGGGCAGATGTCCAATGCGCTGCTGTGTTAAAAAAGGCCGTTGTGATTTTACTGTTCAGTCTTTTAATATTTATGGCCGCGGTGTCCCTCGGAAAGGAGGTACAAACTGCACAGCTTGGCGTGGTTCTAGCAGCAGAAGGCGCATAGGTGTTGAAGGGCTGGGACTGGGAGTGTCGCCCAGTGACGTAGCTCCAATTGCTTCCTGCCATGCAAAGAATTGTGGGAACTCTACTATATGAGAACCGTTACCCAGAAGGACATTCAGTGAGAGTATTTAGCTCTGTACCGCCAGAGGGGGTAGCTGTTTTCACACTGTGGAATTCCATTGTGTTGACTAGAGACGGCGATCCCCTCCAATGTTGATGTTGATGTTGATGAAGATGATGATGAAGCTTTAAGGAAATATGTGGCTACATAACATAGTAGGTTTAGACCTCTCTTTCTTCTTACTTTAGAAAATACTGACGGTTGAACTTCAATCATTATTTGTGATCAGCGCTATTCAATTTTCAATTTAGAAAGCACAAATCTGCACACCATTGGAAGAAATTAGTAAATCCGCTAAAGCAGAAAGGAGAAATTTAGGTCTGCAATTAGCGCTTTTGTGCTTAAGGGGACTAGTGCCCACCACTGTATACAGCCTTTTCATAACAACTGAAGGTAACAGTTATTTGATTGTGGTATAGAACTGAAGTATGTGCCTGGAAAATGCATAATCTAAAATTCTGTTTTAATAAAATTCTGTTTTAATAGAAAAGTAAATAGACAAGTAAATAAATAAAAAGCATTAATAATTTCAATTCAATTCAATTCAATTATACTTTATTAATCCCAAAGGGAAATTAAATGTTGTTGTTACTCATATTATCCTTGTTTCTTTAAAGAGTTGTTATAGATACTGATGGATGTTTTTACTGATGTTGAATTTGGGTTTAGCTCCAGTATCAGTACTTGTAACTGCATTTTCTTCAGCTAACTTACATTTTTTGGTCCGTGATAAATTTCCAAACTCTGTCATAAAAAATAAAACTCAGCCATAACATTAAAATACCTTTGATGTCTTTATTTTTCTGTTTAATTTGCTGATGGCACAATGAATTTTGGGATACCGTTAGCCGTGTAGGATACTCAGATGCAGCTGACGTTTTCTGGGTTTTGTTGGCCACATGTGTAAGCACCGATGAATTATGACAGTGACGTAAGCTGCCGACAAATGCGGCCGACATCGACTGCAACCCATGAATTGAGACACAACGCATGTTTTAGCAATGTTAACCTCTGTAATAACCTACCTACACTTTCAGTAAATGTTTTTAACATGCCAGCTAAACTGCAAGCTTACTGATGCTACGTTTAACCTGAGTTCTGAAACTGAAAATAAATATGAGATGTGCTGAAATAGGTCTGAAAATGAAGAAACATTCCAGAACATGAGGAGGCATTCAGGAGATGATCTGCATGAACACAGTGCACTGTAAGAAAGTTAAATGTAAAATCATATTCAAAATTTAAACACAGATTTGTGATTAGTTCGATCATAGAAAGGACAGAGATTTTGAAAGGGAAATTGGTTAGTTTTTAGACAGTTAACAATGACATAAGCTGCTCTGCTATGCCATTTTTGACACAATACCTCTTTTGACTTATTTTGAAGGTCTTCAGCCTCCTTTTTCAGTCTAGCCTTCTCGTTCTCTAGGTCTGCAATAGCTTTGCGTAAATCATCAGCCTCTTTGCCGGTATTTAGTCTCTCAAATTCCAGTCTTTCCACTGCAGTCACTTTTTCTTGTGTGGCAATCTCAGTCTCATGCAGACGAGCAGCAACTGTATCGGCCTGTTTCTTGAACTTTTTGGCTTCTTCCTCAGCTTTGGCCTGGGCTTCACTGAGCTGAGACACCTGAAGTCTTAGCTTCTCAGCTTCAGCTACAATCTCCAACTGTCTTTTTCTCTCGGCTGTAAGGGAACGCTGGTATTCCTCTGTTTCCTCATCCAGACGCTGCTGCATTAGTTGTTTATCCTCCAAAAGCTTCTGTGCCTGCTCCTGAGCCAAGTCTTTTTGTCTCTGAAGCATCTCTGCTTCAGCTCGAAGTCTCGATGCTTCTTGTATGGCCTGCATGTTCTCTTTGTGCATTTTTTCTGCAAGTGCTCGTTGCTGATTGAGGTCATCTTCTGCAATCTGTCTGAGGCGAGCAGCCTCTTGGGCTTCAACACTAAGCCTGACAGCCTCTTCTGCAAGCTTTTTCATATTCTCAGCCTCATCAGCAAGGAACTTTTGTGTGTTATCTTTGTCTTTCTTGCTGAGACGTTGATTTTCCTCCTCAATTTTGATTTTTAGTTTGAGAAGTTCCTCCATCTGAACCTTGACTTTGAACAGCTCATCCTCCACTTGGGTCTTTTGTTTAAGAGCATCATCCACCTCATCTTTCAGACGCTGCAGCTCATCGTCCAGGAGTGATTTCTGTTTATCCGTTTCATCAAGTTGCAGCTTGACCTTTGTGAGCTCTTGCTCCACTTGAAACTTTTGTTTTAATGTTTGCTCAGCCAGTTGTTTGTGTTTTGCCATTTCAGCATCAGCTTGTTCTTTTTGCTTGAGTGCTGCAGCTTCGGCTTGTGCTCGCTTGGCAGCTTCAAACTCAGCCTCCTTCTTCAACCTTTCGGCATCTTCCTGAGCCTTAGCTTGGTTTACAGCTTCCTGTTCAGCAGCAGCTTTTTGCCGTTCTGCTTCTTCTGCTTGCTGACGAAGGAGAGCCGCCTCCATTTCTGCCTTCTCCTTAGCAGCTTCTGCCTCTTTGGCAAGTTTCTTGGCTTTCTCATATTCTTCTTTAAGCTTTTTCTGCATGATGCTGTCCTCCTTTTGTTGAGCAAGTACACTTTGCACTTGGTGCTCAGCTGCATTGCATTTCAGGGCTGCTTGCTGGGCTGCAGTAATCTGCTCCTCTGCTTTTTGGTCAGCCTCATCTTTCTGTTTCTTTGCTTCTTCTGCTCTCTTTTTTAAACGCTCGAGCTCGTCTTGGGCTGCCTTTCGTTGTCTGGCTGCCTCTTCTTCTGCGGCAGCAATCTTCTTCACCTTTTCTTCTGCTTCCCTCCTCCTCTTCTCCTCCTCGAGGGCAAGCTTCCTCATTTTCTCAGCCTCCTCTTCTGCTCTGAGCTTGCTTTGTTGAGTCTCCTCAGCAATATTCTTCAGCTTGTTCAGCTCTAGCTCCAGGTCCAGTTTCCCAGATGAGGCCTTCTCAAAGTTGAGCTTAAGGATTCTGATTTCTTCTTCAACAACTCGCTTCTGCTTTAGCGTGTCATCCACTACCACTCTTTGTCTTTCCATTTCAGCTTCAGATGACTTTTTGAGCTGAACGATCTTTTCATCAATATCTTGCTTGTGTTGGTTTGCTTGGTCTTCAAGAGCCTTTCTCTGATAAGCTTCATCCTCAGCTTGCCGTCTGAGTCTCTCATTTTCTGCCTCCTTCTCTTTCAGGGCAATTTCAGCTTCTGTTTTTAAGCGAGTGGCCTCACTGATGGCAGCAAGCTTCTCTTTGAGAATCCTCTCAGCCTCTGATCTCTGACGAGTTGCTTCTTCTTCAGCGATTTGACGCTGATGCTTGGCCTCCTCTGCGATGGCTCTAAGCCTGCTTGCCTCTTCTGCCAGGTCTTTCATCTTGGCAGCTTTAGCTTCAAGAAGTTGTTTGCTTTGTTCCGTGTTGAATATCGACTCCTTCTCTGCCTTAGACTTCATCTGGATGAGTAAATCCATCTCACTTCTTACTTTGGCTAGTTCATCTTCCAGCTGTTTCCTTTGTTGCTGAGCTGCAACAACTTCATTCTTCAGGCGGTAGAGTTCATCTTCAAGTAGGGACCTCTGTTGCTCTGCATTGTCAAAATCTGCCCTGAGTCGAATCAGTTCCTGTTCTGCAGTGAGCTTCTGCTGAGATGTGCTCTCAGCTACTTTTCTTTGCCTCTCAAGTTCTTTCTCAGCCATATCTTTCTGCTTCAAGGCAGACTCTTCAGCTTTGGCTCTCTTCTTTGCCTCTCGCTCGGCTTCTTCCTTTTGTTTCTCAGCTTCTTCTTGAGCGAGGCTCTTTTTGTGTGCCTCTTCCTCAGCCTGGAGTCTTAGACGAAGGGCTTCGTTGGCTTTCTGCCTCCATTTTTCCAGCTCTTTTTCTGCCTCTTCCCTGGCGTTTTCTGCATATTCCTGTTGATTCTTGAGACGAGCTGCTTCTTGTTGCAGCTGAAGGACAGCACCATGCTCTTGCTTAAGTGACTCCTCCAACTTTGAGGTCTTTTCCACAAAAGAGCTGTGTTTACTCTGCAGCTCAGCAGCAGCACTTTTCTGGGCTGCTTCATGAGCCACTTGGATTTGTCTTTCCTTTTCAACCTCTGCTTGCTTGACTTGCCTCTCAGCCTCCTCTGCCTGTCTCCTAAGATTATCAAGGTCTTCAAGAGCTTTTTGTTTTTGCTTTGCAGCCTCCTTTTCTGCTTCAGATTTGCATTTGAGTTCCTCTTCTGCCAAACGCTTTTTCTGCGTCTCTTCATTAACTTGTTTCCGGAGCTTCTCAGCCTCCTCTTGAGCTGCCTTCCTGAGTTTTTCTGCTTCAGCTGCTCTATCACGAAGTTGCTTGAGTTCAGATTCTGCAGTAGTCTTTTGTTTTACAGTTGTCTCGAGTTGGATCCTGATGAGACGGATTTCCTCCTCAATCTTGACTCGACTTTGAAGAGCTTCATCCACCTGTTGACTTTTGTTTTTGATCTGCTGCTCTGAGAGGTTTTTGAGCTCGTGCAGCTCCTGTTGGATGTTCTGTTTTTGGTTTTCTGCATCTACAGCAGCGTTTTCTCTCCTGCTTACTTCTTCCTGCATTCTGAACTTCAGCTCTTGAGCCTCTTTTTCAGCTTTAGCAATGGCTTTTGCATGAGCTTCAGCTAACTGCTTCTGTTTGTCTAACTCAGCCTGCATCTCCGCCATCTTTTTCTGCTCTTCCGCTTTGAGTTTCTGTGCAGCTTTCTGCATTAGTGGAAGCAAATGGTAAAGAAAGGATTATAATCAAGCATGACAGGCTGAAGGTAATACTTTACATTAACCAGCTCAAAACAGTGTGGGTTCAAACAGTTAATACTTTGGGAATCAAAGCCAAAACACACTTGTTTAGGAGCAAATTACTGTAGTGCATTACCTTGGCAATGTTAATGTTAAAATTAGCTCAAAGAAGAATTCAATCACTAGATGCAAATTAGATGCACATTCATATAAGTGATGTTAAATTCTTGATGCAATTAAACAATCGTGACAAGATCATTCAGGAAAAAACAGAACACATGAATGTATCAGTTAATGTATGGAAACAAATCACTTCACATCACAGCAAGAAAAACATGGCATGCATCTGTAGCTGTAGGACGATGGTATCTTACAGTGTATCAGTCTATGTATTTAACAAACATACTGTGTGAGCACTGTGGAAATATCAATTTAGCAGATGTTCTCAGTAAGTAGGTGGGGTTTTGTTTCATAGAAACACTTTTATACCCCATAGAGTCAGTGGAAAACACTTAAAGAATAGTGTTTCCACACCATTCAGTCAGAGTATCTGTTATGCCATCCTGTGCACTGGGGGTTCTTTAAATCACCATTTGTTACAAAATAGAATTGGAATGAAAGGAGAAGTCAAAAAATGAAGATTCAAGTGACATGTTAGTCTGGAAACTGACATAAATAGGTTAGAGAAGCGTTGCAAATGCTCTTAAATTGATAAACAGGCTGAATATGTAAAAGATATGCTGTCAGTGAAGACATTAGTAATCATGAGGCAGTCTGGATAATTAGCTGTATATGTACAGAAATGAAAGCTGAGAAAAATGGTTTGAAAAGTGAAAATGCAGTTTGAGGGGAACACAGAAGGTAGGATAAACAGGAATAATGAATTAGACGTACCTAGGACACATAATTTACCTCTTTTATGCTCAAACATGGCAAAGCACTGGCAAGCAGTTAAAAGAAGCAAGGACACAAACAAAACATTGGGTTAGAAAAGAATGCAAGTCTTTTTAAATTGTGTTATTTAGTGGGGGGGAAATCGATTTGAATACAGAGATGATCAGACTGACCCACACAGTTATAACCTCAAGAATAAAGTAATCACTGGTGTAAGACATAGAGACAACTAAAAGAAGTGAAAGAAAGAACCCCTCTTTCTAATTTCATCGTGGCACAACACAAAATGAATGGAAATGAAGCAGCATGTATAAACATATACATTGTGCTGTATTTAGTCTCTCTAGTTTTAAACACTGAGAATTGTGCCCCTAAAAGAGTCTCTTACTGATTACTGTACTGAGAAAAGTGATGGCCACCTCTCAGTTCTTTGTTTTCCATGAAGCAGATGCTTCTTTTCTTGAAGTGGTCCTGACCAACAGCTCTCCAAGCTTTCTGAAGATAATGAAACTTGTTGCCTTCTTCACTTGTTTTCAGTTTAAAGGTAAATACAGTATCCTGCTTTTAAATCCTTCGTTTTCACATTTAAATAACTCAATTTGAGGTCTACATAAAGTAGAACTGCAATTATTTAGGCTGAATTCCTCCTTATTGTAACTCCACAAGCCCCTCTCTCACTTCTTATCTGAGGCGTGTCTCAAATCAACTGGTTTTGTCATTTTGTCTCTAAAATCTAAACGAGGCACTTCATACCCTGCCCCCTGCAGCTTCCAGAGGGGTCTATTGTACCTTAATATAGGGGGTTACAACTATATAGCAGAGCAGAAACGTTTTATTTACAAATTAATTAAAAGATGCCAACAACAGAAGACTTGTCCATCCAGCCTGACATGTTGAAGCCAACAAATAAACAAATACTGCGACGTAATAGTTCAGAAGACCTAATCGAGAAAACTGAAAGGGTTGAAAAATATGACCCAAGATATCTACACAGTACTGGGAAAAACTAGAGTTTACTTTTCTGCACTCCTAGAGACTCCACAGCAAAATGTATTTAATGGCTAAAAATATATTTGACACAATATGAATAGTTGTTGTTCAGAGAATATTATAGGTTTGTTCTCCACTTCATGCTGACAGATTAATCTTTCAGAGAACAGAAAGGCACCTCCACTTAAGAGGTAAGCCAAAGAAAAGCCTTAAAAGGCATTCAATAGCTCACAGAACTGTTTCAAGGACATTTTATAGAAAAGAAGAAAATCTGACTTCTCAGAAGATACATTTTAAAAGAAAACTGAGGAGTTGCTAACGTTGTGTGCACAGCGGGGGGGGCATCTTTAGCTGAACCTCACTCAAAACACATGCATTATATTTGATTGTTTAGTTCATGTTTAATGAACAAACTTTAAAATTCAACAACTCTCCAGGTAACATGTCAGCTACAGCATGCCAATGTTTCATGCGTATTCAGTGCAAAGGAACCATTTGTCACCTTTACATTAAATGAAATGTGTAAAAAAAACAGACAGAAAAACAGAAAAGTGTGTGTGGGGGGTGGGATGTGGGGCGGGGGGGTGTGATCAGTGAATCCATGTTGTTTTGTATGTTCATTTAGTTTGTTGGTTAGGTAATGTTAGAACTGAGTTTGTTTGGGACCCTCAGCCAGTCGTCACATACCTCCTCCTCCTCCAGGCGGCGCTGCGTGTCGCTGATGAACTTGATGTACTGATTAGTCAGAGTCATCAGCTCACTGTACTTGGTCCTCAGTGTTACATACTAGTTCAGGAAAAACAAACACTTCAGGCTGCTGTTTAACAGTCCCTACTTTTAATACAACTATTAAACTGCAAATTACTTTGTCCTTTTCATTCACACATCAGTAAACTGTGGTTTAAACATGTATTGTAAACTTTTTAAAGCATGGAATTGTAAAAAAAACCAAAACTGCACAATCTATAATAATACAGTAGTAGCAATGTAATGATCAGACTTTGAAAGAAAAAAATAAAAGCACAAGAATTGAATCACAAATGACCTCAACTCTTGTAGTTCAGCTGTGATTTACTCACAACCAGTTCTTTCACTCTTGCACTGGTTTATAGTGAAGAGGTCTCAGGTAAAACTACTCCTCACTTTATAAAATCTTATAAAAACACACCTCCTGAATGATGTTGTCAGAAGCAGAATCAAGTTTGGTTTTCTTCAGGGGAGAGGCAAGAGGCTCCACCTGAGCTCTGTAGGCAACCAACTGTAGCTCATAGTCCTGTTCACACACAAACATCATCAGTTAGACTCAAAATAATTCTTTTATAAGTACAACCCACACGTTTCACGGTTAAAACTCACCTTTATAGTATCAATGTATGCTTTAGCATACTTTTGACACTCATCCACTTTGTCTTTGTTCTGCTCAATCTCTTCCAGAAGTTTCTATTTAAAAAAAAAGAGCAAAGTCATGGTCCAGTCGTTTCATTTAAAAACAAAATGTAGATAATAACTGTAAAAGTTTAGGCAAAATACTTTTTCTTGGGCAAGCTGGTCTTTCAGAGTTTTGCTGTCGGTGATGGGCACAGCCTGGATCTTCTCCTGCCTTTGCTTAGCGTCGGCGATCCAACGAATTAGCCAATCGTAGCTCTCCCGATAGTAACCGAGCTGTCGACCGAGCTGCTCCAGCTCCCTCTGGCGAAGGTCAATCTGGGTGAACACTGCTTTCCAGCGGTCCTGGAGACCAGACGTGAGCTGGCGGTAGTGATCCAGCTCAGCGTCGCGCTCGCTGTGCACGCGGGACATCTTGTCGCTCACAACAGAAGCTTTCTTTAGCTCCTCTTCCATGGAGTCAAACACTGGCTGTTCACCTTCAGCTTCAGCTCGCATTTTCTGGGATTGTCAAAAAAACAAAGCATTTTGTCATGAGCAAACACAACAAACATTCCCTGAAGCATGAATCAAACCATCATGCAGCTAAAGCTTTTAAACAATAAAACATTTTTTAAGTTTTAGATTTTTTCAAAAGCTGAATCATTTAAATACCTTTAGCTTAGTTCTTTCAGTCTCTACTTCCTTGACATCACTAGGTACAACGTGAACCTCCCGCAGACAGTCCTCATACTGCTTCAGGACCCCCTCAGCCCCCTGTGTGTTGCGGATGACCATGTCAACAGTCTTCAGCCTGAGGGGAGACGAGTAAATAAGTTCAGACAACAACAAACGTGGTTTTAAAGGGCAGGGATTGTGTATTTTCCAGCCACAAAGTTCAATTCTTTACCACAATCACGTCACTATGTTACCTTCAGTTGTTATGAAAATGCTGCATATATCAAAAATTAACCTGACTTTGCATTATAGCCTATCCAAACACTATGAAATTGGTTTCTGTCTCTTTAAGAACCTCTTACTGTTTCTGACACTCCCACTTCAGCACGTCTTCATAACAATGCTTCATGCAGTTTACAGTCTTTCAAAGGAACTTTGGAATTTGTTGTAAAAAGAAGCAACATTATATAATAGTTTTTAAAAATTGCAACTCAGGATACAGTTGAACATTGCTTGAATGATGCCACGTTGGACCTGGAAACTATGTTTTCTGAAGAACCGGAGTGAGTACGGAGCATCTTACAAGATGTTTCAGCTTGGTAACATTTCTCCCAGTCATCCTCTCATACAAATACATCAATGTTAAGCTGCTTTATAAATTACTATAAATATTGATCATTATGAAGCTATGTTTTGCAATTAAATCATGAACTTCCACCATTTTTAAAATAAGTTTTGCAATAAATTTATAGTGATTTGTGAAGAAAGTCCTGGTCTGGTGGAGCTGTGTGGGTGGGGTTTCTCAGCTGGGGACTGAGCTCCAGGGAGGGGCTTTGGGTAAATAGGCAGTGCTTTGAATGAGCAAGCATTTAGGAAGATCCACATGGTTACCTCAGGACATACATGGATTCCTCAAACATGTATGAATATGGATGTTTTTGAAGGTGGAATGACATTAGAACTTGATATAAAGCTCAAAACGTTGATTTTGCAGAATAACCCTGTTCAGTTGTAAACTTACTTCTCGAGATAAACAGAGGAGAGCATGTAGACATGGTCCATCTTCTGCACAGTAATGTCGAGCTCTGACCGCAGCACAGGGGTTGAAGCGGACTGCTGAGGGGAAGCCAACACTTCCTGGCTCTTTACAGACACCTTATCAAGGTCCTTCTTCAGGCCTTCAAGCTCTCCCTGGACTTTCTGTCAAACAAAACATCAGTGTTAACACAATGACAACATTAGATACGAGCCACGTGACGAAGCAAAACAGGTTTAAAATAACTCCAGGAAGCATATACAAAGAATTTGAGATTATTTGTTCCAGATAAGTCAGATATATTGTTTATTTTTATCCTACATCAGCAGAAATCTGCACAGAATCTCTGAAACTATCACTGAACTACATATTAGCTTAGATTCCTTTTTCGGCACATATCTCATTCTGTAATTGTTGTGCTACTTCAACCATACATGAAAACCTTTGACTCCTTCAGGACATTCTGGCTATGACTTTTGGTACTTCAGCAATTTATACTTTTTGAGATATTTAGCTTATTCTGCAATTTTTGTCTTATGGAAAACGAACAACCCTTCAAAATGATCTTTACTAAACTCTACCTTTTCTTCTGGTTCTTTAGTTTTTAACTCCTCTGTATTAATGTCAGCCTCCTCCAGCTTCCATCTTGCTGATTTTAGCATTCTAAGCAATCATTCTGACCTTTTCTGCAACTCTTCGGCTAATTTCAGTTTCTTTCAGCTACTTTCTGCTATTTTAAGCTTTTATACTTCTTTCAGCTGTTTCCTGTGGTTGTAGCTACTTTTTACATAATTTGAGCTATTTTCAGCTCAATTCACACTTATTGCTTAATTCAACAAAGATGCTTTTTCTGTTTCTTTTTGATAATTTCAGCTATTTCAGTTACTTTATTAAGCAATTTTTAGGCAAGTTTCAGCATTTTTTTTAAGCTATTTAGCAAAAACATTTCAGAATTAAGCATTCACACTGCATTTTCACAGCAAATGTATATTCTCTAGTTATTTTTATTCCCTTTGCTTCTTAACTTTGCATAAATTCTCACATCCCTTCTCAGTAAAAACTATTCAGTTTTTCAGTTTAGTCTCTGTTTAACCATCTTTAGATAACATGTTAACGTTGAAGTTTACCTGCTGCTCTGTTCTTTTCTGGACACATTCTCTCAGAGGCTCTTTTTCAACTGGTTTGCGGATCCGAGCCACAGTCTGAGCCTCACAGTCCTCGATACGCAAACGCAAGTCTTTGACCTCAGAAATGTAGTTCTTACACAGAGTCTCATCTTGCTGACCTGTATGAAAGAAGTTGGATTAGATTAGAAAAACATCAATGGAGAAAAATAATCTGTAAAGCCATTCTGAATGATTACGATATTAACATTAAACATATAAGCAAAAATAGTTGCATTATTTTAAAAACAATAAGCACAATGGTGTGAAATAGTCATTAATTGATCGTTATACCTAATTAAAGTTTATATGTTTTTGCAAATACTGTTTAAATTGTGAAACATTCCGTTTAGTATAAGATCCTACATGCAGTTTCTCATGTAATTTCTCCCACACTTGATACATCTACAAAATGTTGCTGCGTGTATGTGTGTGTGTGTGTGTGGCTGCATGTCAAAATGCATCTAATATTGTCCCCTAAATCACAGCACGTAGCATATTGGAACTTGGGAGCCAAAACAACATGCATTCACACACATGAAGCCAATTTATTTGCTAAATGTTTGTTGGAACATTCCATCCAGCTGAAAAGTGTGGATCTAAATCAGCTCAGTGCCTCAGGCTGGCTTCATTTCATGTGACTTACCTTTGACCCTACCAGCCATTTGTCCTGAAAGGTGAATTGATATTTATACTATGAGGGTGACATGTAAATATCACATGATTTTGTTTTGTTTAGTAATAAAAACCTTACAAAATCACTGTTTTTACAGCACATAGTACCTTTCTCCATGGATCGAAGCAGACTGTCGAAATGCTGGGTACACTTGGTGTAGTCATCCTCAACCTGCATGCGCTCATCGGGGCCAAAGACCTTGGAGTCCTGGCTGTCCCGTGTGAAGTCCTGGTAGTGGAGTTCCAGGTTTCTCATGATCAGCCGGTACTCCTCTGGTTTCATGGTCTTTAACTGCTCAGAGGGGAAAAATCCAAAAGGACAATAAAGGTGAGGATAAATCAGAACTGAGAGTTCTCTTCTTCTGTACTTAAACCATGTGTTTCTGGTTGGAATCAGACTCATTTCATGGTCTCCAACAGGACATTTTTGTGTTTTTTGTTTTACCCTGAAAATGTATTTTATCGCTTTTTGCACGTGTCTATATAGGTGTTTATTTGTCTGTTGTGTTAGCAGAATATCTCATAAACTAGCAGACAGATTTTATGAATCTTTTTTTAATCATTCGATGTATATCTTTTTTTTTATTCTGTAATCAACCCAATATAAGTTAGCTGCCACAGCTAACTGACTTTAGCCAGTCATGTTTACATATACTGTATCATCTGAGAGTCATTCACAACATGTACTCTGAGCTCTAAAACATGCAAATTTCATCTTGCCTCGATGCTTGAGTTATTTGAGTAAAG
>JARVJO010000305.1:26119939-26154422 GCA_031762555.1 Cynodonichthys magdalenae
GCTTTTGAGAGAAATCCAGTGGATTCCTGCAATTATTCAGACATACCATTTTTGAATATCGCAATTTTTCTACAATATATTTAACACCTAATGAAATAATTGTTATTATTTTTAACAGAATATACTAATCCAGTCACTGTGAGACTCGGGGGACATCATGAACAGGTCACAGGGTCATATTAGCCGTGTTTCCATCCAATTTTAATTCAAATTTTGAGCGACATTTTAAAATTTCGCAAAAAGGCAAAAAAGAAGAAATGTGAATCAGACGCGTTTCCATCAACTGGCTTGAAGCGAATCACCCAGGTTACGCAGTGTAATTATGTCAGACGCATGTCTGTAAACAGGAAGTAGGAGTCAAACTCTCAGGGACCCATCCCAGGACAATGGAGAGAAGTTATCAGGAAAGTTGTACTGATTCTGTCATATTAACTAGTTCTGGTGATGTTACTGCTGTCTGGAGACGTAGAAGAAGAAATGATTCTCTTCACGTTACAGTAATAATGAGGAGACGCTGAGAGCAGGAGGAGGGTCCAGCTGCAGTCGCTCTGGTACCGGTACACCGCGGTCACTCCATCCACGGTTCAGAGATCCTGAATAAATATTGCCCTGTTACACCATGTATTACGGTGCCGTTTGAAGACGGGAGTTGGGACCTCACTCAATAACACCTCTTAAACTTTTTTGCGAATTAGAGAACGTTTTTTCAAATCAGGCCGTTCCTATTCACCTTTTCTAATGCGATACTTTTAAATGCGCATTAAAAACCTATGGAAACACAGCAATAGAGACACCCTCTCACTCACACATAGGGACAGTCAGAGCTACTGATTCACCTAACATGCAGGTTTTAGGTCTGTGGGAGGAAACTGGAGTACCTGGAGAAAACACACGCATGCACAGAGAGAACATGTAAACCAGGGGTGGGGGTGGTTAGTATGTATTTTCCAGGCACATAGTTCAATTCTATATCAGAATCAAGCAACTAAATTATCTTCAGACAATAATTTAGAAACAACAAAAATTTATGTGACTTTGCATCATCGTCCATCTAAATGTCTAGAAATTGGCCTCTGTCTCTTTAAGAACCTCCTACCCTTTCAGACACTCCCACTTCAGCACTTCTTCACAACGGGAGCTCAGATGCAGACTGAGCTCTAGGGAGGAGCTTTGTACAAATAGGCGGAGCTTTGTACCAGGGCGTAGGCCGCTCCACATGGCCACAGGAGATTCAAGGATTTCTCAAACTTGCATGAATGAGTCAAAGCAAAACTCTGGTAGGTTTTTGATGAGGGAATGACTTTATAACAGGATATAAAGCTCGAAAAAAATCAATTCTGCACATCACCCTGTTTCTGTGAGGAGTTTACATGTTCTCCTTGTGCTTGTGTGAGTTTTCTCTGTTCCAGTTTCCTCCCATAGACCAAAAACATGTAGAGGTTACATTCAGGCCCAGGTTTTCCTTGCAAAAGAGCTCTGTAATCTCAGTGGAATTTGTCTGGTTAAATAAAGGTAAAATAATATTAAAACTCAGCTTTGATTTAAGTCAACCAATCACAGTGACAGCACTGAAGCTCAAATTGCAAAAGTATTTGTGTTAAATAGTTTAAACTGTGAAAGCAGTGTTTTAGATTTGTGAAATATTACTGGACCTTCAAAATATTTTCACTGTTGCTGTAGACAGATGATTAAATATGGTCAAATAAACCCACGAGTCAATTACCTCATGTAATCCCAATAATCCAGTTTTCTGTTTTGTTTTGTAAGAAGATGAGTTAAAACTGTCTCTCTTAATATTTACAGTCATGGCCAAACAAAGCCTCCAACCAGATCTCCAACCTGACATAAGACTTCAGATGAAACTGTCAGACTTCTGAAAATCCAGTTGATCTCAGACTAAACAAGCCTTTTCAAAGGTCACAGCAGCTGGTCTTTAAACCAGATCATCTCTGAGCTACAGGAAACTGTGTAGCAGGTTCTATTTCTGGGCTGGTGTTTAATGCTAAGCTTTTATTTTGCATTCTCAAACAGAGAAAGTTGGTGGAAGTGGCTCTTCGAGCTGCAGCAAGGTGAGCACACAGCAGGTCATGTCTCCCCCTGCAGGACAGAACAGCTGTGGGATAAACTGTGACAGAATCCTACCTCTCTGTTAGAACTGACTAATGAGTTCTTAGAAAAAGTGTCAGTATTGTAGTTGCTTTTATTATTATTTTTAGATTAATTGTCAAAATGTCATTCTCAATAAAAAAAATAATAATCTGCAAAGTGTTTTATCCAAATACATGAAAACAGTTATCTGTAACTGGTTTTAGTTGCACTGAAGGTAACAGCATACGTGTTCAACACGGTTTAGTAATGCAGCTGATGAACTTTAATGCTTTAAATGTGAAATTTATGCTATGAGTCAACAAGGATCTGGATCTTTCCTTTAAAAAAACAGTTTATTAAAAAAAGATAATATATAAAGACCATGGTTGCTTATTCCATTATTAGTGTTAAATATTAGAACTAATGCCATGATTTTATTACAAAAGGAGGAAACTGTCCTATTTCCACTTTTAGGGAACAAACCTTGAGTTTATAATTTCTTATCATGTACTGGATTTGTCTTTATGACAAGTTGTGTTTCTTTTTGCTTTGTTAGCTTTATTAATCACCAACGTACATGTAGAAAAAAAGGGTAGCTGAGAGTCGTTTCTATGACAACAAGCATAAATAGGAAGCACTGGAAGCACCATGTGCTTTGGTGGAAACTGACTGATTCTTATTCATGACTGTATTTTGGGCCACATAGACCAAGGAGTCTCGTGTAACTGACGCATAAAGGAAACCACCGTTACTCACACATTACAAATACATTCCCCCCCACCCACCCACTGGCAAAAGAAAGAAAGAATCTAAAGGGATTTAACCACTAGGGGGCGCCACAGTATAATCACAACAACCACCAGTGTAGAGAAAGTCTGATGCAAATATTTGTAGGAGTATATGTTGTTTTCATGCTTTACCATCACTGTAAATAAATGTCAAAAGACATGTAAAGGTTTAAAACTTCCCACTAATATTCTAACCTATCAAGACAAAAAGACTTCTAATCAGACTTTTTACAATCTTATCAAGAGGAGAAAGACTCAAAGGTTGTTGAGCTTCTAGCCTTGAGCTGAAGTGACAGGTTTCATTAGCAGATAACCAAATGTACAACTCATGAGATACCAACAGTTAAAATGTTCACTTGCAAAAACTGCAATTGAAGGAATTAATTTAGGTTCTATACAAAAAAAAAACTTTAATCTTTAAAGCCTAACAGATTGATTTAAATAGAAATTGTTAAATTCTGTACACAGCAACATATTAAAAGGCATAATATTATGAGTACACTGATAATCACCTAATTTGTCTGGCAATGTTAGGAAAACACCAGTTAATCTGTAGGAATCAGACAGTTTTGATTCACGAGTGTAATTTCCTTGGTCTCCAAACACCTTTTAGATATAATCTGGTGTGATCAGTCCAAGCATGCAAGACAAGAGACAAATTCTGCAAGAGAATAAAAAAGGAACACATACACATAAAAAACTTTACAATAAGTCATTCAGCTTCAAGCCATGAGCTTCATAAACAATAACCAGCAATCACTGAAAAGGAATGTCTTTTACTATCTGAACATGCTTCTACACCTCAGTGTTCGTCTGCAGAGAGATTGTTCCCACAGTCGTGAGGCCTCACCCTGCGACACACAGGTGTTTGGGGTAAAGTCAAAGCATGAGCAACGTGTCAGTGGGTCCTGACTGTCGCCACAGCAGCTGTGAAGGAATGCTCCAAATAAAACATGCTTCCAAAGGTCTGTCATAGCTTTCCATTTTTACAGCCATTCAAATCAGCTCTGCATGTGCGTTAATTTGTTTGGTTGTTAGCAAAATATCTCATGACTCAGTGGGTGGACTTTTTGAAACTCTCAAAGTAATTGCTGGATGCCCAACCCAAGAGGTCAGTGACACATGATTAGCTTTAACAAGCAAGCCCCCCCCCCCAACTCATTCTTCAAGCACCAACTGATCACCCAATATAGTCTTTTTAAGCTTTGCAAATCTGCCAGTTAGTAAAATATCTCAACAGTTACCACAGACAGTAACAGCTGAATGTACACATCAATCCAATTCAAGATGGTGCTCACCACCAGCTAGCTTTAGAAAACAGTTAGAACTCAGTCAGTGTTAATACTGAGAGCAAATTTGATGTAGTATCACTACCTGAGTGCTAACAGGTAGTAAATATATATAAATATTACAGATTATTAAATATGAGTTACAGATAAAGACATTTTCATCATTGTTAATTGTCACTTCTTAAAGCTAAAATAAGAGGAACCCTAACTAAAAGCTAAAAAAAGCTAATGTTAAATAAAAGCTAAGTGGCAAAAGAGAGCGAAAGTTTAAATGTAGCAAAGGTTAGCTAATAGGTAAAAGTAGCAAAATACTAGCTAAAATCTGAAAGCAGCTAAAGACTAGTAGTAAAAAACATTTTGCAAAAGCCCATCTAAAAACTAAAGGCAGCTAAATTTTACTAAAAGTAGCAGAACTGTAGCTAGGAACTGAACGTATCAAAAAGCTAGCTAAAAGCTTTAAGTAGCATAAGATGAAAATAGAGCAAGTGTGCTAAATTAGATTAAAGAGTATGAACTTTGTAAAGGAACTCAAGGATTTAAATGGTTGTAAAATTATAGGAATTGATTATGAAATAGGAAATATTTTATTTAACAAAAATTCTCTAGGTTAAAAAACACACCTAATCATATTGAGCTGAATATTTTGATATACAAATAGCTACAATAACAATAATTGCAAAGATATAAAAAACATATGAAACTAAAGATGTGAAGGTCGAATCGGATTCACACAATAAATTAAAAACTGAGTTCAATAACTTACAACACTTGTAAAAACATGCAGTCTCAGCACTATGAGAACGGTGGACCACAGAAGCCCCTCCCCTTCCAGCTCAGAACCAAATCTTCTCACTCACCTAAACAGCACATCCTAAAGTTCAGGAGGCTCAGCTGCTCTCTGTATGAATACGTTCCATATGGGCATTTCCCTTGATCAACACGAACTGCATCCATGATCCTGCCATGAACATGCATCAGCTACCTCAGAGGTTTTTGTTTGAAACAACCTGAGCCAGGTGGTATGAGGAGAGTAAACAGGTGACAGACTCTAGGCCCTGCCCTTTATTTATGGTTGAAACAAAAGATAAAAGACAGGTAAATCTGCATAACTTCCTATGAGGTGACTATTGTTTTCTATTTAGACTGATGAGAACAGCAGTTAGTCCACAGAGACGGCACAAAGACCAGAGTTGGACAGTAAATCAGAAAACCTCTGCTCTGGTTCATATTTCCAGCCCAGGCAAAGACAAAACAGCAGTCATTATTAAATATAAAAACAATCCAGTCAACACAAAGTGAACTCACTCTTTGCTCCAGTATTATACGACATGTTTGACAGCAACTAAAACTGTGAACAATGTTAAGATCTGGAGGTCAGGTCTAATAAAGGAGTATACTCTGACTGAAACTTGAACCTCCTATAATCACTAATCAGCATGTTGTGACAGTTTATTACAGCTGAATTATTACAAAGTCACATTTGAAAATAAGCGTGATGCATTCTGGACTTGAAGCTCACCCACGTCATGTGTTACATCAAATCACTCACTAACATAACTTATTTTGTAGACTAAACATTTTTTACATCAAATGTTAACAGCTTGTGAAATATGAAAAAAAATGCAATTGAACTGTGTGTTTTTGCATTAGTGTATTAACAGTATGGTAATGTGATAACATGGCACTATTACGTAGAAAAGAGATTGTAGCACTATTTCTGTCAGACACATCTGAACAGAAATGACTAATCTGAACCAAATGCTTCTGAATTTCTTCAAAGCTACAATATAAAAAACAAGTAGAATTAAATGTTGAATTTAAAATAAAGGTTGTAGTAAAATTAACTTTTTCTTAGATTAAGATTAGACATTTACTTGTGTTAAAGTTCTGTTTTTTCTTTACTTTCATGCATTTATTTTCTATTTACCATAAATTAATCAGATCCACCTGTAAAACCTGTTCATAGAGAATTTAAAACACTAAGTAAACTGCTGAGAGATGGAATGTTGAGTCATCATTGAAGGAAGCACAGGAGGTGTGAGGTTGGATGTAAACTCACAGGACCTGATGTGTCTCCATGGAGACAGTGTGGCTTGTAAATAAATCAGCTTTCCATCAGCATCTCTTCAATGGGCTCCATGTGGCTGGCTGTCTAATCCAGGACTGATCATTATTCCTATAGGACATGAGAACTGGGTTGCTTCATGCACAATAAGTCCACTGTTTAAATAATGACTCATGTCCACTGCTTGCTGAGCAGTGACCACCATGGTGTAAACCATCTAGGCTTTCTTCAGGCACGGGTTGTGGAAAATCAGACACACACAGTAAGTGGTAGCTAGATTTATTCAGAGTGGGATTTCTATGTATTTCAAGAGAAAAATGACTTTTCCATAGTCTAAACCAAGGGGAAAAAACAGAGCTAGAACTCACCAGCCTGGGATACTAAGCTCTACACAGAACCCTACTTTTGTTTCTTTAAAAGCTTTTGCTTGGCATGTGACAAAACAAAACCTTCCTCCTTTCTTTGGAAACAAGGTGTTAAAATGGGATTATAGAAAATAGTGTTTTGATAGACTGTCTAGTCTCACTTTCTGTTCAACTGCATGAAAAATATTTTTCTGCTGTAAAAGCCTCCTGTTTAACCAGTTCTACATGATAAACTGGGAAAAATATGTTTAACAGGCTGATCACCACCTCATTACCAGCTCTAAAGCACTTGTCACTGTGTTGACATAAGTCAGTTATAATGATGCTGCAACACAAAAAGCACCAGTGTGTCGAGATGCTGATCTGGGCAGTTTATTGAATGGATCACACACAGTAAAAGTAAAAACTTGTAGAGAATGCAGAGGAGGAATGCACTCTGTGTGTATTTCCAGCTAAGCCCCATCCTCTTGATCTTTTCAGCTAACATCATTCAACATAGTCAGAGGGTGATCCTTGCTTTTTCCACCTCTTTGCATCCATCTAGTAGTAATGTACTATATGGATTGGTTGTGTGTGTATGTCCACACTTCTGCAAAAAGGACAGCTCAGGACTAAACCTCAGTGAGTGAAAAGAAGGCAGAGCAGCCACTGTGCACATTAGAAGGGACAGCTAAGTCCAGAAAGCCCCATGACCTCCTGAACTGAAGAGTCCTGACCAACAGGGACTGCAGCTGCTCTTATCTCCTCCATGTTTCAGACAGTAAAACATTAACAGGGGGAACGGCAGAGAGAGAACATTTAATCAGCTCCCTGTGGAGCCGCTGGATATCAAACAGTTTGTATGCATCCCTTCAGCTGAGTAATAAGACAAAGTTTTTTAAGTAAGTCCAGCCCAGTCGTCTTTCACCAGCAGCCATCTTCTATTCAAAACTATCTTTGCCAAGATTTGTTTTTATCTCAGCTCTTTTCAGCTATAAAGAAAATAACAATGAGCCATGTGTTCTGCCCTGATAAAATGTCCAAATCTGGAGACCTTGCTACAATTGTGTGACCCAAGTCCAACAAAAAGCACCTGGATGTAAGACATTCAGTATTAGAATGCACCATCCGTCAGAGTTTTGTGAACACAACCTGTTTGTTTGTCTGAGTTACCACTGAGTAAAAGCTTCTGTCAGTTCAAAGGTTAGCAGCTTTTCATGGAGCAGCAGAAGTAAGAGGCTGAGTCAAAGAACAAAAGTGTTTTCTGTAAGAATCCTTACAAACACAGAGGGTAAACTTTGATCTACAATCAAACATGGTTAGACAAGAGAAATATCCTGCAGGAAAGAAATCAATTCATTTAAATCTGTTTTAGTGAAATCAGCTAGTTAGTCAGTATGTGCTGATGGATATCAAACCATCTTGACTCTGGGCAAAAAAAAAGACAGGAAAATCAGTGAAGTGGCAGCCTCCCTGTCTGGGTATAATGTGAGTTAATTCATTACTAACTTCACATAAACAAGCCCTTTAGTCTGTGGGCAGAACCGTGACAGAAACTGGCACTTTGAGCTGGAGCAGTGGTCAGTGCCTGTGAGCTTTCAGAACCACACGTGACTAAAGCAGAGGATAAACATGACTCACAGGAAGCTTTTAGCTCTCACAGGGTGACCTCTGCTCATCACAACTTAGATTAAAACAAGTAAAACTAAATATGTTCATAATAGACAAGCAGTAATATGGACACATTTACCTTTTTACCTCTCTTGTCTGATTTCACTAATTGGTTAGCACAAACCTGACCAGCTTAGAGAAAATTGTTAAGCAGTTCAAGGGGACATATCCTGCAAAATCCATTTTTTAGCTGTTAAATGCATTTTGTTGTGTACTTAGAGTCCCTACAAGTGCGGAAAATGTGAATTTAGTCACTCCTGTTGCTGCAAAGATTTCATTTTATTCTGTTTGGGTCGTATTTTTCAACCCGTTCAGTTTTCTCTATTTTCTATGACATTTTCTGAACTATTGAGGCGGAACTGCCAAATAAGGTTTTATGTAAGGCTAGATGGACAAGTCTTCCCTGGTTGACATCTTTTAATTCAATTGTAAATAAAATATATTTGCACTAATATCTTTTGGCACAAATCCCTCTATCAAACTAGAAAGGGCCATGCAAAGATACAGTCTCAAAACGAGTTGATCTGAGACACACAGGGTGAAATAGGGGCTTTTGGAGTTACATTAAGAACGAATTCAGAGCAAAGCATTAAGTTCCACTTTATATAGACCCCGACTGAATTATTTAAATGTGAAAAAGAAGGATTTAAAAGCATATGTCTAATTTAATAGTTTTATTTTATTTAGTAATATTTATGATACTAATTTATTTAACTGTCCTGCCTTGTTTTAAGTGTTTTTCTTTCCACTAAAAACATTCACAATCATTAAAAAGAAAAGTCAACAATACAGTGGGAAGAGCCGAGGCCAGGTGGGTTTTTAGGGGAGTGGAACAGCACGGGCATGTCAAAGACTTTCCTGCATTTTTTACAGTATTTTCAGCTGAAAGATGTGATTCCCCTGGATTTTAGACTGACAGATTCTCCTCTGTTCAGAAGTACACATAAAGTCTGTAAACTGAACTTTCTAGTTTGTAGCTGAGATCCAGATATATACTCCGTTTGTGGATAGGTTTGGTCATTAGTTTTTCATTTGCAAGCAAAGCAAATCTGAGGTGATGTTTGAAAAAGATATGCAAATCAGATACTTTCCATCAACTGCCTTGAATCAAGTCAATTAGGCTACATGATCTTGCCTTATTATTGTCAAACCGGCTGTGAGGTTCATGGTTTGAAGTCTACGGTCACATTTGTCCTGTGGTGACACAAACCTTGATCAGTAGACATCTACATTAGGACATTAGAGTCTGTGTAGTGATGTTTATAGGACCGCTCATGCCACCACGAGAAACCACAATTTGTCATGTACTGCATAGTTATCTGAATTCAACATAGGATTAATAAACATAGCTGTTGCAAATATTCTCAGGCAAAGGCTAGAACAAGACTATCACATCACACTAGACACTGAGTTCCAAAGTCTGAACCTGGACTTTGAGTTTCCAGCACACTGCATCTAGCACCAAGCTCCACGTTCAGCTTTATCGTTAAACCTTGTCCAGTCCTCAGAGTAGGACGTCGGGACAGAAGGGGCGGCTGTGGTGGAGGGGTTAGGGGAGACACTTCACCCGCCTTGCCTACTGATGGTGGTCAGAGGGTCCGGTGGCACTGGTGCATGGCAGCCCCCCCCTCTGTCAGTGTGCCCCAGAGCAGCTGTGGCTACAGTGTAGTTTGCCATCATCACGTGAATGTGTGAGTGACTGTAAGTGTAAAGCCCTTTGGGGTCCGGAGGGACTTGATGAAGTGCCCTATATGTTCAGTCCATTTACCATTTACACAGGTGTGTTTGGTGGACAGCAAGGTAAATACTTGAGCCTGATTCAGGCAACAAGTGAACCCGCACTCAAAAGGCAATTTGTTGACAGCTGAGGAACCGAAAGACAAAATGCCCAGGTGACTAAAGGACACGCCCCACATGGGAGCCCCAGACCAGCAACAGATGGACGGGTGGGTGTCCAGAAACCTGACACCATGTCAAAAACTTGTTACCACTTGTACTACCTCTAGAAAGGTTTTATTGACCTCTTGGTGCTTTACCATGGCCATGACTGACCCTTATGATTATCTAAGACTATCATACAACATAAGAAACAAATCAGATCATGTGATTCTCAGATAAAATTTGTACATATGTACATATACAGTGTTCATCTCTAGAAATTGATTTTAATCTGAGGAATATGATGAAAACACAGCTAATCCTGAACATGAACAAACTGTCAACATATCAGATGTACAGACATTCCTGACACTGGTTCCTGTCAGCATCATTTCTGCCCTCATCATTTTGTAAAATGGCTATAAAATAAATAAATACGTTTGATTAAATTTAGATGGAAGTGTTTCAGTGATGCAAAAAATCAAGATGAACCTTTAAACACAATCCTTCAACATTTTATTTTCTTCCCTGGAAATAAAACGACAGTTTTTGACTCCTGTAACAGTCTATATACCATAAAAGTATTCATTACTGTGAACTGTTACACAACTTTTTCTATTGTGTAGAAAATGGGCACAAAATAGTTTTTATTCCAGTTAAACTGAAGTTACCATCTAACGAGATAAAACAAACTTTTTATTTCCTATCAGATACACATCTGTGATTCACATCTTACATTCACTCTGTAACTTCAGCAACTAATGTCATCACCTTGGATGGCCATACTATCTGCATTCTTGGTTCATAAATCAGAGGATGATTACATCTCGTAAAGGAAAATGATATTCTCATGCTTTATCTTGCTTTACTGTAAAATCTTTCAAACTTATAGAGAAATAAAAAACCAATATGTTACAGTTAATAATCAGAGTGTAACATTTCCTTATAACAGGCAATATCTCTAAATATATGCCACAGATACATGGATAAAAACTGTGAAATATATTTTATTGCTTTAACATTATTGAAAGTGACTGAACCTTGGAGAAACAAGAGTTAATTCCATGTGATTGGTTTGTAATACGCAGGATGACACCAGCTAATCATGGCTAAACAATAAGCTGAAACAGAGACACACAGATGTCTACCTGTCCCAGACACACATTCAAAACAAGTAGAACTAATAAGGCTCAGTAAAGACAAACCAGTGCTGACTGTTCACTGTCTGGTGTCAGAAGAAAAAAAAGGGAAGTGAACACCTTTAACTTCTTCTTCCTCTGTCTTTAACATACTGACAAAAGAAAAAACCAGACTGCAGCCAAACTCATAACTCAGGCAGGTTATATTGTGGACAGGTTTAAATATAGAAAGAGATCTGTGCTGCTGTAGCCAAAGGTTGTGCTTTAATAAATGGGAATTTGGTCCTTTTGGTGTGTTAGTTGAGATCACAACAAAACTTCTAATTGTGTGTTAGCCAAAAACAGTAAGCAGCCAGGCAGACAAACACAATTAAACACACAAACCACAACACAACCCAACTCTGGTGACCTACCAGGTATGATCTTCATCTACTAGAGAGTACAGGAGAAGAGGAGGATGACGGTGAGAGAGTCGAAAGCTGGTTGAAAGGAAATGAGGAGGACCAACGACACTCCTGTTTGTTTGCTCCGTACTGCCGTGCCCCCCCTTGTCTCAGATTTTGACAGGCTGTGCCTGCTGCTTGGATCCATCAACCTGCTCCCCCATAGTCAGGGGAGGAGGGACGACGCGCTGAGCCTGGGGTAAGGGAGTGGGTCGAGGGGCACAGAGAGCTGAGAGGGGTGGGCAGCTGGGGTGGGTTAGAGCTGACAGGCTATAAATATCCAACAGAACCAGATGATCACAGAGTCACAGTTAGAAGCTGATGGCAGGACTCTGGCAGGACACTGCCATAGACTGCCCACCAACATAGGCAGACCACCCCCACTGTGTCTCTCAGCTTATTCCTTTGAAGATGATGGCAGCAGGTCAGATCTGACATCTAGTCACAGATCTCAGCCAAAAATCAGACCTCATATGAGAGCTCAAGTCTCTCAAGCATATAAAAGATCAGCTTAATTGATGATACAATATTTTATGTGATGTATTAATTACACCTCTGGGGCATAATTTGAAAGATTTTTTCTGTCAATGTCAACATTCCTTGTGAATGTAAATGACACAAGTTAAACTTGATACATTCAGCATCATTATTGGAAACAGCTTTGGCAGATAAACCAACAAAAATAGCAACAACTATAAATGTGAAAATAGAGATCTCACAGTGATGAGATATTTACTCTATCAAAGTAGCCTCACACACAGTTTGGAGACTGTTCCTCCAGAGTTCATCACCTGCTGCATTTGGGATTACACTAATGCTAAACATTCTCTAAATATAGACTTCTATTATACATAATGCTATGCCAATTGTAGTGTTGACAATTTGCTCCACTTTTGCATGATGCTAAAAGTAATTCAGGGCCTGGACACTGGAGTTGAGACAGACTTCTCTTTCAGTGCAACAATATTTCTAAAAATGGAATTCCTTCGTTGAGATACAAAGTATAAAGGCATGCATATTCCCCACTGACAAGCTCACAACTCCACACATGTAGTGTGTCTATTGAGACACAGATTAGGGAAAAATATTCTAGGGTTTAAAAGTTATCAGACCTCTCGCCCAACTCTACCCAGATATACCGTTAAGCCCTATTTGCACGGGATAAGCATTATCTAGTACCCCAAGTAATAAATAAAGAACTCCCCGACGTCTGTTTTTTATCTGGTGCATTTACAGGATAACTGAAACCTGAGATATGGTGGAAATTTACGGACATCTCCCTGATATATCAACGCGCTGCGCTACGGCCACAGCTCGGCGCTGTGTTACTGCCAGGGTCGGCCAGAAGGCTACAAACAGAAAAAAATGATTCTTACAGCACAGTGCAATGCATGATGTGAGCCACCATTTGCACCCGATTCTGTTCCTTTACAGCCTTTTCTTTTTGATGTTGCAGGTTACGAGTCAGTAGGGCCCGGGATCCAAAAGGTTTTCAATCCAATCCAGCCTGTATTCTTCACCAAACCAAATAAAAATGTGCCCAGGAAACAAAAACACATAATTACATAACGGATTCAGACCATTCCTGTCCAAATCATCGAGCTGCCTATTTGAATTTCATTAGTATCATCACAGGACATCTCAGTTCAGCAGAATATAGTAAGTAATTTGCAGGGGAATTTCTACTTTACAAATTACTGATATGGCCGATTTGCACAGGATTAACAACACAGACAATCTCTGCAATCATTACAAATAGCTTGTGGTCCCTAGATAAAACTAATCCCGTCAGATTAGGACTTTAGAAGTTATATTTGGTCAACAATTTCCTATTTGAAAACAATGACATGTCTGAAGCAGTGATTCTCAAATTATTAAGAGGAAAGTCCACCTCAGAAAATACTAAGCTTTGCAAATATCATTATGACAGCCAATAAAAAACAGTCCTTTGTACTAACAACAGAAATACAGTTTTTCTTTACTGACCTTCATTAAACCAGACAAATCCCATTAGATCACAGATGTCTTTGCGAGTGCGGCCTGGAGGCAACCTATTGTTCATGTTTTTGGTCTGTGGGAGGAAACCAGAGTATCTGGAGAAAACCCACACAAACATGTGAAGATGCAAAGTCTGTACAGAAAGACCCCAGGTCTGAACTGGGGATTGAACCCAGGACCTTCTTGTTGTGAGGTGTTATTATTAACCACTGAGCCTTCTGCCTTGTTTACTTGATAAACCTACTGATTTAATAGACTTCGTATCTTTTTTCTTGGGGTAAACATGATACGTGGAATATTAACTGACCTGAGTCAACCACAATCCAAACAGTTACGATCACTAGACTGAGGGACAAACCATTGATAAACCCCACCTAACCCTTATAGAGGGGTGAAAGGTGGGACGGTTCCATGCATTTATTTTTGACAGCAGCATCAAACAGTACACTTTAGTTTACTGTGTGGTCCTGACCCTTCCTCCTTAATCTGATGTCCTTGGTGTTTTGCAACTTTTCCTACATCTTTGACTGGCAGTGATTATGTAAGCACTAGCACTTTAGTTATAGCATGCACTCCAGTTTCCACATGGATTCTTAGAATACCTTTTACTGCACTTTTATTTCAACTTTTCATTTGAAGTCTAGATTGTAATTTGCTGGAACCACTTTTTGCTTTCTATGTTTGTGGTCGCTTACAGATAATTAGCTTGTTATTTAGCAACTTTCACTAACTTATTCAGTTTCAGAAGAGAAGTTCAGTTGTCTTGTTTTTAGCTTTTTTTTTGATTGACAGGAAAACCACTTGCTGAATGTTAATCATGAAAAGTTTAGGAAAATTATTAACTGCCCCTTCAAAACAAAATCTATGTTAGTCCCCCTCTTCAACATGTTCCTGGGAAATGACTAACATCAGAACTATTTTGTCCAAACCCTTGTCATACCCCACATTACCAATTCTTGTGTTTTTGGTCTATTTATGACATAATATCTCTTTTACTGCTGCAACAAATTTGTAATTCTTCACCAGTATTACAAAGCAATACATTTACAGTAAAGCACCTAATGCTGACTTACACACTGTCATGCAATGAAAACATAAACCCTTGTATGAATGTGTATTTTTGTGTGATAGATGAAGGTTGATAGGCAGATGGAGGTATGAGCCCATGTTTTGTGTTTTCAGCAGTGGTGCTGTTGAAGTGTTCACTTGGTTTGCTTGCGTCCCGGTTTTTAAAATGTAGACTGCAATGTTCTGACTCTCATAATAAAATACAAGAAGTGATTTCCCAACCAGTCAGCTGTAAAAGATATAGCACAGCAGCTAAGGTCACCTCAGTTTGTTTATGGCAAAACATTAGTGTTGGCCAGAAGCAGAAACAGCAGCAGGAGATTTTACTTAAGCTGCCAAATCACAACAAAATCTTCTCATAGACAGAGTCAGTTAACACGCTCATTTGTTCCTCATTTTTCATCTCCTTTGTTAAAAAAGGTCAAACTCTGACTTTTAGCTCCATGGTTTAAGAATGGCCAGTGTGAGTCACAACATTAAAATGACATCCCACCACAATAGAAGAAACAGAGCTGCTATACACTGTAGCTGTTTATTTCAATCACACAATGTATGCAGTGGGCACAACTTTGTAGATGAAAACACAGAAGAGCCCAGAGGCATGTCTGGGATGTGATTTGGTTTAATTGCCTCTGGTGCCATGTGTGGGCAAAGTTTAACCACCCCCTCCAGCAAATCTAGTCATTTCAAAATTGTAAACCTTATGTTTAAACATACACTGCATTTTTCTCTCTGCCGAAAAATGTAAAAAAAGACATACACAAAGTCAAAAGTTTCCTTTGATATTCGAGTTTTAAAGAAATATTTTGTGTGGCATACCTCATATTAAACTACTTTTCTTTTTCCTGTTGTTCATTTTAAGGATACACAGGAATGTAAAAAAGTTAAGAAGATGTGCAGAACTAAAATCTTCCAGGATGTAATTGAGTTGACTGACAGCCATTTAATTAACTAACATACCAAGAATAGCTCACTTTGAGGACAACAGATGAAAGAAAACATCTGTGGAAACACTTCCTTATCAAAGCATCAAGGCATCGAAGGTGAAGAACAATCTTTAGAAACACACTTTTTTTGCAATGTATTATTTATAAGACCATAAACATGCACAAGAGGTTGCCTTCAGGCCCCGCCCCCGCTGTAAAAGACATCTGTGATCTCAGTGAGATTTGCCTGATTAAATAAAGGTAAAACATAAATAATTAAGTTAAGTTAACAACTCTCTCACTGGACTGTAGCGACTGGCCAAAGTAAAACATGAAAACGATTACTGGACAGCAGATGTCAGTAGTGCACTGTGACCATATGCACACATCAGACACATCTTCACTGAGACAACAAAGCTTTACATGTTTACTCACATTTTCATTATCAGTTCAACATACAGGTTTTTACAGCTGCAAAAAAGAAGAAGAAATAAAAGGTGTTTGATAGAAAATAGGGCAATTTTGTTGCATTTGTGAACAAAGTTTATTCTCACTGCAAAAAGAAAATTATTTTCCTTATGAGTAACAGAGAAAGAAGAAGCCAGACTGGTAATAGAAACCAGATCTGCCGTCACGTGTGGATCCTAACAAACACACCCATAAAGCTACGAACGACTATTCAACTTCCTGACTCCGTCTGCTGCTGACGCCCACAACAGACAACGCCCATGCAGCTCATCACATACCCTCTGAAAGTGAAAAAAAGGTTCAAATAATTATGAAAATAATTTTTCCACCTTTAAAATCCGTAAAGTATTACATAAACTCTAATAGTGCCTGTTTAAACGTATCTAAAGCAACAGAACTGTGTGGCATCTGACATGAGACTTTCTGTAACTTTCACTTCTGCAGTCTAGCAAAGGCAGATATAAAATGTGTTATCACACTGCCTTCATGAATCCCATACTCTCCATTCACAACAACGTAATGGTATGCAAGCAGTACACTTCTCTAATAAATAACAGACTGAGTAAAGAAGAAAAACAACCACAGAATGTAAACTGGAGCCAAGAACACAGTAATACTGAAGCAAAGCTCCCAAAAGCACCACACCTTCCTCCCAGTTTGATTGGGCTGTAAGTCATGCACAACTGCCTCTGCAGAGAACTAAGGCTGAATTTCAACAAACAGCCCCACCTTGTTGGACTGATGTCTGCATAATCACTTTGGCAAATGCTCAGTGATATCTCCAGAGATTATTCTTCTAAGCAGAGCTTTACTTATTATCCAAGAGAAATAGATTCTCCACCCAAAAAAACAGAACTCTAAGGAATGTGATGGTCTATTTAATGAAAAACAACTATTCTGAAAAGCAGAAAACACGATAGACTTCATGTTAGTTTAATTCTGACATAAAACAGTTTTTAAATTATAACTTTAACTCAGTGGAATCAAAGGCATGTTGTCTGTTTGAAAGGTTTCAAGATTACAACAGTGCAACTAAGGCTTAATCTATTTCGACACCCACATGACTAAATCACAGCCACATGTCAATAGTCACTTCTCACCCTCATATTGAAGCAATTCCTAAAGAGAGACCGTCTTCACATCCCAAACCAAAGCCTCTGTAATGTGCAACTCTCACACATAAACTGTATTTAAATCATCCTAAATAACACTTTAGATAAATGTCAAAGACGTTATTAGAGTGGGAATGCTCAACACAGTCTGAAAAACAGAATACATAGAGGTGCAAAGCAACAATAGTAGAGCTGTCATAAAATGCTCTACCTGAGCTTCCACAGTTCAAAGGGGAAAGTGAAGGAGCAACTGCATCACGTGCACACAGAGATTAAGATCAGGCAGGAAGTAGGTCAGGTAACTTTTAAACAAACCTTCAATGAAGTTAGGCCACGTCTTCACCTCTGGCTCCCCCAGTGAGTGGTCCCACGCAGTCTCAGGTGAGGCTCCCTGCACCTGGAGCCCTGCTGCCCCTGACAACAGAGCTCGCTCTAAAGCGATTTCTTCCAGAACATCCAGGTCCAGTTCATCTTCCTCTACCTCAGTCTGCACAGGTGGAGGGACGGGCTGCTCACCGGAATCCTGAGGACTGAGGACTTGCTTTACTTCCACTATCTCCTCTACCACCACTATTTTCTTCCTCATGGCGGCCTCGTTTGTGTCAGGTATATTGGACTCAAAGGCGTCCGCCAGGTGAGGCTGGTCAGGCCGGGCTACAGGTGTGGCAGTAACAGAGGGTGTGTCCTCTTTCAAGTCCCTCTTCTTGTCTTCCTCGTGCTTAGAGGCCTCACAAACTGAGAGCTTTTCCTGTGTGCTGCACTCTGCTGCCTGACTGGCCGAATGTTGTGCAACTCTGGGAGGCTCCCCTTGCTTGACAAGAGGGCTGGCCTGTGCCGCAGCTGCCTCTGCTGGTGATGCTGACGCTAATTCTGTGAGTGCACTCCTCACATTGGAAGAAGTTTCTGGTTTTGGAACCTCCCGCTTGTTTTTTTCTGCAGAGAGCTGTACAAACTCCTCCTCTCCTTTGTCTGATGGGGCCTCAGAGAGCACAGCTGCTGCCTGACTGACTTCCTCACTGCGCATTCTTTCAGGAATCATCTTTGAAGGAACTTTAGTGTCCGTCAGTTCAGAGGCCATGGCAGGGCTGTCTTTATCTGCATCCCCAGGCAGTGTTATGTTAGAGCTTGGCAGTGTTTCTGTTGCAGGTATTGCATTTAGAGCTTCTGATTCTGGTGTCTGCTTAACTTTTCTTTTACTTTTTCCTTTCTTCTTTTCCTTTGATGTTTCCTCTGTAGCTTTTTCCATCTTTACAAGATATTCAGACTCTGTTTCTGCAGATACTGACAGTAACTTGGGTGTTTTGTCTTCAGGTTTAAGACTTGTTTTCTGCATAATCACGGTTTCCTTTCTGACAGTTACCTCCTCTGACTTCACTAGTTCCACTAGAGGAATAGACTTTAACTTGCCTTTGGGACTTAATGACTCCTGTATGATATTACTGTCAGTTCTCTTTTCTTGTTCTACAACAGATGCTGGTGTCTCACCTAATTGTGAAGATGCTTCTTCGGCTACAGATTTAGTTTTTTTTAATGACACCTCCTCTTTCAGGATCCCATCAGTTTGTTTGGAGATTTCTTTACGCTGTTTCTTGTTATCATCTGCTTTAGCATCAGTCTTTTTTCCCCCTGATGTCTTCGTGGAGGTAGACATGGTTAAAGGCTCAGAGGTAATAATGGCTGTTGGTGGGATGTCATCTTTAGCTACTCCCACCAAACACACGCCTTGAGCAGTTTCTTCCGTCTCCATCTTTGACTGAGGCAGTTCTTCAGTTTTAGTGCTCTTGGATTTTTCACTTGAAGACTTCTTTTTCTTTCTCTTTGTTTTGGAGGTTCCTTCAGTTCCTTGTTTTGTGTCATTAACTGCAGCATTTTGAGTGGACAAAGAAGATTGGATGGTTTCCTGTCCCTGTTTTACTGAGACTTCAGAGACCACTTCTGGCAGAACAGTTTCATCTTTTTCAGCATGTGGAATCCCCTTTGCACTAATTTCTTCCTGTTTTGTGATCATCTTGATTTCTGTACGTGTCTTCGTCCCAGGTTGAGGGACTTCTGACCTGTCCTGAGGTGCTGAGACAGGTACAGTCTCAGGAGTAGATTTAACTTGAACTGTTGAGGATGAAGTTGTTGGTGTGATTTTGAAAGGAACTTCATCAGTTTCAGGCTTCCCAGTCAGATTTGATGAGATGATTTCAGCATGAACTGGTTTTTGATTCACTTTAACGTCGGTGATACCATCCAACACATTAGCAAAATCCACTGGTTTGCTAGTGCTGCTCTCAAGCTTAAGTTCATTACTCTTTTGATTTACTATGGAATTTTTCTCCGTAATGTCACTTTTGTTTTTAGATTTCACTTGAACATGTGTCTTCATTTCAATGAATTTACCTGAAACCTGATGAAGCTCTTCTCTCTTTAGCTGCCCATCTTCAATATCAGCAGGTTTAGTATCAACTGGAGTGACAGGGCTAGTAAGACCTTTGAAGGATTCCTGAGCAGTTTCCTTTGTAGGAACAGGTTTAGGTTTTGTAGTCTTTGCTGTTTTACCTGAGATAGTGATCTCTGAGAGTTGTGATTCCTCTTTTTTCACGTCCACATTAGAAAGCACAGTGATTGGTACACTGTGTGTAATCTTTTCATTAACATTTAAGGGAACTTTTTCATCAGCAATCTCAGGCTTTTCTTTATTCTTTATCTGTTTAGTTTTAGTACTGCTTGTAATCTTTGATGTTGCAGCACCTGCTGCCACACCAACAGCAGTCACAGGTAATATTAGGGCTACTGAGGGGGAGATCAGAGTGGTCTGGGAGCCATCCTGTTTCAAAGCCTCTGTCTGAACAGGAACAGAACCTGGAGCCTTCTTCTTTTCAGATTCCCACACTCTTCTCTCCTTTGATGCACCTGGATTTTCATTTATCATGCTAGGCTTCTGAAGATGTACTTTTTCTACTTCCTTCTCCTCAGTGGTCATCAACTCATGGCTGAAGTTAGGTCCTCTCCTGTAAAGAGGTTGATGCTGGTTCTCAGCCTTCACTTCTGGTTTTGGCCTAGTTGGTTCTGCACTCAGTGGACGACCCCTGAATCTCGGGGTTCGATCAGAGTATCTCTCTTGGTCTCCAACACCCATCATCTTAAGGCGGTAGCCTTGGCGCTCAGTTAGTGCTTCCAGGCTCTCAACTTCATCCCTGCGGCCTGGCTTGGGAACATAAGATGTAGGGCCTTGTACAGATTGGACCCGAGCAGCACGATGGGGAACGGCCAGACTGGCGGCTGGCCTCCTAATCCTCTGCAGTGAAGCTGGAACAATCTCAGTGGGAAGGTGGAGGTAGTCGCGCAGGTAAACAATGCCATCATTGGTCAAGTACCAGTAGAAATGTCTCCAAGCAAATGTTTCCTTCACATAACCTCTTGATTTAAGAGAACCCATTGCACGGATCACTTGCAGGTTGCTCACACTTTGTATTTCAGGGTGCTTTATCTGGGGCCTTTTGTCTTTCTTGGCCACCATTACACCATCTCGAAACAAGACTTCATAGATGGCTTTTAGGTCCCTCATGGGCATTAGCATGCCAGCAACCATTGTGCCTTAAGTCAGTAAACTTTCTCAAAACAAAAAAAATAATAAGGTAAGACTAAGCAAAGTGAAAGAATCAAGTCTTAGGTCTTATGTATGAAGGAATCCAGCAAAACCAGCTGTAAAGTGATTCTCAAAGAATAAAAAATTCTAAAGAGCAAAGCTGTATTTTTCTTACTGTCTTTTCCTTGTGTTCTTGCTGATCCTTTAGTTGTGAAGAAAATGAAAACTCCTCTTACAAAGGTCAGATGTGTGCTGTGTCCCTTCTACATTTAGTGAGGCAGGGAATGAGCAGTCTGTTCAGCCGAGATGGCAATGACAGAATGGAAGTAAAAGCAGCGTGTATGAAAGAGTGAGGGAGGGAGTGTGGCACACTTCTCAGTCAGGCTCCACCTCCCCCGTGTCTGTTATTCATCGGAAAAAAAATTAAACGATGAAAAAAAACATCTCACTAAACAAAATGGTAGAGAAGGATAATAATTAAAAAAAAGTTTACATAAACTTGAGCAAGTAGATACAAAGCCGAAAGAGTTTGTACAAGCACATGTTCTGCTGCTCTGACTTTTACAGAGACACTGATCCACCCAGAAAGGTACACGCCCCTTAATTCAATACACACCTCTGAATGCTCACTACTAACACAGGCCAGGTGAGTCAAACCACAGTGCATTACGAGTACTAAAAACATATTGATGAGAAAAGGAGATGAGCAGTTGACATAAAGTGTCCTCTCCTGGTGTGACCAACTGTATGTACAAGCAGGAATGCAAAGAGTCCGGTTTTACACACACCAGGTCAGGTATCAAAAAGCTTTTAGTCTAGTGTTGAAACTTGACAAATGATAATGAAAATCTATACAGATGAATTTAGTTTACCCTAAGAAGTTGAACACATCATTCAATTCTTTATAGAGAGAGGATGTGAAAAAATAAAATGTGTTTTAACTCAAACAAATGTTTGATGCCCAGTCCCACAAAGCTAACATTTACTTTAATGCTATTTATACATGCCATTTTTGAGGGTCTTGGACCATCAAGAAAAGAAGGTGACATACTCTATGTCCCTATGCAGCTCATTGAAGTGATGCAACAGGCTGTAAAGGAAGCTAAAGTTGTGCTGCTGCTTCACACAGCTAACATTAGCTTCTGCTTGAGAACCAAGAATCTGTGTTTCACAACTATAAAAAGAGCTGTGCATTATAGTGTGTCTTTTCTGCTCTCCCTGGAACATGAGATCAGATTTCCCTCCCTGGATCACTTTTCTCTTCTGTCCATCTGTCTCCTGTTCGTCTCTTAGTGTCAGAGAAAGCGTCCTCTCACTGTCAGGAGGACTGGAACTGCTGGTTAAAGCAGAGGAGCACGTGTTCACACGTCCTACAGAGCAGACAAGGACAGAACACTGCACTCAAACACAGGGATCTACATGCAAAGTTATATTGGCAGGGAATACTGTGTTCCCTCTGCTGCAGTTTGAAACCACACCATTACACAGTTAAATAGTGTTTTGCTTTTTTTCGCCATGACAACAGTCAAATCAAGTGAGCCAAGTCTGCGAGAGGGGGAGACATATCCGCTTTTCAACCAATGATGGAGAAGCAAGAAACAGCTGAACTGTCATTAATCACATCCCTATTTTATAACAAACTCTTATTTGTAACTAAGTGTTAACATGTGGTTATACTTTGTTTTACAAACATTGCATTCAAAACTGGTGTAAGTTTATTATACAAAGCAAAGTATTTAACCAGTGCATTGGGATTAAGATTTAAAACATCCATCCATCATCTATACCCGTTTCTTCCTTTCAGGGTCACTTGGTGCCCATATCCAGCAGTCACAGTGTGAGGGGGGGTACACTCTGGACAGGTCACAAGTCCATCTCAGGGACACATGGAGACAAACAACCATTCACTCTCTCACTCTCACCTAGGGACAATTTAGAGTTACCAGTTAACCTAACGGTCATGTTTTTGGTTTGTGGGAGAAAGCCGGAGTACCCGGAGAGAACCCACACATTCACGGAGAGAACATGCAAACTCTACCCAGAAAGGTCCCCGGGCCGGGATTTGATCCGGCGACCTTCTTACTGAGAGGCAACAGCTCTACCAACTGAGCCACCGTACCACATGTCCTATTTTAGTAATGTCTTAAAAAATTCTGGTTATGCATTTCTGTTGACAGTTTCTTATTTAGACTTTGAATGGACGCCCATGGTTATTTGCATAAATACTACACCCACAGAACATCTGAAGAAGACTTACAGCAATCCATGTCAAAGCAGTGCCGAGGGCTGGGACTCCAGGGTGAAAAGGGATTTTGTGGGTTCATTGGACACAAAAGACATTCTGTATTACAAAACAAGTGTTTGATGATTGACGTGGAATTTTGCCCAACAATAACAAAGACACTGTTGGTCACATTACGTTAAACTAAAATGCCACCATTAGTATTTAAATCATATTAGGGTAGCTCTGAATCACTATTATTACCATCATTTTTTTGTTTGTTTGTTTGGAAACTAAAATAATACGCCTCAGACATTTTAAAAGCAAACTGACAACCAACCCATTCCTGAGCCTGAAACTACCCTGCAGCTCCAAAGCAAGAAAGCCCACAGTAATACCACATTAAATTTGAGTCTTTTGTCATGGCTAAGGTTGCTCAATTGCAGTGATCATCTTGAATTAGATTGACTCTACAAGTTAGATTTACATCCAATCATAACTTTAGGAAAGTTCCATTATTGTGTCAAGTTGTTGACATGAGATACTTTGCAAACAGAGTTGGTTCCAATAGTTAATGCCAAAGTTTTAAGCAAAGATTTTTCACAACCAGTTAACATGAAGTATAATTTTGGAACGACACTCAGTTATTAACACAATTTTACCTCAATATCTGTAAAACTGACGGAGGTAAAACTTTTTTTGTGTTTACCAAGGTGAATAAGCTCTGACGCATATGGATATTAAATGATGATTAATTTTTTAGAGTTTCATTAAAATCTGTGCAATGGTTCAAGAGGAATTTTGCTAAAAAAACACACACATGACCCCCCCCCCCCCCCATCACCACCACCACTCACACATTATCGTCCACAGCATTGGTTGATAATTAACTAATTTACAGATTTATATCTGTATCACCACAATCTTTATCACCATGGATAATATATCTTTTTATGCAAACACAAACAACACTGAATACATTTTCAACCAAGAGCCTTCACTACCAAACAAACAGCCATCCTAGACCATAAGTTGTTCAGCACAATCACATTAAAGTGACTTGACTTTTGCTTTGTTTTTCTTTTGAATTACATAATGTTTAAACATGTTCTTAAACTGATGGAAAATAAAATTGTATTAAAATCAAAACTCCCTTAATGATTAGTCCATTGTTCATTCATTAGACCCGTTTCATTCTGTTAAGAGTTATTGGGTCCTAATTATAACCATCATTTGGATGATGTTAATCCAGCATAATTTTAGTATTTTTATGTATATTTTTGATTGACAGAAACTGCTCCTGGAAACCCAAAAACTATGAGTACAAAGCTGTATAGTTGAAACAGATAAAAGGAGAAACCTTGTATCTGAGCTATTTCCTGGTTAGGAGTCTGCTTCTGCTGTTTCAGACCTTCCCAAGTCCCAGAATAGACTTGTCACCACCAGCTGATGGTGGTTGGTAGCTGGAAACTGGCCCAGACTGGCCCGATGTAAAAGCCCACCACTTGGGGAGTTGTTGGTGTTACACGTGTGCCCTCCATCTTGACATCAGATATAGACCACTCATGTCTCTTACAGTAAAAGCAAAGGTCAGCAGAATCTTTGCATCTATGTAAATCAAATCATGTTTCTTACAAAAAGTTTTTTTTATCTGTAAAGAACTCATGTATTCATCTAATGCCAAAGAAACAACTACAAAACCTTTTTATTTAGCTGAAACAAAATGTCACAGATTATCATTATGTCCAACACAAGAAAAGCAGCTAAGAATCAGTGTCTGACCTCTGAAAACATAGATAGAACCAGAGAACCCCTTGGCTTATATTCTATTCTCTCTCTCTCTCTCATATATATATACTGTATATATATATGTATATCTCCAGAGGTAACACTATAAATAACATATGTTTATGTTTGCTTTTCTCAGCTCTGGAATGAACTTCTCTTTTTGTCACCATCCAATGTTTCTTCAGTTCAAAGATAAAATATTTATTACTAAAGCCTTTAGTTAAGACTATGTTTATTTAAAAGGCACACAAGAACTAAACTTGAAAATCATAACTTTCATGTTTGCAGTTGTGAATGATCAGTTTGCAATGTCAGTGCTGCATTTATCCAAACGATAAGCCTTTTCTAATTTAAGGAGGTTTTCCCTTTGCTGGTTATAGTGAGACCCCACAGGCAGGACAGCTGTGCCCTCTGACACACTTTGAAACACAACCAGCAATCTGCTAAAGTTACAGATTGTTGTTAACAGCTTTATATGGGCTTTATCATGACACAAAGAGGCTTATAGGCTTTAGTAATTATTATCTTCTGACAAAATGAACAAAACAGTTTGCTAAAAAGCTGTCTGTAGCTAGTTTAACACCCTCTCCCTTTTTTTTTTCAAAGTTTTGCAGAGGTGTGAAAAGAGTTAAGTTTGTTTTCAAACCAATCATCCACTATTTTCTCTTAAGTCAAAAGGAAAAGTCTGCAGAGTCTGACTCAAACAGCCATGGTGGACCTCCAACGGATCCTCACAGCTTTGTGCACGAGGAGCAGTAAACACTAAGTTTGGTTATGACTTTTGTGAATGGATGCAAAAATACAGTTTTCTAAACTGCAAATAAAAAAGATAAACCTATAGAACTGGTTTAACTACACAGGAAGCTGTTTCAGGACGATGTCTGTGGCATGCCTCGCCATGTTGGAAAAATACATAAATCAGCTGAAGACAATGAAACTAGCATTTCCTGAAGAGAAAATACATCATTATAAGAAAAAGAAAGTCCTTGCTTCATGTTCTCAACTCCACTCGTCACGAATCACACTAAGTTCTCCCTTTTCTGGAGTGGAAAGAAAGGAAACGACAGGCAAGGACTCCCAACACCAAACACAAACTGGGGCATTTAAAGTTTGCCAAGTCTGTTCCTTTTTTCTAACAAGCTGTCCCTCACATGTTTGTGTGTTCATGCACACGCAGCCTTCACACTGGACAGTAGCCTACATGAAGAGGTCAATGAAGACCGAGCGTCAGCACAAACATTTCAATCTATTATCCAACACATTAAAGAAAAAAGATGCAGTTTCTTTCAGAACATTGCACATAAAACTGATTTTGAGTTTTCTATTTTAACATGGACAGTAATAGAAATCAGACCTTTGTGGTAAATTCCACAAACAACCAATGAGCCAAAGGTTTGAGCTGTAAACAAGTCCCAGCAGTAAGATGTGGACAGAGAATCCAAACCAGCTTTCTGCTCTCTTGTTCGTCTGTGTGCCAGCTCAGCTAAAACAGCAGCCAGGATTCAGTCAGCATGCAGAGGTATTTCACAATTCAGGAGTTAGAAAAGTTTTACTGATGTTGCACAAGATGAGTTGAAGAAATTTTGATTTAACTCTTAGAGATAGAGGTATTTGACTAATTTATTTGAATCCTTTGTCATGCACTCACCTTTCTTTGGGCTGAGCCAGAAGCGATCTCCAAGCAGATCTCCACACTCCACGCTGCTTTGAAAAGACATATTCTGCAAAGGCCAGAGTGGCTCGTCTTTCTGCTTTCACCTCAATGCTGCTACTCCCTTTCACCCGAATGAGACCCACTGCCCGTCCAGTGGGTAGATAAAGCTTTCAAGTTTGGGCAAAAAAAAAAAGTGAGGAATTGCAGTGGAGGGCTAATTTAGGGCAGAGAAAGTGTTTGTGGAAAAAAAAAAGAACAAAAGAATCTTTTCTTCTCTTCCACATAAATGCAGAGGAACATCCACACTATAAATCTGAGGCCCATGCCAGGCTGGACACATCCTTTTTGCTGCCCTGGATACCCTGCTCCATGTCCCATACATCTAAAGACACCCATGCTTTATACTGTCCTCAGCTAGCAGAGAAATACACACTGGACTCTTTGTTCATGAAAGCAAGCAAATTACAGTTCCAGGGATTCAGACGAAGGGTACACAAAGGAGGAAGGAGTGGACAAAGAAACTAAGTAGAGATAGACAGAAAACAAAGAAACAAGAAACTCAAAATACATCCAGGAGCTGCTTTGGTTTTGCCTGTTCCATTCATCTTCTTTGGTTAATGAAGAGAATTGTTTTAGTTGTTTAAAACCATTGAGCTCATTTAACACTGAACAACTTCAGGCATGGCAGCATATTTAAAGAAACAGGAGATCACAGACAAGAACTAAACAGTTAGCTTTTATCATCACTGGCTCATAAAGCCAATGAAACACATGCTGACAGACACAGTGGTAAAAAGTTAACATTAGCCTGCTTTATTCATTCAGAAACCACTTTTTCTGCAAGTTGTGGATCATTGTCCTGCTGGAACACAGGTGTACAGACTTGCTGTCTATTGGAGGTCATGTTGATGAATTTAAAGACAGACTTTATTTTGCATCATTTCATGAGGCTGGACAGCTGGTACTGTTCTTAGGTTTGAAAGCCTCACCTTGACTCCTCCAAACATATCTTGCATCATTATAACCTAACGGTTCAATCTTTGTCCTGCGATCATAAAACATTTGACTTGTCTTTCAAGCTTAATATTTGACAACATGCCTTGGTCTAGTCCAGTTAAAATATGTTCTAGAACTATCAGCACCACTTAAAGGATTTAGATGACTGTGTGTATAACGCTTGTTTGTATAGTTTTGCTTCTGTGTGAATTGGAGAAAATTCACAATAAAATACCCATCCAGCTCTAGCTTTTAAAAATCATTGAACTTATAATCACTTTACCCTGGGGAGAAACTGTTCAGCTGAACAATTAAAAGCCCAGACGTAACATGACAAGTGTATACAAACGTCTGACCACAACTGTGGAACCAGTAACAAGAGACTGTGACAAAATGGAGCATCACTCTGGTTAGTGAGCAGGGTGTAAAATGGCTGCTGGGAGTGCCAGGTCTGGCTGTGATATCCAGCAGGAACTATTTGTGCCACGCAGAGACACCAACTTTACAGACCCCTGAACGCTGACGTCATAAAAATACAAACCAAAAATTATAAAAAATGTCTTTTAACAATAAAAAAAGTTATTTTTTTCTGAAATACAAGTGAAACAAGAAAAAGAAAAGAAAGAAAAACAAGAAGAATTTGAATATTTGCCTTATGAGTCAACATCTGCAAACCACACACGGGAGTGGTCACAGCTTTGGTTACTATAGCAACACAGCCCACAGGTTAGGCTGTGCTGTCCACAGTTTCTGGTGAGCTCGGCCTGCTGCTGCTGTTGCCCGGGGCAACTGGTTATCAAACAACAAACCTGACACAAGATCCGGACTCTGAGCTTCCTGACCCTAACACAATGTGCACACTTCTTTTACAACTTGAAGTGGGTGGGCTTTATTTTTAAACAGACAGCCTGAGTATCTAATTAAACTCAAACACGATGCAGGTGCCCTCTTATTCAAACACACGGTATGGTCCCTCACATGCAGACAGTGACGTTTCATTCATTATGGTCCCTCCCATAAAACCTTGAAGTCTGGGAAGAATGAATCAGATGCATTCTTCCTCTCAGAGTGAAACAGAAAATCTGACTGCAGAAACTGCTTCCTTCACAGAAAAGACCCTTGCAGTAAACTCACTGCATGTGTGAGCAAAGAAAAGACCCATTCTGCCACAGATTTGGAGTCCAGTTACAGACAGCAGTGACTCACCATCATAATCTGTAAAATCTGCTTTCACTAAATGAAACCAACCATGCGAGCTCTCTTGTGACTCTTTAATGTAGGAAATAAACAGCAGTGATAAATAACATCACTTGATTTCCTGTTTACTCAGCTGCTTTTTGAACATGTGTCGAAACAAACAAAGCAGTGGAAAAGACTCCAAACATCCCAGTGATGTTGGGATGGATTTATAGATTAGCTGAAGAGGTGAAGCAAGACTTCACGTCACTCCCTAAAATCCTGTCATTCCAGCACTGATAGGTGAGGACAGAGTGCAGCTCTGGTGGGGTAACAGCTCTGTCAGGTGTTGCATTGTGGGAAAAACCAATGCAACAGTTCATCTGCAAGAACAGGTGATGAGAAATTACTGCTTGTACAAAGACTGTCCTGGTATTTCCTAACACATCAACCTCAGGAATGTTCTAGTTTCCTGGTATCACAGTCTGTAATTTCTGGAGTAAAAATGCACCCAACATGCCCCCTCATGTAATAATGTGAGGAAACAAAACCATTCTTGGTCTGACTCACAGACAAAGAAACAAAAAAAGAACAAAGTAGTGATTCCAGCTCTTAGTCTGGCATATAATTCAGTATGTTCCTGCAAAACTATATAACCAGGAGTAAAACACTGGATCAATAAAATGTCATGTGATCAGTGTTGATGTTTAAAACACACTACAATGGAAACAATAAAACACCTTCCCTAAGCCTTGTGAAGTTACATAAGCAGCTAGTTTCATTATAAATAAACAATGAATGATTCAAGTCTACACGTCCTCGCTCCTGTAGGCAAAGGCATTTATCCTCTCTCTGCATGTGTATCCTGTTTTTCCACAGTGATACCTTCAACTAAACCTCCAACCCTTTAAGGCAGAATAACAACCTGAACAATGGCCAAGTTTTCCTTTCCTCCAATGTGGGACAAAGCAGTGAACAGGAGCTGCTCCAGCACTGAACAATGAGGTGGACTCATTACTGCCAGGGGAATAACGGGCAAAGAACAGACATTACAACTAAAAACTAAAGACATCCTTGTCATTGAGGGCGTGTCTACAGCCAACAAATGATCGAGTTTCTCCCTGGACAGCTCTGTGATCCACCTCTCCTGGTACAGTCACATTGTGAGTTCTTAAAAAGTTAACCTTTAATGTTCAACTAAACACTAGTATAGATTCAACATCAAACACTTTTGCAGAATCAATATGGACAATGGGACACTTACTGCAGTCCAATGTTGCCTTCCTAAACCTGATGACCTGTTGATGAATCATGTATACAGCAGAAACTTAACACCAGCATGTCCTTGAAGAGAAATGCAAACCAGTTGGATCACCTGGAGCGATCATCCAGCTCCCTTTGTAGTCAGGGCTTTCCCTCCAAGGTGTGTTTATGGTAACGGCCCCCCTCTGGAAAGAGATATGATCCATGGAGGCTATGTTTACTGCAGTCATGTTCATCAAAAAAGACAAAAGTTGTCTCTGAAAGTACAAGTTTGTAACAGTTTTAACACTGACTGATACACACACACACACACACACACACACACACACACAGGCATTCTTGGAATTTTTGCATTATGAGTAAAGTTCAGAGTGACTGAACAGTCATTGTTTGCCCACATTCAAGCTGCACATTTACAGAGATTACAGCCTTTGATGCCATCTTTTGTCAAGCTGTTAAATTCACTGAAACACAGATCAGAAGCACAACAACGTGTAAAAACAGGTGACAAACTTTCACCATGCTCCTTCTAAGTGCTACAAACAAGTAACCAGTAAGACGCCACACAGACTCATATAATCCATAAAGCACTAAAACACAGCTGTAAAATGATTCTTTCCCAAACACGAGGTGCTGACCCCCACCCTGTAGCTCCAGCCCCTCCACAGTATCATCACACCGGGTGTAAAACATTCCACATGTACTACAGAGAAGAATGATGGCCTGTGAGGGCACATTTTGACCCAGCCCTGCATATTCTTTACAAATATGGCTTGTTTATTACAGCATAAAACCTGCTCTAAACACAGAGCAGGGGGAGTGAAACAAAGTCATTATATCACTGAGCTACAGATGAATATAAGTTATAAAAGTCCCTTCATGCCAGTTTAAAACAAGATCCTTTTATGATGACAAGTGGTGGTATTATTGCTGTTCTGGTCAACTTTAGTAAACAATGTTAGAACACTCTTATATCAAATGTCATTAGATGTGTTAGCAGTAAACAGCACACTGAAGTTTAGCTCAACATTTGTAAAACTGGCTGAATGTTTACACTGCAGACAAATCTGACCCAAACATTTTCAGTAGTACTGAATCAGAGACATCAGAAAAGTCCAGTTGCTTTTTTTTTGTTTTTTTCATGTCTTAGATGACTGAGAACCACAGAAACATGACAGTAACATCAGTCTCCAACCGGATCCACACTAAAGTTACTGAGTTGATATTATAGCTGCACTGGAGCAGTCGACAGAGGCAGGTTCAAAACAGTCAACTTAACAAGCAGGTCAGATTCTTATTGTTTTAATCTGCTCAAATTGAACAACGACTTCAGAATCACTATGCTAACGTGTAGCATCGCTAGGCTACAGTGAGCTGAATGTGATGTCATGCATCAGTGAATGGTCCACACTGGAGTCTGCATTTAAAACTGAATGTGAACGTTCATGCCATAAAATCTGATTTTTGAAAAATAAAATTACAATTGAGCATTAAGACCTGCAGTGTGAACGCAGCCTTAGAGTCATTCTTGTATTTGCCGATGCCAGCTGGCTGTGGTGGCCACCTTAAATAGATGGGTTCATTGCATCAATGGTTACTTTAACAGTTTAATTAAATCCAGTGATTCATGCAATACTTTGGTAGCTGACAGAGTTCACTTTAATCATCAATGGCAACATTTTAAAAACAGCTATCACACAGTTAGCACTCAAAATATAAAATGGGGATGACTCATCTACTACCACATTAGCTCAATTTTTGTGTTTTCTATGGTTGCTTAGCTGTAGCAGCCATCTAGATTAGGGCTGACGTCAACAGATAATCAGTAGTAGAAGTACACCCAATGATTACGGTTTTTGGAGTTTCATTATATTTCAGTCAGTGGGTCATAAGATATTTTGCTAAATGGGCAATAAATATGGAAATGTGTTTATTATTCATTAATTGAAAAAAGAAGAAATGATTCAGTACGGACCCTAAATGTTTTCTTCCTGATCCTTATTCTGAGTTATTTATAATTCATCAGAGTACTTATTGTTTGAGAACGTCAGATGTTTCCCACCATCCTTCAACAGCAACGTCACCACACAAGGGTTAGAGAGGGGCGGGGGGCACTCACCTGCAGAACAAAATGAGAAACACAGATGTGGTCAGAAAAGGATTATTTCACTTCAGATACTTGAGCAGTGTTTAGATTTCTGTCAGTCGTCCTGTAACAGACGTGCCAGCAGAGTGAAGCAGAAGTGAAAGGTTTTGGTTGGGTTTGTCATGTGTTTGGTAATAACAGCACATGATGGAACCAGCCTCTCTGAAAATGTAAACAATGAGACCATATCTTTGCAAACATTCTGGAATATTTAAAGATTTAAAGTGAGAAAAGCAGTCGATCATTTAGTTAATTTTCAACCTTTACTTAAAACAATAAAAATCAGTAAATCCTGTTGCACTGAGAGCTGAGAGAGAGGTTACTGGAGTTAAACTGCCTAATATCACCATCTGCTGGAGAAACAGATCAGCAGAAGGTTAGGTAATATTATTCTGGAAAAATCACATGCAGAGAAAAGTTTAAATGCTTAAAATCACATTTGCAGATTTGGATAAAACCAGTTCAGAAAGAATTTCAATTCTCTAAAATCTACAGCAAAATGTTGACCCATTTTAAACGGTGACATCATTCTGACACTATTGATGTTTTTTTTCTTTCAGAACTGCACATTATAGAAATGTGTATTCTGGTTTGATAATGAAACATTATTTAAAACTCTTTATTTATCAGTCTCCTAAACACTCTTCATCTGTGCTGCTCATGTTTTTTATCCCACTCTCACATCTCCTAGAAATGAAGCTCAACCAATCGGTCCTGATAACCTTAAAAAATGTCTAGATTACTTCCATGATGGGCCTATTTTACATGAAAGGCTTCACAGCTCTCCTCTAAACTGAGGTTTCTCTTTTGAACCCAGCCTTGACCACCCACTCCACTCAGCTAGGACTACCTGCCCCCAGAGGCACAAAAAGGGTTTTCGTTCTGTGTACATGAGTTGTTTACAAGCACGAGCCACAAACCACCGACCCTGCTTGTGTTTCTCATGTGCAACTAACACCTAATGACACTGGTGATCCAGGAAATATCCCAGTCCAAAATAGGATCATACAGATTTAATAGATGGTCCAGCTTTCAACAGCTGACCATCAGAGTCTACGTGTTAATGGTGAACATTACTATAGTGATTTTCCTTTTTACAGGGTATGTAATAAATGCTTTGTTGTGGTGAGGACATCAACACTGAACAGAGATGCTTTATGCAGATAAAAGTGAAGCACCTGATGGTGTGCTGGAAGTTAGGTGAAACAAAACAGGAGTGAAACCATTATAACATCAGATTAAATGGATAACAAGGGTTGTAGTATACAGGCACACTGTTGGTCCATAAGATGTCAGATGATAACACCTCCATCCAACTCCAGTCCTGATGATCAGTTCTGCCCCCTGCCTGATCTAATAGTGTTGAGCATATGTGGACTGGTTTACAGTCATATCAGACCCTTCCTTTGGGGTGTTTAACTTCTGTCTGAGTGTTTTTATAGTTTTAGTTCTTTAAAAAATTACAACAAAGAAAACACAACTCCAACTATTATATAATGGGCCTCATGCAAAAACCGTTCGTACAAACAGATTTATTCTTAAGTTGTGATACGAGTGATTTAGGAGAACTTATCATTCACCAATTTTCTCGTATTCTAAGATTTTTTTCAGATATGAACTAAATTCCCGTGTGGTCCAGACCTGTGGTATATTTTACCAGCAGTCAGTCTGATGTTATCCAGACTGATTTTCTTCACTAATAACTTTATATTTCATTAGTTTGAAGATATTTTGAGTTGAAAATAAATCACACTCCATAATTATGTTGACAATAGGCTATTCTGTTTATATTTTTAAATGTAATAATGTAGACTAACAATATAATTTAAACTGGCCAATAAAGCTGTTATATAACACTACAATATTAATATGAAGATCTCAAACTACAAACCAACTTAAATGATGCATTAATTGAAGTTTAATTTGTTTCTTATATAACGAGGTCAACAGGAAGTGAACATAATCGACAGCTTTATTCAGACATAGATTAGGTTATTTTTTTAATCAAATTTTATTTTGTTCAGATTTATTCAGCACATCAGCTGCTATTTTCTCCAAAGTGCCAGACATATTTTGGAGACATTTTAAAATGCTTTCTTGAACCACATCTGACACCACTTGTGATGGCGGACGACTGGCACATCAGTCTGAGCTGTGGCTCTTCTACTGAATAAATGAAAATTATTTATCACAGTTTTTTTACACTTGAATTAAAAATATTTGACCAAAGAAAAACTGGAGCAGAGAGAGATGAATGTGATTTCTATAGTTATTTCTGTGACTGTATACGACCCACAGGAGACATGACATCAACAGCTTCATCATTTCATCCCTCAGCTTCAGCAGCTCCTTTAATTCCACAGCTGATGCTGCTAAAAATGACAGATT
>JARVJO010000305.1:26165919-26176980 GCA_031762555.1 Cynodonichthys magdalenae
CGTGTTTCCATTAAGCAAATTTATTTTCGAAATTTTAATTTGCGCATTTTCATGGTCAATGGAAACGCGACTTGTGTTGTCCTCTATCTAGGCAGCGTTACCGTTTGGTTTATTTCAAACTATAAAACAGTCTAGAAGACAGACATTTTTATGTTGGATTGTACAGTTCTATGTGTGGTATGTGCCCAAAGGAGAGGTGTTTTATGTTGTTGTCCATGCTGCAGACAAACAACTTGCAGCTGTTAAGATCTCTTCAGGGAGGCTGGTTTTCCTACAATTATAGTTAAAGATAAACACAAAACTGATGATGAATTATGTGACAAAAGGAAAAACTGACCCCTACAGATTTCCTCCTGTTCCCCAACCAATAAAAACAGGAATACTGAGGGACAGCCTACTTCCAAAAGGGGAAGAAGAGAAGGCATGGTCCCCCACCCACATAAAAAGGGAAAAAATAATAAGTAGCAGTGGAATGAGAGTAAAATGCCCCAGTTCTATCCCCCCGCACCACCACCACCACCACCACTCTCACTGTGTCTCAAACACTTTACTCTCTTATTTCATTGGAACTGGACCAAAACGATCACCTACTATAAAAGTAAGTGCAAATCCAGACTCTGATTCAATTATACTGTTGAAATGTGCACACTGAGCTAAGAGTTATCTGATAATATTCATCATTTCCTTCAGCTACTGGAAACCACATCAAAGCTTTTTATCCTTCTGGGATTTCCTTAAAAGTACAATTGTCTGAGTTTTTTATGATCAGGTTTGTTGTTGTGCAAACAATGGTCCACTAGAGGTTGTTCTTAGCCTGTAAAGCCAAATAAAGTCAACTATAAGAAAAGTAACCCAGAAGGAGAACTGTTTGAGCTGAGCAAACAAAATATTAGTTCTTCCCTTTACATTACATAATATAAAAGAGTATAATAGACCTCGTGAGAAATGGAGGAAAACTAGCAAATCAAGACTTTTAAAATCTGTTTTAGTCTAACCTACATGGAAAACATTAGTGACTAATTCACACAGAATATCAACTTTAATTTTGACACGCTTAGTTTAAAAGTAAATGAAAGACTTACACACGTGGACAAAATTGTTGGTACCCCGAAAATATTGTGACCAAAGTGTCCTGTTAAGTCAAGGTGTGTCCACTAATTATCATCTCAGGTGTCTACAGTCTTGTACTCAGTCAGTGGGTCTGTATATAGAGCTACAGATACTCACTGTGATGTTTGGAGACATGGTGTGGACCACACTCAACATGACCAGAGGAAGACAAGGAAAAAGTTCTCTCAGGAGATTAAAAAGAAAATTATTGCTGGGTTGCAGATGACGTAGTATCGATGTCATGAACTGCAGACGGGGGCAGGAAGTAAAAACAGCCCCGTTTCTTTCTGTTGATTCAGCATCAAAATGCCTAAATTCTGTGGCGTGTACGGTTGTTACAGCCACTCTAATCGGGAGAAATATAACAGTTTTTCATGTTCCAAAAGCAGTGTTTCACAAAGGAATTAATAGTAAAATACTTACAGAAAAAAGAAGACAAAAGTGGATCAACAATCTATGGCTAAAAGCAGAAGGTGCGGAAACGAACAATGCAAGAGTTTGCAGCGACCACTTTCTAACAGGTGAGGATCGTATGGTTTAAGTCATATTTTCAGATATTTTCCTGGATAGATATTTAAATTTGGGTTTACAGATACTGAATAAATTATTTACAACTAAATCCAAGTACATAGAGATAACAGGGGTTAACTCGTTAGCGTTAGCGTTAGCAATAGCATGGTTATCATAGGCTAATTACTTAAAATAGCACAAGTCACTCCTCACCCGGGTAGAAACAAGTTGACAAACATTTTAAGCTTCTTTGGATCCTAAATGTTTGACCCAACCTGAAACTAAATAATTGTAGCTTTGAGGCTTATGATAGCTTTCATCTGGCTCGTTATAGAAAACAAGGTCTGCAGCTCCAGATAGTAGTTTCAATAGCCTCGACGTGGGTAAATCCTACAGATTATATGATGAGTCTTTTTTCACTAAGACAATATGGATCATATCCTAAATGTACGCATATTTTTGGGGGGATATCTCATATGTGCCAGCCTATTTAGGGCATTAGTGTACACAATGTGATTCATTTCCCTGTGTTTTCAACCAGAGCAAATCATTTCCTGCCCCCCATCTGACATTCGCGCATCCTCCGTGTCACATGACTGCAACTCAGCAATAGACAAGCATGTTAAAGGTAAAGGTTATAAGACCATCTCCAGGCAGCTTGGTGTTCCTGTGACTACAGCTGCACAGATTATTCAGAAATTTAAGATCCATGGCACTGTAGCCAACCTCCCTGGACATGGCTGCAGGAGGGAAACTGATGACAAATCAAAGAGACAGATAATATGAATGGTAACAAAAGAGCCCAGAAAAACTTCTAAAGAGATTAAAGGTAAACTTCAAGCTCAAGGAACATCAGTGTCAGATCGCACCATCCATCCTTGTTTGAACCAAAGTGGACTTAATGGGAGACGACCAAGGAGGACACCAAATCATAAAAAAGCCCGACTGGAATTTACCAAACTACATGTTGACAAGTAGACATGTAGACAGATGAGACAAAAACGTAACTTTTTGCAGGGCACATCAGCTTTATGTTCACAGACAGAAAAAGGAAGTTAGAAACACCCAAGAACGGCTAAGAAGAAAACATTGGACTATTATGAAGTGGCCTTCTATGAGCCCTGATCCTATTAAGCATCTTTAGAAGAAGCTGGAAAAGGCTCCTTCAAACGTGCAACAACTGGAGCAGCTTGCTCACGAGGAGTGGACCAAAATATCTGCTGACAGGTGAAGATGTCTCATTGACAGTTACAGGAATAATTTGATTGCAGTGATAGCCTCTAAAGGTTGTGCAACAAAATATTAAGTTGACTGTACCATAATTTCTGTCCAGGCCTGTTTCATGAGTTTTATTTTATTTTTTTATTCTGTTGAAGCCTGGCTGAAAAGCAATGTCTGACTTTCATTTGTTCATTTTCATAGAGTTTGTATTTATTATAACTTTTATCGGATTCTAGTTATTTCTATGGCCATTGTGGGTTTTTCTTTCATCAAACGAGGGGTATCAACCTTTTTGTCCATGTATGTACTTAAATCCATCATCAGGTAGTTTTGATTCATAACAATGCAAGAGTCCAAGGTGGAAAATAACATTTTAAAATAGTCTTTAAGGCTTTTTGTATGAATTAAATGTTTTTATTTTCTTTTGAAGTCCTGTGAACTGGAAACACACCGTCTCAGCTGCTGAAGTGTTAAATTATTGAGTTAGTGGAAACAGGAGTTTTTCAAGTGCCAATCATAAAACTTCCCCAGCAGGAGTCCACCATGTCACGTTCCTGATGTCTCACTTTACACACGTTGCTTCATCTGAACAAACCACGACCATTAAAGCAACCACAGGTGTGACCAACGTTCACTTTAAAGGAAGAATTTACCCACTGACTTCAACATTCAACATTTTCCTAAATTCTACTCTTATTTTCTAAATTATTTCCGTTTCATTTCAGTAGTTTGTCTCCCTGCTACATGTCTTCATCCACTTCCACCCTCAGAGTGCTTCATCGTCTTTTCCTGCCTCAGCTGGACGTCACAGGGAGTTTCTGTCTGAGGCGTCGCTCTGGCTCCTGGCCCTGACTCTGCTACCAGAGTCCTGTGAGGCTGACAGCACTGCCTCCATTTGTCCAGAGATATTTCAGCCTTCCCACAATCTTCACACTAATGAGTCTTACTCTATTTTGTGACAGACAGTCACCAGTATCCATGTTCCTGACTGTCACAGAAGATTCAAATGTGTACAGATTTGAGCACACTTTTATAAAGATTTGGGCGGCCGTGGCTGAGTGCTGGCAGTCGTCCTACAATGAGTTGGAGGTTTGATTCCACTACTATTCAGTCACATGTCAAAGTGTCCTTGGGCAAGACACTGATAGGACATTCTGATGTGTGTCTCATCAGTTTATCAATGTGATCTAAAAGCACTGATTAGTCTCTATAGAATGATTTATCTAGATTAGCTTTGTAAAAATGTAGTAGAGTGCTGAATTTAATTTAATTGATGATTGTAAAGAGCTTTGAGTATCCTGGTTGGATAGAGAGGCGCCAGTCCATTTACTGTTTTAATAACTTAAAGACAGTTTTCTTTTTTCCATCCTTAACAAAATGAAGGTCATCACTTTCTGTTTAAAACTAAAATGAAAATTTAAAACCAAACATGTTTTAAAGGTAGGTGTAGCTGAGTCGATCAAAGATTACAGGAATGGGCTGTAAAATCTATTAAATTTAGACAAGTTACCACATTTGTTCCAGCAAATCCCATCAGATGATACACACCAACCAAAAATATTTGTCACATGAATTTAATTAGAAACTCAAACTAAATCCAAGAAATAAAACCACAAAGCACTAGACCAAAATTAAATTATTATTATCATCATATTAGTCATAGTAAATAGTTAAACTGTTAAGCTGCAATTATTTGTATTTTTTTATTTTATTTTATACAGAAGCTATGAGCAGATGTTTTCTGCATACCATTTTTTCCCATGGTTTTCTTGTGATAACGGCATAAACATGTCATTATCACAAAATAACAATGACCATTTTCTCAAGATGATGAGTTAATTTCCTGGTAGTTTTCTCAAGATAAGGAGTTTTCCTCTTCTGCATCATTCAGTAACCATGGAGACGGCCTGGTCCCCTCAGCTGGTCACTGATGAAGTTTATTATTTCAGCAGGATCACTGAAGTGAAAATGATCTGCAGTCGGGCCAGCCGTCTCCTTACATGACGAGGGCTGATATGAAAGTTATGTGTACAAGAAACAAACTGCAATTTCAGCCTGTGATCAATGTGTTGATCAATGCCAGGTTCTCCATAATCTGACATTTTCAGCTTGAGTTTGTTCTTGGCAAGGTCAGAACACTGAGAAACTGATTATGAGCATCAAGAAAAAAAATTATCTCGTTATCTCGTGAAAACAATTAATGTCTTCTCATGACAATGGAAACCATTAACTTATCTTGAGAAAACAATGGAAAAAAATAAAGCACTTGACTTCAGTAATTGTATTTATTTATTTACTTATTGGTTTTTTGGATCACACAGGACCAGCTGAACATATTTTTCATTTGCATTAAATAAGAAACAATAAGATTTTGTATAATTTATAAAATTGTGTTGTTTGTTGCGGGCCACTCTGATATTAAAGCAGTTTTTACAGTCATATAATTAACCAAAACATATTTTTGATCTTGTTTTGAAACTAGAACTAAGCAAGAGCAGAACAGGTTGAAATATTATTCTTGTTAGCCTGGAAATGTTCCCTTATTTAAAGAAGTCTTACCAGGTGTAATTGTCTTTCTGCAGATTATTTAATTTAATTTGAGAAGATTCAGACTATAATCTAGTATAATTTCATTTTGGTGGCTAATTGTTGCACTGTAAACTGTCTACAGAGACTAACACTCTTCTCGTCCCATCAGTGTGTTGTTGTGCATGTTAGTAACATGATTTCATGATGCATCATATCAATAAAACAGTATAATGATGTGATGCATTTTCATTTTGAAATAAAAGGTTATACTGATGTTACTGTGACTGGTATAACAAGCTCAAAAAAGCAAACAAAATATATGTAGAGTTGTTTTCACCAGTTTACAGCCTGTTTGAACTGTTATATCATATTATTGTTGGTCTCTCTGGACTTTCAGGCAACCAATATAAAATGCACTAAGGGTCGGGACGTTGCTTCACCAACTTTCTAAGCTTTGCTGCACATAAACATACAGCACCAGCTGTAACAGCTTGGTAAGAGTTACATGTAAAATATTACATAGAATTCATTTACAGATCATTTTACAATAAATGCCTCTCTTCAACACGTCACAAACAAGACAACAACAAAAGTGTCTGAGAACAACTGAGTCCAACACAACAGAGTTCAGCAGTGTCAGAGAGCAGCTACAGCTCTGCAGGAAGGCCAGTGTTACCAGTGATTTGAACAGTGAAAAAAGAAAACAAACACTGAATGTATTTTTCCAGGGTTTCCGTTTGACCTGTGACCTGAGGGACAGTGGAAACACCCCTCAGAGACCCAGGGATCAGTGGGCACACAAAAGCATGGGAGGACTTGTTTACTTTTGTAACAGTGTGTCATCTGAGAAACATCTTTATCTGCAAAAACAGAACAAGTCTTCTAGAAAACATCAGCCTTTTAAAGTTTTCTTTTTTTGAAGCAGAGGAGTTATTTCCATTTAGGGTAGTTTTTAATGAACTACATTTCTGTCAACAGAGAAGGTATTTGCGGCTGCTAACAAGCTTTACTCCCTCATCTTTGGGATCTCAAGTCAAAATAGATTTAGTGCTCCACTAACAGAGGAGAATGTAACAAGTTAGTCTTTGAGGGAAGCCTGCAGTCCCACGAGTCTGGAAAGAGTGGGAAACAAATCTTAGCATGCAGTGCCACAGCCGTGTGTGACACACACACTCTGACACACGTCAGCTGTGTGGTGACCTGCCGTGACTTTCCTCAGCTGTGTGGTGACCGTCAAGACGAGCAGCTCCAGTTGCTGGGAATACCAATGACTTGCAATAAACTCATAGCCTGTCTGTGATCAAAAATGACAGGGTTTTCACACACATCATCACTACCAACAGCCGATCAAGATATTTATATTAAGAGTCACTTCAAATGTACTGAGCAGGAAGTCTAGTTGGCAATGAGGGAGAAATGTTTCCACTACTGAGGCTTCAGGAGGAATCTGGACAGTGTTCAATGTGCATAAAACTACTGTGGCAATCAAAAAGTTATTGTCTTTTCTAAACAAAGTCTTCTTTCTTAGCGGACACAGACATTTCTAAATAATCCAGCCATCATGAAACAGACGGGATTTCACTTACAGTAAAACTGACATCCAATGAGTGTCTTCTCATTTTTCAATTACCGTAATTATTAATGTATAAAATGATCTCATGTATAATATGACCCCCCCTCCACATACACACCTTTTTTTTTTAGCTTAAAAAGCATAAAAAATAAATCCTCATAATACCTCTAATTTTCTCAGGATTTTTCAGCCTTTGTAGTCTTTATACATATCAGTAAAAATGATCCTTTGACTGATTTGGTATCAGTTTTTATATTTAATTTTAACATGTGTACTAAAAATGTAGAACAGTAACTACAACAAAAACTATGATGCTCATTTGTTAACTGACGTGATATAAATGGTAAATGGTTTGAACTTATATAGCACCTTATCAAGTCCACATGAACCCCAAGGTGCTTTACACTACAGGCATTCACCCATTCACACACTGGTGGTGGTAAGCTCCAGCCACAGCTGCCCTCAACCACCATCAGCAGGCAAGGTGGGTGAAGTGTCTTGCCCAAGGACACAACTGAGACAGCTGGAATGGGGATTAAACCGGTGACCTTACAGTTCCTGGATGACTCCCCTAACTACTCCGCTACAGCCGCACATATAACAAACAGATATGTGGCTCTAACAAGTGTGGATGGAGCTGAATCAAAAACCTTTAAAATCAGGCTCACCGTCATCTATATCAGGGGTTCTCAAACTTTTTAGGTCTGGGGACCCCTTACAAGGGCAAATAAATTCCAGGGACCCCCTCATAAACCCCATGCTGCATCATTTTAACCCCTAAATGCCATGGAAATATATTTTTTTATTTAGTTTATTTTGTTTGTTTTATCAGTTCATTGTTTCCCATGCATTTTTAAAAATAAAAAACAAAATTGACAATTTAGTGAAATTTTTTGAGGACCCCCAAGATATCTCTCGCGGACCCCTGGGGGTCCTGGGACCCCAGTTTGAGAACCTCTGATCTATATCACCCGAAAGTTTCTGGTATTCTTCCTCTGTAATGAAGGCATCAGTAATCACACTCAGAAATCTCATCCTCTGTGACTCGTGAGCGCCCCCTCTGGTGGGGAAACCTACTTCTGCACAACACCGGTAGACAGCAGCCATTACAGTCACTTGTTTGTTGTTGTTGTTCCAGGAGTGGTACAGTCGCACAATAATGTCATCTGTTCGGTATCAATACTAAGATGCAGGACTGCTTTTTTAATTTTTATTTTCACATCATGTCACCTGCCTGGCTCTGTTACTACCTCACTCTGAGGCACGAAGGAGTGTCAGAGGTAAGCTTGATTTAACTGCTTTTTACGACGTGGTCTCATTTCTGGACTCAGTCATTTTGCGAATAAGGCTGATATTTTAGTTGAAATACACAAGCAAAAATATTGGTCCGTGTATAGTACTACCCCTCAACTTTGTGGATAATTTTATGGATTTAAGTTTTCATATTTACTTGCATAAATATGGCAACTCAGCCTGTACTAAGAGCCCTTTTAATTTTGCATACTGTGTGAACATTGGTCAGCGTTTACAGTGAGGAGATGGATAAGTGTTTGTCTGTAAAAGGTGCTCTTTTTATCTTCTGCTTTGCATCACCAACTCTAAAACAGACACACAAGAGAAACACAAATGCTATATGTCTGAGCTCAAACTGCCAGTTCTCACTTCCAGCCTCAACATTCACACAAACAGGATAATGTCACACCAAGTAGTTAAAACAAATAAAATGTTTAAACTTAGAAACACATTTAAACAGACTTGTTTGGAAAAGAAAAAGTCAAAGATGAATTGTTTCCAGTTCACATGCTTAGTTTTGGTCCCAGTATTTAAATTTTAGCATAAAATCTTTAGCATTTTTGATTTACTTAAACAATGGTCCCAACTCTAAGCATGTGTTGAAAAAGTTACAAGTAACATTTTTACAGTAGAGAATGTTGGACTATTTTCATTTGTTTGGAGGGAGTACTTCAGAAAGGACCTTTCCATCTACAGTAGTATACTGCTGCAGTAACACACACAAATGTCTAGTCAGTTGTAGCATTCCCCTTAAAGATGTTTTTGCTTTCTTTTTTTTTTCACAGCTCACTGAAGCCTTGAAGCTAAAAACCCAGACCAATGCCAGACTTCATAAAGCACCACAGCCCTGCCCTGCAGTACACAGTGGAAACAAAAAGTCTTTGTCTCAGACAAAAACCAGGTGTTAGAACCTCAGTAACTTCCACACAAATGAGTTTTCCACTCTCCCTTCTTCCTCTACAACCACAAACCATGTGTTCCAACCCTCGTAAAATCAGCAAGAAGCTCAAACACTGTTTGGATACCAAAGGATTTCTTGCTGTACTGTTCAAACCTGTTATGAAGTGTGACCACAGCTGCAATTCAATGGGTTGTTTCAGCAGGGCTTATGTAGATAAAAGTATCAAATCTTCAATTTAGCAAACATAATCTAGAAAAATACTGTTTTACACAATGTTGTCTGGTTTACTAAGGTGCAGACAGGATAATGACTAAAACAGCAAATCTGAATTTAGTATAAGATTGGAAAATATAACATTAATCAGCTACAAAAATGGAAGATAAGATAACTAACTACAAAACACACAAGAGTCAATGTATTAGTTATAAATACAAATGTCAAGACAATTAGTGGGACTTTGGGCAGAACAATGCACTATATAGAAATGAAAAGTACACATTGACAAAATGCTGACATTTTGAAATGTCCAAACTGTTTTACCAGTTTTGTTGAAGCAATGTTTAAACCTGCAAGGTCATTGTCTCTGCTTTGGCAGGCGTTCCTTTCACTCTTCCCTTTTTACAAGAACAGAGAAGGTCAGACTGTAAAAACCATCAGGGCACCCATGTTTTCTAAACTTCTTTGCAGCTAAAACTAACTTTTTTTTCAACCAGCGAGACAATCAGGTGAACAGTTGTAGTTTTACCAACATTTGCTTTTTCTGGTTTTCTAGTTAATGAGTCTGAAAATGCCCAACAATCAAGATCACTTCATAAAACACAATGCAGTACTACATAGAAACTAATACAATGTATGTCTATTTTTAGCATCATACCGTGTACTGAGAAAACCTTTCTGAGAACTTCTGACTTAGTTCTTTATGTTTACAGTTTTCTACCAGTCATAAAACACCAGAGCTTCAGGAATAGAAAATGTCAGCTTTGTGTTTGACAAGCAGACAGATTTTAGGAACATCCACTCACTTTTATCTGCCTTAAAAGGTTCTTAAATGAATCTAGACATTCTTACTTAGATAGTGGACCCTATGACCTGAACTGTGTCAGAGCTGATCCATCACAGGCTGCAGGATAAGAACACAGTGAGTGGATGAACAAATGAATTAACTATTTAATGAATTTACATACTTTCTTTTCAGCAGCCACTGTGGTGTTGCTGCAGTTGGAAATTAAACCTGACAGTTAGTGGAAATGCAAATCCATAAAAAAGGCAGTGATAATACTTTCTATCACATCAGAGCATTAGAATAAATGACTCTTAACCACCAGACAGGCTGTAAGTGTCTTTTACCTTCTACTCTACACCGTGTTGCTAATTAATGTCAATGTTTAATTATAAAAGAGACAACTGTTAAAACTAGAATATCACTGACTGATGCAGAAGACGGTACAGTAATACAAAAAAGAAAACTAGTGCACCATGACCAGAGTTAGCTGAATGATGACAGGAAGTCTTTCCCATCAAACTGAAAGAGAAAGTTGAAAAGAGAACTCAGGTCAAGGATTTTGTTCTCTCATCACGGCACAAGGACGTAAGTTGATGAAGCTTTACTGCTTTTCAAAACTCTCCAAGCAAGATTGTTAAATGACCAGTAAATATATCTCAGCCTCTGGCAGTCAGCCATTACAAAACAAAAAATACATGAGAAAGGGCAGCAGCAGAGAACATGTCATCTCTCAAGAGTCTGTCACCTTTCAGAGAGGTAACCTTTCTACCACTCTTTGATAACAGCTTCCTTCTCACTTTTATTCAGATGACACCTGTAACGTGTTATTTTCAATAATAAAATTAAGAAAATTCATCAGCAACTTTGTCCTGCCTCTCCTCTTTCTTCCTCCTTTGAACCTTCTCCACTCAGTCAGCCCTT
>JARVJO010000305.1:26177080-26187238 GCA_031762555.1 Cynodonichthys magdalenae
CTTCCATTTATCTCCAAAATTCTAGAAAAAACAGTTGCCTCTCAACTCCATCTCTATTTAACCAAAAACAGTCTATATGAACAGTTCCAGTCTGGTTTTCACCCCGGTCACAGTACAGAATCTGCTCTCCTCAGGATCACAAACACTCTTCTCATGGCAGCTGATTCTGGTTTACTCTCTATTCTCATCCTTCTTGATCTTACTGCAGCTTTTGATACCATCTCCCGCAGCATCCTTCTCCACAGACTTTCATCAATTGGCATTACACATACACCCCTCACTTGGTTTCAGTCATACCTCTCTGGCCACACTCAGTTCATCCAACTTAAGTCATTCAGATCCTCTCTCGTGATTTCAGGTGTGCCCCAGGGCTCTGCCCTGGGGCCCCTTCTTTTCATCATCTACCTTCTCCCCTTTGGTAATATCTTCAGTAAATTTAACATCCATTTTCATTGCTTTGCTGATGACACCCAGCTCTTCTTATCCACTGCACCCAATTCTTCACTTCCACCTTCCTCTCCACTTCCTGTTTAGCTGAAATAAAATCTTGGTTCACATCTAACTTCCTTAAATGAAACGGTGATAAAACAGAGTTTCTATTCATTGGCACTAAATCCACTAACAGTTTCTCCCTCGCCATTGACAGCTCCTTGGTTTCTCCCTCCCCTCAGGTCAGGAGTCTGGGTGTCATTCTTGACAGCTCTCTCTCTTTTCACTCTCACATCAATAATATTACCCGGTCTGCTTATTTTCAACTTCAAAACATCAACCAACTCTGTCCATCCTTCTCCCCGCACTCTGCTCCCATCCTGGTCCATAGTCTGGTCACTTCTCGAATCCATTACCGTAACTCTCTCCTCTTTGGTCCGCCTCACAAATCACTCTGTAAACTTCAAATGGTTCAAAATTCAGCTGCCCGCATCATCACCAAAACCACTTCATCTCACCACATCACCCCAGTTTTACAACAACTTCACTGGCTTCCAGTCATATTCAGAATTCAATTTATATCCTGCTGTTCACATTCAAGGCCGTCCACAACCTCGTCCCTCCTTATTGGTCTGATCTCTTACACATCACCACACATTCACGCTCCCTCTCTCGTTCTTCCATCCACCTTAACCTCTTGTCTCTTGCCTCGTCTGCCTCAGCACCATGGGAAACAGAATCTTTTCTTACTCTGCTCCCCAGACATCCATAATATTGACTCTCTTCTTACCTTCAAAGCACAACTCAAAACTCATCTGTTCAAGTTAGCCTTTAAACTTTAATTTCTTTGTTATTTTTCTTTTGATTTTAGTGTTTTTATAGCCATTTTATTGTTTAATTTTGTGTTTTTAATGTTGTAAAGTGTCCTTGGGTGTCTTGAAAGGCGCTAACAAATAAAATGCATTATTATTATGCGTGTTTTATTATGTGTACAGCACTTTGGTTCTATCGGTGTTTAAAGTGCTTTATAAATAAAGATAGTATGGTATTATTTATAAAAGATCAGTCACTTATTAGAGATTCTATTTTATATAAAATAATCAAACCTAGACTCTTGTTAAAATCCATGATCCCTATTACACACTTAGTTGTCAATGTTCTTTGAAAAGCCCTGACTCATCACATAAGTGTGACACTTTCTAACTGCAGCACACAGTCAGTAACATGCTGGAAATAAATACAACAGTAGTCATTCATAAAAAAAGCTCTGCTGTAAGTCTGCTGCAGGCTATATGGTAATGCAAGTCATTATGGTCTCTGATTCTGATTTTGATGATAAATGGACTGTACTTATATAGTTCCTTTCTATCCAACCAGGATACGCAAAGCTCTTCACTACAATCTGTGTCCTCATTCATCCATTCACACAGCACTCTATTAGATCTCCTACAAAGCTAACATGTACAATCATCTATGGAGACTAAATCAGTGCCAATCACATTCATACACTGATGGGACACATCAGGCATATTAGGGGTGAAATGTCTTGCCCAAGACAGTTGGAACAGGGGATTGAACTGACAACCTACTGGTTCCATTACATTTTTACTCCTCATACACTGGTTTGTTGTTTTCACATCAAAACTATGCTTTGAATATGATTTCTTCAGGCAAGACAAATAGAATTAACTGAGAATTTAATCCCCCACAGCAGACAACCTTGCCTGCCAAAAATAACAGCTTAATTGGAGGACTCAACAATGCTGCAGCTATATTTAGGTAAAATTTAAATGCCAGCTGTGACTGTGCACACAGTTCTCTGACATGACCAAGGCAATCCCCCACTAAAGCAGCCCAGTAACTTTACCATAAGCTGCTGGTACAAATTGTAATAGAGGACAGTGAGAAGACAGCCAAGCATTTACCAACTCAGAGCAGCTACTGAGACAGCATGGAGTAACCTTAGAGGAGACAGACTGAGTCACTGTAACTGGACTTTGACTCATATATAAAATATCTTTGATATCAAAACCAGCAGAATATTTGCTTCTGACTTTTGTACATTTTCAGTACAGTACTACTGTAAAATCCAAAGCCTACTTTTACAAGCTGAATAACATTGTTACTAGATTACAACTAGGAATGCCATCTCTGAAAGTACAACACATCAAACCCTGAAGCAGATGAGTTGCAGCAGCAGAAAACCAAGCAGTATGTCAATCCTGTATGACCAGAAAACTGAGGCGACAATTCACATAGGCTTTGTCAACTCACACTTCCAGGAGAACTTTAACTACATTCCAGCCAAGGCAGGGGACACTGAGTCTAAGTGGGCCATGTTCTGTGCCTCAATTGTCGAGGCAGCTGCCATTAGCTGTGTCTGCAAGATTGTTGGTGCTTCTTGCGGCAGCCATCCTCAAACTTGGTGGTGGACACCCTATGTTAGAGTTTTTATATCTTTTGCAAAAGGGGAGCTCGTGGGAACTACGTATTGCTGAGTTCTGTCGACCTCTCCTTTTGCAAAAGAGTTGTCTGAAAACTTATTCCTTTGTCTCTGGTTCTATTTATTTAAGGTGTATCATTAAAATACCTATCACCCTAGGTGAGGGAGGATGTCAAGCTGAAGAAGGAGTCCTATCGGGCCTTCTTGGATGATACGACTCCAGAGGCAAGGAGTATCGGCAGGCCAAGCCGGCCGCAGCCTTGGCTATTGTTGAGGCGCAAATTCAGATGGGGGAGGATTTCTTTGAGGCCTTGGATAAGGAATCTCGATTGGCTTCGAGGAGATTCTGGCAAACCATCTGGCAGCTGAGGTGGGGAAAGCAGCTCTCTACTAACACTGTGCTGTTCACCTCAACCAGTGATTTCATCAGGAGGTGGACGAATACTTCTCACACCTTCTCAATCCCACCGGCACATCTTCCATGGAGGAAGATGAATCTTAGACTTATGGATATGGAGGAAGCAAAGTCTGAGGACTTTGGGGTATGTCTGTCCATAACTGGGGCGGAGGTTGCCATGGTAGTTAAAAAGCTCCACAGTGGCAGGGCTCCAGGGTGGACAAGCTCCACCCTAATTTCTTTAAGGCTCTGAATGGGACGGTCTCGGTTGACGTGCCTTTGCAACATCTCGTGGACATTGAGGGTAGTGCCACTGGATTGGCAGACTGGGGTGGTTTCAAAAAGGGCTGGCTGTTGTCACTGATTCTGTTTACAATTTTAATGGACAGGATTTCTTGGTGCATCCAGGGGTGGAGGGAGTCTGGTTAGGAGACCTCATGATTCCATCACTGCTATTTGTAGATGATGTGGTCCTGTTGGCATATTTATGCCATGATCTTTAGTAAGGAAAAGCTCTTCGTTTACCGGTCATTATGGTCATGAACTTTGGGTTCCGCTGGGTACCTGGACTGTCTCTTAAAGATAGAGTGTGGAGCCAATGCTCATCCATATCAAGAGGAGCCAGTTGAGGTGGTTCAGGCATCTGGTGAGGATGCCTCCTGGACCCTGCTTCAGGCACATTCTACTGGGAGGAGACCCAGAGGAAGACCCAGGAAATGCTGGAGAGACTATGTCTCTTTTCAGGCCTGAGAACGCCTTGGAATCCTCCCAGAAGAGTTGGAAGAGGTGGCTGGGGAAAGAAAGGTCTGGGACCCTCTACTCAAGCTACTGTCCCCCGAGACCTGACTCTGGAACAAGCAAAAGGTAATGAATGGATGTTTAGAACCTTAGTTTATTGTATTTTTAAAAAGAAGACATATTAATTTTTTAAATCCTTCGTTTGCACATATAGATCATTCACTTGGGCACTATAAAAAGTGGAACTGCAATGCTTTGTTCTGAACTCCACAAGCCCTTCTATCACCCCTCTAAGGTGTGTCTGAGGTTTGTGTTTTGAGGCTGTCTCAATCCGAACGAGGCACTTCACACACCGCCCCCCTCCAGCTTCCAGAGCGGTCAAATGGTGTCAACAACAGAACACTTGTCCAACCAGCCTTACATGATGGAGACAGAGTCTGATCCAGAGTGAGAGGAGAGTGAAGACGACAAAATTGTAGTTGGTAAGTCTACATATTATTTGGCAGTTCCATCACAAATAATTTGACTTAATAGTTAAAACAAAACATTACAGAAAATAGAGAAAACTGAATGGGTGGCAAAATATGACCCAAACAGAACACAAAGATATCTAAACAGAACCGCAAGAGACCAAACTTAAGTCTTCTGCACTCCTAGAGATTCTAAGTACACAACAAAATGAATTTCAAAAGGTGGATTTTGCTTGACATGTCCACTTTAAGCTAACGCTTCTATATAAGCACACAAGACAAAATGAAACGTTCATACCCTGATTAGGGTTTTAAGATCAACACCCATCATTTTTTACTTTGTATTACATATCCTGCAAAGGATGATAAAAATAATAAATAAATACTTATGTTTTGTGGTACAAAAGTAATGCAAACTGGTTTTAAAATCACAATTACAATTTCAAGCTGTTCTATGGCAGCTTCGGAAACAACCCCTATGCTTCAGTATTTGTGGGCGATGTCAAGTCAGGGGTCAGGTCATACAAGACCCCCGAGATTTCTATTGCCCAAAGCTGGAGGCAGCTACAAAGACAGGCAGTCTTAAGGAGAAAACACCTCCATCTGCTCTCACCGTCAGCCCCGCTGAGCAAACAACCAACCCTACCTCATTTCTGACTGTGGCCCAAAGTTATTTGTACCAAAAAATCTACAGAAACAAGGACTTGGAAGTTGAAGAAAGTCTGAAGGTGATTGAGACAAAAGCAAGAATGAGTAATGGCATTTGTGACATTTAGCAATTTGGATTTTATAGTTAGGGTGTAGTGTGTAGTCAGTTTTAGTAAGTTTGAGTCAAAACTATCGAGCTATCGAGTCAAAACTTTCTCAGACAAAAGATATAAGTCTTTTCATCTTTTCAGAGATGAAAAAGAAAAACAGAATCTGAAACAGACTGAGGACTTTGATAAGGAAGTGGAAATTCCATTATTTATTTTGGAAGAGGAAAGAGAAGAAGAGCCCACTGAGCGCCACACTCCTGCCTGTGCCCAATCCCTGGCATGACGTCGTCAGCCTTCGTTAATCATCACTGTGTGTCCGGGTTTCCTCAACGGGTTTCTTTGTTTACATTTTTAACACTTGCGTGGCCCAAATGCAAATCAAACAAACAAAAAAAACATAACCATCATATTCTACAACACTGTTAGGAGCACTTGGAACTGTAGTGGTGGGTGTTGGACTTTAAAATCAATTGTGAAAAATTCTATGTAAAAAAATTTACCACAAATTATTGCCTCCCAGAAAGAAAAAAATAGATAGAAATTAAAGTATTTCCTGTTGTGAATCAGCTGTGTCATTTAAGGCAAATACAGGAACAGCAATTATGCCACTGAGAGGACTGCTCACCAACAAAGAATGCACTTTCAGTTCCAACGCAGGAACACACACTCACCTGGAAGCTGTGTGTTTAATGGAAAGGATATTAACCATCACACAGGCAAATTACTTCTTTGCATGGTAGCATGTTGGAGATACTGTGATACAGCTTTCAACGATCCAGTAAAGGATTACATAATACCAACATGTAGGTTAAACCTGCTGAGTCAAGTCCACTATATATTGACTAAAAGTTGGTCATTAACTTTTTACATGAAACCATATCACTGTGTATAATATAGACAAGGACAGTTATTAAAAACAGTGGTGATATGTACTTCCAAGATAAGAGATGAATATTCAGTTAACCTCGACACATCAGTACTTCTGAGTACTTTAAGAATGTTTACAAAGCAAATTAATTATTTTGCATGAGTATGTACATTTATCAATGTGATCAATTTAACCACACTGCCTGCACCGATGATGAAGTGTTCATTCCTTTACAGCATTTACAGTGAGACAAGTACAGAAGCTGCTAAACCTTTGCAGATATATACATATAAAACATGTTTGGAATAACAGAAACAAAAGTCAGACGGCTCGCACACTGCCTGGGTCACCCATGTGCCTTAATATGGATAACAGGATCTCAGAGAAGCACAGACTGTCAAAGGAGGAGTACATGGAAAATAAACACCTGCCACAGAGGCAGCTTCTGCTTCCCATTACCTCCTGGAACACAAAACAGCATTAGAAACTAATAATGTGACATAATCAAAAAAACTGGGGATTAGGGCTCCACGATATTAGAAAAACCTGCGATGAGCGATAAGAGTTATTGCAATGAAGATAGGACTTGTGATAAATGAACGAATACATATGTAGTGTTGATATCTTTCTGTTCTGGGTTTAAAACAAAAAAAACAACTTATAAAAAACTAATCATTTTCATTCCAGCCTGATTTTTTTTAAATACGAAGAGATCCATCCAACTGACCAAATACATAAAGGGCTCCATTCAATTGGTGAAATACTTCAAGCTTCCATCTGAATGACAAAATGCATAAATGCAAACTTTTAAGTCAATCATTTTTTGCAGTTTATGGAGTTGTTGGGATATGCATATTGCACAGACTATTATCACGATGATGATAAATTTTTGATATATTGTGCAGCTCTACTGGGGATGACTCTGTCAATAGGAATGAACAACTGATAAGTGGTTAAAAATGTAGCATTTTATAAAATGTAGTGTCCACACAAGGACAAAGACAAGCATGAAAACCTGCTGATGTACAAAAAATGCACAAGGGTGATTCAGAAATAGCCCAGCCACTTAGATTTTTATAATTCCTGAGGATTGGGAGGGGGGGTCTAGGGCAAAACATCAGAGAAGCCCTCCCACTTTTTGAAGATTTGTTAGAACCGAAGAGATTAAACACACAGCAGTAGAAACATTAAGCACTGATGAAAGATAAAAGGTAATAAAGTAAGACATGGACAGAGAGAGGGTGTAAACTTTTAAAGAAGCACCTGGAGGATGCTGTTGGTCTCGTGTAAGAAGAAAGTGAAAAGCAAAAGTGAGTTTTAATACATGATCCTGTCATGAATGTGTTCCCTTTTTTAGCTTCATCCCCTATCACTCCACTTTTCTTTCAGTTTCCAGAAAAAAGCAAAGTATAAAGTAATCCATGACTTGTGGCAAGCTTTGGAAGATTTACCAATAACATGATGTTTAAATTTCAGAATTAAAGCACAAGCTCCCTGTGAGGTAGGAATGAATTTCACTGTTGCTCAGCATTAACTGGTAACACCCTTGCAGTGTCAGGATGTAGAATAACAATCAGGAGAGTGCTCAGACTTCAACTAAACCCACTCACATTGAGGTTAGAGATTAGCACAGGGGGCTGGTTGTTACAATCACACATCAAAGCAAAGTCCTCCTGTAAATCCTCTGGACCCCTGCTCTCAGACCACCAGTGTGGGAGAGTGACAGTAAACATGTGCACCAATCGATACAGGACTCTGCAGTGAAGAGATGCATGTGTGACTGCTGCTCTGCTCCACAGACAAATACATTCTCACACACACATCAAAGCAAAGCAAGGTGCGTTGCTAACAGTCACATGTTTGCACCTGTGCAGAGTCAATAACACTAAAAATAGATGAAAGAATTCTACCTCCTGCCACAGAACTCTTTTTTTCAGTCATCACATGGAGTCATGCTCCAGCTGTCATCCCTACTGTGAATACAGATTCCCACCTTTGTATTTCTCTCTGACGTTTTCATAAGCTTGAATGAAGTCCTGCTCCTCAGCGTTTGGAGGCAGGTAGACAGGTTCGTACATGGCCATGCTGCTGCTCGGTTTGTCAGGTCAGCGCTCCTCTGAATATTTGGATGTCTGTTAGTCAGCCTGTGCTCTGGTTACTCTTTCAGCTGTTTGTGAAGCCTCCACAGCTTCCAACTTCACTCCACTGTCCAGAACCAGCCCTCTCTGCTTCCAGCCCCTCCCATAGTCTGACTCAGAAACACAGATATGACTGTGAGGCTCCTCCTCTTAAAGAGACACATGTTACAACAGAGAGGCTCTCGCTCTGCAGCCGAGGAAGCACAGCTGAAGACTGTCTGATAACTCTTCAGCTCAATTAGAGATGAATGAACTGTTCACTGTCAAAAAGAGAAATAAAAAAAGAGCAGTGTTCTTCTGTTAGAGATGCTGGGAACATGTCTGCTGATTGTCAGAATATTTTAAATGAACTACTGGTGTCAAATCAGGTTGTGTCCAGATTTATTCCAAGATTTAAATGTGAAACTGCAAATGTAAAAGAATTTGGTCAACAAATCCTACATCTCACACTTGGTGATAACTGCAGCAAGAAACTTTACTCCTGTCCTTTAGCATTTCAACTCCATCACACAGTACTGTTGTGTATTTATCAGGAAACATGTTGCTATGCATAGAATATAGAGAAATATATTGTACAGTATATTTGTATTAGTAGTTACTCTGGTTGCTGAGAACTAATGTTTAAAAGTCTGTCTGAGTTTTACTGGATTGTGGTTAGGTTGATGCCATTCCCAGATCCCAGATATAACAGCCAAGATAACTGGAACGCAGCATAAGTTCTGTTCTCACAGTACTGACAGGTTCTTCCAGTTTCTGCTGAGCAAGTCACAAATCTGCTCAGAATTTAGGACTTCAACACGTGTAGCTACTTTCACCTAAGTACTCCAGTCCATTCCTCTTTTTATCTATGGTTTAGAACTCATAATTACAATATCCATATTGTACATAAAATACTTTTATTTCTATTAATAATTATTATTTGTAAATTATTTTGTCAGCATGTACTATTACTACAAGTAATGCTAGGAATGTGTGACAACACTTTTAAATGTATACATTTGAGTTAAATGTACATTATATGTGGTTGTGAATACTGATTTTTTATTCCTGTAAGTATAGACATTTATATGAAAACCATATCAAGATATTATCAATGCATTACTAATACAATATTTTAGGATATTACACTTTGTGTAAGAAATCCTATAGATAATGTGTAAGGATAAATAAGTTTATTACTATTTCTTTCTGAACAGATAAAACACTGACATGTTCTTTATTTACTGTTATGGATTTGTATGCAAAATTTATTGTGATCTTCATTTCTGATTTCTACTTTTGTGCCTGCATAATCTTTCTGCATAATCCTTACAAAATACTTTTTTCCCAAAAAACTTTGCGGTTAAAGTAGCCAGCTCAGCTTCTGCATAGTTGTCTTAGCACATTTGAGGAAGAGACAAAATCATTCACAGGGCAAAAGGTTATAATAAAGCAGATGTCCACAGTTAATGCTGCATCAGAGTGTTGCAGGTGCTTCTCGTCTTGGTCAGGTTTGAGCAACACTGATGCTATGAATATATTCAAAGATTTTTGAATGTCCTTGACACCCACCAGGTAGTTAAACCAATGAATATTTAACACATGTCCACCAGCCAGGTCAGTGATTGTTTAGCCAAATTTAAATCATAGTAAAAAATTAAATAAATAAGAAAAATGTATCAGTCAAGAATAGATAAGGCTTCATTTGTCATTTTAATTAGGTCTATCTGCTTGTTCATTTGTTGACATTAATGTAGTCAGTGGCATTAAAGATGAAGTGATCTCTTGTTCAGAGCACTGAGATTCAGCACTATTTCATGCTAGTTTGTAAGCACACACACACACACACACACGCACCCCCCACACATGTTTGTTTCTGAACCCCGTGGGGACCTTCCATTGACTTCCATTCATGTTTTTTAGACTTTATAGCCTAAC
>JARVJO010000305.1:26251118-26264423 GCA_031762555.1 Cynodonichthys magdalenae
TCTGGGGGAATCCCAAGGCGCTCCCAGGCCAGCGTGTCCTGGGCCTTCCCCTGGGCCTCCTCCCAGTGGGACGTGCCTTCTGTTTCATAACTTCATACTGTAAATCGTCTGTTCTTCTGTTGGTGAAGGAGAATTCACCATTAAAAACATCACATTTTCAGTGCAGAAGGTGGTTTTTCACTCATCTGTAATAGTTGTTGGTAAATGACATTTGTGTGAGTTTCTAAAATGTCTCAAAATGTTTGCAGAGGTTTACAAGTCAAAAACACATTCAGCCTTGTCCCTTGATTTTTAAACTTGTCCAATAAACTTGTGCAACAAATTGTTCCTTTAAATAGTCCAAGAGTTGTTGAGCATCTCAAGCCATTTTCAGTTTAGTTTCTTTAAATTCTAGTGCGCAGCGCATCTGAGACTTCAACCCCAAATTCCTGGGTCAAAAAGCCATGCCGTTGATTTAAAAAAAACTGATGTAAACTTCACAGCTGCAAAGGTGGGTACAACGCAGGATTTCTTATTGCCAGTAAACACATGTAAATGAAAGCTAACATAGCAAATATAAAGAAGTTATTCTCTTCTAAACAATACTTAAAGCGACTTTTCCTAACAGTAGTTTTTCAAACTCAATGAAAGTGACTCTACTGGTTTCTATTGGACTTTAGCCCCTCTTAAATCAGCGATTGCATTAGATGTATTTAACATCTTTTATTGTTCACACAACATCTGATATCAGGAAGAATTATTTTGGGTACAGATAATCCACAAGAGGACCCACACTTGTCACACATCTTTTTGCAAACCAGTGAATTTAATGACAGGGGGTGCTGGAAAATCTCTGTGCTGAATTTTCTGAAGGCATCAACATTAAACAGCTGGGTGCTGCAGCGTTATCTCTGTCTCACCCAATACTTTCTTTCCTTAGCTGATGAGACAGAGGAAGGCATCCAGTCTATCAATGCTGATGTTGCTGGAGCAGCCATTAATAAGGCCTTTTTATTGTTTCTAACCTGTTCAGGGCTCTCTAGGGGACAATGCATGCCAAGAACCCAAGCAGTCCAGGCAGTTTTCTAATTTGTAAAGAATGCTGTTTTGTTAAAAAGTTGCAGAGATTATTAAATAAAAAAACATTTAACACAACCCAGTTTGAGACCCTAACTGGTTTTAAGATTTCAAAAGTCCATTTCAATTAGCTTGTCACTATTTTGTTTTAGTACGCTCTTTTATTTTGTCTTCATTTTCAAAAAAGATAGTGTGTGTTATCAGGACTAAACCATTTAAACACAAGACTGTTACAGAGATATTCACTCACACTGTTGGAACAGAGGACACATTGGTGTGAGGTACAGTGGGATTTGAAAAGAAAAAAACGAGCCTCAGTGATCAAGTCAGCAACACCATAGCTTTTGTTAAAGTTTATCTTTTTATGCAATGAGAATGTATTCCCTTTACTTTAAGTTATTGCTTTTTATTATGGACTTTAAAACTCCTGACGATCATTTAGTTGTGGTGGCCTTTTCTCCCTTTAGTTTATTATCACTCCCAACAATTGATTATTTTACAGTGAAGTCTTCTGACTTCTGTGTGACAAACCTGGATTGATGGAGTGTTTCTCCTCCTGTTCAACTTGAGTGTCTCACATTTTTCTTTCTATTTATTTAAACTGTGGAGTGTTGCCTTTTGCTTGCTTTTGCCAAGTGGGGATTTTTCACTAGCAATGAAAAATTAACAAGACATACCTAAGTATGAAGTTGGCTTTTATTAAACAGGCCACCACAGCCGTTCACTGGCCCAGAGATCGTCATGCAAATACAATTACCGTTTTACTCAAGGTTTCTAGCCACCAGAGATGTAACTGAGTTGCTGGAAAAGAAATTGTACTGAGAGGTTTACTACAGCTACATCACCAGGGAAATGTAGCTTTAAGTAAGATGGATGTTGAAAGCCTGATGATAGTTTCTAAAGAAATAAGGAACAATTATTCTGCAACTCATTCTTTACTTTATTCATCAGCACATTTGGGCCTAAAAATACCTCATTTTAATTAGAGGCTCATAAAGTTTCTAAAAAAAGATTAAGCAGTGATATCAGTCATGCAAAAGCTCAAGATAGTTGGAGAGAAATGTCCTAACAAACAAGACAGAGCATTAAGAACTAAATCTGCCATGGAATCACAATTTCCAACCAAGTCGGCAACGACTGCCCTGGTAGTGCTGAAATATGAGAAACTGTCAGAGTTTATTTTAAGTTTATTTACTCTTTCGCCACTTCACTAAGTGACCCTTATATTTGGCTCTCCGAGCCAAAAATGGAGAAAAACTCTCCAGGTTAGAAAATGTTCCTGTATTTGTTAAACAATGGTTTACTTTTCTTTTGTTTGTTTCTTTTTCTTTTCTTTTGTTTGACAAACTGACTAATATTTGCCATTATAATTGCTCCCTTATTTTGTGACTTAAATATTTACAGTTGGTCTATTCTAATGCAAAGTTTATGGGAGATGTTACAGTACATTATGGGGAAAAGATGTTTAGTTAAAAGCATTGCTAACTGAGGCCTTCCTCCTGAAATGGTGTGTTTGGACCATCTGAAAGAAACGGTTTACTTAATAAAAAGACATTTCCTTTAGGTGTTTTTGCGCACAGAGAAATTCCATCGACCTGACAAACATGCTTTGTGCACCACAAAAATCTTTCAAGCTGACAGGAGGAAACAGAGGCGGCCATTGAGGAAACCTGCAGTTCGTACAATGAAGAATTCCACAGAAGAGATGAAGGGAAATGGAAGAGAGGGATGGGAAATACACCTCTGAAAAAGATTTGGCTAGAGCGAGGCCAGCTTGGAAAAACAGTCATATGTCATGGGAGGAAGTACCAGTATGAACCTAAACATCACAAATGTTAAAAACACAAAGGCTGAATGTGAGGAGCAAGGGCTACACAGCGCTGGTGAAGCTGGGAGAGAGCTTCTTGATTGGGATAAGTGTGCTGTTTTCTTTAATGTAAACCACAGCGCAGTGAACGTCAAGTTAAATATGAAAGGATTCATGACTCTCTGACAGAAAGTCTTCATCACACACCTCAACACAGAACTGCTTCTTACCTCTCCTGCAGTGTCTCATGGCCATTTTGCACATTCTGGACTCAGCGATGGTGGGACAGGGTATTGTATCCTTGGGTGGTTTCTTTACGATGTGCCGTGTTCGGGTCTCCAGACCCCACTTATAGCCACAGGTTTTGTTTCTCCTGGTGCAGGCTCCCCATTCACTCCACTGACCCACCTCACAGCCCTCTGAATTGAGAAACAGAGACATGGATGTGCAATGAAACCTCAGAAACTTTAAGACTTCAGGTCCAGCTTTAACACTAGCTGAGAAAGGCTTAAGTCTGAATTAAGTAAACCAACTGAGAAGTAAATATTACAGTTTACAGGTAGAAGGTATTAACCATATAAAAATGTAGATATTGTTTTTTATTTGCATATTTTGTTTAGTTTCACCTACCTCCACACTCCATGGTGTCTTCCAGTGGGGCAAAGCCCTCAGGACACTTATCAAAGCAGCGCCCTTTGTGTAGGTAGAAACCCAGTTTGCACTTGGTGCAAAAGTCTTTGCTAAAGCAAGACTCACAGTTCTCTATCCTGCACCCTAGAGATGAAACAGAGAAAGAAGGAAGTCATGAGAGTCTCTCATCTGGAGTTGATCGAATACTAAAGAGGTTGGGAATGGGGGTTGTTGAAGGGATTATGGTGTCCTTCCCTCAAAGGAAAAAAAACTAGACAATGCTCTACAAATCTTTGCTTACAGAGGGCTCAAATGTTTGTAGGAAAACTTGATCTGCTTGACTTTTTACCTTTTATTTCCATTCATAATATTTTCAGCAATCAAAGTAAGTAAAGCAAAAGCTTGAAAACGAAACATAACGGTGGAGATGGTGAAGAAATAATTGATGCTGACTTTTTTCAGCAGGTTCATCCAAAAAATGTGGATGCAAACATGCAAGCTCACATGTTTCCAACTATGGAGAGCCACAAAAGAAATAATAGAATTATAAAGCTATCTTATCGCTCCACATTGCTCCTATCTGTGTCTTTTTTTCAAAACCAAAAGCTTATTTTGAAGTAAGGGTTTAATTAAACTGTAAGGGACGGCTCATGATTATTAAGCTTGCCAGTCGTGTGGGTCTTTCAGGTTTTGGCTTCAGTTCTGAATAGAGAAGGTGGGTTTGTAACTGGAAGGCAGGACAGAGGCGACAGCATTTGCCAAATAAATCCAGAATGGTTTACTCAGCAAACACAACATTGCAACACAACATTGCACTTATCCTCACACGCCACACCCTGCTGCTGCAACATGTCACCCAGCAGCACGCTTGCAAAGAAAGGCACAGTAATGTGTTATCAAGCTCTCTGCAAATAGCATGTCAAGCAAAACTAAATTACAACAACCACACCAACAGGGCGACGCATAGGCCCACATGATTAGAAGGAGCCTCCCAAGCCATCTAATTTATGTTACTTCACAGAATTTCTATGTGACCCTGTTGCCCAATAACCAACATCTCTCTAACCTGCAGCCTCTGTCTTTCACCGCTGTCAGGGGGGCTTCCCCAGGTAAGATATTATCTGCTCCTTTGACTGTACCTTGCATGGACATGCAACCACTCATTAGCATGTGGACTTCTTTATGTACTTGTTTAAGATACTGTGATTTTCCACATGTGAGAGCGACAAAGGCTGAGGGTTGCTCTTTTATCTGTGACCCTTGCAGGGCTCAGGGAAGGGAAGGTTCTCACAATCACACCCCTTAATTACACCATCTCCAGCTAACCATCAGGCCTCCTCCTCGACATTCCTGCAAAACGAGGGGGTCCCTCCCCGCTTTACTTTGAACCCTAAAGTATGGCTTTTGCCCACTCACTATGGTCTCACGCTTTCCCGACCAGTCTAAACAAACCATGAACACACACATAAGCACACAAACACACACACCAATAAGATATGGTTGAAGATAGAACCACTCTACAATAAAGCTGTGCTCAGTAAAAACCGAGCTGAGAAGGCTATGAATCACTGATCTCCTTAGCAAATTTCCAGCCTTTTAGTATCCGTTATGTGTAATTTTTATGTCTCTGTCTGAATCAAGCGTAATCAGTACCGCTTGTATTCAATACAGTTCGAGTTCAGCATGGGAAGCAAGAAGTAAATCACAAAGCTAACTAAAAAGCACAAAGTGTTCTTTTATAACTCACATTTCCCAGGCCTGTCATCACCTGAGAGACGTTTAGCTCACAAATAAAAAAAAAAAGGAAAAAACTAAAGAGTTAGAGGGAGACTGAAAACATCTGGCAGGACTCTCAAACTCCAGACTTGTTGTGCAATTCTTATTATTGACAGTAAATGTCGACCAATAGCTGTATGAAATATGTGACCCATCACATCAAATCATTAAATAAGTCATATTTGAACAAACTAAACTAAGCACATTTTCAAATTCCTGGATGTTTAACCTACATGTTGACACTTAGATTAGCCTGATATCATGAGTGGTTCCAAAGTTATAGTTTGATTTGTCTTGCTAATCGGGATGACTTCTTGAAAATTGTTCTGAATCCTATTTTTAGTGTATTCTAATGAGGATTTCTTGACATCATCTGAAAGATGAAACCTCAAACCACACATGAATATTGCAATTTTACAGCTAGTTTTGATATAGCTTCACTCACATGCAGGAAAAGTGGCCAAAATTTAGTGATTTTCTGCTCAAAATCATTGTTAGTTGTTGGTACTGCTCAGAATTTTAAAGAATGGAAAACAAAACAACTGGACTTTTATTCAACAGTTTCGACAGCAAAATATAAGTTCAGTTTTTTTTGTTTGTTTTTTTCAGATTCATGAAATGATAGCTCTTCATCAGAGCTAAACAAAAATAAATCTGAAGTTCCTATGTTGAATAGTTTTTGAACTATAGGCGTTTTTGTATGTCCAGACACCAGCTTTTCAAATAGTGCCCCCACTTAAAATATGGGGTCTATCATAAAACAGTTTGCTAGCACAGTGTAGGTGGGCCACATCTAGTATATTCCTACCAAATTTCATGCTGCAAGGTGCAGCTGTTTCTGTGCTATGGTTGACCAAACTCTCAGAAAGAAAAATTAATAAAGAGTATGAAAACAATATGACCCCCGCTCACAGAGGGTCATAATAAATAAATAAATATTTATATATACAGAGAGAGATATCTTGATGTTGTTTGATTCCATTCTTAAATAGGTGTTATGTTAAATTGCCACGGTGAGAGGGATGAGGTGGTTTGATAAGTGAGGCTCTGTGGATGGTAGAATGATGGCATTGAATGCTAGCAGGTCAGAGGTCGTCAGGGTAAAGTGGGTAGGTTGCGATCACCATTCCACTCATTAAATCCTCCTGGTCCTGCTATCAGCCAAAAAGTTATCTGGGACACCAAAGAAGCTCCTACACAAACGATATCAGTTGTGGTCCAGCAGTGCCAAGAGCAGATACAGAGGAACAGGTTCATTACCCCTGAGGGATTAACCTCGAAACCACCTTTAAAGTCTTCATTTAGTTGCCACCAGGAGACTAATGTGAAATAACGAGCTCATCGGATGCCAGTAGAAGTCCTGTGTTTCTGGGACTTAAACATATCATCATTATCTCTCAGCCTGGTTCTGTCCATGAGCTATTATATTATGAATACCAATGGAAAAAGCCCTCTGAAAAGAACAGTTAAAAATGTTGTTGAAGTAGCTGAGCGTACTCAACTTGAAGAAATGTTGTTGTTTCTACCAGTTTCACTGTTGAACCATATAACTTACACTTTTGAAAAATCTTGTTTGATTTTGCATTTGAGCTTTCACATGGCTTGAATGTAAAGTGAAGCTGAGAGATGAATCATAAAGTGTCACTTATGATCTAATGGCACATGCTTGGCAGAGGCTGGTCTCTTATCTGTGGTCTGAACAGGTAACCTGCTGATTCCATCACAAATGCCCAAAGCCTTGTGTCAGCTTCAGTCAGTTACTGCTCCATCACAGGTTGACAGTGACATGTGATCAGTCCATCTGTTGTCATGAATGTTCAGTATGTTAAGTAAAATTGCTAAATTGTTGTGTGAGCATCAATGAATCTCCACAGGAAGCTGTCAGGCCTGTCCTCATTATTCCACTAACACAAGGTTTACCAGTCTCAGCGCGCTACATAAAGAGCGTGCATGCTGTAAAATTACCTGGCACATTGAAGGTGGAAACAGTCCCTGTTTTTCCAGCTTTTGCCTCCAACTGAAGTTGAACAGCTCTGTCCCACTCTCTAGGCCCCATGTTTGGCTGACGTTAAAGCTTTGGCCTGCTCACTGCCACCGAGCCATGTCATGTGGGACTGAGAATGGCAGGAGTTCACGGCAAAGGTTAGAGCTGCCATGTTCTTCCAAACTCTCTCTGGTGTTTTTTTTTTCCACACGAGTGCTATTCTGCTCTAGTATAGAGATAATGAAAGCAAAAGTGGTGTTCCTGTCAATCAGCAGTTTCCCAAGAGAGATGTGTCCTTCTATCTTTTTCACCCATGGAAATACATTCTGTGATATATCCAGCCTTGGTTCTCTGAAAGCTCAGCCAGCTCTAACAGTCCTACATATTCAAACAGGTTAAGCCTCAAATAAGCAATCAAGCATTGACATGTCTTCCATTCACACTATTGTAGAAAAGCGTTCAAAAATGAAAGTCTGAATAATAGCAGGAACCCACTTGGATATCTTTAAAAATCTGTATTCTCACCTGACTTCAATCAGCTTTATACAGCAGTACCCAGCACAGCATTCAGGCCTCAGCGTAAGGCCTTGGGCCATATCTGAAAACACAGAGACTCTCTGCACAACTCAAAACTTCTAAAAACACTTCTTTCTACTCATATAATAATGAATTGACCTCATAATGACCCCTGGAGGTGTTACCTTCTACGTCAGACATTAACGTAACCAACTTTGTTTGTACTACAGCCAGAACACATCAATAACACCAACTCTTATTCTCTGTTTTAAACTTATGGCTGCAATGATTAGAAAGCATAAAAATACAATACTGGGTCTAACATTCAGTTAATCATTTACAAAATTTCCTTCACTATAGTATGGACAATGACATGTTCTTTTGTTTTCAAAGAAAAGACCCAGTTGAAATCTTTCAGGGTATTGCCACCAAAGAGAAGGGCTTGGCTTGTTTAAATCATTGTACTGACTTAAAGTAGACATTTGGTTAGCAGAATTGTGATAATTAAATGTCCCTGAGTAAAGCCTAAAGGAAGCTACTACTTTTTGTTGGCTAGACTGCAATGGAAATTTCCACCAGTTTACCTTTTAGAGGGAGAAAGAAAGCACTTAAATGAGAGAGAGAGATAAAAAGGTAAGTCCTTGCAGGACAGACAGCTGAGACTGGCTGAACCTACTATATGAACTTCGTACTTTATGGTAACTCTTGTTGCATGGTTAGTCATATCCATTAATGCTTAGCTTGAATTCACTCCTGACCCAACAAAATTCAAATAAGTCTAATAGTAATTTATCTTAAAGTCATTTAATGCTTCTCTATGGGGTGCCGTTTGTAAAGAAACTTGTGCGTTAAAATTCCAGCTAAATTTTGTCACATTTAGCTTCAAACACTGTTTGAAAAAGTAGTGTGGATTTTCTAATGTCACCTTTTAACACATTTAAGTAAGTTAAATTTAAATATTAAAGCTAAATGCTAAATTATATCCAAATTATAAATGGTAAATGCTAAATGTAATTGTTAAATGTAAAATGTAAATGCTCAATGTTAAATCTCAATCCTAAATGTTAAATGTAAATGCTAAATGTTAAATCTAAATGCTAAATGTCAATATTAAGTGTTTATTTTGGTACTTCTGGTTACAGGCATGGACATTTGCATATTAGCTAAATATTTAGTTTCAACATTTAGCATTTAACATTTAGAATTTAGATTTAACATCTAGGATTTAATTTTAACATTTAGCATTTAGATTAACCATTTAACATTTACATTTAGCATTTACATTTAACATTTAGTATTTACATTTAGGATTTAAATTTAACATTTATTATTTGGATTTATATTTAGCATTTAGCTTTAACTACTTAAATGTGTTGAAAGGTGACATTAGAAAATCCACACTTCTTTTTCAAACAGTGTTTGAAGCTAAATGTAACAAAATTTAGCTGGTATTTTTACGCACAAGTTGCTTTACAAACAACACCCCATACTTTGCGCTCTAATTTAGAAAAGAAAAAAGGACATGACCTTTGACTATAAACTTCCAACAGAAATGAAGTACATGTCACTATAAAGTGATACCTATTGGACTGTGTTGTGCAAACCGCTCTAGCAGATTATTAGCAATCTGAAGCTGTAATCAAAGTTATTTGACTGGTATCAAACACAAGCTTTTGAAATCTCGGACAAGAAAATGAGCATTTGTGTGAAGCCGTTGTGTGTGAGTAGAGTGTGTGTGTGTACGAGGGGGTGATAACCCATTCCAAGGGAGGAACTTTTGAATGCAGTCTTACTCTCATGCTGACCCTCTAATCACTTCATCTTGTATAGAAGCCAGATCTGATAAATGTCTTTAGGCTCTTAATACCCTCTGCCAGAAAGTGTAGTTGTGATACAGAGTAAAAATATATACACTGGCTTGGACACGTATGTTAAAACTTAAGTATTGTGAGTAAAGCAGGAACATGACTGTACTGTACGCATGTAAATTTGGCAGTAGATAAAGCCATTTACTGTGTGGCATTGCTACAAATCTTCCCCTCAGAACAGCAGGGTGACAACCACAGACACTGGTATGGGGCCTCTTCTGGGCAGATCATACAAACTCCTTGTTCTAACACCAGAGTTACTGATTGTGATTTATATTAATACATCTGTCAGCTGCTGAAAGGAATTACAGCAAAGTAGCCAGGAACATACTATATGATCATGTGGAAAGCTATGCAAGAAACTTATAAACAAACCAGCTATATATCTGTAATGGGTCGAAACAGTGCAGTTCCAGTATCAAACATCTCTTTGGAAGGAAACTGTAAATGGGTTTGAGTTGTAAAGTATTGTGGAAGATGTGGTTTTTCTCGACTCCAATTATTGTGTTTATTATGTTCTCATCAGTGAAAGACAAAAAAACCCCAAAACTCTGAGCTTAAATTCAAAGTTTTGTCACAGATTGTGCTGTCTCTTGAAGTTTTGAGTACTGTATACAATTACTTTAAAACAGATAACTTAATTGCTATTTTTTTGCACAATGGGGTAAAGCTAGATCTGTTAGTCCTAGAGGAGGGCTAAAGGGGACATATGCAAAATTCACTTTTTTAGCCATTAAAGTCGTTTCTTGTGTACATGAAGATACTAGGAATGCAGAAAAGTTGAAAGTCTCCTTCAGTGCTGCGTAGATATCATATTATTTTTGAGTCATATTTTTCAACCGTTCAGTTTTCTCAATTTCTATGATGTTTTCTAAACTATTCTATACTCAAAGTATTTGCGACAGAACTTTTAATAAGGCTTACCAACTACAATTTAGTTGTCTTAAGCCTGTTCCAAAAATTTTACCTGGGGTAAAAGACCAACAAAAGACCACTCTGATCCTATCCCTGCCCTTTCTGTCTCTAAACAGGTACAATAAACCTTATATTGATTTACTGTAGCCTACTGAAGCTTTAGTCATAGCATCTATGCTAGCATCATACAGAGTTCTGCTGCAATCAGTCACACATACGGGGATAATATTACTACTTGCACAAATTCTAAACATCACCATTAAGTTTTTTCTTTAATTAATGCAAAAGAAGTGACTCCAGTGATAAAAATATACATAGACACACACAGAGACACATTAGGTATGGTAAGCACTGTACAGGCTCCTGCATATTCCCTCCGAAGCAGAACAGTTGACGGGCAGTCACGTGACTTTTAGGCATTAGTTTTCACCCACACCTTTCATAGTCCCTGAGACCCCCCCCCCTGTGCTGAGCTCCTCGGAAACCTGTCCTGCTGCGGTATACGTCACTACAGGGGGGTTCCTCCCGCTGGAGTTTAAATGCGGAAAATGAAAGTCCGATGCTCATCACCCGACGTTATTTATCCACAAATCTGTCCCAGTTGAAGCTCCACAGGTTTTATTAGTTAGATTCCTCTGTGCAAAATGTCTCTTTTATCTTCTTTCATGAGTTTTTGGCTGTTTGACTGTCTTTATAAATCGCTGCTTCCTGGTACAACAGTCGGATCTGGAAGCAAGTCGCTTTTTTTTTTTTGAAGCAAGTGGTTGAAGCAAAATGCAGCGTCTGAGCACTTTCAGCGTGAAAAAACACTCCCATGAACTTCTGACCAATCACACAATAAGTTCTTATGTGGAGGGGGGTAAAAAGTTCGACCTGGTAATAGTTGATAGTCATCTACATCATACAATCTAAGCTCTAACAGATCATTTCAGATTTTTGTTAAATCTTTGACATGCAATATAGTGGGTAATATGTACTCCTTAAAGAGTGCTAGTTTTAAATGCCTTTTAAAGTTCAAAGACATGCAGAATTTTGAAACTCAGTTGTCTTGATTGTATTCGTTAGTTCTTGCAGATTCAATGGGAATCTTCTATAAGCTCTGGCTGCCCAAGTTGATGCTTTCTGACTATTCCCAACACAGTCATTCACTTCTATATTTGTTTGTGAGTTTACCTCATTATGTATGGCAAAAGGGAACGTCTCACTTAAGATTCAGGCTGCGTGCAAAAGTTTTTCTTTTCTCACTCTTGTTTTCTTCTACTCATTTACCCATGCAGTCTTAAAAAACAAAACAAAACAACAAATAACAAAAAAACGTCTCGACTGAGATAAGATTACATAGACAAAGTCTGGCCTAATAATAATCAGCTGCTCTTTAAGTGATTTCAGAGGCTGTGTTTGAAGAACTCATGACAACAGAGCCTTAACACCAAGCTCCAGGCCCCTGTGGAAACCAAAAGCACACAGCAGCTCACACTACCGCAGTGCAGAAATGTTCAGTGTCATTTGGTCACTGCTTATTTGGGTCCTTGAATAACAGTTGCCAGTACTAGCTCAAAAACAGTGACTCCTAAACCAAAGACATATCAGTTTATGTAGGCAGTTATGAACTGTTTTACGAAAAATTTGACGTGAAGCACAGCTGAGAGTGAGAGCCAAACAGAGAACTGGATTTGAGAGCAATGACTGAGGCCACACTTACATCAAACTGGGTCTTACTCTGAAATTTGATGCTATGTGACAATACAAGATGTTCTGAAATCACTGTGTATGATGAGGGGTACAGATTAACATACCACTTACCAGATTCTGTTCAATTCAAAATTCAATCAGGAGAGAGTTAAGAGTTATAATTTTAAGGTAAGAAAATAAGATATCTTTATTTATTTCTTACCAGAGAACACAAAGTCTTGTTCTTCCAAACATCTCAGTTGATAAACAGGATAACATGCCTTCAGTCGTTACAACTTTGCTTTCATAGACCTTTTGCACATTCCAAAGCACGCATGAAACGTACGTTTTGATTGGGTGGTGAAAAGTCACGTTCCTGCAAAGGAATGTAATTTGAAAGAGCGAGGTGATGATGGCGAGTTGTAATGTCGATGCGTGGTTTCTGAAAATTGTGGACAACCAATGCACAAAATCCCTGAAAAGTGCCGTAGATCCAAGAGAATGTCATTGTGAAGCAACTGTCGAGGGGGGGGCCATTGTGTCCAAAAAGACGATCACCAAAACAAGGACGTTGAACTCGTTGAGAGTTGTTTATTGGTTAACAATCGCTTTATCGTGTATGTTTAGAGACACACATTCATGGATGGTTAACTTCACAAACACACACAAATGTGTTTTGATGACATTTAACTCACATGGTATTTCTTCACATCTGGCCAGTAGCATGCTCTTTGGCTGCGGGAGGTTGTTCTTTCATTTGTCTGTTTTGCATATCCAAGATTTAGCGTAGTAACATAATCCTTACATATCCAAGATGTAGCATAGAAACATAATCCTTACATATCCAAGGTTTAGTGTAAGAACGTAATCCTTACATATCCAAGATGTAGCGTAGTAAAATATTCCTTACATAACCAAGATGTAGCGTAGTAACTTAATCCTTACATATCCAAGATGTAGCGTAGAAACGGAATCCTTACATATCCAAGATGTAGCGTAGGAATGTAATCCTTACATATCCAAAATTTAGCGTAGAAACGTAATCCTTACATATCCAAGATTTAGCGTAGTAACATAATCCT
>JARVJO010000305.1:26328690-26340031 GCA_031762555.1 Cynodonichthys magdalenae
AACCTATAATAAAAGTTCACAGACAACTTACAAATTTATCTCCTGGGACAATACTTATTTTCACATATCACAACATCCACAAATTTCTCAGCTTTTATTTAAGCCATATTTTACCGAAATCTGATAAGAAATAAGGACGTTACAAACATTGGAACTGTATGGTTTTGTTGATAGTAATAGTGACGCGGCGCTAGCTATAGCGGCTAATATGCGATGTCAAATCCAAAAGCAACGACAAAATCAGTCACAATGACGTCCTTTCTGATCCGTGACACACTTTTCAGGGATTTTGTCCATTTGTTGTCTACAACTTTACAAAACCACCATCAATATCACAACTCGCCATCATCAACAGTGTCTTTAGAAATACTTTGCTCCTCACTGCCGTTTTTTGAAGCAGGCGACATTTCGCCATCCAATCAGAACGTTCGTTTCGTGCGTGCTTTGCGTCATGACGTCAACGTGCAAAAGGTCTATTCTGACCAGTTAATTCTGCACAGCAAGTAGTTTTCAGTCAGAAACATTTTGAAAGAGAATTAATTAGGGCTGCCACAAATAGCAGTTATTGATTTAGTGACCTGTGATAATCTAACACAAACTATTTTAGTCAACAAAAATTTAACACATTTTATAATCTCTTAAACATCTGAATTGTAGTACGTTCAGTATGCCTACAGCAGATGTGCATCAGCTATATTCAAAATGTACAAACAAATTTTAAGGCAGATAAAGCAGAGCCTATGCCTGCTTCATCAAATAAACAGTAATAAAGTAATATAATATAGTACTTAAAGCTAGCTAGAATGGATGCATACATATATATATATATATACATATATATCATATATTGAATTGAATAAGCAGCATAAAAAATGGTAATCATACTGTCTCCATCATCACACTTTAAATACTATTAGGTTTGTCTCTTTGAAAAGCAAAGTGCCTTAAACTGTGCAAAAGAAAGATTGCCTAACAATATGCTGCAGCTCTTACTAACATCATCCTAACAACATGAAGCTTTGTAGTTTAAATACAGAAACAATAAGATTCAGTTCATCATGCTGGAATTGACACGCTGAACCTCTATTTTTGCAACTTAATTTGAAAGACTTTGTTAATATTTTGTTTTGTGGCACAAAATAAATGTCAAATGTAAAAAAATTTGGGGAAGTTCAGTCATTTAGAATAGGATCATTTAAAACAGTTATATTTGTAGCTTTACATATTTATCTTGTGGGTACAAGTACAATACTTTAATGTATTTTTTATGTTTTTTTTACCGAAAATTACCATTAGGTTTTAAATGTTGTTTTTCAGGTAAAGATGTTTGTCATATTAAACTGCTTCCAAACACCCACCACCCCAAACATGAACTATTAATGTGTTTCTGTAAAAAACACACTGCAAATGAGAACACCAGCATGAAGCTGACACAGTTAAACAGCACAAAAAGATGCTACAATCACCAAACATTAACGTTATGATAACTGTGTGAAAAGCTCACCAAGACACGGAAGAAGTAGAGGTATTCTGCAGCACCAGAGTAGTTCCCACACTCGTACTGGAACTTGGCATATCGGTACAGAGTGTCCAAGTACTCCTGACGAAACTTCAAAAGAAACAAAATGTGACAGGTTAAAATATCACAGAGAACATATGAATCGTTGTCAGACCAAGTCAAATAATACTCGAGCATATTTTCAATTTAAACACGCTGCTTGCTCTGTAATTGCATGCAGCTGTGAAGCCTAAGGAAACTAGTCTGAAACAGTTTTATTATTGATAACAGAAAAATCTCCTAGCTGCACTAAACGTTCTTGATTATCCTTTATCAGCTGCATTTTAGAATATTTTTTATTTCAAACACTGTTACAATGATTTAACTCTGCACTGAATATAAAATGTTCACTGCTTCAAAATATTTTAGCAGTGGTATTTTGCTCAAACAGCATGGGGAGATTTACTTTTTGTACCAGATTTGCCAAGCAGTAGTCGCATGAAAAATATTGAATTTCAATCTAATATACAAGGCAGCTGTTTTATGCCGACTCATCATCTGTTCGGTACGACTACCATCAAGATCAGGAGACCCATCAATGTAGCTTCATAACCTAAAAAGAAGCTTTTCTTACAGGTTGGGGGCCAAGTGTCTGAACTGGGTGGAGGTACACTGAGGATAGCATGCAGGTCAGCAGGATGCTGGAGTGGGAGGGGACCGAAGAAGGGGAGGGTAGGAAGCCAAACATCATGGTAAATATAGAACCTCCGGCATTCTTGCGGCTCTATCCACGAGTCCCAAGTTATTCCGTTTATTCTTGACTATTCACCACAGAATGTAAATGTCCACAGAATTTGTGCAAGCCATACAAACCCCGAAAATGAGTTAAGGGTTTTGGGAAGTAATTCTACTTTTCCCTGCTCGGCTGGTCCCTCCCACTTTGCCCCTGCAACAACCATGGGTTCACAAAAGAGCCATGGGAAACGAAGCGAAGAAGTAAGATGTCAGCAAATCAGGCCAACTTACATTGTGCTTTTCTTCCAAATAGTCAAAAAGCATCCGTCCATCCCTGAAAAAAGTGAATAAATAAAAGAGAGAAAGTTCCTGTAGTTAGAGGCTGACATTTGGGTGTTTGAAACGTCATTCAGGTACAGTTTTCCCAATTCTGGTCTAAAACAAAACCATTCATAAATGAAGTCCATTTCACTCTTAAAACAGTGATAAGCCAATTATTAGATTTGGTTTGGATAGAAATCTGAGCAGGCCACATCAAACATTATGTCTGATAAGTAAAGTGAAGACTGATTTCTCAGCACAGCCTCTGTGTCTTTTGGGTTTGTCAAAATAAAGGAATGCACTGGCTCTTCGAAAATGTTGTATCCCAAATGCATTTTACTACTTTGCCTGCAACCAAAAATCTATTTATGTGGACACCACATTGAAACTATGTGTCTTTCTAGAGTCAACTCAGTTTTATAAAGGGAATGAGCCAGTATGGATTCACTGGCACGTATGTGTGGTGTGTTAAATGAATTTCACTGAGGCTGAGGCATTCTTCCCTTCTTTAAGCCAGATTGACTGTGCTTTGGAAGCTAAAGAAGGGCAGCTTCTGTAAGCTCCTTGCTGCTTTCCCTGTAGAGTGGAATGTCGACCTGCTGTGTAGTGCACAAACTCAAAGCCAAACAGCTGCACAGGTCCACAATTTTAATATACAGTCAAACTATAAACTCTACTTTGGATTTTCATTAGAATCAACACTAAAAACAGAACTTAGAGGTTATTAAACTCTGCAAATCCCATTATCCTAATGTACGAAGCAGCAGAGGTCAAAGTGTACAGTATATTTCTCATTTACAGAAATACATGACTAAAAAGTGGCCGTTTAAACATTAAAATTTTCTTGTTAGCTTGATACACAACTCTTAGTTGTCCAAAAATTAAGATCCATTTACTTTATATCACGCATAATTAAATTACTGAATTAAAATGGGTCTTTATACACTGAACACTAACAGCAAACAAAACCTATACTCAACAAGAACAATGCCACTGGTTTCATATCTTATCCAACTATAAACCTTTTATTTAAATAAATAAGGAATATAAAAATATTTTAATGAAGTGAATGTATCACTGAAAACAAAATAAATAATAAGTACATTTCCTGTAAGGTTTACTTTAGTCTTTGTGACATCTCCCAGCAAACACCTTCACCATCCTTCAGATATGTTTTATATAATATGTAGCTCTTTAATGTAAAAATATTTATATAGGTTTGGAACACTGCATCCTTGATTTCAATTCAGTTTTACAAAGCTTGGAATCATGACCATACCAGCACACACACAAAATAGAGAAAAGGATTTACAAATGAAGACTCTTTAACAAGATTCATTTCTTACATAATGTTTTTTAGAAATAATGAAGATAAAATAGTTTTGCTTTTTATGAAAATGCTAGGTTTTACCTGGTGGACTGCATCTGCCTTGTTGTCTCAGGATCCTCAAACATCTTGACAATCGGTTCAGTTTCCGACTGCAGCTGCTTTAGCTGGGCCACAACCTCTGTCCTCTTCTCCCTGAGAGCTGACACACCGAGGATAAAGAAAGATATTAGCTTCAGCGACATCATAAACCAGCATGTACACGGTCTAGACCCTAGTACTGAAAACACTGTCAAATAAACGTTTACTGCTAAATCAATTCTGAAGTGAGTGAATGGTGCACAGCAAGTAGTGCTTTATGATGCCTATAAAACAATATTTACTGTACTGATTTTATTTAGCTTCATCTCTAAAGAGAAAAAGGGATGAGCAGTGCATGTCTAAAAAGCATCAATACGTACTATAAGGAATTTCCTTGCCAGGATAAAGGTTCCTGTACACATCCATGGCAAAGTCAACCATGTTGGTATCACTAAGGAGGTCCAGTTTTCCTTGAAGAAGTTCCTCCTCATTGTAGATCTAAAGAAAACAGACATAAAAGCCCACCCAAAGCAGAACAAGTTATAGCAAGAGATATGTTGGTTACAAAGCATAGCTTATGTCAAGGATGTAGAAATGATCACGTTTTCCATAACTCCAGGCCTCTCCTGTTATCCCTACAGTCACGTGAACGGCCTCGACCTCGAAAAATAGATCATATCAAGCTGGTCATCAAATTAGAATATCATGAAAAAGTTGATTTATTTCTGTAATTCCATTCAAAAAGAGAAACTTGTATATTAATCATTCATTACACACTGACTGATATATTTCAAATGTTTATTTTAATTTTCATCATAACTGACAACTAATGAAAATCCCAAATTCAGTATCTCAGAAAATTAGAAAATTACTTAAGACCAATATTTAAACAAGTACTTTTAGAAATGGCCAACTGTAAAGTATGATCATATAAAAGCATGAGCATGTGCAGCACTCAATACTTAGTGGGAGCTCCTGTTGCCTGGATTACTGCAGCACTGCAGCGTGGCCTGGAGTCCATCAGTCTGTGGCCCTGCTCAGGTGTTCTGAGAGCCCAGGTTTCACTAGCCTCGTTCATAAGACAGCTCAGTCCAGGTCTGATGCGTGTTCTGTCCTCCCCCGAGCTTTCAGAAAAAACACGAGTACAATTAGCCCACCTCTGATGCGCCCCTGATCCGTGAGTGGAGGTAGTATCAGATGTGTCAAATGTGGACCTTGATTTCCAAAGGAAATGCAAACTTTACTTTCATCAGAGATCATACAGTGAAAGTATTTGGCCCCCTTGAACTTTTCAACGTTTTGCCACATTTCAGGCTTCAAAGATAAAGATATAAAATTTTACTTTTTTTGTGAAGAATCAACAAGAGAGGCACAACTGTGAAGTGGATCGAAATGTATTGGATATTTTAAACTTTAACAAATAAAAACTGAAAAATTAAAATTATTCGGCGTTACTACTTTGTACCGCCACCTTTTGCTGTGATTAAAGCTGCAAGTCTCTTGGGGTTTGTCTCTATCAGTTTTCACTGTAACTGTGGACCACTCAGCAGCAGTCCAGTCCTTTTTGTCTTTAGCCCAGGTGGGACTCTTCTGACACGGTCTCTTGTTCAAGACTGGCTCGACACAAGGTCGCAACACCTTTTCCTTCCCTTCGTCTCTCTACAGTCAGCCTCTTTAGCAATGACCTTTTGTGTCTTGCCCTCCTTGTCCAAGGTGTCAAAGGTCATCTTTTGGACAACTGTCAAGTCAGCATTCTTCCCCATGATTGTGTAGCTAACAGAACTAGGCTGAGAGACCATTAAAGGCCTTTGCAGGTGTTTAGAGTTAAGTAGCTGATTAGAGTGAGGCACCAGATGTCTTTAATATTGAACCTTTTCTTTTTTTCCACAATATTCTTATTTTTGTGAGATACTGAATTTGGGTTTTTTATTAGTTGTCAGTTATATTCATCAAAATTAAAATTAATAATTTGAAATATTTCCATCTGTGTGTAATGAGTGAATCTAATATACAAGTTTCACTTTTTGAATGAATTACTGAAATAAAATCCACTTTTTCATGATATTCTAATTTTATGACCAGCACCCATATCAGATTCTGGGACCTGATTTTTTCTTTTAGCTTAGAAATGTTTTCAATGTACTTTTATTATGTGTTATTAGTGTCATATTCATCCTAAAGCGTGATGAATTTTAATATGCACCACAAGTTGTCAGATTAAAGACAATATAGAATTACATCAACTTAACATCAAAACATAATGAAAAGTTATACAAACTAGCTTCTTTAGTAAATGAAGTCTGAATTTCTATTCATCTGAGATATCTAAGTTGCTAACTAAGCTGCTACAAACAACCAGTGGTGGGTTAGATGGGAATTTTAGGTTTTGTGTCCTAAAACATAGCGACCGCTACCCAGCATGCAGTGCACCGTGACTTATGCTGCGCTCCCATTACACCTGAATTTGAAATTGTGAGTCAGGCTGACGTCACTTCCGAGTTGAGAGCGTTCCATTTTCCAGCTTGTCAGAACATTGGAAAAAAAATAGTTTCTATTTATTGTTATAATGCAACAATAACACATTAGTGCTCTACACAGCATTTTGAGTGTACAACTGTGTTAAAACAAATTGGCAAATAACCTCTGTAAAGTACTACAAGTGTGACTGACTTAATGTACAGTAAACTACACAGAATTGCTGAAAAACACAAGTTGATGCGAGGAGCAGCCATGATGAAATGATGACATCCAGCGTGCTCAGGTATGGTCGTGTTGAATCGACCAGTTCATATTTCCGACTCTAAAGTCTAAAATTCTGACCTCCGAGTACAACTGGAACACAATAGTTGCCCACTCTCTTTTGTCTTTCTCCAACGTGGGGGGCCATGGTAAAAAAAAAAAAAAGTCTGAGAACTGATTTGGCTGGAAAACATATCTTTAAACATTCAATTGAGAATTTAAAAAGTCATATTTAGTCAATAAAGCTAATAAAATATTAAAAGTTGTGTACACAGTGTAGGTAATGTAGTGTAAAAACAGGCAGACAAACCTATACTCCTAATGATATTGAGTTATATTGGCATGGGATTTATTTAATTATTAGATTAATCCTTATTTATTAAATCCAATTGACAAAAACAAACAGCTAAAACCCAATGACAAAAAATAATATTGTCTTACTTTGCTCCTGAGAGCCATTGTAAAGAGAATAAAGAGCCAGAGCAACAATTTAGAGCCTGGATTAGTCAAACCAAACCAGGACCGATTCTGTTAGAGGACACTCATTAACGCTTTCAAGCAGTTAATTTAACACCTTTATTCTGTTTCCAACTTCAGTTGTGCATGTATGTATAAATGTATATGTACATAAATGTGTGAGTATATACATATACACACATACACAATTTTTTAAATAAAAAACTATAAACTTTCATGATAGTGGTTTGCATGATAATATAACGTGTGTGTCGGGGGGTGACAACCCTATCGCCACTACTACCTTTACGGGTCTGTACAGTTACGCTTTAAGGAAACGCCACGTAAAGTTGTAGAATTTGCTGCTACATTTATGAGAAAACGCACATTTTCCTTCACTTCATTGCCGACAGAAATCCAACTTCACAAAAGTGGAATTTCCGGTATGACTCTTCAAATTAGTAGCTCGACTTGCATGTTTACGTTTCAAATATTCATTGTATTACTCAATTTTAATATCACTGTGTATAAATAAATATTAATATTTAAACCATGACTATTGGTGCTTTTATGTAAAACTTTTTATACTACTTCAAGCCCAAAGAGAAGTCTTTGCTTTTACTTTGAAAGCAAGCATTCACATATCCTGTTAAAATGACGACTATTTACACGAGAAGAAAATGTGGTTTCCTAATCTCCAGCGTGCTTCAGCGTGTTCGACAGTTAAAAACCCACACAATGTTCAATAAAAAGTAACAGAAGGCTCTAAAGAATGTGCTGCGTTTAAATTTGTCATACCTCTTTGACAGAAAGGAACTCCAGCAGAGGAAAAACGAGATGACGGTCTAAAAAGTTGGCTATTTTAGTGGTGAGATCGTAGTCCGCCATTTTTGCTGCGGGGGAAAGATAGGAAGTGTATGATGACGTAGAGGTGCACTTATCGACTGACCAATCAGCAGCAACCTTCTCAGCATTATCAAAATAGAAGTTAAGATATCTGTGAAGCTAACCAGTGTCTTGTAATTACTACTACACTGGTATCAATGTTCTGTGCCATTTGCAGTCTATAATCTATTATGAAGCTAATTTAATTTCAACACATATTTAAAATTGTGTCAAACAAATTCAATTTAGAGAAAAAGTGGCTTTATTTTTATGAAAGATGAGAGCGGATGTTTTCATAAATTTTCATAAATTATATGATGAAAACAACCCGCACTCGGTTTCAGTGAAGGTTTCAATATTATTTTTACCCTTTCTTTTACAGCGTTGTTGCTTTTGTATGAAGGTGTGTGTGTGATTTTATTTTTATTTGTTCTTTAAGCTTACTGGTTCTCCAATGATGTCTAACTTGAAAACATCTCAAAATTCCCATAATTTAGTTGCAGTGATGATGTAGTAAAACGTTTACTCGTTACAGATGTATTCAAGTGAACATTTTGTTGAATATAAAAACATGGGCTTCTCCCCAGGCACCACTGATATTCTCCTAAAACATTTTTTCTTTTTTGGCTGAAACTCCTTTAGGACAAATATTGACATTATTTGCCACAATGAACCCAGTCTCAGGAGCCTTCTAAATTGTAATGAAAACAACCAGGTCATTTCCAATCATGTGACTTTTCCAAAAGGTTAGAATGTCTTTACTGTGTATCTGGACTGTCCATTTTTGTTCTCCCTCGTTTCAGCGACTGCCACATCAAGGTGTCCACGTGTTGTCCTGCTGACAACTGCCAATATGGCCTGTCTCTAATAGGTTTCGCTGCTACCTTGTTTTTCTTGACAACCACACTGCCTGTCTTGTGTCCTCACACAATTCTTCCCTTGTTGCCTCTGGCTTCTCTCTCTTCAACCTTTACTTCCCTCCACTGGCTGATGGCAGGTACAAATGAGTCATAAACAGACAAGCCTCATTGTGGCCTGTTGCCATTTTACTGGGTGATTTTGACACAACTAGCTTTTGCTCAGCTGCAGCCCAGATTTTAATGAAAATGTGAGAATAACAGCTTTTATTCTGGTGAAACATGTCTTAGAACATGTTTTATTTCACAAAAGGATGTGATTATAATTTTACTTGTAAGTTATTCCATTCAGAGGAAAAACATCTGTGACCTTCCAAACTAAATCTAGTTAAAATGATCAAAGAACCTTGTAATTGTTCTAACATGAAAGACTAATATATGTTACTATTGTCTGGTTACTAGGAAATATAAGTTTGAAAGTGGGTGATTATACTTATGACACAATACTTAATCAGGAAACAAAAGGAAACATCATCACTGGTGCACACAAGTCCAACTGTCTCACTGAGAAAGGTTAAATACCACAAGCTTAACCTAAAATGACACAAAAGGTTGTATTTTAAACACTGATTTGAAGGCTAAATTACATTGGTTTTCTCATGTTTCAACCAACAAATCCTCAATAAAAACATATTAGGGAGGAACATTTCAGAAAAACATGAAGCAGAATTCTTTAATTGCTTTTGATTTTGTCTTTTATCTTTCCAAAGCCAAACTAAAGTTATTTTGTTTTAATGTGAAGCATACAAAAATACGACAAACCAGTTTGGTCAGAATAAATCAAATGTGGAACAATTGTTGCATTATGTAGTATAAACAGTGCTTTATCATTAAATAACTCCATACAGTACTGCAATAGATTTTGATATTTTTGTTCTTAAGTAATTTATAGGAGATTTCCAGGTCAGGTTTTCATCAATAATAACACCCAAAAGCTTCACCTCACAGACTCTACGAATCTCAACACCATCAACTTTAAATGAAACATCGACCATTCTTTTTCTATTACTAAATATCATATAATTTGTTTTGTCCAAATTTAGTGATAATTAATAATAATAATTAAGCTTAAACCAAGTTTGTATTTTTACAAATTCTGTTTGCATCATTTCCAACATTCGCTCTAAATTTTTACCCAAACAAAAAAATGTCTTCTGCAAACAAAACACATCTAAACAACCCTGACACATTTACCAGATAATTTACATACAAAAGAAATAACTTTGGTCCAAGCACAGAACCCTGTGGAACTCCACATGTAATGTCACCAAAATCAGATCTTACATCATCTATTTGAACAAACTGTTCATAATATTACAAGAATAAAGTCCTAAAATTCAGAGAACAAAGTCATCATATTATGATAAAATGTCATAAATTTACATGATAAATCCATTTTCTGTTCCTGTAAGGTAAGGCCATTTGAACATAAAATTGGCTTTACTGCACTTACATTCCAAATCTGAAATTGATTTACGACTAGACATATTAGTTATTTAAAGAGGACCTAATACGCAAAATTCACTTTTTTCAGTTTCTTTTTTACTAACATTTACTTGGGTCTGTTCTGCTTCTAAAAACAGTCCAAGCACCAAAAAAACAGAAAACCAAAGATATTTTTACTATAAGTAAATGTATTTTTTTGTGTCTTGAAATGAAACCTTGTCAAGCATCAATGGTTTGTGATGTCACAAGCCATACACCAACCCACCGCAACCTGAGCCCAGCCCCTCACCTGTCAACCCGAGGTGGAGCTCCGCCCACTTCTTCACAGGACAAAAGTTTGTTCTGCTGTTTTTACAACGGTCATGGAGAACAGAGACGCAGGGATTAATTTTATTTTTATTTTTGATGGCAATGTTCCAGCATTATTGCTAAAGAAAGTTGTAGTTTGTGCAAAGAATTTCATGATGGACTACCTTAAAAACTACCACCAGCAGGACTTTCAGCTGAAAGGAAACAATATCTATTTGCTTGGAGAAACCTGTTTCCTCCATGTTACATCTCTTTAAGTCATGAGAGCCGTCTGACCAGCACAGCGCCACTTCCAGTACAGAGGTGAACGGTAGAAGTGCAACTGTGTCTCCGATTCAGAAGATCCACTGATTCCCCTAAAACAGCGCAACTCAGAGGTGAACGATGTAAGCACACTGAACTGTTTAGACACTGACACACACACTCGAAACCATCAGATTCATTCAGCTTAACCAGTCTGTGTGAATCAGCATTTATGGTGGGGGAGATATTATTAGCATGTTTCTCTAAGCTAACAGCTAATGTTGAGCTGTAATCAAACGTACACAAACACCATCCCCATTATTTAACAGACAGAAAGTAAGAAGAGAGGAGGCAGAATAAAAACAAGTGTAATTTGTTTGTTTA
>JARVJO010000305.1:26360189-26377337 GCA_031762555.1 Cynodonichthys magdalenae
GCATCTTCAGAAGACAAGTTGATAAAATAAATTTTAAAAATTTGTATTGTTCGATACAAGAGTGTATTGAACCTAAAGCACTGTATTGAACGTTTCGATATCGATACATGTATTGTTGCACCCTTAATAGTCACTATCTGTGTTTGATTTTTGGTTCAGTACAAATTTAAACTAATTTTTCTTTATAATATTTGATATGTTTTTAGGACTGAGCACTGCACAGAGGTACCATCAGGAAAAATATTTTATTTTTGCTTTGACTCCACAGCAAGTTCGAGAAGTATGCATATCAAGGTATGTTTACTTTTTAAATATTTCTCACCTGCTGAGAAACTTGCAATGATCTATTGCTGTTCATTAAAGTCACATAATTTGCTAAAGAGCCTTATGTGACATGTTGTTCTGTTAGTCATATTTGTTAAATTCTAGTAGTCATGTGATCCATTACATCTTTTGAGCCCATGATTCTCGTCTAACAGACTTAATGAATCACGTGACTCTTACATAATTTAAAAGATTAACATGTGATTTATTAAAGTCTGTTAGTCACATGATTCATTCACATGTTGTACCTCTTGTCTTTACAGAGACTACCTACCAGGTGGCAGAAGAGACTATATGGTTCAAATCCAGCTGAGGTGAGAATTTGTAACATGTGAACAATGGAATAGTAACATAAAAGTAAATCCATCCATCTAATAACATGTTTATATAATCAAAGGCAGAATATGATTTTAGATTAGTAGCATCACGCTGGGCAGTGGCAAGGTTTGCCTCCCTTCTAAGGTCTTTGTTTTTGGAGTTTGCATGTCTTTCCTTTACATGTGTTGTTTTTCTCCTTCAGACCGGAGACATTCATTTTAGGTTATTAGACCACTCTAAATTGTCACTAGGTGTGAGTGAGAATGTCAGTGGTTGTTTGTCTTTATGTGAGCTTGTGACTTGTCCAGGGTGGACCCTGCCAATCGCACAGTGACTGCTGTAGATAGGCACCAGCTACCTTGTACACAGGAAAACAAGGTAAACAAGATGGATGGATTTAATGTCATGTTATTATTCCATTGTTCATTTCAAGCTCATGTCCTGTACCAGAGGCCTGAGAGTTTTAGGGTTTTTTCTCAGTACTTTAGCTGTTCTTAGGACTACACTCTTCTAGACAGATGTCTTGAGGTTATTCCTGAGATCTCTTCCACTTAGTGCTCTGATGACCACACTGGCACCACTGAGACCTTGACTCTCCACAACTTATCTTTTTTGTCTTTTAACCATTGGGTTTCTGAAGATTCTTGTGCTCCTGTCACAGTCACATGGGTTTGCTACATCTATCACCGCTGCTTTCTTCTGTAGCTCGTCAGCCACCACAGTGTTCAGTTGGTTAGCCATCACCTGTTTGCCAGTCTGGATCTGTAAATCCCACAGTATCTTATGCCCCTTTTCCATTAGTGCCTCTACAGCACGGTTCGGCTCAGCTCTGCCCAGTTCCAATTCGTTTCCATTATCCAAGATTCATGGAATCGGCCCCCTTTTTAGTACCAACTCCATTGTGGCCCTAACCGTACAGTGCTGCCCTGAAAACGTGACGTCAGAACACTGTCTGTCACTGATTGGTTAGAGGGTGGAGTCACTGGTTGCGTCCTAAACAATAGCTTAATAGTTCATAATTGTACTTACCAAAGTCATGCCACTGAAACTATATTACAACTTGTAAAGATTCACAGGGAACAAAAATATACTAGTTGTTATGAATTTAGCAAAAACTCATCTTTTCTGGTTTAAGACCAAAGTTAAACTGAATGTTTTCAAATCTGCAGCTGCTTAAAGCTACGTTTCTGTGACAACACCACTGTGGATGTCTTTTGCATTTTTAATGTACACCTTGTTGTTTTGTATCCTCTGTAAATAACAATATTCAAGTCATTTTTAAAACATCTTTATTATCCAACATGTTTAAGTTCTGCAACCAGGGGCATATATTTCTCTCTCTCTCTCTCACAAACCATCTGATATTTGTGAATTCTGATTCGTATTAACTTGCAATATTTAAACATTGTTAAAACGGGAAATAGTGAACATTTGACACAGTGCTGTAAATTGTATCTGTTAAAGGTTTCTTGTGTTTTCAGATTCTGTCTGTCAGAAACAAGTTGTCTTCAGGAGGATAATTACCCCAACAGTCTGTGTATAAAGGTCAATGGGAAACAGTTTCCTTTACCTGTAAGGACTTTTTTTTCACATTTGAACAGAAGACTAAATCAAACACATCTGAAGTGATGCTATAAAAATCACCATTTATCTTCTGGCTGCAGGGTTATGCACCACCACCAAAAAATGGTATGGAACAGAAGAGACAAGGAAGACCTCTGAACATCACACCCCTCGTCAGACTGTCATCGGCTGTGCCCAATCAAATTTCAGTCACGTGGGCACCTGAGGTCGGAAAGGTGAGCGCAGTTGAAGATCTGATTGTTGTGATATGGCTGACCTGTTTTGGTTTTATTCCACGTAGAGTTGGGCAATATTAGCAAAAAAATTAATCACGATTAATTCAAGTATTTAGACGATAACGATTAATATGATTATTAATCCCCTGGACGCCTGCATGTCCTGGTCACATGACCAATTTAAATCACTCCAGTGGGAAAGATTCACTCTGTTCCAAATTGTGTCAGAAGTACAGACTTCAGGCTTTACATCATTTTTTAAATTGTGTTGATAGACCAAGTAAAACTGGAGTTGTGATAAATAAATTAAGAACATTTCTTTTTAAAGTTTGTTATATTTGAAGTGGAGAGGAGCACCGAGCGGACCGACCGGGACAATCCCCAGTCAGTCTGCCTGGTGGCATAAATCAGATTAATCATCAAGTGCCAAAAAATAATTGATTAAAGTTTTTCTGACAATTAATTGCACACAATACGATTTGGCCCAACCTTAATTTCATGTACCTGGTTTCTTCATAGACCTCTAAGAAACGTTTATGAATGATTGATTAATTGAAGTGTGAGAAACATTACTCAGAAAGAGTCCATGTTTGTTGGCTATACCTGAAAAAGCTCAGCATATAAACCGTAAAAGCAGGATAGATGGAGGTAGTTGTTTTTAGTGGATGATGCATCAGATGTTGGAAGAGAGGCTTGTGTTGGTGGATGAGGAGTAGAAAGATCAGGGTTGGATTTATAAAGCCTGCGTTGCACAAAACGAGCCCAGAAACTTGCGTACGCCACTTTTCACACAAAGGTGATTTATAAAATCCAAACTTGACATGAAAATGTGCGGTCCCTCCCCCCCCAGCTCTGACCCATGCTACGCTCATTTAGAGACGGGAAGCTGGAGACAGATGGTGAAGAGAGGAATTATAGCCACACTGATCATGATCACTGTCAGATATTTAATTTCACTTCATAATTAAACTTAGATTTTAGATCAACTTTATCAGAAGCTTTAACAGTATTTATGCTTCTGCTGCTGAGCCATGAGGACCTTTTAAATAAAAAAGACCAACTTAAATCTAAAAGATCACTCATCTCCATCCATCTCTCTCCTGGCTACCTCCTCCTCAGAAGACCCCCACAGACCCCTCCCAAACAAGAGGGGAGGATAAATAAATAAGATAAATTTCAGCCGTTGAAGCGCAGAGCAGGAGGAAACGTGGTGAAGTCGTGAACTTAGGTGAAAAACGGGGCAATGTTTGGGTTAATGTTATTTATTGTTTTTATTGTCCTACAGGCTCAGAGAAAAATAAACCTGAAGCTGAGTTTTTGAAAAGATCCATGAGATCACTCTAAACGTCTGTATATCTGCAAAATGAGGGAAATCCTGTGTAAATTACAGACAATCAGTTGATGTGAGCAGTTGTCAGCACCTGTCCTCCTCCAGACGCAGGACGGAGCGTGTCTGAACCGACCAATCACTTTAGTTAACACTGATCAGCTGACTGATTTAAATACACCTTAACATTCATGAGGTTCTTTACATTGAGAGTGGGTGTGTAGAGGGCAGAACCTGAGGAGGGACCTTGTGCACAAACTCTGAGGTGCAGCTGTGATCTATGAAGAGAAATTGCTTGAAAGTGTGCGCACAGTTTTATAAATCAGAATTTTTTTAGCGTACGCCATTTTCACCTTTTGGTCGTACGTTCACTTTTAGTATGATTTCCACACAATCCTTTATAAATGAGGCCCTGGATCCCAGTCCTTAAACTTATTGTACCTGCTAAGAAGTGTTTTCCTAAGTGCTTGTTGCTGTTGTTTTTGAGTTATACCCATTCTCCATAACTTGATTTATTTTTGCCACGTCTCCATCTCCTCCCCAAGAACTTTTCTACAAGTTACTGTGTCCTGCTGACACATGGATTGGTTCAGTGTTTTCAGTATCTTTTCTCAGCTTGAACTCAGCATAGGCATTTGCACTTTGGACATCATGCAAACATTCTTCACACTGTCAGATATGTAAATGTATATATCTATGTATGTAATATGTAGAACAAAAAACAAGCTTTTAAAATAAAAACATTATCTGTTTTCTACACCATTAACATAACTCTTAGTAGCAGAAAAAAAAGTTTTTTTCTGTCTAAAACTGCTTCATTACAGGAGTGTTCTCAAGTTGGGGCTGATACCCCCCTGTGGGTCATTCAGCATCAAGCTGGGGGTCCTGTGATGATTTCCAGAAAATAAGGTCAATTTAAGAGGACTGCTGATAACATTTTTCTTATAATTGATGGAATATAAAAATAGTGCAATTTTTGTTGAGGTTTGTTTGTATTGCCCTTTTTTAGTTGTGCTATTAGCAATACATGTTTTAACCAAAGATACAAGTTGTGACTTTGTGGGTTTAAACCTGGGAACCATTACTACACACCATGGTGTCTCATTTTCACCTTCTTTATTAAGTAGATTTTTAGTTTTTGTTGTATTTCCAAGTCTATTGTCAGAAAAAACATTTTAATGTTAAAATTAGTCACTGTTTTTTTTTTTGACACTATCCCTTAAATTTATGTAGAAAAACTACAGGGGTTACAGAAAACACTAATTTGCTTAACTGAATTTGCCTATTGTAAGCCACTCAACAAATGCCTGAACATGGACACTAGTTGTGCCTACTGTGAGAAAGGTACTATACATTTTTATTTTCAGTTCTTGGCAGTAATTACACGTTGTCATTTGCACTTATAATCTCTGAAACAGTTTCCTACAGCTAACATTTTCTAACTCCTTAGAGGATTTCATCAATTAGTTATAATTCAGGTTTAAAAATATTACCTATCTTGAATTTTATCCCCCAACCCCCCCCCCCCCCCACACACTTAAAGATCTTGCCTTCTAGCAAATTTATGTTTGACAGTTGCTGTGATGCCCAACAAAATCTAGCTGAGCATCCATTCAATGTTTTGACAAAGGGTGTTGTAAATTCATTGAATCCCATGGTACCTCCCAGACATGGCACAGATCTGCGTGGACAACCTCGGAAAGGGAATGGTCCGCTTCCTGGTCTTTGCATACTGAAGACTGCCACCCTTTTAAGTCTAGGCTGTCAATCAAACCTGGGACTGGGAATGGAACAAAATACACAAATAAGTTTCCTGTGCCTGGGATGTTGACTTTACACCTTTTTCCCCACAAACCTTTTCCTAAGTGTGAGCATTAGTGGAGTGTGGTGTAAATATAATGGCATCATTTAGGCCACCTGTCTTGGGATAAGACAGTTTCCTCCCTGAATGCTCTCTACATAGGAGACTGGGCTGGAGATGAGCCTGAGAAATGGCGGAAAATTGGCAACCACGAGTAAGACTTGCGATGCATCTCAGCATGTGAAACAGAGATTGGAAAGTGAGCTGTTGTAATTACAGACTGTGGAATAGATGTGGTACACATTAACCAAAATTGTTGAATCAACAAAAAAATTGTTGAAGTACTTTTTTTTTTTTGCCATGGAGCATTCCAAAAAGTGTTTCAGTCTCTTAGCTCTTCTATAACTTGCTATGTTCCAATACCTACATCAATGTACTGGCAAATTTCTTGTCTTTTTTCACCACTTTTTGATTCATTTTCTTTGAGCATTTTTAAATATTTTGTGCACACTACAATTGAATACAAAGATGTGGTAGACATTTATTTAATTTTGTGTGGAACCACTGATAACATTAATGTTAACCTTTCTGCTGCTTATGGGTCAAAATGGCCCCTGAGGCTTTAGTATTAAAATTCAGGAGTCATTTTGACCCAAGGATAGCAGAAGGGTTAAGTTCTAAATAAGTCTTTCAGATCTTTTGATGTTGATTCATAAACAACAGCTTCATTGGTTGACTAAATGTTTATTTGTGTGGATCAAATTTGGTTGGAAATTTAATGCCTTAATTCAGCCAGCAGTATGAAGTTCCCTTTTGAAATACTAGCCTTTTTATGTTTTTGTGAACACAAAGTGGCTTTTAACTGGTAAAGGTTCAAAACTGGAGCAGAGGGGGAAAATATGGTTCTGTTAAACTTGGGTTATACTTCAATACGACGTGAGACAGAGTGTCGGTGATTGCATCATTTCTGACATCTTTTTCCTGACCGAGTGTAAACGGGCTGAAGATGCTGACCATAAATTATAATAATTCCTCCCTCTGCCCTCCCACAGCTCATATAAATATATAAAAAACAATATTAATGGCTGGATATTGTAGTTTTATTTCACTCAATGATCAGTGTTGTGTTAGCTGAAGAGTCTGCGGAGGAAAAAACTTTTTTTGATGAAAAAAAGACGTGAACATTAGCTGCATTCTCATGTTCAATAAGATCAAACCAGCTGCTCATCTAGCTCTTTTAACAACAAGCTTTAGACTAAAAATCGTTTTAAAGAAAACAACCTGCAGATGGAAGAGCTACTCAGCGTTGCGGCAGCGTTAGGGAGCTGGACCACTGAACAAACACACCCACATAGTTCTAACCAATCACACGCTCCGAGCCACAAGATCCGCTTCGCAGAGTTGTGACGGGGGATAGCAGTGGTAGATTTTTTGTCACTCAGCAGGGGGAACAAGACCCGTGACTCCAAGTATAAACCAGCCTTTATGGTCACATGTTTTCTTCTTTCACCTGTTTTGGGTTGTTCACACATTTATTCAGATCCAGTCTCACAACTGTTTGTGTTGTGAACATGTGAATCTGCCATCCTGTAACCTGCTGAGGGACAATAGAGCTGCTGTTTAGAGTGTAAGGTCATCTAAACTCTGTCACTACCTCCTTTCCAAGCCCACTGTGTATCAGCCTTGGACCAACACCAACCCCCATTCCACTTCAGTTTTACAAATGATACCAATATGAGATGAAGACATCTTGGGTTCAATTGGCAAAAAAACAGAAGTGCAGAAGTCCATGTCCAGCGTCCCTGAAATGTTTGTTTTTTGTTAGATTTCCTACATCATTCTTTGAAACTGTATGAGAAAAATTTCCACATGCATCCAATGTTGAAGTGAGCAGATTTTACTAAATTATTGCACAGCACAAAGTGGTGGTGGCTTTTTAAATGTAAAATAGCAAAATCTTTGTTTTATAGACAAATGACATTAATGTAGAAGTGATTAACTTTTTATAGCTTTTTCTGGCATGATAACTTCATAATGTATTTTAGTTATTTTGACTCAATTGCCCTTTTGACTCCTCTTAAGCTAAAAGCTCTTACAGTATATTCAGCCAAGTTTGTGTTTGAAATAAGAATGTGGTGAAGGTAAAAATATTCAATGGTAACTTTAGTGTCTGTCTTCGGTTTTTTTTTGGAAGACTTTATTCTGTCGCCTGTGTGCTATTTATTTTAAAGGCTAAATTACTTGACAGTCAAGGTTAAGGTTTTTTATCAAGCGTCTATCCTATCTTGATAGATTAGTGGAGTTCTTGTGATAGTATTGTCAGTGGAGGTCCATAATTTACAGTCCCCTTGACATGACTCAGACTTGGCTCTTAATTGCTTAGGTTATGACTATTGGAGAGGAAGTCCCACTCAATCAAGTGCCAGTTCATAAATAAAATGGCAAAGCACTGCACTTCTAACGGAGCAGCAGCCTCCTGTTAAGCTTTTCACTTACTTTCAAAAGGAAGAGAAGTTGGGTAAAAGGGAGTCAAGCATTTGGAAAAGCCAGAGCAGCAGGAGTAATGCACTTTAATTCAGATTGATGAGAATCTAATCCACCTTAAGGTCAATTCAGCTTCAAAACGAAGCAGAAAGCAATTTTCAGATGATGTAAATCGGGCCTGTGCAGCAGTAGATGCCAACAGGAAGACAGGCGTTGGGGTTTGAGGGAGTGTGCCATTTTCTCCACTTGGTAAGAGGATGACTCATCACTTTATCTCAGCCACTGAGCTCATTCTAGCTACCAAACATTGACTCATAATATGTGCCCTTCTTTTGCTAAATGTGGCCTCCAACTCCCCAATTATGCATTTGTTGACTCCTATTTAAGTCCCACAGTAATAATATTAGAAGCCTAATAAAGTAATTTCTATTTTCTAAAGTGTTTTGTAATTTGGCTGTTCTGACTTTTCTTTTAAAAGATTATTTAGTGACATGGCAAAAATTAGTAAGGGTTGTAAAGCAATGAAAAGACAAACCTTGCTCACTTTCTAATCCTGTTTTCCCCCGTTCTCTACAGGCAGCAAGGAAGCGCAAGATTTCTATACTAAGGGCCCAAGGGAAGAACACTGAAGCCATAAGGGAGCTCAATGAGTACTTAGAGCAGTGAGTGGATTAGTCGACCCTTCATCTTAAGTTTCTGTCTTTTCTTTCAAATAAAAATGAGGGGACTTTCATTAATGCTGATAAATTCAGGCTTCCAGTAGTTCTGTTGTAATAAACACTGTCTTCATTATGTTATTTTGTAACAAAAGCATGCACTGTTTCAGGAATAGAAGATAATGTGAATGTCTGTTTCCAGGTTTGTTGGAGACCAAGAAGCATGGCATGAATTATCAGATCTCTACATCAATGAACATGAGTAAATATACTTTACTTTTTTCTAACAATGTAAAAATCTCTGGCATGAGGACTGATCCATTGTGTCAACTTAAAAGTACTGATTATATTCTTTATATGTTGATGCTGGAGCTACAATTACAGCAATAAGGCCCAGTTTACACCTTGCTGATTTTGAGTGAAACCATAGCATTTTTGCTGTGTTCTCCCTGCACTAGCCAAGAAAGCACACCCTCACTCAGCATTCATAATTTGGCTTTAAATTTAAAGCAATAGTACATTTGTCATATTCTATCTGGCAACTAACTTTTTTTTAGAGATTGTTCACATGTAAACAGGGCCTGAGGTAGATGTGCCTTTGCTTTGTCTAATATTTGCTCCCATGGTGTTGCACAGTTAGGGGAAGACAGTTTGTTTATTTTGTGTGGTTCATCACCAACCTTTGTTTTCTCTGACTGAGAGTGGGGGGGTCACTACATTCTCCTGGGAATTTACCAGCAAGTGTTCTCTCTCAGTTGCCCACTCTGTCCCTGTGGAAACAAGTGGTGATAATGCCTGACTAGGCGGAAGAAGAAGAGGAGGTGGAGGAGGGCATGCAAGGAGTTTTTACCCAAAATAAAGAAAAGAATGAAAAGAAATTGACACGCCTGTAGATAAGGGGCTGTGGGAGTGAATGGTGTGATATTAGAAATGTTGGGATTAGCTAGGAGATAATGGTATCACCCTTGGGTTTCCTCTGGCTGCTACAGCCATAAAGCCTCTCAAACAAAAGCATGAAATATCCAATAAGTAGCCTTCTGACTGCTACACATTCCTGCTAATTCTGCCTGCCTACCAGAGCAACCACATAATATTTAGATTTCACTCAAATCTGCTCTTTGCTCTGAGTTGAACTGGTCATCCAAAATAGAATGTTAAATTGCAATAAATTTTTAAACATATTTTACCAAGTCTGGTTCCATTCTTGTCCTCTGCAGTCATAATGTGGTAATAAAATGTTGTAAAACCACTGCTGATGGTTTTACTACACTCCAAGAGGAGCGCATAACAATCCACAGCAGCTACAACTTTGCTTGAGCAGTCCAGTTAAGAGTTAGCTTAGAAATCTTCCTATAGAGTAGCTCAGAGGTGGTAGTTTTAGAAGCTCAGACAAAGTACAGGAAAGGTTCTGGATCTGTTACAAGATTCTGGCTGATGGAGCAAGCTCTGTTGCAGGCCATGGCTGCTGCACGAGCACATCTGAAAGTCTTTATGGAAAGGAAGTGGTAATCGTAAGCAGTCCCCCAAACCCTCTGATGTTCCCCTTTACTCTGCTCATTCTCAGTGTGTACTCCTCTCTGTGTCCTAACCTTTCCTGCCTATGCTGTTAATTATTCAACTAGTTAACATAGAACTTAGACCGGTGAGTACCTGATGTTCTAGTAATAAACATTTAGGTTATTTTTGTATCCACAAAACTACACACTCACGTTTTTATCAGCACTCAAGGCGGTATAAAGCTCTGTTTGTTGAGAAATTTGTTAAATGTTGTTGCACAAAATTTAAAAATAGAAATTTAGAGGTAAACTAAAGCTTTAAAAAATGATTATTCATTACAAAATCCCCTTAACATTTAGTTTGTTTAAAGGTAGACAACGCTGGGTTTTTTTAATTTGTTAACTGTACAGTCGTTCATATCTTTGTGTTTAATAATATACTAAATCATGGGAAAATAAAAAGTGTATTAGAAGTGGAAATCACTACAGATTAGTGTGAGGTCAACAGCTCAGTAGTGTGCTGCTGAGAAGTGATCTCATCTGAGTATAGGTACAGTGTGCCAGCTCTTTTTGTAGTGCTGACCTCAGGAAGGTAGTTAACTGCACATTAAAGGCAAGAAAAAACACACAGGCGTACAAGATTGATCCTCCGTGTCCTAAAAATGGGAAACATCACCACAGTAGACAAGCTTTATCTTAGCCAGCTGTGAACACTTGGTACCCTTTGTGTGCATGTACATAAACTGTCATCCAGTGGAATTTTATTCACACTTCTGCGGTCATTATACATTTAATGTCTTTGTGAACTGACTTGTACTCTGTAGTTTGAATTTAGATTTCTGCTTGTAAGTGTTTTAGGCAGATTTGTTGTGCTTCACAGCTTAGAGAACTAAAAGGTGACTCATCCCTGAGCTGTATCAGCTGACTTGCTGTGTGTTTTGTCATTACTACAGCTATGGAAAAGCAGCATTTTGTCTGGAAGAACTGATGATGACCAATCCTCACAATCACTTATACTGTGAACAATATGCTGAGGTAGGTGCTCCCCTGGGAGCTGGTGGTGTGGATGTTAACTCTGTCACTGATGCCTTTTTGGACAGTGAGAAGAACTGAATTTATTCTAGACTCATAAAAACGATGTTTACACTGTGTGGTCACACAGTGCATATTCTGATGTCACGCTATCATCAAAGCTGTGTCTCCTACCTCCCAACACAGGTGAAGTACACGCAGGGAGGGCTGGAAAACCTTGAGCTGTCCAGAAAGTATTTTGCTCAGGCGCTGAGGCTGAACAACCGAAACATGAGGGCGTTGTTTGGTCTGTATATGGTGAGTACTGCTTCGTTGAAGAAATGGAGGACAGAGAAAAGGAAAAAAAGAAAAATAAGGACAGAACCATTTTTGTAACCTGTGGTTTGTCAAGGTTGAGGTTGGCCACAGTGTGATTTAAGTAAGACTGTGTGTTAGTGGGGAACAAGAAGGGCTCTCAGAAAGGTCAGTTCACTGCTGACTCAGTGAACCCCAGCACTGGGAAAGTTTGATGGGGCTTCATCCTTGACTTAGTTCAATAAAGTACAGATGAAACAAAACAAAATAAATTACTAATAAAGTGTAGTCCAACCTCAGCAGGTTGTTTTTTCAGTGCCAAATTATCCAATCAAGTGTTGGTCTGTTTGTGGTCTGGGCTGAAACTTTTATCTGCATACTTGTTTAAACAAAATGTTGTATGCTAGAGCCAGGGAACTAAATGTAAGGGAGACCTGACATAAAAACATAAACAAAACATTACAGGGAGTAAAAGGTGGAGAGGAGTAGCAGCCCAAATGTTTTCCTTAGTTCTGCCGTCCATATCCTCTGAAACCTCACAGAGGTGGAGGCAGAAGGTGCAAGGCAGGGTTCAATCCAAAACTCTGGTAGCCCTCAAGCTAGTCTGGACACATAACAGCAGATTTTTTAACATCTTTAATGAATTCTTCAAGATGTAGTTTAATCTTTATCTGTCACAGATCGCTCTTGATTGCAAATTATGCACTAGTTGCTTTGTTTCAAATCTTGACAGGTGCAGGAAGTTCAGTGAAAGGGCAGAAAACTTTCACCATTTCAAACCATCTGAGTCAGTGTGACAGTAGACTTGGTAGCACTGACCACAGTTGGGTTGTGGGTTAGTTACTGACAGCACGAGTGGGGATTCCCCTACATAATGGTGCATGCTGTGTTATTCAGGGATAGCCTGTCAAGGTTGACATCATCTAAACTGAGGTTTCTCTTGAGTTGAAAATAAAAAGATATTAAGAAAATGCTTACAGAAAAAACAGAAGCCAAACCATTTTCTGAAAAAGAAACAGGGCCAGGTTGATTGTTATGTAGTTAAAGTTTCAACACACTGGTAGGGAGAGCTTTGAAGTGCAGGCGTTGTAAGCCTTCTGGGGTTTGCTGTGTGGAGATGATGGCAGGAACATGGGAAAGACATGGGATTTGTGGTTCAGCATGGAGCTGTCGAGGCAGGCACAGACTGTGATTCACAAGGCACTGCTCTTGCTTGGCTTCTTTTTTTTTTTTAACATACTAGGCCTTTTCATCACCAAGAGTCAATGGTGTTGGAGAAATTAGGCCCTGTTAAGTGACAATTTACGTATGAAGCATTAAAATGCTCACTTTTTCCTTCCCATAAATGATTTCCCCTGTGTCATCAGGCCAAGGTCTGCTTTTTCTCTCCACAATGACTAGTGGAGTGGTAGATGGTGAGAGTGGTTGCACATTCATCTCAATTATTCTTTTATTGCTGTTTCACAGAGTTTTGATATAAGAATACTCTTTCTACTGTTTTCTTCTTCTCTTCATCCTGTTTTCTGTTTTTTTCTGAAGTCTGCAAGTCACATTGCTGCCAGTCCTAAAGTCAGTGCCAAGGTGAAGAAAGACAATATCAAGTATGCTGCTTGGGCTGCTAATCAAATAAACAGAGCTTACAAGGTGAGTCACTAATGGTTATTTTATGTAAACATGAGAGAATCCCTCATTTGTCTGTCTTTTGATGGCTCTATCTTCTGTTTAAAACATTTTGATTTTTTCCCACATCACTCCTCAGTCCCCAGACTCTGAAAACCACTGTTTTGTTTCAACTTTCACGGCATTCTTGCACACAGTGTCCAGACATTCTGAAAACCTTCTCCTTTGCATAAAATGTGAAAACAATCATTGCCAAATACAGTCCTGAAAACTGTGTTTGACCAGTAAATGTTGTAAAAGCAAACAAAGTGTCTTTTAATGTGTACATTTACTGTTAATGTGCCTGCAAAGACTTCATCACACCCTCTTCCAGTTCTAGGGATTTAACTATCACAACATATTCAGGGACCTGGGCCCCTATTCATCAAACTTCTTACAGTGGAATTTTAGACTTAAGTGCTGAAAATTTCTTAAATTTGCTACTTTCAGACTTAAGTGTAAATGGTGGGGGGAGGCTCGGACATAATGATAGAGCGGCGTGTGTGAAGGGGGTGTTGTCTGTGGGCAGTTTAGTGGAGAGGAGGAAGGCGCAAGCTCAACATTTCCTCAGACTCTAAGATGAAAAAAAAACATTCAAGCTGCAGTTTTTGAAATAATCCACCAGATTTTCTTTATTTGTGATGCAAATAATGAAAATGTCTAATTTACAGACACAAAGTGACATGTATGATGTGTGTCGATTGTGAACTTATCTTTGGATTTTCACAATTTTATCGTGACGTTTGTCTTGTTGAAGATGAAATCTGATGCAGTGATTGCATCCAGGATCAGCTTTGTGTCACAGCAAAGTGTGGTAAGTCAGCTCTAAGACTGACACTGAAGATTTAGTCCTACAATTCACTTAAAGTGAGACTGACTCTAGATCACTGACTTTTAGGTTCTTTTTAACACTCTTAACAGCAGTCTTAAGAGTAATTCTAAGAAGTTTGATAAATACGAGCCCTGGGGCCTCATTCATAAAGGATTGAATCAAATTTGTTTGGATATAAAGGAACCATTGACCCAACTGTTTTGCCACTATAAATACGTTCACCACTCCTGTCCCTGCGCTTTGCTCTGCAGCCTGTGTTGTTATCTGCTGCTGACCGTCCACCCCCATTTGTGTTTGTTAAATAATGCTATGGGTTGATTTGTAAAGAGCTCAGACGGTCTCCAGAATATGTGTGCAATTTCCAATATTCATCTCTTGTTTTCTTAATACTTTTTAAACCAGTTCAGTATTTTCAAAGAGGTTTGTGAAGACCCCACAAATCTTTGTGCCTTGTACATCTTTAACATGCATGTTTAAAAGTTTGACACCTCCACTAAAAAAATGTATTTTAGGTGTCATGATTTCAAACACTCGAAATGTGTGATAGGGAAACTGAATGTTTGAGTTAAATAAATTTCAGCTTGAATGTTGTGTTTAGTTTAAATGCTAAATTCATTCATTCAGTATTTTAGATGACATTGCCAAAACCACTACAATTTCATGGTCTTAATTGTCCTCTGGTTCTGGGTCAGACTGTGTTTCCAACATGTCAGGCTGGATGGACAAGTCTTCTGTTGTTGACGGGCCGCTCTGGAAGCTGGAGTGAGGCAGGTTGTATTGTTTGGAGTTAAAGAGACAGCCTTAAAATGAGTTGATCTGAGACACGCCTCAGAAAACAGGTGAGAGGGGCTTCTGGAGTTACAGTAAGGAGGAATTCAGACCAAAACAATGCAGTTTATATAGACCCCAACTGATGATTTAAATGTGAAAAAGAAGAATTTAAATACGTATGTCTCACTGAAAAGTTATCATGTTCTCCTTCTCTATCACTGTTTTTTTTGTTTTTTTAAAAGGAAAATAATTTCTTAGTGTCGCAATTAAGTGTTTGTGTTATCAGGTTAGTGACCCTTCTGACTTTACCTTTGTGCCTTAGAAAGAAAGCTTTGTTTCCAGTGAGAAGATAAGGAAATATCCTAGACGTCTTGCTTTTTGTCAGGTTTAACAGTTTTTTATTACAAAAAATCACTTGAGTCAATTCAACACAGCTAACTCATAAATCAGACTCTCTTTGAGAAAACTTAATAAAGGATCCTGGCTGAAAGTGGTTAAAGGAGTTGGACGTCACCATAATTTGTGTTCAGTGATTTTGGCTGTTTGGACCCCAACAGTGCCTTACATAATGATGAATAAACTCTAACCAGTTAACTTAAGCAAAAGGTTTGTAAAAATAAACTTATTTGCTTTCCTCATTTTTAAATTTGTAATAAACTTGTCATAAGTCTTGGGGTTAGGAATGATTTAGTCCGAGAAGAAAACGTTTTGTTAGGTAAACTTTGTATGGTTTAAATGAAAGCTCTGCTGTTATCCACAGCTTCAGTTGCTGTTTGGTGACTTTATAATGGTGAGGTTGTAAATATAAACTTGTTCAGTTTGAGCATTGTGGCTTGCAACAGCGAGTCACATTTATTTTTTGTGCTATGTGAGACAAGGTAATTGATAAGGTGTGAGGTTGCCTCCTTTATTTCTTCAGTCCCACCTCTGGTTAAATGACTTCTGAGATCTTAACAGGGAGCAGAGATTAGACGGCTGCAAGCTGCTGTGGGCTTGTGCTGGCTGATTGATGGCCCCTTAAAAGTGCTGCTCATGTCAGTTGTCCAGTTTTATTAGATCCAGTACCTGGTGATTGTCATACCTCAGTGTTGAGAAAAGAATGGGCAGGTGAGCACAAGTGGCAAGCAGACGTCAGCTAAAGGTCATGATTGACTGGAGAACATTCTTTAACAATGTAATTACCTTGGTGAAGAAGGCTGACATGTAAAAGACCTATAGATGAGCGGTTCACAGGTGCAAGGGGTGCTTTAATGCTACGCTTCATGGCTTGCCCTCCTGCCCCAGCTTTCTAAACAAATTCTCTGATTAGCTCCTCCGTCACGGACCTCAGGCTTCCACTGCCTCATGACTCTATTATCAGATTCTTTAAATAGAAGTGGAGCTGTCTGGTCTGCTCCTGCTGTTGTAGAATAGGGCAGGAGTTAATGTGGTGGTCTCACCTCAGGCTGAGCAGATAATTGACTACAAGGCCTGGGCTAATGGTGCATTAGATGGCAAAGCAATTAAATGCTCTGATCATTACAGCTACACCATTTCACACATGCATACTCACTATAAATCTAGAAGTATGAGTCACACTTACAAATTACATCGCCAGTTGTATACCTTAGCCAAGCTAAGTTGTAGTTTGGCAAAAAAGAAAGGAAAAACGTTTGCCATGGAAATACAGTTTGGACTAGATTAAGATTGCTGTTAGTTCCTGTTTGTCGACTTCTGAGCAGGACTGAAGCTTGGAAAATGTGTCAAATGAAGAAATGCTTTAAAAATAATAAAAGCCTGTTTTGTTACCCTAAAAACATAAATAAGGAAAAATTGCTTGTAATTTTATAAAAAGAACAATGTGCCAATCTTTGGTCAAGAGTGGAGTTCATTGAACCGATTGTTGCTTTCAGAAACTCTCCTAAAATGCAAACACTATATCAGAATAAATGGAACACAGTGTCTCATACAGGTGTCTCATACAGGTGTCTTATACACAGTGACTCAAACACAGTGTCTCATACATGTCTCATACACGTGTCTCATACAGGTGTCTCATACACAGTGACACAAACACAGTGTCTCATACACGTCTCATACAGGTGTCTCATACACAGTGACTCAAACAGTGTCTCATACAGGTGTCTAATAAAGGGGTCTCATACACAGTGACTCAAACACAGTGTCTCATACACGTCTCATACAGGTGTCTTATACACAGTGACTCAAACACAGTGTCTCATACACAGTGTCTCATAAAGGGGTCTCATACACAGTGACTCAAACACAGTGTCTCATACACGTCTCATACAGGTGTCTCATACACAGTGACTCAAACACAGTGTCTCATACTCAGTGAATCATACACAGTGACTC
>JARVJO010000305.1:26448932-26459097 GCA_031762555.1 Cynodonichthys magdalenae
CCAATCACAGACAGGTTTTTTTCATCCAATCAAAGCTCATCTTTCAAATCTACTAAACCAAGAGGAGGAAGTGACAACATCTTAGATGTATCAAATCAGCAAAAGACAATAACATATATTTTATAAATTTTGTAGTCCAGAATATTTAGGAGGAACGCTCATGGGTTCCAGCCAGAAACATTTTGGACAAATCTCTCATCAGAGATTTCCACAAGAGCCATCCAGATCAGCCCAGAGTCCTGTCAGGAGACAGGAGCTAGGTGGCGGGCTCTGTCATGTTTTGGCTGCTCCATCTGGTTTTACTCTGCCTGTCATTCCTCTCTTTTCCCCAGTTCATGCCACGCCCCCTCATTCTCTGCCACAGCAATCAGCCTCATCAGCCTCACCTGCTCTGCCTTCTATTTAAGCTCCATGTCCACAGCCTCAAGTTGCCAGATTAGATGTCCAGCGTTATTTACATGCCCATGCCTGATCTCTCGTTCCTGACCCTTTGCCTGTCTCTTGACCCACGCCTCCTGCCTGCTCCTTGTCTGGTTCTGATGCTGACTCTGATCCTTGGTTTTCGACTCTGCTTCTAATTTCTGGACTCTGCGACTTGGATTGTGACTTGGATTTGTTTCTGGCTTTCTGACTCCCCGGCTCTGACCTTGGCCGCCTCCTGGATTTCCCCAATCAGCCTGCTCCCTTTTCTGGATCATCGTTCTCCCAGATCATTATCGATTGTGGATCTAACAGCCCAGAGTCATCCACAGAGAAAAGGTCAGTAACCAGTTTTTCTTACTGCAAATACACAGTTTTTGCTCCTGACACTTATCCGTGTTTAGCCCCACAGTGTGATCCATACCGAGAGCCCAGAGGATTTCCTGGTTCCAGAACACTAATAAATCTTTCTCAGTGTCAAGCTGCTCTGAATCCTACTCTCACCCTTGTCACTCATTGCCTAAAATTACCCACTGAGATAAATGCCCAACCCTAAACCATTGACTAAAATTAACCACTCAGACACATGCACAACCCAGACCCATTAGCTAAGATTAACCCCTCAAATAGATGCCCAACCCTGACCCATTAGCTAAGATTAACCCCTCAAATAGATGCCCAACCCTGACCCATTAGCTAAAATTAACCACTCAGATACATGCCCAACCCTGACCCATTAGGGGTCTTCACTAGGCCTAACCTCAGTGAACTGTAAACAGTCCCTGGAAGGAACTATTTTAAACAATGGAAGCATTTATTTTAATTAGATTATCCTCATTGTAAACATCTTACACACACCTTCCAGACCACACCCCCAACCAGAACTTACCCCCCCCCTATTTCTTATCCTGCAATGAGTAAACCTCCCTTTTCTGTACCTCTTTATGGAGGTTCCTTCAGCAGCCTAATAGATTTGTTTTGTTTCATAAAAATGTACAGTTTAATAATGTGTGACAAATACACATTTTTTTTTGTTTATCCAGTCAGAATTTAATACAGCTGGTAAAATAAATTGTTCAAATATATTGATCTCCTTTATTTGTTTTAGTCAGCATACTATAAAAGATTAACACTTCATTATGGAAAGACTGTTGTTACAAGAGAAAACTCAAGTTTTTAAGAAAATGGCTGCTTATCAATTAATCCTTAGTCAAGGGATTAGGATCAATCAACTTCAGATTAATTATTTAATCGATAATTTGCATCCCTAGTTTTTACTTTTTATAAGTTATTTTATGTGTAACTAGATGGTTGTTTTCTGTGGTGACTTTTAGAACAGTGCAACAAGTCAGTATGTTTTCTACAACAGACAGTTTCATAGTTTTTGAGCATGTTTGCAGTGTGAAAACTAGCTTTTCTAACTCACAGGCCAACTGAGAAAACGTTGAGGTTGCTATGAAAACACCATTATAAGTGTGTAAAATCAAGAAGTTAAAGATTTACAGCATAAATATTAATGTATAAGCTCATCTACAATCCTAAAGGAAAGTTTAAACTTCAGTTTATAGAAATTACATTGGGTCTGTAGAACTGCGTAAATTTACCAGTTGAATTTGTGCATTTAAAATTGTGCCTCCATAGAAACCTCAGCTTTGTCCTGAATCTATTTCCCTCTGGGATAAATAAAGTACTTTTGAATTGAATTGAAAAACACGAGAATGGTCTATATATGATTTTAGAGTTTGTAAGGTTAAATCCTGTGTGCATTTCATTCTACAAATCATGATGTTTGATTACTTTCTTATTTTAAACAACCCTACCAAGTTAGGTTTGCACAGTAAGTCTTACCTTGTTGTACTATATTAAATAGTGTGAGGTACCAGCTGAATGTGGCTGTGTCTCAACTCGTGTTGCAGCGGACATGGGACACAGGCCGCTCGTATAAACAGCTGTGAAATGAGACGGTCTGCAGAAGATGTATGTTTGTGTGACCACACGCTGCCCCGTTACCATGGTAATACATTATTTTTTAATCACATGGCTTCATTTGTTTTCTCAAGGTATAACTTCATTTTCAGTTTTAATAGAAAAAGCATTAATAATAATATCCCTTATCCTTGTTGCTAGGGAACTTGGTGAACAGTTAATCAAGATTCACAAAATCTAGAGTATGAGCATTATGTCGCTGGCAACTCTGCTGGACCAAAGATTTAAAACACTCGACTTCTTCAGCACAACAAACACCAAAGAAGCTGTAAAAAAACCCAACTTACTGCTTAGTGTTCCAGTGTTATAGATAGAACTTCAGCAGCTTCAACTTCAGCATCACAGGATGCAGTAGCAGAAGAACCAGGTCTCTATTTTTGCATTAATAAAAAGTGTACTTTCGAGTTTTGATATTGTTAATAATTATTTGTTTTTGCTCCCCAGGAAACAAACTGTGGTGTCATTTTGATGAGCTGCTAACAGAGTCCAGGCGAATAATTAGTGTTACTTCAGACGCCACAGTTGAAGTTCAACAGTACCTACAAGAACACAACCTTGGCAGAGCAGAAGATCCCCCCGAGTACTGGGAGAGGCAGAAATATATATATATATATATACCAACCTTTACAAACTTGCAGTTGAATATTTGTGTACTCCAGCCTCCTCAGTGCCATGTGAACGCGTTTTCTCCAAAGCTGGAGTTGTTTAAAAAAAATTGGTCTGAGTCCTAACTCAGTTGAAAAAATGATCTTCCTCAATAAAAATGAACAAAGTTATCATGTATTCATAAGCACAATCACTGTCCAACAACTGCAAAATTTGCAACAAAAACACATCTCTTGACAAAGCTTACACATGCATGTCTATTATTTTTTTGTTTGGTCACCCCTCCATTCAAAGACCTCGTACATTAACACACACATCAATAAGATGAACAAATGAATAAAGCACACATCTATTTGGTTTAATATTTTTATTATAATCAGGCGCTGCTTCCTTCTACACAAACAGTTTTATATATATTAAAACAGCCAAGCCCATCACAAGTAGTTAAGATTACAGTTTTATGCACACCAGCAGGTGGGGGTGGTGTGCACCTGAAGCTTTGAGACATGAACTTTTATTTCAACCAACTGCAATGAAAGCTTCAGTGCTTCATGAGGCTTCATCTGGCCATCATTACCCAGGAGCAGGCTGACAAATAACTTAAAAGTAAAAATATTTATTAAACAAAACAAAAGGCTGACGAGGCAGCAAGACTTACAAAACACAAGGAGACACAGGGAGACGCAGGGAGATGCAGGGAGGCACAGAGAACAGGAGTCTGAGACCGATGGGCAAGCCATACAATGAACCAGCAGAGAAGTGGTGACAAAAGACTGGTTGAAATACAAACTGAGGGAGAAGGAAGCAGCACCTGGAGGAAGACTGATAAACTGTGGACAGGTGAGGGTCTGACTGAGAGTGGAGCTGACAGAGGAGAAGATGATCGATGACTAAGAACACAAGAGGGAGACAGAGCACAAGAAACATAGGATCCAAAACACACAGATAATCAAAATAACAAAGACCCATGGAAGATAATTAAACCTAAAATGTACAGACCCTTACACTTACTTTACTCTAGGGTACGCAAAAACTGTAGTTACTGGTCAGTTACTGAGTAAGTAAGGATTAATTACTCAGTAGTTCCTTTTTGATATCCTCAGTAACTATTTAATAGTTACTGAGTAGATCCTCAGTAGTTAAGCATTTTTGTGTACCTTATTGTAAAGTGTTACCAGTTTTTTTATTTTGTTTTCAGTACAAGAAAACCCTTTATTGTATACCAGAATCCACCCAATGTGCTTAGGGACAAAAACACAGTCTGAAACTAAAAATGTGTCACATTTTTTTCCCTATGGTGTTTATATACTGTATGTGTACAAATCTAACATATACAAATATATTAGTAATGATTTTCTATAAACAAATCCATCATATGTGTGTTTATTTTCTATATAGAACTGACATGTAAAAGTCACAAATTTTGTTATAGTATCAAAAGGATGAATTCATTTAATATGTTCCTTACTGGAAGAAGAAATAAACACAAATGAGCACTTGTATCATGTGAAAACATGGTAAATGTACATTTTATAGACAGTAAAAATGTGTTGAACAAGCAAGTATGTAGTTTTGGAACACAAAACATGAAACAAACAAAATAAAATCACACTTTATCATATCAAATTTCTCAACATCTGTAAAACTGATGGAGCTACAGAGATTCATCCTGAATTGAGTTAACTCCATAAGAGCAGTTGGTGAAACATTCATTAATCACTTTTAAAAAATTTAAATGAAGTTTGTTAATAAGAGCCTACTTTGCAGAGAGGGGTTGGCTCTAATAGTTCATGCTTTAGTTTTAGGTAAAGATCGTATACAATATGTAAGCACTTAGAGTACTTTGTGAATTACTTTTAGCTACAATTACACAACATTTTAGCACCATAAGTGTAAAACTGAAGTATAGCCATTTATGTTTTGTAAAGTGAGTTGGCTGAGGCAGCCATCTTCAATTGAATTGGTTCCAATCAGCTGAGGTACATATTTATTATTAGAAAATTGTATTAAAATTCACCAAGTTATATGAGAATTTTACTGCAGTCATAAACCAAGTTGACCCTAAAAGTAAAAATGTCTAATTGTCTTTTTTTCCTGTAAATTTCATTAGAATTCACCCCGTGGATTATAGCTATTAGATAATTTGGCACGCGTACCCACCCGTGATGCGCGCAGCAACTGGCCAATATGTATATATATTTTTTTCCTTTTTATTCTTAGTATTTTTCCGGCAGCGGGCGATAATAACAGCGTCATAATTAATAAAAGTGGCTTCAAACTGCTAGCTGACAACACTTGTAAAGGGTTGGAGAGCCGTGCTGACAGGGGGAAGGTGGACGGTCCGGGCAGTGCGTCAGCCCGTGACTTCACTGTGAGGCTCCCGGGAGCGGAGAGGTTCTGCAGAAGCTCTCAGTCACTAGTGAGAGGAGCAGAGAGGAGCTGCCTGCAACATTCTCTCTTCAGGCTGCAGAATAAGCTTTAGTGCTGCGTTCAAACCCAGCGGAGGAGAATGCATCACTTCACGTGCAGACCCAGGCGGTTTGTTTGGACTCCCCTGGACCTGGATAGAAACAAGTGTTTTTGATTTGATTTTTTTTTAACAGAAGTGCCCTCTTGGAGTTTCCATCTACAGAAACTGTGATTATTTCTTTTCTTTTTTCTTCTCAATGCTTAGTGTAATTTTTCCCTCCAGCCTCCATCAGTGATGGAAAACCTCACCCTGGACCTCATGTCCGCAGAGAAGAATGGCTCACAGAACCAGACCCTGGGCGTTTGGACCGACTACTCTGTTGAATATAAGGTGGTCAGCGTGTCCCTGGTGTCCCTCATCTGCGGGGTAGGCATCGTGGGCAACATGATGGTTATCCTGGTGGTCCTCACCACCAAGCACATGCGCACTCCCACCAACTGTTACCTAGTGAGTCTGGCGGCTGCTGACCTGATGGTGCTGACGGCCGCCGGGCTGCCCAACATCACGGACGCCCTGCGCGGGCAGTGGGTGTACGGCTACGCTGGCTGCCTGGGGATCACCTATTTCCAGTACCTGGGCATCAACGCGTCCTCCTGCTCCATCACCGCCTTCACGGTGGAGCGCTACATCGCCATCTGCCACCCCATCAAAGCGCAGTTCCTGTGCACTTTGTCCCGAGCCAAGAAGATCATCATGCTGGTGTGGGCGCTCACCTCCGTCTACTGCGTCATGTGGCTCTTCCTGTCCGACACCAAGAAGTTGGTGTACGACAACGTGGCGCTGCTCACGTGCGCCTACAAGGTGTCCAGGAGCCACTACCTGCCCATCTACTTCACGGACTTCACCGTGTTCTACGTGCTGCCACTGCTGCTCGCCACGGTTCTGTACGGACTCATCGCCCGGATCCTGTTCCTCAACCCGCTGCCGAGCGAGCCGAAGGGCGGCAGCAAGAAGTGGAGGAGGGAGGTGAGCCAGGGGGGCAGGATGGTCAGCACCAGCTCCTCCAGCAGCACCACGGCCGCCTCCCGCAGACAGGTGGGCCCCTGGTTTGATCATTAACCCGCAGGTTGTGTAATGATGTGAAGAGGTCCAGTTGTGCCTCACAGGTCAGATAAAAATAAACCTCTACCCCCTCCCCTACTCAGGCTGACACAACTCTTCAGTGAGGCATCCATCCTGTTTTTAATACACTTTATTACACTTTCCTCATTCACTGAGGAGGAGAAAAGGTGAAGAGAATCAAAGTGACTTTATAAAAGATCATTGTAAAATAAAAGCCCCAAATTGAAAACATTTATGTTTGCTTCACACATTTTAACATTTTATGTTTCTTCACTCATGTTAAAACTCTGATTTGTTTTAAATGTTTAACAACTTTAGCTCAAAATGCAGTTTAAAAGATGGAACTCCACCTCTCCAGTTCTGACTAGAGTTAGCTTCTGTGATGAGAAGTACAAGATATATAAAACATATATAGGCCTATTCAGCTACAGAATAGAAGTTCAGCTGTTTTTTTAACTATTGTGAAATAATTTAGAAATACATTTTGAATTGATTCTTCTTGGATTTATTGGCAGTTGGCATAAAACATTAGGATGCTTTATCAACATCCACTCTGCAAAGGTCAAAGTATTTAATCTGTAATTATCCTAATTCCAACTGCTTTATTTTATCCCTGTCTCCACATCATATTTCCTTAATTCTTGTTTTAACTTTTCTCCACTCACCCTTACCTATATTTGTTCTCTTATGAATTTATTGTTCATTTTCACACTTTTATCACCCACAGCAGGAGCCTCCGCAGTCATGGCTTTATCTGCTTGTGTGTGCATTTGTCCCTAAAATATCTCTTACTTTTGAAGTTAGACATGTTTAAAATGACCGCTATACCTGAGCAAACTTTCAAACCACACAAATGGTGATAAATAAGCAAATTTTACAGATAAAACAAATATTATGTGGTGGTAGTAACTGAGCCTCACCCCAACATGTACACTGAGTGCTACACATTCCACAATATTATTGTTTAAAACATTAAAAATTAATTGTTGGAGTCAACCATGCATATTTGTTAGTAAAATATTTCATGGATTTTATTGAATCTCTCCATAAGTAATCATTGGATGTATTTACAAATGTTTAACTTAAAGTCAATCCCATTAAAAAAGGCCCCTGCAGCTCATTAAAATTAACCGACACATATGAGGATAACTTTACAGATTTTTAACTGAGGGTGTATTCACACCAGGAAACTCCTTTGGTCCACTTGTTTTGTCTGGACCAAAACTGGACTTTTGTTTGTTTGTTTGGGGTGGTTTGCATTCACATTGTGTGTTTTTACAAGCAGACTATAATTTATAAACTAAGTCATGCAGGTGACAGTCATTGCTCTCATTGGACAGAAATGAGGGGGACAGATCAGAGCACAGACCCAGAAATAAATGTGGTGCTGTTAAGACAACTGCAATATAATTTAGAATTTCAAGAGCATCTCATTCTAAGGCAGTTTCACAATGATATACTTATAATTTTAAGACTTATTGGCAAATACTTGCCGCAACCCAAAGTAGAGGAGATGTTGTGCGTGCTCTGACCCACAACAGCTCATTTTCTGTAGTGCAGTGGTAGCATTAGCATCACTGAAGGGCTAATTTTTACCACGATGCTTAGCAACAGTCCAAAAAGGCTCATGTTTCCTGTTGGTTTGGTTTGAACCTGGTATTCACTCCAGAAGCAAACGGCACCAGAGTTCTTTTGGAAGTGGACCAAGACCACCTCAAACAGTGGGTTGTTTCTTGTTTTTCAATATCCATTTCTAAAAGGAAAATCCAATGACCAAAACATATATGGACCGTACTGGCTGAGTTCTACTCATACAGTACTCCTACACTCACCGGAATACACCAGTCATATTCCACTACATCTTACAGCCCATACAGATCAACAGGCTGTCTCCAACTGGAACAGCCGACTCCACCATGCACTTCCCATAAAGCTAGGACCCTGTGGCCCAGGACTGGACCTGATCTCGAGCGAGAGTGCACTTCCTAAGGGATTTACCAACTCTGTGGAGCCATCGGGTGGCAGGTGGGCCTGTCTGAGTAAATACTCCACAAACCTAACCCCTAACACACAAATGGGGTTGGCCCTTGTGAGGACATGAGAAATTAAACTTGCTGTAACTACCAACCTTACAAACAACAGACAAACCCCTCTTCATCTTGAGCAACAGCTATCTCTACATGAACCCAAAATATACAAATTCTTTTTTTTAAATTACACACCCACACACACAAAAAACGTGGTAAGAAATCCAGTCAGTAACAGCTCCACAACTCTAAGATAAAAACGAGTGAGTTTTGGCACAGTGGCTAAAATAAATCTGGGGGATATTGAAGCAAAGTAAATTCCTGCATCAACAGGCCACATAGATTTGTAGAACTTAGTAAAAAAGTACATTTCTTCCAAATCAAAACTGCACACAAAACACTGAATAACATTTTTACATCAATCAGTGAAGAGTGATTATAGTAAACTTGTTTTATTTAAACCCCTAGCATTCCCTTAAAGGATGCACATCACCCATTGCCTTTCATGCATCCATCCATTAATTGCCACTTGAGTCAGGTCTCAGGGGCAACAGCTTGAGCAGAGAGGCTCAGACAGGGGCGGACTGGCATATAAGTCTACCAGGAGTTTTCCCGATGGGCTGATGGGTTTGTGGGGTAATGTGTTGCTGATGGTTCGCACCATGGAGGTGCTGCTACGCTTGGCCCAGTGGCCACGCAGCACGCTCTTGTTTTGCAGTGCCACAATGCTTCCATAACACGCCTCCAGTCAGCTGATCTGCTCAGAGTGGGGCCAGCCAGCCGCGGAGTGGACTTCTAAACGCTACAGAGAGATTTTTTAACAGCCGAGCGGCTTTGGTCAGATAACGTGTCCCATAAAGCTCAGCCTATCAGACACAAATTTGAAAAGTCTTGTTCCTGCTAGAGACACATAAATTAGATCTCCGTGTTTTAACCCAAGATCTAACAGAGAGATGCGCGGTGCTGTGGCTCCAGCTCGTCATTCCTCTGTGAAACAGCACCTGTCAATCACCAGGGGTGCAATAAGTAAGGGTGGCTACAGAGGGCTGTGCCCCACCATTTTTATCCTCCTGAGTACCAAGCTTCTGCTTTGTGCTTATTTAAAACTTGTTCAGCTATTTAGGATTAGTAGATCCTTATAAACATAAAAAATGTTTTTGAAAAACTAAGAGTTAAAAATATAAATATATATTTTACTTAAAATAAAAAATAAAGTTAAAACAGTTCCTCGGAACAAAGACAACTAATACAAAATAAATGTCCTCAATATCAGGATGAAGCTTCTCATGAGGGTAGACCATCTCATTTCACAGATGTTTTTGCAGCCGACACAAGCGGCCTACGCCGACTGCAGCCAACGTCAGCCACAGTCTACATCAGCTGCAACTCATGAATTGAGACACAGCCACAGTCTCTCCAGCGTGTCTTGGTTCTTCCTCGGGATCTACTCTCAGTTGACATGCCCACAACACCTTCCTAGGCATCCATGAGGCATCCTTACTAGATGCATAAAGTTCCTCTAATGCAGTGGTGCCCAAATTCGTTCCTCAAGGACCGGTGTCCTGCATGTTTTAGGTGCTGCCCTGGTTCAACA
>JARVJO010000305.1:26639775-26650983 GCA_031762555.1 Cynodonichthys magdalenae
GTGTGTGTGTGTGTGTGTGTGTGTGTGTGTGTGTGTGTGTGTGTGTGTGTGTGTGTGTGTGTGTGTGTGTGTGTTTAGAAAAGCTGTGGAGAGGGGTAATATTTTTACCCTGAAAGGAAGACTGTCTTGCACCATAAATCTGTCCCTCATCGTGAAGACAAAATGAAAATGGCCCCATCATAAAACATCTGTAATGGCTCCATCCACTGCCAACACATAATGGGGCAATTACCAAGAAGGGGGCTGGGGCAGCATGAAGCCTTTAGCTCTTTTTGGTCGACCACATGAGGCTTTGACGTTTGTATGTCAAATGCACGTCTGTGTGAGCTGCAGGACAATATGAGAGGAGGTGAAATGAACAGAAAAAAGATCTAATTTTCCCTGTTCATTAACCTTTATTGTTCCCCAGAATCCTCTCTGTTCAGCTCAGTGACAGACAGCACATCTAATCTGAAACTGCATTATTCATGCCTGATGTTCTGTGCCTTGCGTCTTCCTCACCTCGTAATCAAGCATAATGGAGGTTAACTGTACGGCAGAACTGAGCCCAGGACAGGTAAGCCTCAGCCGCTCATGATTAATGTAGTGTGTTGGAGCTCGGGGCTCTGAACCTTTGACAAAGGCCAGGCATCATTCTGAAGCCAAAGCTTTGCCTCTGCCGACTCGTGGAGTTGTCCATCAAGTGCTCCTGCCACCGTTCACCCACCTCCGCATGCTTTCAGAGTGGGACCCCCATCTCCCCGCCTCATTATCCCCCCGCATGCTTGGTCGTCTGTATGTGTCATTTTGCATTGCAGAGCGCGTTTATCTCTTTCAAATGGGGAAAAGAAATGAAGGGGTGCTAATCAAGTGTTGACCAAAAAATACTTGTTTTGTTTTCTTTTCAAGTTTTTGATGTTAATGTTGGGTTTTCTGGTTTCAGTTTTGTCTTTTCCTTTTTTATCTGTAAGTCAAATCATTCAGACCAACAAATCCCTAAACTAGTCAGGGACTCTGCTGTTCACTGAGCCAGTTTATGCTTGACTTGGTCTTATTTGGACCTTCACACCTTCACACTGATGCTTATAGCCTCTCACACACAGAAACATGGACCACAAGCTTCTACAGGGTTTCTTTACAGGCTGAACTTTGCAGCAGAATCTCAGGGTGTGCTTGTTAATCAGGGATGCTGAGGACCTGGGTCACTTTCTGTAACATAGACCAGGGGCAGTAAATGGATGAGACGGGGTGAAAGGGCACTCTCAGACATTCCTTTAGAAAATAAACAGAACAAAAAGCTCCTTCTCTGGACAGGTATTCTAAAGCCAATCTATCAACTTTAGCTGTTGCTGTTTTCTAAGTTTCTAAATATGTCTAATGATGCATCTTTAGGACCCCACCCCCTCACACACACACACACACAATTACCACCTCCAACCCCCACAGAACATAACCTACCCTCTGTGGTACAAAATATAAACCGTGGTTTTGAGCTGGCTTCATCCTCACATTTCAAAAGCCCAGTTGGGAACGAGTTTAATGCAATTAGCAGGTTATCTGTGGGGAAGTGGAGCATTCTTCCTGTTGGCCCAACAGACGGAGGGATGGTTGTCTGTTGGGCCACAGAAGAACACAGCAGAGAAGATAGGCAAAAAAAGGGTAAACGCCCAGTTCTTTTGTCACACTGACAGAGGTTTATTACCACCTAACAGCATCTGCAGTGTTTTCAGCTTCTGATCTCGTTTTCTTTCACATTTAGCAGGTGATTCTAGAACTTTCTACAAAGCCACAGTTTAGTCACCTGACAAAAAAGACAACATCTGGCATCATGACACAATCAAGTGTATGAAATGTTGGGGCAGGCCTGTCTTTGTGTAGAAGTCAGTGGTTTCATGAAAGGTAGACGTAGGGGTCACCTCAGGCATCTGCTGCTTTCTGCACCATTCAGCCTCCCATCTGTGTACACGTCTGTCCTTCTGCCTGCTCTAACACACACACGTGCATCTATTTTAACCCAGAGAAGCACTACTTTTTGTCTCAACTGGGAAGCTGCACACGTCTGTGGCTGTGTTTGCTTTCATAAAGTAGCCATAGGATGTACATCTATAATTGTTTAAATTTTAGCCTATTTAAGATGGCCACCATAGCTAATCAAGCATCAAAGGAATAAATGGAAAACTCTGCAAAATGTATAAATATTTAGCTAACGTTTGGTGTGGTGGTAGTTGAGCATCATCCCATCACATACTTAGGACTGCTACACATTGTACAATATTTTTCCTGAGACTTGGCATTAGCTGTTGGTGTGAACTCTGACCCTTGCAGGTCTCAGCCTGACAGATCACCAGCATGTCTGATGCTTATCCTGACACCACTGAGCACATCAGTGATAACAGAAGTGTCAAAATGTCTCAACTCCTGCAGGAACTCCTGGGTGTTTTCTCAAGAAGCAGCACAGATCTTCTCTCCTGTACTGTAGAGTAGCCTCGGCACACAGATGTGAGGTGTCAGGACTATTTGTGTTATGCATTCTCCACATTTCTCCTTGTTTCTGATGAAAAGGACCCCTCTCATTGTCAGTTTTGGTTAGCTTAGACTAATATATATTAGAGCCAGGTTTCAAATAAACACAATGCTCCCTTCTTGCACTTCCCCCAGTGTGGATGGAAGAACAATAAGGGAGTTGTGATGAAGAACTTTATAGGAACATTCAACTTAAGCATGAGGGATTGAAGCTGGTAAACAAAGCATTCCTTTCCCTTTCATCACATTTAACTGTTCTCTTAACGTCTAGCTTCACCTCCAGGCCAGTGCCCAGCTGAGCGGGGAGCTTGTCAAATAAAAATAAATCAAAACGTAAAGGTTTATTTCACAAGTTGCTTAGAAAACTGCTGAAGTGACGGAGCAGCAGAATGAGCTGCAAAGCCTTGATTTCTAAGCCTCACGGGGCTGTTTCCCTGAGAGGTGGTGTGGCTCAACATAGCCTGCAGGGGCTTTTGGGCGTACTCAGGAAAATGCTTTTTGTGTCACAAACTAGCATTCTCTGTTGCCCCCAACAAACATGTGTGCAGGGGTTGATATGATACTGTACAAAAGCCTGGACAGAGTATAATATTTCAAAGTCATTTCCTAATTGTTTCCAGGCCAAGGTCGATGCTTGTATGAAGACGACTCCTTCTTTTCAAACCTCTTTCTTCTTTTTGGTTGGATTTGTTTTCAACCACAGATTGGGAAACAAAGTGTTAAGTAAACTTGACCCAAGCAGTGTTAATTCATTGGGAAATAACTGGGCTTTAAACATTTGGTGGCGTATCAGTGACAGTCAGTCTCTGGGTTTCTGCCTTCTTTGATGCTCACCATATGGTGACATGGTTTCTGTGGTTCTGATCCTGAAACATCCAGACGCTGAATAATTACGTTTGTTGTCTACGATGAGAACAAGCTTGCAGAAGGAGTGACAATAGAACGAGTCTGACCCCGGGTCAAAGGTGTTGGAGGTCCAGATGTACGGACCTCTAAGCTTGAAGGGATAGGATGGGTATGAAGTGTTAATATCTTACCTGTTGTAAAAAGCTTTTAGAAGGACCCTATTGAGAGAAACTGAGTTTAGATTTGACAGGGCTAGCAACGATTCAAATGTAGCAAAACCAAAGTGTTTTGTTGTTGTTCTAAAACAGCTTCAGTCTTAAATTTCATGTCAGTTAGTGCAGATACTATCTTACAAACCTTAGCACTGCCATAAATGTCACAATTTATGGTTGATTACATAAAATTGTGTGATTAATTGCTAATAGCTGCAGAAGCAAAGTCCAGCAGGAATAGTGGGTATTAATACATAATACAGCTGTGTGTAACAGTACACAGTGTATAATGGACATGTATCAAGTTGTATTATGTATTGCTGGGTTCCAGGTAAATACTGAGTATTTGCAGAGTAAGTTACTGGGTAACATCTCTGTTACCCAGTAAAACAGCTCCACTCTCAAAGCCTTTTGCTGCAGCTCATACAATAGTAAAATTACAATACTTTTACAGACATAAATGGAGCATATGTTTATTTTTTATAGAGTTATGTAGTAATGGTAACAGCAGCAGCTAGCTGTAGCACTTCTGGTACAGTCTGGGGTCCATTCAGACGGGGAATGTATGAAATGTTTGCACATGTTATTAGAAACTGCTGATGATGTAATTATTTAAACCTGTATTTAGAAGGGGCAGATGAATGATTTTTTTCTTCTTTCTTCACCTTTTTCCCTCGATAATTGATTTACTCTGTATTTTAATTGACTTTTTGTTGTTTTATGAATGAAATAAATTAATAAATGAAAAAAGGTATTTACAAGACTCATGCAGGTTTATGTATTTCTACCAGATTTTGTCATTTTGAAAAAGATGGTTTGATTGTATCATACTGTACTGACAGGTAATTATGTGGAATACTGCTGTCCCAACACAACTCCAGTCTTCAACATGTCATAGCAGTTCAGACAAACACTATTTTAAACATTTACATCAATGTCAGTTTCTCATTACACAGTTATTTTGGAAAGAAATACATTTAAATTCTCTCCTGAAATTGACACCAGGCTGCTGCTATTTGCATTTAGAGTATTAACATCTATATTTTATGCAAATAAACAGTGCTTTAAGTGGACAAAAATAAGAACTGGTATATAAATGTGGGACAGAAACATACAGAGTATTTTTATATAAATCTGTCTTTAGATCTATAGATCTGGTTTTATTACTCAGAAATACAAATAAAACCAGTTCTAAATCAAATCCATGAGTCAAATTCAAAGTGTCTTGGAGCTCATAGAACCTAATTACTTTTACTCAGTTACATTTACGGGAGTAATATTACTATGATGTATCACTACTCTTCTTTGATCTGGATACTTGACTAAATGAAGAACAGATGAATCAGATCTGCACCTGATACAAACATCTACAAGTTGTTCAAATGAGACTTTGTTGATGTGATGTTAGTTTCTATCTGAGCTGCAACACATCTGAAGGTGAAAAAGATAAAGTAAAAACTATAAGTGGACATACTTTACCCTGTTCTAGCATACATTTGTCTTATGTTTTATGTTTTAAATGTTTTATGTTGGGGACAGAAATGAAAAGTGCTTCGTTTGCCTTAATTTGTTATTTTGTAATTATGTTATTTGTTGGTACTTTTTCACGTTAGTCTTTAAAATACTGAACATGAACATAACTTTATTTGTCTGAAAACATCATTTTAAAATATTAAATCAGATGTTCTGTTCAGTTAGTCCCTACTTTTTATCAAGTACTTTTTACTCTTACTTGAGTCATTTCTTGGAGAGATACTTCTTACTTTTACTTGAAAAAAACATGTTGAAGTAGTACTATTCTTACCTGAGTACAATTATTGGGTACTCTACCTCCTGTACTTGTGGATAAATCAAGCTTCATAGTTTCTGACATATTAGTTCTTTCTTGTTTTCTCCTTCATGAATATCTTTTCTCATCATGATCTGTGATTTAGTTCTGTTCAGGTCGTGTCATCTTCTGTTTGTCTCCTGAATCAATTATTGCTCAAAAGGTCTTGCCGTAATGGTTTGTTCATTTGTAGGTTTTTCTTAGTTTATTATTGCATTTTGTTTTTTTGCATTTCTGTTTAGGTCCAGAGTTTTCTGTATGGAGGGCATATTGATGGGAATGTAACACCTGTTACCACACTAGAAAAAGTCCTGGGACCGAGTGCAGGAAAAACATTCCAGTACGCTGATGGGTCAAATTTAGAAGTGGTGGTGCTGCTTATCGTGCACTTAAAGCTCTGAAGATAAAAAAAACAAGTTTATGGTGTAAAGATTTATAATATTGTTTGTATGATCTGTTGCAAAATTTTGAAGATTGAAGTTGGTTTAAGACAACAGTAGTCCACTTTGGTTGTGACTGTTAGCTGAAACGTTCAAAGAGCTATCTACAACAGGTAATATGCTTTTTCATAACTGTTGAACAGGATATCCCCAAAGAGCCGGGAGGTTTTTTCTTTTTTTTATAAATTAAATTATTAGATCCCCAATTGTTAAAAAAATAGACTAAGTTATCCTTTTATCTTTAATAAAATCCTTCCAAAACACATTTCAGGTCTTTTTAAACTGATTGTATTTTGTGTTTTTGTAAAATAACCAGACTTTATCAAAAAGAAATAAAACAAATGCAAAATGGCATCAAACTCCAAAGGTTTCAGACTTTGTTTGGACTTTTATTTGCACAGTAAAGGTGTGGAATAGTGTCCAATAATATATGTATATAAAGGATTTAATATAATATTAATGTAAAAACTCTTTACACTAACTGAATGCACCTCAAACTCAGATCTGATATATGTTCATTATGAGGTAGACATTAATAATTTTCCACCCTCTGCAAAATAATGAGGACACCTTAAATTACTCTTATCAATGTAAGAAATATATGATTATCATGAACTCTGTACATCACAAATAATACAATAATATACAATAGAAATTAGACCGATTTGAGTGCATTTTGTATATTTACAAAGAAATGCCATTCGCTCATTTCTTCATTTGTTGCACTTTGTAAAGTTTTTTACTGTACAAATATTTACAGCTCAAAACACAACAAAAAGACAGCAGTGCATTCAAAGCTAATGTGCATTTAAATATTATCTCGAGTCTTTTTATTTTCTCCTCATCAGAGAAGACAAACTCTCGCTGTGGAAGTGCATTTTGTAAAGATGCAGACTTTGAGCCAAAATAAAAAAGTTCACCTAAGTTCTGTGTGCTTTATTCTTTCCTTTCATTGTTAAAGGAATATTCCAGTCATTTTAAAGTGAGGTTCTGTGGGAGAAACTGAGTAAACATCATCCCAGGAGCAACCAGTCCACTACGACTGCAGCTAAGACCAGAGTGGTTTGTGTTTATTACAAAATTGTTTATAGCTCATGGGAAAGCTAAACTTTAGCAAAGCTGTCAGTTTTACAATATTTACATGGAATTGTTAAGTTATTTGTAGGCACAAAGCAGCAGCAGCTGCTGGGGTTCATTCTGTCAGGAATTTTATGTTTCTGCCAAAACTGTGTAAAACAAACTCTGAGGGTGAAGTAAGGGTTAAAAATAATAAACGTCCACTCGAAACTATCCCGTTGTACAAAAAGTGGCATTTTAGGTCCCTAACTTTCTTTGTTCTAGTCAGAGCTGCTATTGCTTGGTTGGACTGAAGAATGGTTCAAACTGTGCAATGAGAGCTTTTTTGAAGCACAAACTTATTTATTTTTTACGTAATGTCTGACTAATAATCTCTTACATCCATTCCAGTCCCGTTAGAGGACTAATGGACTTTTTATCTGTTTGTTTTCTCCAAGTTAAAACGTTTTGATTTTGTGAGATTTAAACCATTGTAAGTTGGCCTTTAGCTCATTGTTAAACTCAACATTTCCAAAAACTGAGTCCACTGAAAAAATACATCTGTTCAAACATTTACAACTTCTCAGTGGAACCCCACTTTACAATGTTCGGATTATCCCTTTAACACAACAGGATTCCGGTTCATCTGAACTCGGGTCCGGACTTCCCTGCTCCTCTCCAGATAAGACTGAATCAAATCTCTTGAAGGCATTTCCTCCATCCTCCTCTTCCTCCTCTTCCTCCTCTCAGAGCGCGCTCTCGCCTCCTCCTGGATTTATCTGATTTGATTTATTTCTTCAGGGGTTATTAGGGACAGCAGACCCTGGCTCGGACCTTGGACTGCATCCATCGCGGCCTGGACGCACAGACCTCAAAAGGACCTCCGATCTCGGCACGAGCAGGTGCGCGCGGGTTCAGCAGGCTCCCCTCTCTCTGTTTGCCCCGTGTGATGCGTGAATGAGAATAAATGTGCTTGTAGGTTAGTGTGAGAAGACTGCGCCTCCTGCGCGCGCATCCCTCCTGGGGCACTTCCTACCCAGCAGGACCTCCAGGTGTTTGTTTTAAAGGAGGCTACCTGCAGCCGCACTGCTCCACCACCATCTCCTCGTACTGCTTGTAGACCACGTTGTTCCCAGAGTCCGTGTAGAGGATGCTGATGGGGCTGAGCTTGGTGGGCACGCAGCAGCTGGGCGGGGTGCTGTAGGGGTCCATAGAGTTCATGAGGGTCTGTATGATGGCGTGGTTGGTGGGCTCCAGGTGCGACCTCAGCGGGAAGTCGCACACCCCCTCGCAGTGGTAGGCCTCGTACCCGAGCGGCGCGATGATCCAGTCGTCCCAGCCCAGCTCCTTGAAGTTCACGTGCAGCGGCTTCTTGCTGCACCTGGACTTGGACTTCTTCCCGTGCCTCTTCCCGTGCCGGTTGCCCAGCGCCGTCCTCCGCCGCCGGGGCCGCCGGGGCCCCTCGGCTCTGGCCCTGCGGGTCTGCGCCGCCTGCCCCTCCCCATCCCTCCGCGATTTAATCTTCTCCTTCATCTCGTTGAACAGGTTCTCCTTCTTCCTGGAGCGCGTGTAGACCACCAGGATGGCCTTCTCCTGCTGGGTCCGACCGCTCCGGTCCAGGCCCAGCCGTCGCAGGTCCACCTCGGCGTCCGACTGCGTGGCCTCGAGCTGGAAGCAAAGCTGCCTCCCAGGGCCACGCTGGGAGAGACGGTGCGCTTTAAACACGTCCCACACGTCCAGAACCTCCCAGCCCGCTTTGGAGGAGTCCACGGGGTCCAGGAGCTTCGTGTCCAGCAGCGCGTCGGAGCGGCAGGGGCGCAGCTGCATGTTGTAGAGGGCCGGAGTCCGGGACGCGCCCTGCGCTCTCCTGAACACCCGGACCTCCGCTCCGACCAGCTCCTCTGCCTCCGACAGGGTCCAGACATCAAACAGATACTTCTGTCTGCGCAGAGCCGAGGGCCGCGGATCGTCTGCGGGGAGAAAAGAGGGGAAATAATTGCAGTCACATTGAGTTAGCTGTACAGTGTTCAGAGAGGGGGGCCGGGGGGCCACATTCTCCTACAGAGGCCTTCTCCCTCTCTGTCGTCCTTTTAGTCCAAACTGAAGCTGAAACAAGCTGACAAGCGGAGGAGCCGAGTGTTAAAGATTAGTTTTACTTATTAGGATTTTTCGCTGCATAATAAAGTTCTCCTAAATGTCTGGGTTCAAAACTCTGAAACTTACTGAACATTTCAAACTGCTTTCCTGCACAAATGAATTCTGACAAGTTATTTTGGTTTCCACTTGTTTTATTTTTATTTTTTTTTACCTCCCAGTTATTTTAAGCAGCTGTTTGTACAATATATTATTCTTATCAAACCAGACGAAATGTTTTTTTATTCCATCCATGTTTTAATTAAAGCCAGCCTGTCAGAACAGACTGAATATGACAGAGAAGAAACAAACGTTTCCTTCTATGCGGGCCGAGAAACTTCCAAACTCCAACAGTAACCACAACATGAAGAATGTGCTTAGTTTGTATTATTATTATTATTATTATTTCTCTCTCGCTCTTTTTGTGGTTTTTATTATTTTACAGCTCTCTCAGAAGCCTGGGGGCCCAGTAAAGACCGGTGTGCCAGACAGAATGGACCAAACTCAAACTGTATCAGAACTGATGGAGATCCTGAGCTCTGAAATGAGACACTGAGAGTTCATTTAGGACTAAATCAATACAGTTTTCAGTCCCTGTTGTCGACGTTCCACATAGAGAAAATTAAAAAATAACTTTTTAAAATGTCATCCATCAGTTTTATTGTTCTGACAAATTACAGAAAACAAACCAGGAGTCAGAAACTTTAGGGCTGAAATTCACAAGAAACCTAGAATTAGTTACAAACCTTATATTAAAAGACATTTTATTTTTAAAATGATACAATGTTTTATAAAGAGTACATTTTAAAATGAGATTATTATTATTATTATTATTATTATTATTATTAATAGACGGCGCGTTGTTTCTATAGAACCTCGGTGTTTTACATGGAAACATCTCCGGCATCATTTGTCAAATTGGCTCCAAAGAGATTTTTTTTTAATCCGTCAGATTTTGTCTGTGAAACCTGCTTGAATCGAACAGATTAAAACCGTGTGCTTCGTTTCAGAGACTTTTTTACGTGTCTGGTTCACATTACCTTTTTTATAAGCTCTCAAAAAACCGAAGACAAGTTCTCCAAATAATGAAGAGTTCCAAACCCCCATCTTCCTCAATAAAACACTTCCATGTCCTGCTTTCAGCCCGTCCCGCCAACGATAACATTCTGCCTTACAGCGCGTGCAACGACTGATGACTTTTTTCTTTTTTAATAAAGTTCCTATAATTATTCTCAATTTATTTGACAGTGCATTATTGGGTCAGAATGCTTTGCGTTTTTTTACCTTGTTTTTATACTTAAACAAACACAAAACATTGTTTTCTTGTTAAAGTTTGTTTAATTTAATGTTATTTTGTCTCCAGTCTATCCGATCTTTCTCATCAATGACTTTTTCGTTGCGTTTTAGAAGCAGTTTTGTTTGATGCCAAAATGTAAAAGGAAAAAATGCCAAAGAACTTGTCGGCACATAATACAACTGATGGGTAAAAGACGCACAAGTTGGGGCCTCCAACACTGTTCAGACCCTATAAAAAATCTCAGAAGGAACTTCAAGTTTTAAATGTAAATGAAGAAGGAAAAATATTTTTCCGCAGCTAAAAAATCAATCTTCACAGAGGAGGAAGTGCTTTCTCATCACCCCTCCTCTTGTTTTTGGTGATGTGCCCACCGTGGCCAAGCTGGGTCATTACGGGAGAATAGACAGTGTTTGATATGTTATGACATGAGAACTCAATTAGATCACCGAGTTCAAATCCTCCAGTCAGCCGTTCGATGCCAAGCAGCTCTCAGAAGGGTCCAGCTCGGGGTCAGAGCCAGTGACACATCACATCACATCACCGCGGAGAGGGAGAGAGGCAGCTCGGATCAGCTCCCATTTAAAATGACCATTTATGGATTCAAAAAACCTTCAGGAAAATTATATCAAATATTTAAATAATAAGACGTGAAAAATAAATCAGGCGCCGCTTAACGTTACAGAGTCTGATATTTATTGTAACAATGATCAGTGGAAAAGTTTAGTCAGAGCGCAAACAAACGTTGCTTTTCTGTTTCCCTCAGAGTGACTCGGCCTGTGAGTGTGTGTGTGTGTGTGTGTGATGTTCAGATTCTGTTTATTCTGCCGCTCGAATCACTTGTTAACTGACCCAAACACCTGCTTCTCACACCGAGTACCCCCCCCCCCCCCCCCC
>JARVJO010000305.1:26673066-26685594 GCA_031762555.1 Cynodonichthys magdalenae
AGTTTATATTTCCAGAGTGGAGGGCTGTGCTGGGTGTTCATCACAGCTTGAAGCGCAGACACACACACACACACACAGAGAGACACAAAATCTCTCATTCTTTGCGTTTGACAAACATATTTTACTCCTATACTTACTCAGGAGTTTTTTTCTCTCACATTATATTTAATTCATTGTTTTCCTTAATCTAGAAATAATTTCTGATCGCGCAGGGATCACACAAACATGTCCATCACACATGCAGGAAGTGATTTGCATCTGTTTAACATGTAAATGAAGGTGTCTCTGGGGAGGTGTCTCACACGCGCTCAGATCCACGTTGATTGTGATGTACAAAAGAAATGTGCGTGGATTCGGCTGTACGCACAGTTTGATACATCTGAATTTTTCTGTGCGTACGCCGTTTTCTGGATTTGTACTTACGCCAAGTTTTAGTAAGAAATCCACACAAGTCTTTGTACATGAGGCCCCTGGTCACTAGCCACTTGACAATGAGTCCCTTTCCTAGGTCGTACTCCACAGTGGGGCCCCGAAGCCAATCAGACTTCAATCCTCATATTAAACAAAAAGGTTATATAATAGTCCCCTCCTCTTCACATATATAGGATTTGCTCCAAAACAACATAAAACAACTTCTCCTTTTTACTTCAACAAACATTTGGCTGCTTTAGACAAGAACTTGGAGAATAAAAGCAAAAATGGATTTTTTTCTTCTTTTTGATTCAACTCCACTGCTTTGGTTACCTTGTGCACGTAGCCAAGTCTTTAACAACCAGCTTTCACTAAATAAAACCAGCTATCTTACATTAGCCATATGTTGAACCTACTTTCCTCCTCTGCCCATGTTGTCACCCTCCCTCCTTCCTTCTTCATAAAGCTGTAAGCTGAAGTACAGGAACACTGGTGGGTCAGCTTCTGTAATTCTAGGATTAAGACCCTGAGTCATCATTGGGCAGAGAATATCCAAGTGAAGAAGAACAACATTGGACTTGAATATGAGCAATGCATTTCATATGCAGAAAGGAGTAAAATATTGTAAAAACACAAGTTTTTAAATAGCTAAATCTGTTGAAACTAATGGAAAAACAGATTATTTTAAGTAAGCCAAGCTTGAACTGTAAATTTAATACAATACTATAATCTGGTTCAACAATACAAGCAAGTTCATAAAATACATGCATGAGTGTTGTCTTTCTTGGTGGGAAGGATAAACTTTAACAAATATTTATTTTTAAATACAGGGATTGCTTTAGGAACTTGTTAGTCAGTGTCTGTGATAGACGGCAGTACGAATAAACTATGATTAACTGCTGTCCAGAACAAAACCAGTAGATACCATTTTAACCATCTAAAACCTACCAATGTAATGCAGCATGTTTGGTAACTGCTAACCCCCAAAAGAAGTAGAAGACGTGTGGAGGTACATCCAAGTGAACGATTGTGACAAAAATAAAGCCGACTGCAAATTATACTAAGCAAAACTGTTGAGAGACAAAATACAGCATTTTCAACACAATCAAACTGAACCCTGCATTGAAAAAAAAAAAGATAAAAATGATTTTAAAACATATTTTCAAGTCATTGCAAGAAAGAAAATATAATCACAGGGGTCGACACAGGGGCTTTTAGGTTGTCCAACACAACCTATTTTTGTTTCAGACAACCAGATCCTGCCTCCTGATATCTGGTGGACAACCAAGTGAAATCATGGATTTAAGTTTGCCACCGCAGTGAGAGATTTCTGTAATCTGTGGAAACGTAAAGAGGAAAACAGACTTTTTGTTGTTAAAGCCGTTTAACCAATTATGATACTGGATTTAAACTATCCGTTCATTCAACCAATAAAGAGAAGCACAGAACGTTTAATTCAATCAGAGCAGAATAGGGCAGATCGTGCTGTCTAATTAACAGCAGGTGTGTGCAACAATGTTCCCAACTTTGAGCCAGACCAAAGGTGAAAGCTCTCAGGGTTTCCTGGACTATTTTACCAAGGAGGACTGCGTATTTTATATTTATTATATTATGAAAGCACATCAAATATTCTGTTTGTGATTCCGTGTTTGTGAAAGTCAAATGTCTGAGCTCTCAGTGACTCCCCCCACAATCATGAAGTTCTTTCTTTGAGAGTCAGCTTCAGGTGGTTGTAGTTTATACTAAATATCTTCCACCAAAATTAAGTTGTTGTGGCCGTTTATATCATGTGCTAAACTTGATTATATTTAGAACCAAACTGAGGTAACTGTACTGTGATAAATATAATTCAACAAATACAAAAAATAAATGGTAATAAACGACTACATGAGCTGAAATCCTGTAAAAATCCATCTTAAGTGAGAAATCTGACTATCAGGTAAAAGATGAATAATTTATACTGTGCAAAGGACTTCCTGTGCTATAATTCTATATCAGACAACACCTCATGTGAAAACACTGAAATGACAAATGTATAGAAAAGCTGTTTAAACCTCTCTCTTCATTCAGAACGTCATCCGTCTTGAGAATCTAAACGGTGCAGGTTAAAGTTTTCTTGAAGCTTAAATGCTTCATTAAAGAACACCAACTGTGTACTTTTACTTAAGTCATATACAAAGTATACTCCTCTTTATGTGAAAGCCTTTTGACATGCAGGAAAAAGCTTGCGTGTGTGGTACTGTGGGGTGGGTTGCAATGTTTGGGTAATATGCAGGTGTAAAAAAAAATGTCAAAGTATGTTTTTGCTTTAATCTCTGAGCCTTAAACACACTGTTGCTGTGTCTCAATTCAGTGGCCCACATTGGCCACACCCTATATCCTGGGACATAGTCGTCCGTGTAGGATACTTAGATGCAGCCTACGTTTTTGGGGTTTTGTCGGTTGCATAAATAGACAAACTGGGACAGCCTATGGTGCCGGCCAATGACGTTAGCGGCCGACAAATGTACCCTATGTCAGCTGCAACCCCCGAACTGAGACACAGCATGTGTCAGTGACTTTTTTTTGCAAATAAAAGTCTGATGACAAGAAAGAGGATGAGAAGGAAGTTCCACTCGCGCTTGAAAAGTCTACACAGTCTGAAAGATGGCTGACTGAGAACATTTGTATAGAGCACAACACACTTACTAAATCACATTTTTCTTGAGATTTTTGAAAATTTTAATTTAAAGGTTGAAGACCAGATTTTGTCCTTTCCTAATATCTAACCCTGTATCAGGACTTAGTAAGTATTCAAATTGAAGTACTTGTACTTCAATCTGGTGAGACCTTCAATGCGTCATTGATGCATTCGTACAATGAGGACATTTAGAATAAATAATGATGTTAATTAGGTATGGGTCAGTATAGATAGGCTTGAGCAAAAATATCATGGAGGCACAGTATTATCTAGATCATAGGGTCAGGTTTTACCTGAACTTAGGAAACTAAACAAATGTGTAATCAGCTTTTTATTCACAATATTTACTATCAAAGCTGATATTCTAATTCAATTGAAGTATTGAGAAAAAATTTAAATTACAAATATTACTGCTCTTTGTATAGTAACACAGCCTGACAAGCTGATGGTAGAAAATTAATTAGCATGTAATCTTCCTTATGTTTTGGTGAGTTTCACCTCTCCAGGCGAGCTGACGAGGCTCGCTTTCAGCTATATTTTTGACCCAAGCGGAGTTAGACGAGCCACTGACCTGCATCTGTGCCGATATCTCCTGCCAGGACACCGACTACAGGCTCTCACTTTCAGCTAAAGAGCTCCTGTCCATCTGTCTCAGGTTAGTGAACTAGGGATGCACCGATATGAAAATTTCAGCCGATATCCGATATAATTATTGCTGTTATGGTTGATAACCAATAATGTCCGATATTGATTTCCCACAAGTTTTCCGTGGGGGCACAGAACTTTGTTTTAAACCAAAGAGACAACCAGGCTCTACTCCCACTCTAGCAGCAGCTAAGCTAAAGCCCCTTCACCCACACGCTTGTATGCTAATCAGCTCGGTCCGGCCAAGCTCGGTCCAATGTGTCTCCATGGTTCCAACCGCACACAGCCGCGAGTACAGCTCACTTGCGATTTTGACATTAGCAGAATGCTGCCCGTGGATTAGTTCTGGGATTGACAGAAAAAAAGATGGTGCCGCTTTTGTTTTGGAATACGAGCGAGCAGCGTGACACATCGACATGGCAAAAGCAGTGATAAAAACTGTTCTCCCTGCATGAGTCTGGATAGCAAGAGGCTAATCTCTACATGATGCTCGGGCTGTAGAAAGTGGAAATGCAGCAGTGAGAAAGGTAGCTATCAATTTAATTAACTGACTAATTCTATTTATTTGTTGCTCTTGTTATTAAATCTGTTTGTTTACACACTTGTTTTAGTGAAGATTAAGTGCAATGATCACATTGTTTTGGGGACAGTCAGTAAAATTGGAGCTGTGGACTCTTAACTTTGAACAGTTGGACAATATTGTGGGGTTTTGTTTTGCCCCCACCTTCAGTTTTTCCCACCCTAAAGCAGCACCAGGCTGACGCAGACAGTAAAAAATAACTAAAGTGACTTTGACTTATTTTACACTTTAAAAGTACAATTTGTTTTTTCATTATCTTCTAATTTATATTTAATATATTTTATTGAATTGTAGAATATTCTTCAGTGTAAAATTCATGTGACCCATTGGTTAAAAATAAATGGGTCACACTACAAAATAGGCAAAAGTGTGATTCATACTGTGATGGTATTGAGTCAATATCGGTATCGTAAATGAAAAAGATGTATCGGGACACCTCTAATATCGGCCCAGATTTATTTATCGGACAGATAAGATTCTAAAAAATGACCAATATCGGCCGATACCGATATTAATCCCGATATATCGTGCATCCCTATAGTGAACATCATTCAGGAAACTGTCCAGTTGGAAAATGTGTTATTAAATGATATAGTGGAGTCTCTCTGATTGGTTGACGCTGTGTGTCAACCTGCAAAAGTTCAGATTTTTCAACACCAGCATTCGACGCACGCTCAAAACACGCCGCAGCACTTCCAGACGCTCCTTGTTCACCATAGACTTTGCATGTAAACCTGACGCTTGGGACGTGTTTGGTATGAACCCAGCATTAGTGAGCCTGAGGTAGTTTGTAAATATTTTTTCTCCAACATATTAATTTTTTTTGGCAAACTTGTTTTTAAAAGTTTTACCTAAAAAAAAAAAAGTGGTGGGTGTTGCTCCATTGGTAGCCAAGCTAAGATTTACAACCAACGTCTATTCTTAACGATCATAAAGGTTTGCTGGAGCCCTTCCACCCCTCCTCTGGTACTGGACACAACCAAATGATAGTTTGTTGGAGCAACAGGTGGACAACACTTTTCTCTGGTATTTTATTTAAAAAGGTATTTAATCAACAGGAATGGTATAATGAAAAACATTTAGCGGTTTTGACACCAACATTGCCCAATGTATGATCTAAAAAAAAAAAAAAGTTTCATGTATGGCTGCTTAAACTTTGAGTTTAGCATCGTTTGAGATGCATAAATTTGACTTTGCTAGTATCATTCTGAGGTTCTATTACTATTTTTTATATTAGCTTACCATTCTATTATTTATATAGCCCGCCAAAAGCCCCCACTTGTCAGTCTTTATAAGAGGACATGTTAAAACGCTGTTTCTATGTAGGAAATACTATGTAGAGTCCAGTTATTGTTTGTTAGCTGTGCTTACCTGTAGCAATGAGACGAGGAATGGGACGGTTTCTGTTTAGTCAAAGTTAAACATGAAACAAAGCTAATTACAACTGGCCCTTTGAGAGCCAACATAATGCTCATGTGGCCCTCAGTGAAAATGAATTTGACTCCCCTAATTTAGAGCATCAGACAATGTTTTATGGGGAGATGATTTATGGGACAGAAAGACATGAACACTGCATACTTGAGCATTTGTTTGTTATAATATTCTCATCGCAATATTAAGCACTTACAGCACATCGCAGGTTTTCCCGTTATCGTGCAGCCCTAATTTATATTTATTATACGCAATGTAAAAAATGTGAATTTGAATTTAACACAACAGAGATCAAAGAGATCACATTTAATTAGATAAATCACTTAAATATTGTAAAGCAAAATGGACAAGCTTTACTTTTTGCCAGATCATTTAGTCTTGAACATCATGGTTAAGTTTATCACCTACTTGAACATAAATCTAATGTACAGTAAGTCTTTTGAAAAGCTTTGATCCTGTTCTTACTGACCTGAACACTGAATGTTGCAGTCAGGTTATTATTTTCTTTATAAAACATCATGTGGTCTACAATGCCTGTAATGAACTTTTTAATTGCAAATAAATTTCCAACTTATTCAACCATTCACCGAGTTCTTTATTGTAAAAAAAAAAAAAAAAAGCAGTTAGGAAATGAAAGTTAGCAATATAAATCTCACCAGAACATCGCCGCAGATCTCTTTCAACTCATTCTCAATTTTTTGCCGGTACTCTTTGGCCCTCTGTTGCTTGCCCTCGTTGCTCTCGGTCTTCTGCTCGATGCTGGAAATGACGCGCCAGGAGGAGCGACGGGCACCCACCACGTTCTTGTAGGCCACAGACAGTAGGTTGCGCTCTTCATTCGACAACGTCTCGCCCTCCTCTGTCACTTTCTTCATTGCGGCGGCCATGTCGTCGTAACGCTCTGCCTGCTCGGCCAGTTTGGCCTTTTGGACATGTTCCTTTTGAGATGGCTCGCTCATGACTGCTCACTGTGAGACAGGGGAAAAAAAAACATAAGAAAAATAATTAACCTAGCATTCAATTCATTCATTGAATTAATGCATAACACCTGCCAACTTTCATGCCTAGAGTTCCAATATCATTTTTTTAAAATTGTGCTGAAAAGTTAGTTTTAGCTGTTTTGATTCAAAGTAGCAAATGATGTTTTGTACAATCTCGTGACGTGTTAGTACTTAGAAGATGTTTTGAAGATGACACTCATCTACTAACCACACCCAAATTAGCTTTTTTTTTTTTTTTTGTAAAACTTACTGGCATTTTAGGTTTGCTAATGTAGACTAGTTGTGGCAGTCATTTTGAACTTGGTTGCTTCTAGTTCTTTTTGCTGTTGTAGAGGTACACCCAACGATTGTGTTTCCCTAAAACCAGTCAAGTGGTTGAACACATATTTTGCTACAAGAAAAGGTTGACAAATTTTCATGCAAAAATGCCACCTAATGTGTTGTGTCCCCCAAATTTTACCCCATTATCTGTAACATTGACTACATTTTTGCCATCTTTGTTTACCAAAATTGATTAGCTGTAGAATCAATCTTGAATTGGGTTGACACCTTTTTTTTTTGGTTGGCTTTAAAATATGTCCTATAGTTCATAAGACGTTTTACTAACAGACAGCTGATTTATAAAGTTATTGTAAACGTTTTAAAAACAGATCTTATGCAGGCCTTAGGCTCATACATATTAAATTTTAGGTCAAAATCTGTGAAAATGAATGAATTTTAGCTGTTTTTTTGCAACTGCTAGTGTTGTTTAGCTCTGGTGGCCAACTTCAGTGGAGCTTACTCCAACAAGTGTTATGAGGTGCAGATGTCTATCCAATGATTAGTTACAGAGAGCTTTATGAAAAAGAATCTACGAGTTTGAGATATTTTGCTAACAGACAAGAAGAAAACACATTTGTGGGCCAATACCTCGTAAAAACATATCAGGTTGTTTTTATTTTCAAAACCCACACAGAAACACAAAATAAAGAACAAAACTGTTGTGTGTAGTGACAACTTCCATTTTTGTTTAATTTTATACAAGTTAAGCACAATGCAGATAGAAACGTGTTTCTGAGCGGTCATGTTCCTGTTATAGGGAGGGGCAGGTTCTAAATACCTGAATAAGAACTGGAACTGTTTAAACACGAAGAGGAGGCATGCTTGTGGCAAACAAGGATCAGGACTGAGGCAGTGCGAAGCTTTGACGATGAAACAAAAACTACACGTTTTATGGTTCAACAATTAAAAAAAAAAAGTAACAGTTTACTCAAACAAGGCACGAAAAAGCTGCCTAACTTCACGCCTAATGTGCTCCTCTTTCACGCTCACCACACCCAGCCTCGTACCTGTGGCTTCTGTCTACCAACCGGAAACCGAAGTTTCAACAGAGGCGCTTAGGACTGGACAGACTTTCACCCTGTGTGAATTTCCTCACATATTTTTTTTAAGCACAAGAGACCTAACCGTGAACTCACAATGCCTATTTCTGGTCAGAAGCACCGTCCACTTTCAAATTAAATTCAAAAGCAACTACTGTGTCATGGCCCCCTTGTGACCAGTTTCTAGAACATGGCGCCAACTATTTCCTGAAACAGAAGCGCTCCAAGTTAAGAAACCTTTACAAGCGAAAAGACGGGGATTTTACTTTTTAGTTACTGTTACAAATGATATAGTGCTTGTGTGTAGCATTATAATAAAAATGTTTGCTCACGAATTATTTAAAAAAATCAAATATTAGTTGTTTTTTTTTCACCGTTTTTCACCGGAACATATTTCCTTCTGCTTGTCGGGTTAACAGCAACACCAATTGAAAACCAGGATTTAACTTTAATTAACAGCTTGACATTTTGTTACTAATATAATATGAGCATTAGCCTACACTACACACATTGACACGCCTTCCATTCCTCGTTTGGCGTTCCATTTAGAAACCAGCAATTAGACACATCCCGAGCTGTAACGTTAGCTAAGCTGGCCATTGTTCTGTAGTTTGGTGAGCGCAGCCCCTACACGCAACCCTAAAGGGTTCTATTATCGCGAGCTATTTATTTTTTTATACGGTTAACCAGATGAAATATGCTAACTAAAAAACATAGTTATTTAAATCTCAATTACTACCTGAGTGCTGGCGGATGTCGGCGTACAGCTGATTCTCTATCAGACCGTTCGAATGAATGCAGTGAACGGCGTTTCCTCCCAATCACACCGGTCCAAGACTCCGCCAGAGAGCAGCGCCGGAGCAAAGAAAGGCTGACGTCAAACGTTACCAAGGCAACCGAGCACAATGCACTATGGGAAGTGTAGTTTGCCTTCACTTTTGACAAATGGTTGAAGACCAGTTTTTCTTTTGTAATCCTCCAGATTAATGACTTTGTGCTTCTATAATAAACTTTAAGTTCTGTTGATATGGGTTTTATTATAAATCACACTTTTTTATGTAAATGCAAAAAACAGCTGAGATCTTTTTAAAACCCTAAATGTCATCCATGATGTAGAGCCAAGCTCCTCATGTGTAATTAGTCTCTAACTGTATGCTGACACTGATGTTGGATTAGCTATTAGCCTGAGATGCAGAGGGCACTGTAAACTAGAACACAAGACACAGCTACAGTAGGCTATATCTATCTAGCCTAATAGAAACTACTATTTTTGCATTCTGGTTGGTTTCCAGTGGGAGTGAGTGAAGCTATTTTTGCCTTGTCACATGGTTTTCCTTTAGGCCACGATTTCAAGCTTGTAACCTATTTAAAGGCAGATCAGATAACATTGGCTTTAATGTGCTGGCAAAAGAGCCATATGAGAAAATAAAACATATTTTTCTCTTATGCTGTCAAATTGTGGGTCAAAAAAAGGTGACACTTCAAGTAGGAAATATTCCAACAGCAGTGGAGAGAGGGGGGAAAAAGAGTTAAATTATGGGTTAGAAGTCTAAAAAACCAGTTAGGCGAGTTTTCCTTTAGTCCAGCTACTTGAATACACACGCTCAGAGAAACACACTCTGCCTCCAAGCTTCTGATTGTTAGAATAATAGGTATATATTGTCAAGCTAAGATTCTGACTGTTGTAGTGTTCAGTCAAAAAGACAAGTATTTACAAGGGGACTTGATTTATCTCTTCTTCAAAACAAATCAAATTAATAAAAAAGAAACCACAACTAGAGTCAACCAAAGTGCTGTAAATTAAATCCCGAAACAACAAACATAACATTAAAATGACCAATGCACAACACCTGCTGACCTTCGTGTCAGAGTTTTAAACTAAAATGATCTCATGCTGAGATGGGACAGAGTTAAAGCGTTTGGGTCAAACCTTTAAAATGACTCATTTCAAATGACTCATTAAATATTTTGAAATCTGTTTGATTAGTTGTGGACTCCAGAAGATAATCAGATGTAGATGTACATAAATACTTTCTGAGAATTTCATTAAAATGTGTCCTGTGGTTCATGAAGTATTTTGGTTACACTATTATTTTATATCTTCAGCTTTTGCAGCAGCCAATAATCAGTCATCCAAATTACTGAGTTTGTCAGACTTTTCACAAATTACCCACATCTCTTATTACCACACCTAGATTAAATACTGAGTTATTGTTGAAATGTGCCTGAATCAACAATCAGACCATAAAACAAATATAAAAATATAAGTATAATCTGCATTAGGCCTTCAGCTTTTCCCTAACTTTGAATATTTTTTGGGAGGGCATACCTGGTAGCATTTGTAGTCAGCATAAACCAAACCCATGTGAAGGCATGTTCACAAAACCTGTTGGCCCAGTTACACTGACCCCACTGTTTACATAGTTACCAAATGAGTTCTGTTTTTTTTCTCCACTAAAGACAAGTTATTCATGAAATCAGATCTGCTTCCACTGCTTTGACACTGTGGTGTTTAAAACAACACACCTAAACTCATCAACTATATACAGTTAACACTCTGAGGCTTTTGCTTCAATTGTTTTACATCGTTTTAAAGATAAACAGCTGAAACACAAGCCTTCAGACAACTAAAGGCCGACTGTCAACCCAAATCAAAATGGCTGCCAGCTGAGCTATAAAACACAAACATGGTAATTACAGCTTTAAAGATATATAAGTGGGCGTGGTAGTAATAACACGTTCTGAGCAGATTGCACAGAATCATTAATAAAAAATAACAATTACCTGAACGGAAACAGGTCTGTCTGTTAGCAGGAAATAATCAGTGGATGTAGATCAACAACTGCCACAGGTCATCAACATTAGCAACACAAAAGCAACTAAAACTCAACCAGTTTCAAAGAAATTGAGCTAAAACTTGGTGTGGTAGTCACTGAGAGTCATTAACATTTATTCCAAGTGCTATTGATAGAGCAGCTTTAGCATCAAGTCTTTGTTAAATCTTATGAACTATTGGATGAAACATGTGGAGTTGATCATAGCTAATTATCCTGGGAAAACACAAAAATGACATTTTACTCATTAATCTAAATTTCGTCACATAAACTGAGAAGGACGTTAGCTGTGTGTTGCATAGACAGAGCATGTAAGGCCGTGATAATTTTTTATTTCTTAAATTTAAATCTTGGAAACTTTTTCATTCACACCACTGATAAAAATACATTTCTTGATTATAAAATTACCAGCTGTGAAGTTGGTCAGTTTCTCAACAAGTCTACGAAGTTTTAACTGAACCCCAGTTAAAAACCACAAAAGGTTTTGTTAAAAAAAAGACATTTTATTAAGAGCCTATACATCACATTAGACTGATAAAGATATAATTATTACAAAAGTAAAAACAAGGCTGAGACTTCAGCACAGAGGTCAGTGATGGTTCAGACGTACTGAAAAAAGATTCTTTCTTTAAATGAAATCTGTGGGTGTCGTGCTGTGGCAGGAAACTCATACAAAAATAAGAACCAGAGCTGACTTACAGCATAGTGCAGTTTAGACTTTCAGTGCAACTTTTAGAGAAAATTCAAGTGATGAACTGAATCATTATCAAACTACAGACTGTGAGAACTGCAGTCACTCAACCAAATTATTTACTGCACCCACTTCAAATCAGTACCTTCAATAACAGACAGCACTTCTAACAAACAATGTAAAGATATTCAGTTTGCTCGGTGCACATTTTCCCCTGCCTCTGCACAGTTTTGTCTCCAAGTTCCACAGAAAAAAACACATGAGGACTGGTAGTAAAGAACATTTTTAGTACCCATGTTATTCTTCATATCAACAGCAAAAACTAAACCTTTCTTGAAATATCCTAGGTAAGAAAAATAATCAGTGCATCCTGGAAGTTAAAATTAGTTCACTCAAACGACACACAAATATTTTAACACCTAAAAAAAAAACATTTTATTATTCAAATATTCTGAATTACTCATAATTATGAACCTAAACCTGGTGCGTGAAAATATAATCTCTGTCTAAAACCCATCACTGCAGCTGAGTTCAAACCCAGTTGGTTCTGAAACAGCAGGAGAGCCGAGCACAGAGCACACAAACAAGAGCTAATCATTTTAAACGATGCAGGAAATATCCCAAACAATCAAGAAAGTAGCATTAACTGCTGATGCAACTCTTTGTTTCCTTTGTCCTTCAGTAATGAACCTGAGTTAAGCTGAGGCCGAAAACAACTAAAAATCTGATCAATTTACCACAGGTAAGAAAGTAAAAGCACCATCCCTGCATGAAAACCACTCAGGATTTTATCCAAAACTGTATAAAGTGTCCAGGTGGGTCCTGAATCAGCTGATATGCTTGTCCAGAGAGGGGGGGGGGGGGGGGGGGGTATTTATGCTTACACATCTACCA
>JARVJO010000305.1:26689707-26700469 GCA_031762555.1 Cynodonichthys magdalenae
CCCCCCCCCCCCCCCCCCCCCCCCCCCCCCCCCCCCCCCCCCCCCCCCCCCCCCCCCCCCCCCCCCCCCCCCCCCATGGAGGCGTCCACATCTACCATCTCTGGGGGCATCTGGGACTTTGGATGCTTGCTTTCAAAGTGCTGCTTGAAGGTCTTCAGGTCAGGCATTTGTGTCTGAGCAAAAACAAAAAAGTAAAATTCAAGAATTAGTGGTTACTTCATGCTTTTAATGTATTGAAATGTTTGTTCTTTCTGCAAACAGTAAAAATCATAATTTATTAACAGATGAGGTTAATAAAAAATGTTTGTTGTTGAAAATTGTTAAGAAACAATACAAAAGGTCTTTATTTTAAGCAAATCAAATCAATGGGCAGTCCAGACGTTCAAAACTCTAAGTTAGTCAATCCAAAGCTAGAAATCAAATTTCTGTTTAGAAAAAACAAATAAACCATCTCAGAATGAATCACCATGGAAACGGACTGAATTAAACCTGCTCGCTGACAGGTTTACTGAAAAAACCCAAGTTTCTACCTGTCTGCTCTCACCTGAAGCAGCGGTTTGAGTTATTTGAATCATTCTGATACCAGAGCAGAGTTACTTCATGTCGTCTGACGTCAGGAAAGGAATTTCTCACCCAGACTGGATTTTCTCTAATTCAAAGATATCAATAGATATTTTTTGTTTGAATGTTTTCATCAGTTACTATTTTTTCTAAGAGACCTTCTTCAACTGCAGATATCCAACACAACACCTCAGATATACATACTGCTCTCATCAGAGCTGATTTTGATACTGAAAACAGTTGCTTTAACTCTCATGTTGATAACAGAACACATTTTTGTGTTCACTAATCTTTGTCACTGTTTAGTGGCTATATTAAAACAGAGAACCTGTCCTTTCAGCTTTACATGTTGGAGCCAGAGGAGATTTAAGAAGAGGAAACTGTAGCTGGTAAGTCCAGATCTTTAGAAGTTCTGTTACAAAATAATCGATGGTATAGTTCTGAAAACCAAATCTGGAAAAACTAAATTTAACTTTTCTGCCACCTAGAGACTCCAATTATACAACAAAGTTGATTTAACTGCTAAAAAAGTGGATTTGTACAATATGTCCCATTAAATGTGTTTGAATCAAACATAACATTTAGTTCTTTTATTTTTATCTTTGTTTTACAAAAAAATCAGTATGAAGATTTTAAAATCTCCTTTTCAGACATTTTTTTTTAAATGAACATTTTGACTTATAGGTTTTTTTTAAATAACTTGACTCTTCATATAAATGCTAAAATAAAAGAAAATGATTAATACAAATCATTTACATAGATTAAAGCCCTGGGGCAAATTAACACTCTGGGATTTTTGCTTCAATTGTTTTACATGATTTTAAAGATAAACAGATGAAACACAAGCCTTCAGCAACTGCTCCATGTTTGTTGCATAACTTAGTTGTCAGACACGGCCCAACTCTGTTTTTACCTGTGGTTGTCATGGTGAATCAACAGATCAGAGCTCCACTGAGGATAGCTTTATTGTGCACGTGCATTTTGTAATCTGCCTTTCAGGGATGAAAAACAGTTTTTCCTCTTCAGGTAAGTTAACTCTGAGTTATGGATAAACCTCTTTTCTGGAACACCACCCGGACCCAGTACTAAAAACGTTAGGCTAATGTGGAAAACTGAATTCTATGCAAAGTGACTGACTTCAGTGTACACTGATAACACAAGTTTTATTTGAATACAATGGTGTCACAGGGAGTGTTGATCAGTTTGCACTCTTTCACTTATATTTGGTGTCAAATGTACAGCATTCAAGTTAAAATACAGTTATTGAAACTCAAAAAGGTTTCCATAACAGATCTCATTCATTCTACAAGAAATAAACATTGCCAAGCAGAATTATTCAAAATATTAATATTGTAGATACAGCATTTTATTATTGTAGAAAACCTTGTACAAACATTGACACTGTGGCTGTCTTTAGAGAAAATTTGTTGCATAAATTTTATTCAACATTCAAGTGACAACACTGCAAGGTTGTGACACTTGTGAGAGAATTGATAGCCCTCCTCCAGTGAATGTTTTAGGACTGTTTGGAGACTGCCACATGAATGTCCCTCACCAACTAGTCAACAGCCCAGTGAGGGTCAGAGTAACAATCTGTGTCATTATTGAGACCACCATCATGTGTTATTCACAGAACAGACTTTACAACTGGTGCGTTTCCTACTTATTTACGTACCCGACACACAGTGCAGGTGTAAACTAAAGCAGCTTTAGCTGCTGCTTTCTGGTCATGTCCTTTGCTCTTCTTTATCTCTGCTTGCTTTTTGGCATTCTTCTGTTGGGACTGAAACTTCTGGTGCCCACGGGCCATATCTGACATTACACCTGAGAGGATACAGGTATCTAATGAGCACATCAACTACTTTAATTACAGCAAAAAATAAATAACATGCATTACAAACAATGACTTTGAAGAAGGTGACAGAAAAACACATTTCACAATTCAAAAACCCTCGTCTGGCTGAATCAAAATCTTTAACATATGAAGGCAGTTTGGCTGTGAAACATTTCTCAGAACTGGGTTAATTGTCAGTTTCTGGGTCACAGAGAAAAAGGCAATTAACTTGGAAATTTCCCCGAAGAAAATCAGAAGATATATTACAGACAGAACGTTAGAACTGGGTCAGTATCACTGTATCACTGACTGTATGAACTTTGTTATGAGTGACAGTGGGAGAGGAAAGTGCCAATTCACAAGGAGTTCAATTAAATCTGTTATCATTAACCAAATCAGTAAAAAAAAAAAAAAATCTGTCTGAAGTGCTGCTGGAGTACACAATGTCTCACTTTAAGACACATAGTTAAAAGCAACGATCAAATATTAGAACACTGGGAACCGATGTAACCTTTTTAATACATTCAGACAATTTGAGCATAGTAAAGTAACCAAATAAAGTTTCATTATTTTTTAACGCTCGTATTTTATATTAGCCGGTTGTTGCTAGCTGCTGTTAGTCAGGTTAGCTACAAGACAAGAGAAAAGCAAATACAGTAAAAATAATTTTAGATAAAAACCCAGTATTAGGACACAATAAAATGAATTTTATAAGCATCTCACCAATAAAACCGTGTGTTTATCACGACAGCCTCCAAAGTGAAATTAAAAGGAATCTTTGAACCCTAGCGGTCTACCCCATGATGCTCAACTGCGCATGCCCAGGGGCGTACACTGTGTTGCCTTCACGGCCTTTCGGAAAAATTGTCTTCATGAACAGAAATTGTGTTTTTGAAACACCTAAAATTATATTTTCCGACTATACGTAAAGGCAGCTTCTGTGGTTTTTCATTCCGTACAGAAAAACCTTTTAAAGCCATTTATAAACAATCATAAACCACACGCATGTTTGAGTAAATAAAGCAATCATTTACCCGAATTGTAGCAAACGATTTTCTTATGTTCGGATCAAAATCAAATGCTCACCACTAGATGTCACAGTGCAACTCGGAACAACTTTCCACTAAGCGGAATCTATAACACATTTTAATGAAATAATGCCCACGTAAAAAGCGCCTCAATTAAATAGTTTGCTCAGGGAGTTAAAAAATACAAAACTTTAAGATGCGATCATAATTACAATAAACTCAACAGTAAGGATAATTTGGATGCTGTTTTACATAAGTTTGAGGTAGTTTGAGAGGTTTCCTCTTGAATAAAATAGGCTAATGGGCTTCATGCAAGAATATTTTCGTATTCTTATCCTAAATTTATCTTACTTTTGTTTGTACGAACGGTTCTTGCACGAGGTCCAATGTTCTAAGTTGACGAGATGATTTAATAATTAGGCCTACTACTGGACTTGAAGTTAAACACCGGACCTAGCAGCAAATGAAACCACCACAGAAGATACACCCCAAGAAAAACTATTAACACTGAAGCAACAAGTTGTGACTTTGTTTTTTTACAAAACAAAAACATTGATATTCAACATGAGGACATTTCCATTTGTCACACCACACACTAATACCATAACAAAAGGGGGTCTCTCCATTATACATTTTAGTATAAATGCTAATTTATCTAACATAACAGATTACTTAAAACAGCTAAACAGAAACTTCAGTATAGTTGCACTTTCAGAAACACGGTTGAATGATGAATATACAAGTAACATTCACACTGAGGGGCATAGTATGAATAGAAATAATAAAAGAGGGAATGGAGTGGCTCTAGTTTGTAATGAAACAAAATGTAAATTACATAATAAAATGTCAGTAATTTTAGATAATATTTTGGAAATAATAAAAATCGAATTAGTAATACAAAAGAATTCTAAAAACATAATAATTTGTGTATAAATATCAATAACCGGGATCAAATATAGAAGTATTCACTGATATAATCATGGAAATTTTTGAAAATTGTTCTAACAAAACAGTTTTTTTGTGTGTGTGTGTCTGTGTGGAGATTTTAATATTGACCTGGGAAATAAAACAGACTCAAATAATATCGGTACATTTATAAATTCAATGCAAAGTTTAAATTTTATCCACTGATGTCAAAACCTACAAGAATCACAACCCATAGTGTTACAATAATTGATAACATTTTTACAAATATAACAAATGGAGAAGTATTCTGATGACTGATGTAAGCAATCATTTACCAGTTTTCACAATTCCTAAAAATGATCAATACACATCAAAAATAGCATTAAATAAATTTAAAAAATATTTAAAAATACAAAACTGGGAAGATGTATATATTGATGATGTAAACAAAGCATACAATGTTTTCATGAATATTTTAGGAGCTCTGTATGAAAAGAATTGTGTTCAAAAAAATTATATAAAAATAAAATTGTTGATAAACCATGGATGACAAATAGGTTGAGAAATGCTTGTAAAAAAATTAATAACTTGTACTCGTGCATCTTAAAATAGAAAATAAAAGAAGCAGAAGAGAAATACAAGAAATATAAAAACAAGTTGGTATGGATTAAGAGAAAACACAAAAAGGAATATTACAGTGATTTTTTTAGACAAAAATAATGGTGATATGAAAGCAAGATGGCGTGTAATTAATAGAGTTTTGAAGAGTCATAAAGTAAGATCAGATATTTCACAATATTTTGTAAAAGATGGAAATGAAATCAACGGTCAGAATGAAATTGTAAGTGGATTCAATCATTATTTTGTGAATGTTGGCCCAAGTCTTGAAGCTAAAATACCAAAAATAGATAAAATTGTAAGTCATATAGGTATGGGTTGTACCAACATTATTTTTCTTGGTGGAATTGACAAAGAAGAAATACTGAATATTGTAAAAAAAATTTGCAAACAGAAGATCAAAAGATTGGGTGGACATGGACATGATGTTTGTAAAGAAAACAATGAATTATGTGATTGAACCATTTACATACTGTATATGTGTAATTTATAATTTTCAATAGGAATATTTCCTGACAGCATGAAAATAGCCAAGGTAATTCCTCTTTTTAACATTGATGAGAAATGTATGTTTATTAATTACAGACCAATATCCTCTTTACCACAGTTTTGCAAAAAATTTTAGAGAGGTTGTTTGTGACAAAACTAGATCAATTTATCAATAAGCAAAATATTCTTTAAGTAACAGTCAGTAAGGGTTAAGATATAATAATTATACATCAATAGCTCTCATGGAATTGATAGAACACATAACAACTGCTGTTGATCAAAAACAGTACTGTGTTAGTGTTTATGTTGATTTAAATAAAGCTTTCAACACCATTGATTACAATATTCTTCTTGATAAATTGAACAAATACAGTATTAGAGGACTAGCATAGTTGGTATCTAGTTATTTGAAACATAGAAAACAGTTTGTGCAAATAAATGATATAAGATCTGAATTGGGTAAAATCACATGTGGAGTTCCTCAGGGCTCTGTACTCGGACCAAAGTTATTTATTTTATATGTAAATGACTTGGTTAATGTATCGGGGTTGTTTAAATGTGTTTTATTTGCAGGTGATTTTTTTTGTTTTGGTAAAAATATGGAAGTGATCACCGATAGAATTTGTTAAAATACAAACTTGATTTAAACTTAATAAATTATTGTTGAATTTGGATAAAACAAATTACATGATACTCAGTAACAGAAAGACAACTGTAGATGTTCCATTTAAAGTCGATAGTGTTGAGATTTGTAGAGTCAGTGAAGTGAAGTTTTTGGCATGAAAAGCTGACATGGAAACCTCACATCATTTTTTCAAGAACAAAAATAGCCAAATCTATTGGAGTATTGTATAAAGGAGTTATTCAACAATAAAGCTCAGTTTACGTTGTATGATGCAATAATCGTTCCACAATTGTATTGAAGTCTGAGGTTAAGCATGCAAAACAACTACAAATCCCATTTTATTTTACAGAAAAGAGCCGTAAGAATTATCACTAGAAGAGCTTACATCCATCCATCAAATACATTATTTTGCCAACTGTAAATATTGAAATTCCATGATTTGGTTGATTCGAATATTTTACTGTTTATATATAAGGCCCTCAAAAACATGTTACCTTCTTACATCCAAGCAAACTTAGTTAAGCAAGAGAGTTGTTATTTTAAGGGGATGGAAATGTTCCTGAAGCCTTGGTTTCATACAAGTTTGAAAGAAAGATTTACTTTAATCCAGGGTATAGGATTGTGGAATGGTCTAGGATGATGTTTAAAATGCCAGATCTATGTACATATTTAAGAGAAAGATAAAAGCTAGTTTCTTGAAGGTATATGGAAAAGTATAATGTGAATCTATATGAATTGTTTGAGTTGATGTTTTTATTTAGTATTGTTTTTTGTAAATTATTTTTTGTTTGAATATATTGTGAGGATAAAAAGGGCAGACAGTATAAGATTTATTCTTCTTCTGCTACCTTTCATTTTATTTGATTTTGAGTTGTGTATTTTTTTTGCTTTCTATTGTACATAGTCATTTTTTTTTTTTAAATTAATACATTATAAATAAATAAAAAATAAAAATAGTCACAGTGATTTGGAACGTTCATCAGAACTGAGCCCAGGATCTACCCTGACAGACTGTTGATTGTTTGGATGATTATTATGAAATATATAATGTTTTACAATTCAGAGAGCTCTGCAAAACCAGTCCAAACATAAATTGGGTATTTAAAGCTTTTTCATCAGCAAAATTTTAAACCAATATTGTGCGCAACTTATTAGCACCTGGACCATCTGTTAGCAATCAATCCAATCTACTACCACACCAAACTGTAGCACAATATCTGTAAAATTGGCTAAATTGTAGCCGTTTTTGTATTTTTATATATAGTTGTCTTTGACAGCCATCTTGAATTGGAGTTGAGCTGAAATTTTAATCAGTTCTAGAAGAACATCCAATGATTGTTTCCAGCAAGTTTCATTACAATCCACCCAGTGGTTCATTAAATATTTTGCTAACAGGCAGATAGGCATGAAACACGAAGTGAAGTTTTTCACCTGAGGATGCGCCGTTAGAAGAAGGCGTGTCCCACCTGCGCAGGACGATCCGACCAATCACAGAACAGCTCTGGTTTCCGCGTTTGTCCCGCCTCTTGAGGTGAGAGCTCGTGCCATTTAGCTTCTCGCCCTCAAACGGAAAACAAAGTAACGTTTGGTGTTTTTAGCCGGATATCAGAGCACGTCACAGCCCGGGCCTGCTGCTGCTTTCTTCTTATCCAGGAGTCTCAGGTGGGCCTGAAGACGCTGGACTAGTTTTTAGAGTCCCTCACAGACTGACCTCACTTTGTCCCGCTGGTCCAAGAAGACAGTCCTGAAGTCATCATTATGGACCTGGACAGGTAAGAGACTGATCAAAACGTAATTATTATTAAAATACATACGTGCTGCTTTGAAAAGTGAACAGCGGTTTATTTTATGCATGACTTTATCAGAAACACATTTTAAACAAAAGTGAAAGCCAGTAGTGACCCTGCAGGGGGAAGGAAAAGGCTTCCAGTGCATCTCAGATTAAATTATTCTAAATTTCTTATTGATTATTCTGTAATTTGATCAGGACTGTTCAACCATTTTAATCATCTTTTCTTTTAAATACATTTTGAAAAATCGTATTGGTTCTCAAACATTCTTTAGATGGATGGAAATGAAAAAAGTCCAGTTAAAAGTCCACTGTTAAATCGTTTATTAGATGCAGACCTTTAATTAGTCTCTCTGCAGCAACCTGCCCTAGATCTCGTTGTGTTATTTATTTAAAGACTGTACTGTTTCAGAGAACTGCAGAAAAAGACTAACAATTTGTAAACCTGATCCTTAAAATTTCCACACATTTGAGTGAAAACATGATCTGGATCAGAAGTCGTGTCTGTCCATGAGTTCACACAGGCAGCCCTGCCTATGATTAGTCATTCTGCTGCAGAGACTTCATGCACACATTGCACACAATTTAAACAAGTTTCATTAGTAAATGTCTGAATAAAAGTCAGTCAGGGTCACGTTGGAGTTGGTCAAAGTTACAGGAAGAGCTGCAGGTTGCAGAAGTTACTCTGTATTCATACTGTAGTTGGTGAAACTGAGATGTTCACCGTTACTACAACCCAGTTTGTGTTAGTGCCCGCAGCTCGTGCAGAGGTGGTAATTGGACTGAAGTTTGATGAGAAACAGCCCGGGGCAGAACTGTTGGCTCTCTGACAGAATGAGATTGCTGCAACAACAAAGCTCCCTGCCTCTTCCTGTTCTCCTGTCGACTCAACAGTAAACGATTGGTGGTGGTGGTGCCAAACGAGGTGTCGGTGGCCTCCCGCCGGGTGTTCAGCAGCGAGGATGAGGCGTGGAAGACCTATCTGGAGAACCCGCTGACTGCCGCCACCAAGGCCATGATGAGCATCAACGGAGACGAGGACAGTGCGGCGGCTCTGGGGCTGCTGTACGACTACTACAAGGTGCAAACAGGTCACCCGATAAACAGGAAACTTTCAATTATTTGTTTATTAGTGTGAATGATGATTGTGTTCCTGTTTAAAAAAGTTTTTTTTTGTAATCTAACTAGGCCACTTCTGCAATCTTTGATATTTTAGCTTTTCAGCTTTTTTCCCCATAAAAATGTAGAGATCTTGCATGAGCTTCAGTATATCTGCTCTGTTTTGATCTTCTTATGCTACTTTTAGCTTTTAACTAGCTTTTTGCTTCTTTCAGCTAGCACTTTGCTTGCCTTTGCGGCCTTTTGGTGCTTTTAACTTTTAGCTTGTCTTTTCTTACTTCTAGCCTTTAGTTACCATCGTGTTTCTTTGAGCTTTTTGCTAACTTTCACTTTCAGTATGTTTTTGCTACTTGTAAGCATTGGGTTACTTTTAGCTTTTTGTTAACTTTTTGCTGCTTTCAGCAAGCATTTTGCTACTTATTGCTGCAACTTTAATGCTTTAACTTTTACTTTGTGTTTGCTTTAATTAACTTATTTATTTATTAAAACTAACAAAATAAAAATATATGTACAAAAAACCCCATCTATTGTTTGCTACTTAGTTAGCTTTTTGCTACTTTTAGCTAAAGTTTTGCTACTGTGTGTAGTGTTTTGCTTCTTTTAGCTCCTAGTTACCATTTAGTTTTTTTTTCAATTTAACTCCTCAGTTCTGACTTCTTTACATTTCAGCAGTCTTTCAGCCCTCAGGATTAGGTTTCTAATTTTTTAATATTGCTTTCTCCTCTGATAGATTCCCAGAGAGAGGAAACACACATTCAGTGGTGTTACTGACACATCTGCGGTTGCATCTTGTAATCACGGCAGTCAGGACCTGCTGGATCCCAGCTGTCACACTCTGAGGTCCATGCCAGTCAACCTCTCCCTGAACAACGGCGCCTCTGCAGAACTTCACGTCTCCAAGCAGGGAGCGCTGAGCCTCGCAGGAGATCCCAGAGGAGGAGGTGGGAAAGGTGGGGGCAGTGCACCGCTCCCTCTGGTCAAATCAGAAGATCAGACCTCCGTGGCAGTCCCCTGTTCTGGTGGCTCTTATCAAGAGGAACCTAAAGGGCAGATGAGGATGGTTTACGAGCAGAACCGCTATGATCTGGGCCTCAGTGGTTACCTGAAAGATGAACAAAGCAGCACTCCAGACAGCACGTATGAGGGATCTGTGGAGGAAGAGGTTAGGCTAACTGAGGGAAGATTGGTTCAGGTGGTTTTATGTTTGCTATAGACCAGTGGTCCTCAGTCCTGGTCCTCGAGGGCCACTATCCTGCATGTTTTAGCTGTGACCCTTGACAACCAGGCTTGAGAACCCTGAGTAACGTCCAGTTTATAACCCCCTACTGGATGTGTGGTTGCATTTCTTTTACAGATTTATCAGAGAAATTCTTCCTCAGGAGCAGATGCCTCCAACTATAACCTACTAGCGTAAGTTAGCATTCACATACACAACGAATAAATATGCAAATAAAAGTTTAACAATTACATGTGCAGAAGAACACAAATTAAAGGCAGCAGAATGGTGTCTAACAGTGACAGAACAGTAGCTAAAAGCAGACCAACATAAGCTAAAAGCAGAACACAAACTAAAATCAGAATAGTAGCTAAAAGCCAAAGAACACAAACTAAAATCAGAATAGTAGCTAAAAGCAGCTTAACAGTAGCTAAAAGCCAAAGAACACAAACTAAAATCAGAATAGTAGCTAAAAGCAGAAGAACACAAACTAAAATCAGAATAGTAGCTAAAAGCAGAAGAACACAAACTAAAATCAGAATAGTAGCTAAAAGCAGAAGAACACAAACTAAAATCA
>JARVJO010000305.1:26804596-26817381 GCA_031762555.1 Cynodonichthys magdalenae
ATTCAATTTCAAGTTATGCACATTCAGATTCAATCTGAGCAATTCAAATTCAGTTCCTGCTGGCACAACCTTCTGCCAATAAATAACCTTCAAACTCTGTTAGCATACACCACATTTTCTGTAACACATTTAAACCCCCCCCCCCCACACACACACACACACACACACACGCGCAAACTCAATCCCCAAGCAACCCTACCCTCCACCACCGTTCACATTCTGCTCCATACAAAGATTTTCAGTTCTAATAAATGATGGTTGATGGCTGAAACACTGAATAAACCTACCTGAACTTCAACAAATACATGAATCAATTTTACAGGTCTGCTGCAGATGATACTGCTTTTACAAGCTCTTGCTTTGTTTTACCGTAACCAGTGGTGTAAATCACCAGCTTTATCACGATACAATATTACATTGATATGTTTGGATGACGATTCGATATTTCTCAATATCACAAAGTCTGTCACGATATGATTTTGATTAAATTCAATTCACAAGTCTGCGATCGATATAATACAATATCATATGCCCATCTAACACAATGACTCTGTTAGATGGGCATATGATTTCAATTCACATCTAGCATATGATGACGATATAGATCGATATTTTCATTTTTCCTCGATGTAACTGAATCATTACCCATTCAAATCAATGTATCGATATAGATCGATGTATCATTACACCCCTAACCATAACTCTGTGACTGTTTATGCCATCAGAAAAACTCTGACGTTTTTTGAAAGCTGAGAAGTTGCTCTTTACAGCAAAAATATGTTAGTGTTTTTATTTTTTTGGTAACAGGACCCCAGCTGCAGTGAGAAGCTTGTGAAAAAACCTTCCATCTCTTCCACACACACAGCTTGAAAGCACAAACACATAAGCAAAGTCAGCACTTCTATTCTCAAATGCGGGACATATGGGTGTCCTGTCTATCCTTGGGCGGGACGTGGAACATGTGGGGCTAAATCCAGGACTGTCCCTTTCAAATCAGGATCTTTGGCAGATATGTATTAGGAGCTTGGGGACACAAATAAGAATTAATATTAGGATTCCTATACTACAAGCCAGTGGTTCTATATGTCCTCTGAATTTTGAGGGGTTCATGCATTGAGGGCTTGGCCCCCTGTCATAACTGCTTGTGGTTTTAGTTTTTCTAGTCTTTACAGTTTTGAATGTCTTCTTTACATATTATTTTCCTGTCTCTGGACTATTTTTTGGCATTGTTACAGTGCCACATACAGGTCTGGGTTTAAGTGTTTTTCTATGTTTCGGTGAAGACAAAAACATTTCTAGAAAAAAATAGAAATGTGATTTTGGAAAGAACGTGTCCCCATGTAGAAGGATAGGTGAATCAATGCAAAAGCACAGTAACAATGCTGCTGTCTGAATCCAGCACAACCGACTAAAGGAGCACAAGCTGTGAAAGAAGCTGCAGGTCTATTTTAGGATGTTGTCCATTTGTTTACTGTATAGATATATAAAACAAGTCAGCAACTTTGTAGTCGTGTGTGAAACTTTAACTGTAATTTTCATCCACTTTAGTGTCCTAGAAACTGGTCATGTGGGTCAGTAAAAGTAGTGTACAGAAGTTGTCCAAAGAGTCAGTGGAAATAGACCAATAACGCATTGCGAAAACATCATGCTGTCCCATACATAGTCTACTAAATAGTGACCACAATATAGTGAGTGGGGGAGTTATTGAGTGAACATATTAAACACAGCTTTAGAGTTTGTTGACTGCTATCATTGGACTGCATCTCTAATAGAACTGTGCTCCACATAAAACTACCTGGAGAGACAGAAAACCAAAGTAAAGCAAGACCAGACAAACACCCTAGGCTGTCACATCTACTTTAGTACTACTACAGTCATAATAAGACCGTAGACCTGAGGGGACCACTTCACAATGCCTTTTTGTTTTTTTAACCTTTATTTAACCAGGCAAAATCCATTGAAATCCCTGATCTCTCTTACAAGGGCAACCTGGGCCTGAAGGCAGCCTAAATGTTTCTGGACTGTGGGAGGAAACCAGAGTAGCCACAGAAACAAACACATTGCAAACACAAAAACATGAAACCCCAAACAGAAAGACCTCTGATCCAAACAGGCGATTGAACCCAGGACCATATTGCTATGAGGCAACTACTAAGGTAGTTGGCTTAGTTAGTTCATGCATAAACATAGTTGAATCTTGACTGATAACCTTACTTTTGTGACTCACAAGTGAGATGGTACAATGGTGAATGTCAATGCCCATAAGTGACAAATGCAAAGACTGTTGACTGAGTGTGGTGTAGAGTTCCCCTGAAGGTGTAGAAGAAGACATGGAGGTCTTTTAACTGCTCTATTGTAGGACCAAGGTTCTGTTCACACTGCAGGCAAATGCAACCCAAATCTTGCCCCATATCGTTCTTTTTCCTGACAATCTGAATGTGATAAATCCAATTTTTTTTTCAAATTTGACCCAGGCCTTTTCAGTGTGTGGTACTAAATTGAATACATATCTGATGTTTTTCAAAGCACCCTCAGTCTAAATGCCCATTCTTCTCTTAAATTTTCATGTCCTGGGTGACTCAGACCATATCAGTAATAAAGTTACTGGATCATTACTTTACTTACTGTACGTCGATCCCATTCAAAAAAATAATAATAATAAAATGCTGCATCCGAGCAGCCGGCAAGATGCAGGTTTGAATACAAACACTGAACTACACAAGCAGGTCAGACATATTTATTTATTTGCTGAATGTCCATACAAAAAAATTGATATTTGCAAAAAATTGGAATTGTGCATTAACACCTGCATTGTGAATGTAGCCTAACAGTCCTTCTAAATCTCGGTCTTTCTTCTCACTTACTCACACACACACAAACCTGTTACACAAACTCACCTCTAAAAGCTTCCACCGACCACCAGAAACCAAAATTAGCTCACATTCACAAAAACATCCTACTCAAGCCCATATCAGCCCACATTCACTGAGTCATTACACAGCAGCACACAAAGCCACACATGCACTTTTATTTTTAGTACAGCTGCCTAGTAACAGGTAGGAGTTTTTGTAGGATGTTAAAATATTTACTGAATTAGCACATAATTTAGGCCCTCAAATTACTTTCCACTACATATTAGGAATATATATTTTTTATTTGTAAAAAAAAAAAAAAAGATTCAAATGAGTATTGCCAACAGGTCATACTACACTCATCAGTAAATTATCAGAGAAAATCCAAATCGAAAAATAAATTCTTGCACACAAATAATCCAGAATATTTGTGTCTGTTAAGTTTTAACTTGATCGTAGCGGAGTGAAAGATCATGTTGTCAGTAAAGACAAGGATGTTATTCATGGCTAAATCCAACAAATTGTTCAATCAAAAAACATTTAAAAACTTAAGTGCACAGAAATCTGTTGCAATGTGAAGAACTTACCAGTTTATGACTGCCAGCCTATCCAAGCTATTTTATGACCAGAGGAGAATACTCTACCAGGACCACTCAAAGTTACTTTGATGGGAATTGGTCTTTAAAATAAAAAGGATACAATGTGGAGCCACTGTCTAAGGACATTTTCTGTCCTAAATATTTGTGAAGTTAAATCATTGACAACTTACTGTAGATCGTTTTATTGGACAGAAAAGTACAAGCGAACAGAGAGTTTGACATTTCTGTTACTCACATGTCAAACTGAAGTGCAGACAAGGTTTTAAAGGCATGTCTGACTACTTGTACATCGGCCTTAACATGTTTTTTTCTATCTTCTATTAAAAGTTGTCATTTTTGACACGTGAAAACTTCCAATGGTGTGTAGTGGAAACCCCAAGGGGTAAAACAGGTTCACCTGTCTTTGACCCTGGTCTCCGAAGGCCTCTTCAAAGAGGAACAGAACTTTGTTCTTGTACAAACTGAGTTTAAGCCTAAAGGTAATTTTAATCTTTAAAATGGACATTTTATTTTCTTTAGTCCATTAATAACAAAATAATAATCTTCTTTTATTACTATTATTTTTTTTCTTTTAACTAAAAGTTATTACCATTTGATAAATCAAAGATTAATATCAAGGTTTCTTAATGAAAAGAAAAACAACTTTTCTTTTTATTATACTTTATTATGAAAAAGAAAAACACAAAAAGAACTTTATTTCAATGTTTCTTTATTTGTTGTATGCAAATCATTGTTTAATCAATGTTTTAATCCACAGTAATGTGAGTATATGTTTTTCTTTTTATTACTCTTTTATAAACTATAAGATTTAGTTATGTTTTCATGAAATGCAAATATTCATGTGTGCCTGAGTTTTATAAAAAGACCTAAGGTTTTATTTTGTCTTAAATAGTTCACGAAGATATTCACAGATTTATCAAATTGCTGGAGAGGCAAGTCTTTTAGACTAAACATTCTTTTCCCACCTGTGTACTGACGTCACAATTTAGTGGGCGGTTTCGGCTAGGAACCTTGTTTCTCTTTTATCGTAACACCGCCGAACCGTATTCAGAGACGGACCTCATGACCACGAAGCTGCCTCATGAGAGAAGCAACTCTGTTCATACGGAGATTGCTAATGGAAGGAATTTCTGAGCTCATGAGCCAACGAGTCAGAAATTCCCCTAGATTAACGGTAACACCAGGCGTAAATCAACTTAAAGCCTAAAGCTACAAAAGTATTTTATTAAACTTCCGTGGGAAGTATTTTATTTTGAAAGAGCAAAGCGGGACGACGCGTGTGCCTTGTTGGTGTTTGACGACGCTTTCGGACGCTAAAAGTCATAACTTGGATTTTTTGCTAATCGAGAGAAAACCCTAAAGGAGTCTTCTTCTCATCTGGCTAACTCCCTGCATACCTGAAAGAGCGGAAACAACTCAGAAAGGTAAAGCTGTTGTGATGAGTGTCCTGAGCGGTCAAGCTCGAATTCACTGGAAGCAGATGCCCCAACTCTGGTTAAACTTTCAAAACAGTAAAATTCCATTCAACTAACTCCCTTTTCCTCCTTACTCTAAATCTTTATCTGCCTACCCAGTTAAGTTAAAGTGCCTTCAAACATTCTGGTTTAACTCACATCTGAAACCTGAAGTTTGCTGTTTCTGTGAAAGTTGTTAGATCAATGAGAAGCGAAACGGACGCATTGAAATTCCTGTTGGTCTAAGCTTTTATAGACATCTGATTACCTATAGATTTTGTACATAAGTGACTTGTTTTGATTGTGTAAATAAATGATCTCGTTTATTATTAGATCAAATTGAAATCACTTGTCCAGAAATCTTTATTGAGTGTCAAAATACACTACGAGATATACTAAAAGGTACATTTCTTGAAAAAGAAAGAATCTGTGATAATTTCCTCAAAATCTTACGTTTTGAGAAGCGTTAGAGTTCTAACGGCTTCTTACAAATAGTGGCCTACGGTCTCTTACAGGTGCTCTCCACTCATCCATTTACAGAAAAATGTATTTGGACATGGATTACATGTTCAGAGAAAATGACATGTATTGTACTGAAACTGTTGTATTTAGAAAAACTTACTTTAGTTTTGAATGATATGGATTAAAGGAACTTCGTTCCAAAAAGCATTGAGATCCTCCAGACAGATGCTTTTAGTGCAGCTGAGTGTTAAATCAAAGCGCAGACTGGATTGGTCCCCCAGACAATGGAATAACCTGCCCCATGTTATTTTTACTGCAGAGTTTAATCGTGTTTTAAATGCCTTAAAACTTCTTTACACTGTTTTTTAATTTGGGTTCAGTTTAAATTCCATCGGATTCTTGATTTCACCCTTTCCGTTCAAAGCTGTGTGAGAGACTTGTTTCACTCACACCACAAACACTTAAGCTTCAGCTGCAGCACAAAAGTTTTAAAGTACAACTTGTCCACTTTCATTTGGCTCAGATGCGTCTTTATATCTGTAAATTTGTTAAAGTTATAGTAAGGTTTGGGTTGGCTAAGGTCGATCAGCTGAGGCGGTCATCATAGATGAATATAAATCCGTTTGTCTGGAGATTGATGAGATCTTCTAAAGCAGTGGTGTCCAAAGTTGGTCCTCAAGGGCCGGTGTCCTGCACGTGTTAGGTGCTGCATTGGTTCAACACAGCTGAATCTAAGGAGTGCTTAATTAGTAGGCCGCCTCAGTATGCCATCACGGTCTGCAGAAGCCTACTAAACCTACACTGTTCTAAAGCAACAGACAATCAAATACACACATTTAGAGGCATGAGCAAAAACATCATCACCCAGCTTTCCCTGATGATGTCAGGCATAAGTCATTGGCTACATTCACTCTGCAGGTCTTAATGCTCAATTCTGATTTTTGGAAAAAAATCCAATCTTTTGGTTAGGGATGCACGATATATTGGCATTAATATCTGTATCTGCCGATATTGGTCATTTGTTAGAATATCGTATCGGTCCGACATGTAAAACTGGGCCAATATTGATTTCCCACTTTTTAGCTTTGTGTTTCTGTTTTGGGAGGCGAAATGGTTGGTTGAGCAGCATCTGTTTGATCATGATAGTGATATTGATGCTGCACAGCCAGGAATAACTGAAGTAGGGAGCCATGTCAGAGGTCTGGTCATTTATTTACGATATCAAAAAAAGACTCAAGCGTGTTTGTGCGTGTATGTATAATCTAATTTGTGTGTTTGTGTAATATCGGTAAATATCGGTTATCGGCCATAACAGCAATAATTATATTGGATATCAATATCGGCTAAAATTTTCATAGCGGTGCATCCCTACTTTTGGTGTGAACGTTCACGTTACATTTTAAATGTGACTTGCATCAGACTCCAGTGTGAACACTCCTCTGCACTGATGTGACCCACATGCACAGACAGCAACGTGACGTCTCATTCCGCAGGCTTGTTTGTTTACAGAGTTAGCATGGATGCTACTTGTTAGCATGGCAAATCTGAAGTTTGTGTAATATCCGAGCCAATTAAATAATTATCTGAAATGCTTGTTTAGTTCAGTGTTTATATCTGAACCTGCCTCTGACCTGATGCTCCGGTGAAGCATTTTATTTTTGAAATGAAGCAACGAGCTGGGAATAAAGTATTGACCGAGTAACTTTAGGATCAATAAGGTCTGCAAGGTTAGACTCTACAATCTACATGGAAAATTAAAAGTAAAAAGACGAAGCAACTAAACTTCTGTTTTGGAGCTGTAAACACATGGAGCTACAGATTTAAACAGCTTGACTCGAGGTTAGTTATCGATCCTTCACCCCCACCTCTCTGGTGAAAAAGAAGGATGGAATGGGACAAGACCGTTCACACTGCAGTCATTTTGGAAAACATCAGATATCCGATTCAGTACCACATACTGAGAAGGTCTGGGGTCGGATTTGAAGTATTCAGACTGTCATAAAAAATCTGATATGGGTCACATTTGCCTGCAGTGTGAACATAGCCTTTGTGTTCAACTATCTTCAGATTACAAACAATGTAAGACAGATTATGTAAAAGTAGATTACAAAGTGCAACAGCTGTTCTGTAAAAGTCAGCTTTTTGTTCATGTGTGAAATTTGCTGCCATCCATTCCCACGTTACAGTGTCATAAGCATTTAAGATATGTCACTCGGCTCTGCTTTTATCACTTGATATAATTTTTCTTAATTTTCGCATTTACGTCGTCTTGCTGACTGGTGGAATATAAATAAAACAGCCAACAGAGCAGCCTTCACTAACCAAACAGACTGAAAGATGTCTTTTTTGGTTTCAACCCACTCAGCTTATTATGACGAGCTGAGAGCTTTACATAAACTGCCTCTTTAGGTGCATGACTGCATACAGAGTCCTAAAATAATCTCCAAACAGATTGGTGTTCAAAGACTATTGTCTTAACCTTATATCATCCTCCTTGAACATGTGAGTGTGGGATGCATTAAATCATGCCAACCAGCAAAAATGTTCCCCCTAATTGAAAAATCTTGCTCATGTCCTGAGGGCAAGAAGACGTCATCCTCTAATTTACATTTCTGAGGAATCAGCAGTCCAAGTTTAAGAAGGTCTGCAAGTTTCTAGCAAAAACAACTTCTTGATACAAGACAGAATTAAATAAATATACATTTTCACATCCAATTACAAATCATGTCTCATTATTGGTAAGCTGTCAGAATTCTGACCTGAAATCTTTATGTACCAAGAAAATAACGTTTCAAGTATCCGCATTCATCACTATTCAAGACATGCATCCATAAATAACCAATGACTGAATACATAACTGATCTAAAGGAGTGGGCAAAGGAAATTCAGATGCATACAGTGAAAACACAAGTCATACCAGCTGAACTGGGAGTTTTCTTTGCAGGAGTTCTGTGGTGAACCTAAACTACAGACGAATACAGGTTAGGATAAAAAGGAATATATGCATGACTGTGGCAGAGTTAGTTCTTTTATTTTACTTTTAAAATAATAAATCTAAAAGTTAAATGATTTTTGAAGTAAAAAACCTTATTAAAGAAACTTTCTTTGAATAAAGTTGGTGAAGTTCTGAGCTTTAATCGCTGAAAAAGTTATTCAAAGAAGAAAGAGATTTAAAAAACATCAAAGGAGTTAAATTATACAGCATGAACTTCTGACCGAGCTGTTCTCTCTCTAAAGACTGCATCTAAAATTACTCAGTTCTAGTAGTAATTACTCTAACCATTAAAAAGAGTTAATGTAGTTATGTGAGAGTAACTGAACATCTTATAAAAACATCTTATTTGTCACCACTTTAGAACCTTTTCTGGTACAATCACTAACTCTGTTAGGACTAGTGATCTATATGAGGACTAAAGCAGAGTCCTGTTAGAAGATCATTTTGGGGTTATGGGTTACCCCAGTACCACACAGGCCTGCGACTGTTGGAGACTAGTTGGCAACCAGTGTTGGCATGGGAGTTTGAAAAAAAATGATGTCCTCACAGGTTCTGAACATGTTTGAAAAATGTGTGCATTTAACAAGAAATTTTACAGACGCACGGAAGAGTCTCGGTTGTGTTGGGGCATCTCAAAAAGGTTGTAAGTTAACACCTGCATGGGAGCTCCCCTCCAACAGAAAACAACCAAGGTTAAACTGGTGAGGTCTAAACAAAAAAAAATAATAAAAAAACAACATACAAATGATCACTTAAAAAAACAGTCCTCAAAACACGCCCATGTAGCTCACCAGTCATTTGTTTACAAACACTCAGACTTCAGTGAAACTGCAGTGGAAAAGCTGCCTATTTTCTCACAATTTTGAGTTACGAACAGTTAGTCATTCTGTAATGTCTTGAGGCAGACATTGAGGAGAACAAAAACAGCTGGTTGGGCCTAGAACAGCCTTATAGGAGCAGCTCCTCCTCTGGGCTGTGTCTCCAAGCCGAGCTTCCTCATCACAGAGCACACCTCCCCTGCAACTCCTGCAGGCTATCAGTAGCAACAATTAGCAAACAAATACCTAGTGAAACTGCACGTCTGCTGAGCTCGTAATACTAACTATTTTCAGTCCTTTTCAAATTATAAAATGCTTTTGAGGAAATGTATTTTCAGATGCCAAGGATGACACAGTTCTTAAGAAATGGTTTGATTTAATTTTTGGAAGTTACCCTCTGAAAAAATAAAATTATTTCTTTATATATTTGTGCGAGCCACTTTATGGATGATAGCTTTCTGAACAAAATGGAATTTAACAGTGGACTAATTACAAGAATATCACTAAAAGGCGATGAAATTCCAACACTCAGAAGTATGCAAACACAATAAATTAGCTTAACAATGACGTGTGTGAGGATGACTGGGAGATATCTTATCAAGCTGAAACGTCACCTCTGTACTCGCGCCAGTTCTTCAGAAAATGTCATTTCCAGACCTGATGTTAAGGTTCAATTGTATCCTTAGTTGCCAGTTTCCAAAACCGATATAGTATAATGCTGTTGCTTTTTTAAAATTATTATTATTACTACAACAAAGTATGCAACGACGCTCCAGGTTGTAAATGGCATGAAGTGATGACGTGACAGAAGCGGTAGGAGGTTCTTAAAAGAGATAGAGGCTAATTATAAAGCATTTAGAACCGGCTGTGATGAAAAGTCAAATTTATTTTTGATGTATACAAACTGACAGCATTTTCGTAACAACTAAATGTGACATAGTTAATTTATTATGGTGTAGAATTTAACTATATGCCTGAGAAACACATAATATTGGCTTTTTAAGTTTATTTCTAACACAGTTTAGAAATCTTCCTAATTGATTACATTTCAAGCCCTTTCTAAGGCAGAGTGTCTCAAACTTTTCAGGCCCACAAGCTCATTTTAATCATCCGAGCCTTGCTCTGGGACCTGGGCTGATTAACACGCTGCAATAGAACTTGTCATGTTACAGAAATCAGGTCGTGTTTGGCTCCCAGTTAAAGCTACTTCAGACTGGAGCCAGAGAGACTCTATCTCTACGTTCTCTTTAGCTAAATTCCCTTCGAGTTCAGCCTGAGTTCATTCCACTTTGAGATTTTTTTTTTGTTGTAGCCTATGGCCTGCAAAGCCTAGTCACAGTCTGCATCAATAATGCAGAGCCCACAGTCTGTTAACATCTGAGTGTTTAGTGAGAGAACTGCTCGACAACACTGCACTCAAACAAAAGCTGCCTGAGAACTCTAAGAACCTGGAGACTACCTGGGATTATTTTATTTACATGAATACGATTATTTCTAAAAGGTGCTCTCACACACACACACACACACACACAAATGTTTGTTCTTCTATCCTCGTGACTTCCATTAATTTACCTACATTTCTATAGACTAACCCTGACCTCTTACCCTAAACCTAACCATGACAGTACGTACCTAACCCTAAACGCAACGTAAACTCAACACTTTGGTCTTAAACCTAACCCCTAACCCACTAACCGTATTTCCCCCAATGGGAACCGACCCCAGTGGGTCCTCACCAAGCTGTATGTACCGTGAAAATAGTTAAAAATCATCCCCACCAGGTAACAAAGACATGTACGCGCACACACACACACACACACACGCACACACACACAGAGTAAAATGTCAGTGCAAAGTACAAATGAAGAGATGAACACGTTCAACTGCTCCAAACCCTGCTGTGCATTGAGCACACAGTGGAACAAAGACATGCAGATAAATAGATATACATCAAGTACACACACTTGTTGACATAATTAAAGGTGTGCATGTTTGTGTGTGTGTGTGTCTCTCTAGTGTGTAATTTAGCTGGTCTATTAAATCACGACAAAAAAGCAGAGCAGCATTTTTCAGAAAATGTAGACACACCTCCATCCCACTAAATCTGGTATGCATACTGTGTAATATTGGAGATGAATTAATACTTCCATTGGATGTTGGTTTGATATGTGTACTCTTACTCATGTAACTGATAGTACTGTCTGGAAGCATGACTTCTCACTTGAGCAGCCATATGGTAGAGGAGGAGTAATGTCAACCCTGATACACACTCCGTACCAGCTGGTGAAGCACCACAAAGTTGTTTGTTAACCACCAAAAAACACCAGAGGGGAAAAAGAAGCAGCCGCAGCTGTGTGATGGTGTTTCAAAGTAAACAATAATGGCAAAAGTAAAGTGGACTGCAAAACAGAAGGGATAAAATCCACAACTTTTAATATAAGCGTATGATAAAACCTTTTTAAAAAAAAACAAAAAAAACACATGATTATGGCTGGGTATCACCTTGGACATGGTGATTGTATATAATTTTTGATACAGAACCCATGAATCAAAATGTTTATTACTACAGTGCAGCTCAATTTGATTTCGATAAATATTACTTTATACTCATTGCCACTGACTCAACAAAACCAGCTAAATATTATTAATTATATTACATATTTATAACTATAAAACACAAAATGTGTCCAATCGGCTGCTTTTAAGGACAAAGATGCTTCCAGAACACTGCAGGCCATTTCCCTTACTCATCGATCTCACATCCAGTTTGCTGTTCCTTGATCTGAACAGGAATCACACATCGTTATACCGCCCCCTAAGGTTGGTGGGGATAATCGATATTAAAAAAAAGAGAATCTATACGATATAATTTATAAAACGACTGATAATTATTGATATATTCGTTTTTATGCACAGCCCTAAACATGATGCAGAATTAAGAGTTTGTCAATCTGTCACCATGCAGAAAAGGATTTCTCATTTAAACCTTTACAGGTGAACTTAATGTGACTTTCTCTAAGCTTTTGAATGCACATGTCCAACTGTTAAATGTTTCAGTACTTTTTGCACAAGTTGCTGTTCTCCAACGAGGAGTTTAACGGCAAAATTCACAACAGGTGTTTGATCCTCGAATCGACACATCCCATGCTGATGACCGCTACATTGTGAACAATGCCCTGAGAAACCAGATGATGAATGCCACTCGACTCCAGGCACATTTAAGGGAGGTGAGAGGCACTCAGGTGTCACATCAGACCATTCAAAATTGTTTACATCAGTGTGGTCTGCGTGCTAGATGACCTGCAAGGGTACCTGACCACACCACCAGGCACAGGCGTCATTGTCTTGCATGAGCCAGGGAGCATTTACACTGGATGAGGGACCAGTGGGCCTCAGTGCTGTTCTCTGATGAAAGTCGATTCACGTTGAGCAGAAATGATGGCCACCAACGATGTTGGAGATGTCAAGGAGAGCTCTATGCATCAGCCACTGATGTCACCAGATGAACTTTTGGTAGGGGTGGTGTTACAGTGTGGGCAGGTGTGTCCAGTCTGTACAGAACTGCCCTACACTTTGTGAATGGTACAGTGACAAGCCCATACTAC
>JARVJO010000305.1:26834758-26860535 GCA_031762555.1 Cynodonichthys magdalenae
GGAAGGAGATCGCCGCGGCTTTAAAATAAAGACGAGTCCGCTGAAAATGCTGTTTTAAGCAGAGCAGAACCACCCACATGAAAATTCTGGGATATAGACATTTTATATACCTATAGATATTCTTTTAAAGACATATGCGTGACGCTTTACATGATCTTTCTTTTTTTATTTTCTTTTTGAACCTGAAAATAAAATTTTTCATTCTTAATTTTCGGTTATCTTTACATTGTTTGTGTACTGCCGCCTGTTGGCCAGAAAAGAACAGCCCTTTGCTGCACGTCAAGAAGCATAACTTCAGACGCCGCACGGCTGAGTGCAGAGAGCAGTTCGCGCGCAGTCCCAAGCTCGAGCATAACTGAGCCTTTAGTCATCCATGGTTTGTCAATAACTTTTCTCTTAGCACAATTATTTTTATATACAATTATTTTCATACAAAGCTCCTAAAATAGTCATAAACACATCATAGGCTTTGTTTACATCTTCCACATACACATCGTTTCAGTTTTGTTTTTTCAAATTGTCTTTTAATTTATTCAACGCCTTTTTTAAATAATTTTTTCTTCATGTAGCTGCTGTATCAAGACATAGATAATCTTTACTAATTGTAAAATCTGGCAAATTATCACTCATATCAGTCACCAAAATCCCAGTTAGTTAATATAAAACATTTTTTTCTAAAGTTTATGTCCTGACTTTTATCATAATTGGATAACTAAAGGCAAAAAACACATAAACATTTAATGAACAAGACAAGTAACCTATTGGTATCAGATTCAGAATCAGTGATTCTGTCCCGTGTTTACTTGGTATTGGATCAATAACAAAATTCATAATATTGCCCACCCCTAACACACAAACTGAGTGGCAGTTGTCGCAGGTAGCGTTAGTTTCCTCTTAACTTTTGGACCTATTTAGGGGTTTAGTATTCTTTAGTGGATTAGTGGTTAGTGAAGCCAACTTTTTGCTTAGCTGTGCCCACCACTGTTGAAAGTTGACACAAGGACAAGCAATAAAGAGACACTAACAAGCTTAAAATAAACAAGTAGGAACAAGAGTGAGTAGAGCTGGGGAGGAACACCGAGGAGCAGGTAAACAGACACATTGGGGAAAGAACATAATGTAAAAGAAATGACAGAAAACACAAATCACAAGTTTATTTTCCAAAACTACATATTTTTTTAATGATAATGTTCATAGGTACCTTGTCATCATAAATTGGCTAAATAATTTTTGGTAGCTTGACTTCTTCATGATACACCATGGCTGCACACACATTTAAATGTGCACATCTTTGCTGGTCCATTAACGTGATGTGCATCCTCTTATCTTACTCATTTAGAAACATCTGTATATGTGCACGTATGGTAATCATCTTGTTATCTCTCATTTCCACGCATTTGTGCTCATTTCTATTGACAGAATTAATTACCATAATGATGAGCGGCATGCCCAACCAAACCCCAGCTATACACAGCATCATTATCTCATGGAGAGAAGGCACTCAGAATAGCACATCAGCCCAAAATAGCCTGTGCTGAGAGGAGCATGTCATTAGAAGAAGGTTGTAGTCGCTCCAGAATGCTGATGTGTAAAATCATGAACATTCACTTAAATTTTTTAAGAGAACTCAGACACACTGATTACGTGATGCACAAATCAGTTCTTGTTTTTGCAAAAACAGACTTAGGTTAAGAAAAAAATAATAATAGTAATGCATTAGCCTTATATAGCAATTTTTTAGACACTTAAAGACATTTTACAATTTTTATGCATTATTCATTCATTCACACACTGATGGTGTTAAGCTATGTTGTAGCCACAGTTGCCCTGGGCCCCTCTGACAGAGGCAGGGCTGCCATGCACTGGCACCATCGGACCACCACCAGTTTGGAAATCTTTTCATTAGGAGGTGCATGTCTCTGCAGGAGCATCTCCACCTTCATCAGGACATAAAAACATAGAGCATAGTTAGATTTGAGTTTTCTTGTACCAAAAACATTTGTTTTCTTTTCCATCTCCTTTAAACATGCTGAAACACACGCTCACTGAATATTTTGAAAATTTGTCTCAATCCCATTGCATTAATGAGAGTTTAGAGCCACATATGAATTCTGCATTAGTCATTGTGTAAGAAATCATGAATATTTACCTTTAGCCTAACCTGTCTTGGTGTAAAGTAAAAACAAATTGAACACATAAATTCCGTACAAACATTCCCATTAGCCCGGAGACAGTTTCTCAAAGTGTCAGCTACATAGCAGTGAATGAATAATGCAGAGAGGATTAAAGGGTTTCTTCTGTACTGCATCCACAAGAGCTAATGATACGTCACAGGCACTCTGTACACTGCTGCGATTCTAAAACATCTGCTTGACTTGGCATTTCTTCATTCAGTTTTTAATTGGAGTCTCGCATCCACAACAATAATGCTTTGAATGTATTTTGTTGGTTGTCTTGATGTGTCATTTTAATTATTGGAAGCAAACATAAAGCTGTGTTCCAGAGAGGCAGGCCTAAAGCGAAAAAATAGATTATTTATAAAGCTTTTCTTTATGCAGTGTGTTACATTTATTCACCTTCTCAAAGAAAAAAATAATGTTATGTTTTTTCTGTCTATAAATAGATATGGGCTGAATTATAAATGATAATTTATAATTTTTGACTTTTTTAAACATCCTCTTGCTCTTGTTGGACTTTTAGGTTGTTTCCTTCACCTTGATTCTCAGAAAAAAAAAACCTGAAAGTCAGATTTTATGAAGCTTTTTATTTTTAAAAAATGCAGCTTTTGTTAGTGTTTATTCTTTTTCCCTATTTTTTCTCTGAATCTTCTTTTGTAATTGTACTTTATTTAGTTGTGCCCGTGGAAAAAATGAACACCTACAATGAAAACTAAAAAAGAAAGGACACTGAAGCCAAGAAAAAACTGTTTTACAGTCAGTGACTTGAGGATCACACTGAAAATCATGACAAAAAAAAATCTGTTCCTACTCGGTTCTGATAGTTGGTTCTTGGTGTCATGAATCACAAGCAAGTCTTTTAACTCTGCTCTGGTTTCCTTTTGCTGGTAAAAGACTCTGGGTTTTATGACTGCCTCTGTTCAAACTATGATTAAAAGGCTTCCCTGAACAGCTAAAACCACATCAAAGCATAAAATACATAATTTATTCTTCCTGAAAATGAACTGTCTTTCAATAATAAAGTGAAACTGCTGTTTATTTGTGCAATATTTTCAGCCACAATTTAGGAAATATCTAAATATTCAATATTTTCTTTCTTTTTGCTGTAGTTTTTATTGTTTCTTTGTTGGCTTGAAATAAGAAACGTATTACTTTTAAAGTCTTTCAAGTCACTTATTCCATAAAAACATAAGAAAACTACAAGTAACATACAATAACATACACAAAAGTCATTAAAATCATTTAAATAGGGTTGTCCAGAAACTTTTCTCCAACACATTTAATTGAATATGAATACCAGTAATCCTATAGATACTTATATTGGATTGGGTTCAGTTTATCAGGGCATTTTGTGAGTACTTGTAAAACTGTCTGGCCCTATACAGATAGCAGTATCCGTATTGGGACACTACTAAATTAAAACCATTAAAACATTTAAACAAGCTCTCTCATGATGTGTGATGTCAGGGCAACAGGTCTGTAGTTGTTGAGGGCTGATTGGTGAGTTTTCTTTGGGACTGGAACCAGACAAGATGTCTTCCACAACACTGGAAACTTCTCTTGGGTCAAGCTAAAGCTTGGTTCACACCGGACACGTTTTGAGCAGAGGAAGCAGCCAGTTTACATGCAAAGTCAATAGTGGACGCGCGTCTAGGTCTCCCGCGACTCGTTTACAGCGTTTCGAGCAGCGCGCAATGAAGCGGTAGGTGTGGTTTGAGCGTTTTCCATGGGTGCAGTGCGTCCAAAGCAGCCGACGCTCGAGTTCAACTAGTTGAACTTTGGCTGCTTGACACGCCGCATCAACCAATCAGATAGACTTATTTTTCCACGTGACGGTTTCCTGAATGTTGCCCTCTACCTGCAACAGACAGTAGCTCTTTAGCTGAAATCGATCGTCTGTAGTTGGTTTCGGGCTGGAGATATCAGCACCGATGCGGGTCAGCGGCTCGTTAAACTGACCGCGGTGTTAAACGAGCTCGGGACAAAAATAGTTTGTCAGCTCGCAGCTCCTGGAGTGGTGAAACTCACCAAACAGACAGTCTCTAAATTATCTGGTGAATTAGTTATCTGGTTAGCACGTTTGCTTGCTGCTCACTAAATAAATCAAAGCCAGTTTCTTTATTTCATCCGACATTAAAGACGGACTGGGAAAAAAAACCAAGACACTCCTCCCATTTAGACGTGTGTCTAATTTTGTTCTGGTCTGAACGTAGCACGTCCAACTTGAGGCGTTGGGCGCGTTTTAGATGCTCAAAACGCGTTTGGTGTGAACGCAGCTTAAGATGTTGGAGCCAGAGTCTGACCCAGAGCCAGAGGAGAATTAAGACGAGGAAACCGTAGTTGGTAATTCCAGACCTTATTTAGAAGTTCTGTCGCAGATAATTTGACGTTCAGAAAACGTCATAGAAAATAGAGAAAATAATTTAAAAAAATAAAAATATAACCCAAACAGAATATAAAAGATATCTATGCAGCACCAGGAGACTAAATTAAACTTTTCTGCACTCCTAGAGACTCCAAGTACACAACAAAATATATCAAACAGCTAAAAAAGTGGATTTTGCATGATTTTCTTTTAAATTTAATCCGTTTTACTTCACTTTAAGCTCACACCGTCAATGTCAATGTATCAAACTGCTTCTAAAATTTAGACCAAAATGTGTTGCTTAAAGTAGATCAATATTTAACTTCAGACATAACTTATTTATCTGAAGTTTACTCAGGCTTACTGGTTTAGCTCCAGCAGCTTCCACTGTGTTGCTGCCGGCGAGCTCTGGCCACCTCCTCGCTCTACTCTTCTTGGACAGATCCACGATCATGGCAGCCAGCTGCGACGGGTCGGTGCTGATGGATGCATTTGCAATGGCTGAAGCAATCGTGCTGATACTAAGCATCAGCTGACTGCTGTTACTGTCAGGGGACACACCACTTTGGTTTCCCAGACTTGACTCAGATGTTGAGGCTTGACAGGGTTTAGACAAAGCAGCGCTGAGAGTACAGTCCTAAAAACAAGTGAAGTCACGTCATAAATACATTTTACATTTAGTACCTAAATAATGACATTATAATGCTATGAAAAATCCACGTACCTGGGATTCTGAAGGTTCTGGGCCACTATCCCCTTTTGGTGGCATCCTTTGACTTGGAGCACCAAGAGTTTTGTCCAGGTCCTCTGCAGGGAGATGATCATGAGCAGTTTGTCAGAAAATTGTGAATCATTTCAAAAGTGCTGATTTATCACAAGCAGTTCTGCAAACATACCTGGGCTGAGTGTTTTGTCTGCTTCACCGAGGTCCACTGTGGCATTGATGAGAGAACTTAGTTCAGGTGAGATTGCTGAGAGGTTAATGAGGGGGAACGGTTCCCTCTTCTCTGGAGAGGTAATGATGTAACCAAACGATGGCTAGAAAAGGAGAGAATGATTTCACTGATTTATGACAAATTGGACTTTATCCTCTAAAGAACTTGGAAAACTACTTCATGTAAATTCAATTTATTTCCACCTGTAGAACTTATCTTACTAGAAATAAGAAGCATCCCGTGTCTTGGCTTATATTGTTTTACCTTTTTTTTTAAACCCTTGTGCAAGAGAGGCCTGGGCCTGAAGGCAACCTATCACACGTGTTTTTGGTCTGTAGGAGAAAACCCACACAAGCACGAGGAGAACATGAACACAAAGACCCCAGGTCCAAACCTGGGATCAAACTCAGGGCTTCTGTGAGGCATCAGCGTAACCACTGAGCCGTCATGTTACCAACACTTATTCTGCCTCGACTCGGTCAAATCATTAGAAATTAAATACAGTTGTTGATGAGTGAACACATATTGCACTGGAAGCAGTCTGTCTCCATGTAGAAGTTCTTTCTGACAAAAGACTTCAAGAGGATGGAGACTTCATTAAACCTGTAAAAGAAACCACTTGTGTCTGTTTCTGAACAAACTGAACCTGCTAAAAACAGCAGGATCTTTCTATTAGCAGCAAGAAACATTTCAGTGTTTTATACTGACTAACATGCAAAACCCTCAGGCAGACCTAAAGACTGTTGCACTTAAAACAAAAAAAAACAACAGTATTTACTGACCCGTTTCACCTCGTCCTCAGTGCTTCCCAAACAGCCCAAGGCTTCAGACCGCTGCCCAAAAAACTGTCCCAAAGACAACCGCAGGTAACTTTCATCTCCTTGCTTTAAATCTGAGGACACCTGGGACGCCCTCATCAGGAAGTGGCTGTTGGTGGGAATCTTCCAGGACGAATCACCAGGAAAGGTGTCGTTTCCGCTCGCTGGTTCAATTTGCTCTTCCTGTGTGGACAGAAACACTAAGAAACCTGAAGGAGGACTGGCTTCACTCTGACTGGCTGAGAATCCCTAAAGCTGATTTACACAAGATTCTAAGACCTGCAGAAACGTAGCTCAGCCGACTGAAAGCAACTAAAAACAGAGCAGTTCTGTCATATACCTGCATAAACTGGTGCTCTTTTTCAAACTCCTCTTGGTCCTTTATTATTATTTCCATAGCATCACCTGTGAAGCAGGACAAGGTAATAAAATCAGAGGTATACCAATCATAAATTCTCAAGTTTGACAGAGTTGTGAAGTTGTACGTACTTGCAGGTACAAAGTCCTCATTCTGAAGCTGATCATCATACTCTCCTGTTTTTCCATCCACCTCTTTCTGAAAGCTGGAGTAATATGCAAGGTCTGTCACCCACTGTCCCTCTTCATTCTGGTAAACTACGCTGTGAGTAGCATTGGCTCCTGAACAAGAGTCACCAGGGAATATTACATTAAAAACTTCATAAAAAATACACATTATCAATACATGAAACATCTTAGAGTTGATGCAAAAATGAAACAAATAACCAACCCTGCTGAAACTCCAGATTGTCAGGACAATGATTCCACCCTTCGTCTGAATCTTCATGCTCTTCCTGGAAGCTCTGGGAGAAATACTTGGGTTCCAGGGAAGTGGAGAGGGGATTGTCATCCTCACTCGAAACACCTGAAGCTGCATCACAGCAGGGCCCTGACCTCAAACCTAATGAGGGCCTGGCCCCGTCAAGCTCATCCACTCCCTCCTCCTCTTCACCACAGTTAGGGAGCAGCACCTAAAGCATAGTTTATATGTAGACTGCATGCAGACTCTAAAATAACGTGCAATGTGGAAGCTGTAATGTAACACTCACCTGGGAGAGGTGGAAGCTCCCCTGAGTGCCTTGAAGGTGAGAAACAGTCAGGTTTGTTGAATCCTGAGGTCTTCTCAAGAAGATAGAGTCCAGCATATGGTCAGCAGCAGGCCCAGAGTTGGTGCTTTCCATGGCATCCTTGGATTCAAAATGAAACCAAAAAAAAGAGACGTGATCTTAAAAAGGCAAAATGACTATTAGGAAATCATCCCATTGATGAGGATATTCAGGAACATGGAAATCTTCATGTATCCACCCTGACTTAAACAGATTTTCTCTGACTTGAATTTGGACAGTCACTTTATTTACCCAATAGCTTATTTTGCATTACTTATTTTTATTCAGCTGGTATTACTCTGTAAAAACTTGATTTCACTTTGACACTGAAGGTGTTTTTGAAAGCGATTTTGGTAAAGACAGATTTTTTTAAACAAATATTATGAATGCAATGCAAGCATAAAACATCCAAGGAGAATAAATACTTTTATAGTCGACCTACGTCTGTACAGTAGAAAATATTTTCAGTTCCTCGTATTCTTCTCATGCATCCTTTGACTTTTATATTTAAACACCTTGAAGCCTCTAAGTGAAAGACCTGGTACTGCTAGCACAATTAGCACTTAGTGATGATGCTACAACAGGTTAAAAATGGTTGTAGGGAGTTACATCTCTGTTTAAGGTTCTTTTTGTCTGGTCCATGAATGTGGCCCTCAGTTAGCTGTTGGTTCAGCTCTTATTTTCCCATTTTTATTACTAACCGCCATTAAGAGGCTGGCGATAACGTAATTGCTCGCACGTGTTTGTCTGTTGTCAGCTAATTGACCTTTGCAAAACCAAATATGACAGCAACATAGTCAGTTTTTTTTAAGATACTGGGATCAAATTTGGATTGTTAGTATCCGAGAGTCATCCCGATCGTACTCCTAGTGTAAACAAAATGTGCACAATTTTCATTTAAAACTTTGGTCTGCAAGTATCAGCATTTGACTGATATTTCTAGTTTTTATTCTGAAAATAAAAGTAGGTAACAAGTTGTTGTTTAGGAAAGAAAAAATTGTTTAAATGAAAGTTTAACGTTTGACAACACAATAAAAAGGGAAGGGGGCGCCCATTTTAAAAACCCTTGACCCACTGCAGATTATGTGCACTCACCAAGGCCACTTGTCGGTCCAACACTGTGCTCCAGTTGACAGAATGTCTCTGAAATCCTGCAGATGTCCCCACAGTGGAGCTGGTCTCTCCAGTTCCCACAGGACCCACACGGTCACCCATCTGTCAAACACACAGACATCGTCCACAATCATACAGGGACAGACGCAGAATGTACTGAATATAAACATCAGTTCATTGTAGCCACTGAATTTTATTCATTTTTCTTCTACAGCAATCCTTTAATTCAGCAACCAATGTCTCAAACAGCTCCAGGTCGATTTGTTTCATCCAAAGCTTTGGTCGCCACATATCCATACCTTTTGGACATGAGAAGAAGCCCACTTCGTTTGCACCAGCTGTTACAACAATGAGTCAGTCCAGCAGCAAGGCTTTATTATCAGAGACAATCAAAATATTTGAGACATGCAAAACAATTATACATCAAATGATTGTCAAAAGTCTGAATGAAAGCTTAACTGCATGAAATACTGTGGTTTTACATGAAAGTGCTGTTTATGAGGGACTATAGAAATCAAAGAATTATAATTATTAAATGAAACCAATTTGTATGAATAATAGACGGATGTGTTTTAGAATAAACACCCTGCTGGCACCTCTCTCTGAATGAAACTTTATAAAAAGGAAAAATGAAGAACAGAGTTTAAAATAATAAAATTTAAAAAAAAAAAAAAAAAGGTCAAATAAGGAACTACTTGTGAGATGAAAATGTCTGAAGATATGTCAATATGTCATACACTTTAGGAGAAAATTAAATCTTATTTTACTGACATTTACAGAAGTTTTTCAAGTATACATAAAAATCTTTATTTTAGGATAAAATCCACCTGAATAAGCTGATTTATTCTTGTGTTTTTAACCTCTATAACCATGATGGAGTCTTCAGCTCCTTGTCTGGATTAAAACAGAAGCCTGTAGTGTAACCAGACGATACAAACATCCTGACAGCTCATGTATGGAGGGATTTATAAAAGATCAAAGCACTGGCTGGTAATAATTATGTAAAAAAAACTATTAAAAAAAAACTTTGTTCCCTGCTTACATATAAACAAGTGTATGTGTGGATGAATAGAGTGGGGAGGGGTCTGCTTTTCTGTCAGTGCAAGAAGGAAGGCTGTGTGGATAAATGGTTAGGAACCACTTTAATCTATGCTAATGATAAGAAGATGAGTGGATTAAAAACCTACTACCACTAATTAATGCTGGGCATGGCTGGGCTGGCCAACCCCAGATCTCAAAATACAACAGATGTAAAAATGTTATAGTTTCATTTTGGAGTAAAATTTGATTTGCTACACACATGCTCACTACAAATTGTACCTCTATATGTCTGGGAAGTCCCTTCCTTCCATGTTCCAGCAGGTTACTCAGCTCAGCATTCTCGTCTTCACTGATGAGACTGCTCCCAACTATCCCCAGACCACGCAGGGCGTCGTAGGTGGTCTGGACGTTGTTAGATGTAAGAGGTATGGTTGAAACTCCACCATCATTTCCACTTGCCTCACTGCCACTGCTCCCGTCTCCACCTCCTCCGTCTCCTGGTGCTTACAAACACAACACAAACTGGTGGTCAAAAGCAAGAATCGGGGGGGCTTGTGTTCACACAAAGCAGTACAATGATCTGCTTTGAGGTTCTGTCAACATTAACTGCCACACATAATGAACCTAAAAGGCCAGAAAAAAGTGTCAGTAAAAGCTACCAGTGGCAGGAGAGCTGATGACTCGTCCTTCAGCAGATCTCCTTTGTTCAATGCCAGGCAGAAGAGACAGACCAGCATGACCAGTGGACACCTCCTCATCTGAACTGCCCCCTTCTAAGCCTGGCCTGAAACTCGGATGGTTACTTTCTCCAACCTGTGCCAACGTGTACACAGAGAAAGATCAAGAGTACGAAACTATTTGGTTTCAAGGCAAAAAGAAATGTTGAAAATACCAGAGGTTATAAATACCACGTCCTTTACAAGGTGAACAAGGGTTTAAAGGCTCACACCACTCACTAAAACTACAAGCTGAGCTGGAAAGAACAAGGGCGTTTTAAACAGAGCCTGCCACAAACATTACAGCAGAACCTCAGAAAATCTGTAGACATGGGTTAAAGCGAAAAAAAAAAATCTTTGGATTGAAATTTTCTCCTAACTCCATCGTGGCGACAGAGATTTTTAAGCCCTGTGCAGATGTAGATAAGGACGAATAAAATCCTGACCAGCTGTCTGGATGTGCTTGGTTGCAGTCGTGTCCTGCTAACATTCCGGTTCCTTCTCGCTGACTCCAGCTCATCCTCAGTGTCCTCATCACTGGCTGGACAGGAGTCCATACCTGTGGCAGCAAGGCGCACATCAGGCATCTGGAAGTCCTCCTGGGGGAAAAAAAAAAAAAAACAAAGTCACGCACATGTGAAACAGTGTAGCATAATCTCGACACCTACAGTAAAAGCACTCCACCTACAAGGTCATGTGACCTAAAGTGAAGAAGTAGAGACAAAAAAATTCTGTAACAAGTTGTCCTTCAGTTCAGTAAATGTATTTGAAGGATGTTGTTGAGCAGAGCAGCATCAACACCGATGAACTTGAAGGAATGATGTCACATGGAGTCAGATTTCTATTTAATTAGTGTTAATTAGTTCATTATTAGCTGATCATGGTGACTAAAGAGCAGAAGTGTACAGTAATGAAGCACATTTTACTTTGTTGAAGTACTTAAGCAATTTTTTTGAGGATTTGTCATTTTAACAAGTATTTATCATATCTTTTACTTTTATTTTGTTACATTCAAAATCCTAAAATTACACTTTTACTTCTTTACTTTAAAATTTAACACCTAATTACAAATTTAAATGTGACTGAACTCAACATGAAAGGAGTTGTTTATGCACTCTTTAAAAAATGAAGTGTTGAATTTACTTAAAGTTACAGAGTTGAGTAAAAGTAAAGCAGTTCACTTATTTTCTTTACATTAAATTATGTAAATTGCTCAATTTACTCAACTCAGTTCAATGGAACCAGTTTGCTTGAGTAAATTCAACACTTGATTTCTTAGAGTGTGTGTGTAAAAGCACTTTTATTTTCTGACAGTTGTGAGCAGTTTTATGACTTTTACTTAAGTACTTCTCTTATCGGTACTTGTGCTTACAGTCCTTCACTGTCGTACTCAGCAGTTTGTGAGGACAGCCGCAAGTCTTTATCAATTTAAGTTTTGGGAACAGAATAAACTGTTTGTCCTCTAATTGTTGAGGATAACGTCTGAAAGGTACGATTCATTTAACTACTTTTTCTAGAACGTTTCACAAAAAAGCACTACAAGAGCACAGCGTTGGTAGAGGAAATGTTCAGTATCAATCACTGATTGGTCTGCAGGCCTACTGGCTAGATGGACACGAACAAAAAAAAAAAAGAGAAAAGAAAAAAACTTTACAGTAAATAGAAATGGTTGATTCAGTTATTAAAAGGGTCATTTTTGTTGTAAATCAAACAGAGGTTCCTACCTGAAACTAACAAGCTGATTAGCAGAAACAAATCATTAGCAGACACTTGTGAAGCCAGAACCAGTTAAATGCTTTCACCTGATCATACTGATCAAAGAAGTGGTGTCTTTGTTGCTCCGCCTCTTTGGAACCTGAATCTGATGCGTCATCAGCAGCTCCTCTGCTTCCCTGTGTAATTACATTATTTTATAAATACTCAGAATAAAATAAAAACTCCTCTTCTTGTCTGGAGTCTTACTGTGACAGGGATCTCCTGCCCCTCCACTCTGCCTCTCTGCATTGCAGGACGGACCAGTTTATTGAAGTAAAGCTCCAATTCACCTTCAGGCAGGTTGACTAAATCCATGTCATCATCTAATGGACAAATGCATTCATGCGTGTCTCAATCACAGACTAGGATTAGGTTAGACAGGCTGACTGTCTTCACTGACTGATGTATTCAAACCCTCACAGTAAATATGTTAGTCATACCTGTGATGTCGCTGTTCATGCTGTCCACAGACATCAGCTTTTCATTGGCCAGGAAACTTGAGGTACTGCCACTGAAATGATCACTGTCACTGTCCTCGGCTGCAGCAGGTAAGGCCTGAACAGGTGTATGAAATGTAATGTGAGGGACAACAACACAAGACAAATATGACTCTATTCCAGTTAATTCCTGTATTATTACAGGCAAAATATTTCTCTCACACACACATTCAATATCAAAAATATCTAAATTAGGAGGCAAATATTTACAATTACAAAGATGATTATAAACAAATTGATCATCCAGCAGTGAACAAACAAAACTGGTACCTTTGCATCTGTACTACTCTTCTGTTCCAGTTGAGAAAACATCAAAAGGCCCGTTGACAAGTCTGTCAAAAGGGACATCATTAACCTTCATTAGTATTTAAACATGTATTCTCAGTACCATAACCAGGAAGTACATATCCAGTTCACTAATGACAAATAACTTCTGAATATCAAAGTTATCATTGTCTGAAGCAGTGATAGTCGACCGCAACAACTACAACAAATTTCCAGAAGTGCATGCAATAAAAGCTGTATTCAGTCTTTTTTTCATTTATTTTTTTTAATTCTAGCATTTTTACTGTAGGAAACCCAAAAACCCCAAACAGTTTGGGAAAAAACTGCATTAGATAAAATAATAACTATTATCTTTGATCTTTTAATTTATTTTCAAGACTGGATGTGGCCCGCGGGCCGCTAGCTGAATAACTCTGGTCTACACAGAGCAAGCAAGGCTAACAGAAGTAAGGGCAAAGACTTGTTTTTATAAAGATAGAAATCAGAGCACTCACCTGTTCCAAGTTCTGAGGGGCGATTGTACCCTGAGCCGGTCTGCATGGGAAGCACTGAGCCCTGGTTCCTGGGTGCACTTTCATCCAGACTGATCTTCACGAGCACGTCTGAGAGGCGGTGGGCTGCAATGAAGTCATCTGCATTGTCCCTGCATTGCGAGCAGGAACAGAAATAATTATCACCACATTCAAATATAATTGAAAAACTATATATTTGTTTAAAATAAAAAAGGTTGGTTATACTAATAGTCCCCTATAGTCTAAAAAAAGTTGAGTAGGTCATCGGTACGGCTTCTTCTTTGTTGATAACCCTATAGGAAATTAACGTGGATGGAATTTATAAATAGAACTGCTTTAGCATAAACATTTAGTCAGATTTGCTGAGTCCTAGAATTGCTTGAAGGAATGTCTGTAACTTTTGTCAGTTTTAAACTAAAATCAGCTTATGATGAGAAGTGACAAACCTGAAGCAGTTTTGGCCAAAACTCAAACATAACTTAATACATAATCCTAAAGGTGTCACTGTCAGAGCATGTCACCACTACAGCCATTTTTCTGTTGGCAAATGTTGATTAGCTGTAGCAGCCAGACTAAACAGGACTGACTCCATAAGTCAATTAGCTGTGGATGAACATCCAGTTACTTTCTAAGAGTTGCAGTTGAGTGCAACAGCTCAAGGGGAGAGGAAAGGTCACGTCACTAGTTATCAGACTTTTATTCTTCAGGTCCTTATTTCAAACAGGTAAAACAAAAAATAACCAATAAATATTGATAGACTGATATGAAACTCTTATATCTTGATACATTTTTCGGCCATATCGCCCAGCCCTAAAGGTGATCATCTTACTTTCTGCAAGTTTCATTAGAACTTGTGCATTTATCTTGCTAACAGACAATACTGCCCGCCTTCACCCATCAGAAGCAGTCAATAATTAGCACATTATTCTGAGCACAATATGGCTGATAGTTGCAAGTGTTAACAACTGAGATATAGCAACAAAAACAACAAAATCCAACACCAAAACTTTGTACATAAACAAAAGCTTCTTTGCCAAACCCACAGAACATAAAGAGCAGAGGCATCAAACATGTCTGATATACTCACAAGTCATCTTTGAAACTGAGGGCAAACTTGGGCTGTTCTACAACAGGTGACTGTGAGTTGGTTTGCAGCAGATCTCTGCTCTCCAGATATGATGCCTCAGAAACATCTGCTCTGTAAGATGAACACAACCAACATTTTCACAAAGGAATTTGATTTAAATGGCTTTTAGCCAAAACTCTGCTTTTCAGAAAATTTGACTATTGCATAAACCATTAGAATGACGAGGGTCAGACTAAAACTAGACTCCGGGCTTCAGATGCCACCTGAAACAAATGTATCCAGGACCTGGGATCAAACTGCACCATTCCTTGTGTCGAGCCAGTCTTGAACCAGAGGAGCATCTTAACTGAACTAAAGACAAAAGGGACAGGAATTGATGCTGAATGCTCCAGTCATCTTTTCAGATGAAAGGGATTTTTGTATTTTATTTGGAAAACAAGGTCCCAGAGTCTGGAGGAACAGTGGAGAGGCACAGAATCTAAGCTGCTTGAGGTCCAGTTTGAAGATTCCAGTCAGTGATGATTTGGACAGCCATGTCATCAGGTGGTCTTGGTCCACTTGGTTTTCTCAAGTCTGAAGTCAGAGCAACTACCTACCAGAAAATTTTAGAGCACATAATAGACATAAGGAGACGCTGGTTTTATTATCTAGCAGGCTTTGGTGCCCGTCTACACTGCCAAAATACCAATGCTTGCTTTGATGACCATGGTATCCACAAGTTTCTGTAAAAGCGTATGTAGGCTGCCATGACAGACCGCTAGTCCCACCCAGAGGTTCCGTATTTCCGGTGCTCTAGAAATTCATTGATTCATATAGTTATAACAACAAATCCAGTTTGTTTTTGCTTGAACTGGCGGCTTGAGCAGTTCAATCACGAGTTTGGATTCAACTTGTGTTTTTGTCGGCTGCCACAACAATTGAAGAAAACTGAGAAACGGTTTGGAAACATTTTGCCTGGAAGAAGAAATAGTAAAGTCTTGTTCATGCTCAGCGTCCTACAAACTGCACTTTATGCCGACGACGAAGGAGGATTTTAAACTAAAATGGCCGGCAGCTGTAAATCCCAAAAACTTACATAAGAGAGATTGTTTGCTTATTTCATTTTATCAACAAAAATACCACCGATATTCACTCCGATCCAGAGCTCTATCTGGGATAAGACTGGCCACCAAAGGCAGCTCATCCAAATTACTGAGTCAGACAGCTTCCAGCAACATCAGCTAAAACACTGAATCTGTACCTGGTGAGTTTAATTGTAAATGTTGCATGTCTCCTTTCGCTATTTAATCATGCAGTTCTTTGCTTTTACCAAAGTGAATGATGTTAGCATCAGCACTAGCTACTGTTAGCCTGGTTGTTGTTGGCATGTTATTTGCAGCCAAGTCTTAAATTTAAAGAAATATTAAGCCTATGGTTAGTAGCTGGCAAAACTATATAAATGTCTTAATCTAACTGTCTCAGTTCTGAGTAACCTCGGAATAATAAACAATCCTCTTCCAAAATACTTGCTAAAATATTTTGTTCACATCATGGCAGGATTAAAAGACGAGGAGCTTAGCCCTCAGGAGCTATACAAATCCCCGGTTTGTTTTAATAAAAAAAATATGCTAATAAAGTAATTAGAGGCAGTTTTTTTTTGTTTATCATTCATTTAAAATGACTGCAGCTGTATGAAACTCTACAGTTCATCTCTAAAAGTTACTAGTGAACTAGCACCCAGTGAATTCTCAGCTTAGGATTGTAATAATTTTCTAAAAGTATTGTGAATAGACGTTTTCTTCCCCCTTGTTCTGAGGGGATTAGGAACATTTTACTTCCAAAACCGTTGACATTTATGATTTTGCGTTTGTGTGTCTTCAGGAAAGACGAGGTAGTTGATGTCAGTAGTAGCTAACGTCGGGACATAGCTTCATGTCATCTATCCAGTCTGTGAGCAGTTGATGGTGAGCCACTGTTAAAGAATTGTCCTCGCCGCTTTTTAAAACATCCTTACAGTATATACACCTCAGATATGTGACCATCTACGCCAAATTTTGATGAAAAATGCTTTGATAAACAGCGATGTTGCATCCTTGTGATTGTAAACAGCCAAGTGGAAATATAGAACCTGCTACTGCTATGAATTATGGGTAGTGGTGCGAAATCAGGAATACTGTGGATTGCTGTAGTTGACTTTCAGCAAGTTTGTCTGACCCAACAATGCAGACATTTACTGTAGAGCACATATACACTTTTCAGTGGGTCACCATTTCTGGATTGAAAATCTTTTAAATGCTGTTTTCATACAATGTTTCCACATGGTACTGATTAGTGACAGCATGACCTTTCCACTGTTCAAGAAATTGTTGTTAAAACCTTTAAATAGTTAGGGACTTTCTACCCCTGCTTTAAAAGATGATGATAGTCAATGAAAATTTTATTTTAGCGCTTCTCAATTTTAAAGTCAGAAAGCACAAATCTGCGCACAGCTAGAGAAAATTAGCAAAACCCCTGAAGCCCAGAGAAGTTTAGGTCACAATATAGCTTTCTAGCAGACCAATGCCCACCCCTGAAGACATTAATACATCTTGGAAGCTCTCACGGGCCACATTAGGCCTGCGGGCCTTGAGTTTGATGCGTGAACTAAAGTGAGGTGTCCAGGAGGTATCCTAATTTGATGAACCACCTCAACACTTAAAATACATCACTGTATAATGTGTCTATTTATTGTGAAATAAATTAATTTTTCAACAATATTCTAATTTACTAAGATGTACCCAAACAGAACCATCCTCGTAATTTTATAACCGTGTATAGGAGTGTCATTTCACAACAAGTCCCATCTGTTGGATGCCTTCTCCCACCCACCTGTTGTCAGAACCGGGTTTAATTTTAGCCACAGTGGAAGCAGCCACAGGCAGACCCGGACCTGAGCCCAAAGTCACATTCCCGAGGGTGGCCCGGCCGCTGGTGCTGTCCAGAGACTTGGAGAGGAAACTGGGGAAGGCTTCATCCTCCAGCCTGTACAAACTGTCTGACATTTCTTTTCTTCAGAGTCAGGCAGCACTGGTGGTGCAGACCATGTTCTGTTTGGGATGAAAAATAATAATAAAGAGCAAATCTGTCTTAACACAACTGTGAAAACCAACATATTAAGCTTTTCATTCTATTCGTGTTATGTTTCTTCGTGAACGCCATTTTGATTTAGCAAAAAAACTGACAATAGATCAAATTAGCTACAGTTTACTAGCTAATTGCTAAAAACAAGAGGATTTGTCAAACTTGCACCCCTCAAGTTTCAACTACTTTTAAGGGTTAGGGGTCGCAAAACGACAACTTAAAGGCAGCAGTGAAACTTTGACAAAGTTGTTACGCCGTCTTGTTTCATAAATCCTCAGATTTCGGATAATAAAGTGACCATATATAACCTAACGTAAACGTTAATCAAAACTCACGTTCAATACGTCCAGGCGCGGGCCGAGACGAAAGACTGTTCTTCTCCAGCTCAAGTTTTGCTTGTTAAACCTCTTCAGACACGCTGTAAAGTTCATATAGTTTCCAAATGTTACGACTAAACATTCATGCTTCTCGTTCTTTCACTCAAGATACAGTTTCAAACAAACTGTGAGAACTGTTCTATAAGATCAGCGCCCAGAACCCACAGGAAGCCCGCGTAAGCGTCATATCATATGGGCGGGAATTAAAAACAATTTACTCATCTGATTGGTCAAAAATACACGAGAGGAGGAAATGGTGCATCGTGATTGGTCAGAAGTTGTATCAGTTTTCTATTGCTTCTTGCCCATTTTTCTTTAGGTAGTTTTTATCCTCAAGATGAATGAATAGATGTATATTTTAGTCAACCCAGAAAATACCTAAAATACTTTTATTTGATCATATTAAACCTTAAATAGCTATGGGACCTGTCAAGCAGCTGTAAGAGGGCCTTTATTAGCAGTCAGCTGTCTGGAGGAAAAAAACTGACAAATACACACATTTTTTAGTATTTTATTTTTTTTACCCAAAATAAACTAAAACAACCAAATAGTGAAATGGTCACAAGAAATACAACATAAGTCATGTGGTATTCCTAAAACAGCCTCAGCCTGGGGATTCATTGTCTTCAGCAGAGTAGTTTGTCATACCAAAACCAAGGCTGTAGGCCCCACACACCAGCTGATGGATTTTCTCTGAATAACCACATTGGTTTTATTAAAGGATCTCAATCCACATGAAGTGAAGAACATCTGTTGATGCAGGAACCAAGATGAAAAACTCTAGATTTGGTACCTGCCAGGTGATGAATCACCTTCCTCGGAGTTGTTCCGCATGCTGCTTAGTTACTCACATATGCTGCTTTTTTTAACAAAAAGGAAGTCATTTAAAATAATCTTATTTCCACAATTTAAAATGTCTTCCTCTTATTCTTTCAGCTGGGTAAGCAGAGCATTACAAACATAACTCGTGATGTCATAGAAAATTCTAGGCAAATACTTGAACATGACAAAATGTAAAAAAGTTCAAGGTTCATGAGGACTTTCTCAAGACACATTACAATGTACCTTTTTCCCCCAAGTAAAATACATGCATACAGAAAAAAAAAGAATCATTGCTCTTCAGCTTCGGGTAAGGACAGCAGAACTCTAGAGGGGCTTCTGTGGGGGAGAAGCTGCTGCTGAGGCTGAACAGGTTCAGCATCACAGTGCTCTATGAGGGAAGAAGGAGGGAGCAGGTGACCATACCTGGTCCCCGCTCTGGGAGGATCCAGAGGCGGAAAGAAATACCTAAAGCAACAAAGAAAAAAGAAGGGGAAAAAAAAGACAGTACGACAAAAAAAAAAAAAAGGGAGGAGCACAAAAAAAAATACAAAAAGGAAACACATAAAAGGAAGTAGAAATGAGTAATTAAAAGGACAAACAATGCATCTACACTCTAGACATAAATCAAACAAACAAAACTTCATAGCAGGTAGGGTGGTAACATCAATTTTTTTTATTAAAGGGTGTATGTGCAACCATATTATCCAACACCAGTGAAGTTTTGACACATAAAAAACAGAACAGAATGAAGGGAGGAAAGTCCATGCACACAGTTTTCATGCCAACAATCAAAATGAGTGAGGACCAAGTCTTCAGCCATAAAATGTGCTACAAACTGGCTTGTATTTCAACTTTGTTGGCACACAGGTAAATGGTTGAAGTGACATTAGTATTATGCAGGACTCTGGTTTATCTTTGGAGAGGTCAGCTGCCGCAGGGGAGGAGCAAAGGAAGCTCTTTTGGCAATCCTGCATGCAACAAGCAATAAAATAGCAAATTAACTCCAACACACTTCACACCTTTGTTTTGTTGACAGGAAACTGAAATGTTAGGAAAAAGCATACATACAATTAAAATCTTACAAAATGCAATTAAAAAAAACTAATCGTATGTCACACAGTACATCATTTCTGTTATAGAGGTTAGAGACAACACGAGCGTTAAGACAAAATCAACAGTAAATACGTGAGCTTTGTTAAATTGAAAATAAACACAGCCATCTCAAACAAAAAAAACAGATTTAACCCAAATTTTCATTCCTGCTTTGACCCATCTTTTGCTTTAAGCTTTGAATCTACTATGAAGAAGTATGTGAAAACCATAAATGCTGTATTTCCAGTAAAGAAGAGACTAATCCCAAAGTTAAATTTAGAACAATTTAATTTTAGATCCATAAATTAGGACATACTGTATTTCCTAGCATATTTCTTCACATTTAAAGTTCCAAAATTTAGGTTTTGAAAATGGCTGTTGTCATTTTTCAGTTTGTTAATAAAGTTGATTAAAACTTTCCCTCTGCTTGGCAAAGAGTTTGGCAACGCTCGCTCAAGGATACATTCCTAAAAAGATTTTAAAAAAATGAGAAGAGCTTTAAATAAACCTTATTGCTCATCTCACAATAAAAAACGTCTGAGGTGTTGAGATAATTTGAATAAAGATATTTTTTAACATCACACAGCGAGGCTACCAAACAATGATTTTGCTCAATTTCTTGGCGCAACTTTAGCAACTCAAATAACAGAACAAACTTATAGAAAAATCACATTTGCCTTCTTTTGCCAACTAGAGATGCAAAGTGGAGAAAAACCACTCTTCAGGCGTGCATGAATCCAGATCACACACCAGCTCCACACAACCCGTTCACTGTAGCCAAGCTCTTTGCATCATGGCAGCACCAGGTGGGTCAGTGTGAGTCCAGGAGGTTTGTCAGTGAGCAGCTGCCCTCCACAGTCAGTGTGAGGCTTAGTAAAGTTGTCAGTTCTGACCGGCTCGTCTCAGACTGGGCGAGTGGCGTCAGACGCGCGACACCACCTACCTTCCTGCGGTCATCCCATTCAGGGCATTCTGGGAGGTCTGGAGGGAGGAGCCCACCACGGTGCTCATGGCTGTGGGTTGACCAGATAGGCCTGTCAGTGGGCTTCCGTCCCCCTTCAGGATGCCTGTGCACTTCCAGTTGTCCATGTAGTTAGCTGCACACAGACAGAAGGCCAACAACATTTAATCACTTCCTGTGGAAACGCAGATTTCCTTTCAGGCCACAGTTTGGACAAATGTACCATCACCATTACTTCTAACTCAGTGCACCTCAATACTAATGACTAATAAATACTAATAATAAGGTAAAGAAATGGCTGCTCTCCTCAGCTGCTCTCTGTGTATGTTTGACATAAACACTCAACATCTTCTTGGTAATTTACTTATTTTCAGAAAAATTCCAATCTGGAGCTTCTCAGCTTGCTTCTACTGCCCCCTAGTGGCAACAACAAATCATTTATTGCATATTTTATTTTATGTCAACTAAGTAAGCTTTTACACAAACTATCAATAATGTGCAACTGTGTACTCATGTTTAAATAGAATACTATTACTCATCCTTTTCACTGTTATTTCTGTAACAAAAGCAAAAGGAGAGCCAAAGGTGTAAACTTGGACTGTTAACATCCTGACCTTTTTTTTTGTTGTTTTTAAGTTTTTTTAAAACATGAAATGAAAAGAACAAAACAAGAAACAGAACTGAGCATACGTCAAAGGAAATGTTTGTAAAGGAGTATAATGAAGAAAATACTTATCTAGTCCTAACCCTATTCTCTTATATTACAAAATATATTCAGTTCAGTTTTTTTAAGCAATGCCGTACTGAATTCTTACTCAACTGTATTACACTTTACACTCCACCCCAAATGCTTTAACTTCTCTACAGCCTGACAAAATATTATTTTTTATATTATAATATCTTTAATAACAACTGAACAATAAATCTGATTCCTTTGAAGTCATCATCTAAACCAGGGGTGGGCAACAGGCAGGCAGTGACTTCCATCCGGCCCACCAATGAACTGAAACATGATTGTTTTTCTTACTGTTTGTATCGGAATATTTTCCTTTATCACCTACATCACAATTTCACACATTTCTACAAATATTTACAGTATACAATTGTTCAAATAAGCAGCAGTAACTAATCAAAATATATAATTTACTACTCTTGACAATGGGTTAAAAAAAAAAAAAAAGACTATTAAGCAGACTTAAGTACAAGGTATTATTGGTTTCCGCCCTCAAACATAGTAAAGTTTCTCATCTGGCCCGTGGAAAAAAAAATAATTGCCCACCCCTGATCTAAACTATTCCACCAAGTCACACAAAATAAAATAAACAAACATACTTTTTATATTTGTCCGAGTGTTGTCTTTCTTAAAGACATATTTTCCTCTTAGATGACACTCATCTTCTCAGATCTTGAATATCTTCTGGGTGTTATCAGGAAGTAAGTAATTCTTTGCTTTGTAGAGTATTTAAACAGTTCTAAACTGGACTAAATCTGTAAAATTCAGACACTTAGATTTTATAAATAACATGTTTGTATTTTCTCTGTAACCAACATTATGAACGATTCTAAGAGCTGAGCATCAACTGAAGAAGTAAACCAGGAAGTGCTGCTGAGAACACATACGACAACAAGCGTTATGAGAAAGATGTTAACTCTGCTCAGAATGGTCCCGGGCTGGGAGGCGATCCTGCGCCGCCCACACATTAAAAAAGTTACACAAAAATCAGCTGAGAGTGCAGCTGTTACTAAAACGAAAGGAAAACAAGTGAGGATTTAGAATTGCCAACGACAGCCTCCCCCACCTTTCCACAGCCGCACACAACCGTCGTCCCCAGAAGAAGCCAACAGGGTGCTGGTGATGTTCCAGCTCACGCGCCACACCTGGGAGTTATGATGATCAAACTGAGCCACAATCTGCACCTCGAACTTGGTTGGTCCTGTCGTGGTGCTCTCTTTCCTGCTGGAAGAACCCAGGACAAAGTTACAGTTCATTTATTTTTCTCTCACATTACATCTGATGGTGGCGACAGCAAATATTCGGGTGAAATGCAAACATTTCAAGTATTTCTATGTGCGATCGATTAAATTGTTATATTTACAGAGGAAAAAAAAAATCTCACCTCAACGGAACAAGTTTAAATATTCTAACATCTTTTGTTGCGATGGCGAGAACGTGAAAAGATCTTCCCAAGTTTGGAGCAAATGCAATGTCATGGACTGCATCAGTGACCGTCATCAGTGTCTCTGCTTTACTGTATTTTCTGTGAAACAAAACAAAAAACTAATGTTACACCAGTGCAGCTGTGATGATCCTGGAATAAATAAACTCCACTCAGAAAGCAACACCTACCGTGTGTTTTCATTATATTCATAAATCTGAACCTTCCCACCGTAGGTTGTGTTGCTGTCATCACTTCCCACAGCAAACATTGGAGGGTGGGCACGAGAGCTGGGGACACAAAGAGACTCACACATCAACTTTACATAAACTGTCACAATCCTGGAAAAGTTACACAACAACTTGTATTAAGTTGACCACATGGGAACATCAGCAAATTTCAACACGACAGCATCTAATGAACTGAAAACCCTGCTTACATCTCTACATTTTCTTGGATCCAGTGAGAAACATTTTCTCTCATATCCACTATGGTCCACCGCATCTGATCAGAGTATGAAATGAAGCGAGCTTCACGAAACCAAAAGAGGCATGAAGCAGAACTCAGCGGCGTTTAACATGGAGCGTGACTAAATGTGTGACAGACTCCCCCCTCTGGTTTTCAAAACATGATGAATTAACTCAGTTTACCCATCACAATCTCAATGAAAGTGAGCAGAAACTTATAATACAAGGAATATGAATCTGAAATGGAAATCGACGCACTTGCCCCTCTATGTTAAATCTTTAAATCCTAGAAAAGTTTTTTTTTAACATCCACAAGTCCACCAATACACGTATCATCCAGGAAATACAGAACAAACCAATGGACAGATTTGGAACAATTAACTATAGCATCCGACCATCCTGAAACCCCTGGAAAAATCAACTAAAGGACGTAGACTGCAAAGAAAAGAATATTGAAAAACCAGAACAAGTATCTGAAAGACCAAAACCAATTTGGTAAAATGGAGGCTTGACACCACTTGCAGTCACCAAATCCAGAACATGGACAATCATTGAACTTCCTGTCCTCTGCAGACCTCTGCCAGGTTAGTTTTTTTTCAGGTGTGACACAATATCATGATGATTATTTAATTCTTCTTACTGATGTGAACAGGGCTGCAACAAATTGTTCAGCAATGCTTTGAAAAAAAGTTTTGTTAATATTCTTGTTGTGTTGTGGGTTGCAATAAAGTTGGCAGTTTCAAATTTTCAATGCATTTCATCATCACAACAGCTTTTGACGCAAAGTATGCAGAGTGAAAATACCATCTAACCTGGAAGGATTCCAAGATATGCAGCTGCAGCTGAGCTTGCATGAGATTTCATGCTGCAGGGACCACTGGCTCAGGTTCATCACGTCTGGAGCCTCGTAAATCCGCACTACTCCATCCGCAGAGCAGGTGGCCAGCATCAGACCCATGTGTTTAGGAGCAAACTTCACGTCCGTCACCGATGTTCTGCTGTCCACAAGCGTGGTTCTCTTTATCTAAAATAAGACCACTCTGATCAGAGCTTGTGTCAGACAATCATAAATTTGCTGGTTTAAAGATTTGCTACAAACCCAGTGGCTCAATCCTCTCTGTTTGTCATTGGACTCCCCTACAATCTCCTCCCAAACAGCTGCTGTTCTGTCAAAAGAGCAGGAGGCCAGAACCTGACCAAATTCTGGATGGGCCCAGGTCACTCTCCATACTGATCCACTGTGTGTCTGCAACCAAGAGAGGAAAACTTAATGAAGCAAGAGTCTTTAACCAAAAGTTAAATCAGACACTGCAAGAGCAGCTAGTTTACCTTCCAACTGGCTGTGCAGAGCCACTCTCCATTCTCACTTTTGTCCCAAACCTAAGGGATCACAATTCACATTATCTGTCATTTCTATTACATGTGCACATTCTTGCTAAACTGCTGACATTACATTCACAAACAATGCAGTCCAAAATAGTGTAAATCGGTAGTTTCAGCTTTTGTTGTTGTTAAAGTACACCTATCACAACCTAGCTTGATACAGTTAATGCTAGTAAGATAAGAGCATGTAAAATCTGAGTGAAAAGAACAACTCAAACTGGGCTCAAAGTTTGTCTTTTAACCTAAAACAAATCAGTAAATTCATCAGAGAGTTGATATAATGAGGGACTAGTAAATCCGTAACGTGGGGTATGCTAACACGCTGCTAACCACGGAGCTTCACCTACCTTCACACTTTGGTCACTGGAGCAGGTCGCCATTCTGCGACCGTGAAAATCATACGAAACATCATGAATTAGATCTTTGTGGTCCGCTGCGATGCTACGAGCAACAAACATGGTTACAACGGCCGATGTAGCAGCCCGACGAGGGGGAGAACCGGTTAGCTAGCAGGTCAGGCCTACCTACTTCCAGACTGTGTGTTTTGGCGCCCGGCGGTCGGTGTATTTTTAAAATGATTCGACCACAAGGGGGCGCCTTTACACAAGGCTGTGTCTTCTTCTTCTTCTTCTTCTTCTTCTTCTTCTTCTTCTTCTTCTTCTTCTTCTTCTTCTTCTTCTTCTTCTTGTTTTAATGGCGGTTGGCAAGCAACTTAATGGTGTGCATTACCGCCACCTACTGGTATGGAGTGTGGCTCAGAATGCAACAATAAATAAATAAATAAATAAATAAATAAATAAATAAATAAATAAATAAATAAATAAATAAATAAATACACTAAATCCTTTCTATCATCTTAGTTTTCTTAAGAAAGTTTATTAAACAACGTAAACATTCAGAAGAAGAGGAATATCCCAAAATATCTGGTATTTTTAACTGTAACTTATTCTTTAGAAGTCTATATTCTAATTTCCTCCTCTCCTCAGAGTACTTTG
>JARVJO010000305.1:26860635-26888386 GCA_031762555.1 Cynodonichthys magdalenae
GTTTTAATAGCTTTTGTATTTATAGAATGTCTAATAGTTTTAATATATTGTTTGACTTCGTTTAAGAAAATAGAGAGGAGAGGTTTTTGATTAGAACAGCGGCATTTGTGAATATGCCATTTGGCTAAATATATAACGAGATTGATAATATAAAATTGTTTTTCTTTGGTCGACTGATGTTCAGTGAAGCCAAACAATATATGTTCAAAGCAAAGAGAAAAATGTGGTTCAACAGAAGTAGAGATCAAACCACATATATCTTCCCACAATTGAGTAGAAAAAGGGCAAGACCAAAACAAGTGTTCATCATCCTCAGGCTGACCTTCACAGAAAGAACACATTACATTTATATCTTTTTTAAAACGTTGCAAAAATTTTTTAGATGGGTAAATTCTGTGAATAATTTTAAAAGAAACTTCTCTTACTTTATTATTTATTATATATTTATTTGGTAAAGTCCAAATTTTCTTCCAATCAAGATTATCAGTAAATGTGTTCCAATAAGATACTACATATGGAGTAGATACAACATCTTTCTGAAATAATGATCGTATACGACAATTGTTATTTTGTACAGAAGAAAAACAAATACGGCCAATTTCTAGTTTGGTTGGATCAAAAGGTAATAAAACTGCATTCTGTCCTATATTTTTAAACAACATAATCACACCAGCAGGAATTGCTGCTAAAACAATATTAAATTCCTTAATGGGAATTGTGATATTATATTTTGAAATAAATTCTTTGTATGACATTAACGAACCATCAAAATTAAAAAGCTGTTGTACCAGGACTATGTTGTGATTAAACCAGTTTAGGAAAAATAAGGATTTGTTTTTATACAAGATGTCTTTATTATTCCAAATGTAATATCTATGTGGAGAGAAGTTATGTTTATAAATTAATGACCAAGAGAGAAGCATCTGTTTATGAAAGTTAGACAGTTTAGGGGGGACTTTTTCGACATTATAATTGCAAAATAAGAGGAATTTTAGGCCTCCAAATTTAGAGAAAATGAAGTTTGGAATGAAGTTCCAGATTGAAAATGGGTTCTTAAAAAATTGTTTTAACCAGTTTATTTTGAATGTATTATTTAATGTGTAAAAGTCTAAGAAATTGAGGCCGCCTTTATCATATGAATTCATGATTACTGATTTTTTAATATAATGTTGTTTGTTCTTCCAAACATAATTAAACAACATCTTATCAATATCTTTAGAGACCTTTTTATTAACATCAAGAGACAGGGCTGCATATGTAAGACGGGATATTCCCTCAGCTTTGGTTAATAAAATTCTACCTCTCAAAGATAAGTCTCTTTGCAGCCACTGGTTAAATCTCTTTTGGGATTTGTCAATAATAGAATAAAAATTCAAGTTGCTTCTGGTATTTTGGTCTTTTGTGATGACAATTCCTAAATAAGTAACAGAGTCTTTCATAGGTATATTGCATATAGAGGGCATGTCACAATGTTTAAGAGCAAGTAGTTCACATTTTTTTATATTTAGGCAAAGACCAGATGCAGCAGAAAATATATTTATCAAGTCAATAGCTAAAGGTATCTGAGAGCTATTTTTTAAAAACAGTGTTGTATCATCAGCCAACTGGCTGATGATAATTTCTTTGCCTGCAACTGAGATACCTTTTAATGGACTGAGCTTTATAGAATCAGTAAGTAATTGAGTGCAAAGTAGAAACAGATAAGGTGATATGGGGCATCCTTGTCTGACCCCACGTTTAAGGAAGAATCGGGGAGAAGTGCCAGATTTTAATCTGATAGAGCAGTTTCCATTTGTATACATTGTTTTGATAGCATTGCTAAAGTATGAACCAAAACCAAATTTTTCTAAAGCGTGATATATAAATTTATGCTCAACTGTATCGAAAGCCTTATAAAAGTCTAAAAAAAGGATGAAACTATTGTCAGAGCATAAATCAGAGTAATCAAGTAAATCAAGTACTAATCTGATGTTGTTGGAAATGTGTCTGTTTCTCATGAAGCCGGATTGAGTCTCGTCAATTATGTGGTCTAAGACAGTTTTTATTCTTTTAGCAAAAATCAAAGCAAAAATTTTATAATCATTATTTAATAAACATATTGGACGCCAGTTATCAATAAAAAGTATATCCTTCTTTGGTTTTGGTATTAAGGTTAGGAGGCCTTGAGTTAAAGTAGGGGGAAGATGTTTATTATCAATGCATTCTGAAAAAAGTCCAAGGAGGAAAGGAGCTAGCAACCCATTTGAGTTTGGCAAAGAGGAGGACTCCCTTGAAGATATCCGTGTTGCCAGATACATGATAATTATCGTATTTATACAATAGTTATAGGGTCTAAACTAGTTTTTAAAAAGCCCAAATCTAACATACGTTTGGCATTTCCGTGCATTGAAAAATAAATTCACGTTAACATATCTCATATCATCAGAAGATCCGATCCAACCAGCCAAACAAGTGCTCCCTTGTGCGCAATCCCCCGCGTTCGCACCTCATTACATCCACACCTAACTACAAAGTTGGGGAGGGAGACAGAGAGAGAGCACCTTACTCAGCACATGAATAGTTTGGGTCAAAATACCACAGCTTTATGGCTTAATTACGATAATTCGTCTTTTGCTATCTGGCAACCCTGGCAGGGATTCGTCAGGTTACGCACAGCGCTGTTTAGATGGCTCACAGACGGCAGTAAGTTAGGGAACGGTGCTGCAGACACTCTGAAGTCATTCAGCAGACTTCTCTATTCAACAATTTACACAGAATGGAGCAACAATTTGAGGACATCGACTCATCCGGCAAATGGCAGAACCTTTACAACGTAAGATTGATTGGGCCTCTGGTGTTTCTTTTTCGATCGCCTGCTAACTTAGTTAGCTAGCTAATTTCAGTGACACCGTGGCGGTGTTTGGATAATTTTATCTTTATTGTCCTTGGGTGTGTTAACTATTGAGTTTTAATGTGCTGTGATACGTAACAGACAGTGTGAGCAGCTGGTTAGGGACCGGTTAGAGTTACTAGCGCAGACAGCGCGTTAGCAGTGGCTGACTTCCGTAGCTGTAAAACGTGCAGCTGCTGTGCTTTCAGCAGAGCTGGGTTATCTGGCGGCTGACGCCTGCAGACGTCAGCTGCAGTTTCTGAGAACTCACCAAGACTTCCAGAGAAAGACGCATGTGTTTTTATCACCAACCCTGTTTGACAAGCCAACATTCAGATTGTGTTCCGGTTTACTTTTGGCTGTGATCTTATGGTACAAGTTAAGATATGCTGAGATGTTCAGCAGCCTATTTAGAAGTTACAGGGAAATGATCAAACAAACAATAAATACTGGTGTATAAAGAGGTGATCCAGACTATTTTAGCAGTCTGATAGAAAGCCAAATGTGGCAGAGGTTGGCCGATGTTATGTTGACAGAGAAACAATTTCTGCATCATAACAGGTCACATTTATTAAAAAGATGTGACAGATTTAACATACCAGGTTCATTTATCCCTACAGTCCTTGGCAAGGAACAAATAAATCATCACAACAGATAAACATGACTGAAATTCACAATCTTGAAGAATAAAAACGTGATCTTGGATAAGTGTTAGGAAAAGTAAGTAAATAAATCAAACAAAACAGGCAAGATACAACAGCCACTATCATAAGTATGATAGGATATTTTATTTGTGGTCAACTGTTGATTTGTGGATTTAAAGAGCAATTTTTATGATGAATGTCCCTTAGCTCTGTATGTATTTTGGATTTTACGGTTCCCTCTGGTTACAACTGCAGTAGGTTAATTTTGATGCTAAAAAAGTTCTAAGTTGTTTTTTTGAGCCATTTAAAAAATATTCTAATCTGCTTATAGTTGTGAGTTTTCTGCTCCATTTCTCTTAGTAAAACAGTCACAGTTTCATTTTTAAAAGGTGAACTGTTCAACTTTTCATCACACCCATTCGACAAAGGTAAAGATCTATTAAAATCTATTAAAAGTCTGTGGTATTATAAATGCTCCTTTTAATAACAGTTTGAACAAAGCAGAGCTCTTCCAGTGAACCTGCACAAATAGACTTAGTGTAATGACGACCTTTCATCTCTTTTTGTGGTATGTACTTTGATGTCATTGTTGTTGCCGTTCACTCACCTGGTTGCACACATTATGCTGACTTTTCCTCTAATGTTCTCTCTCGTCTGCACTAGGAAATCCGCACCCAGGCTGTTGAACGTCCGTACGAAGTCGCAAAACTTCCAGTGAACAGAAATCTGAACCGTTACAGAGATGTCAGCCCGTGTGAGTGTCAGAACAAAGAGAGATGCTGATGTGCATTGCCCATTTTTTTTACAACTGCTCCTCGTCCTCTGGTTTGGCTTTAGATGATCACAGTCGAGTAAAACTGGAAAACTCAGAAAATGACTACATCAATGCAAGTTTAGTCACAGTGACAGAAGCTGGAAGAGCTTACATTCTTTCTCAGGTATGTAGCTACACATCAGCTGAAGACATCCCAGTGGATTTTACATGTAAGACATTTGAGTGTTTGTTTTGAATTTCTTTGTTTACGTCTGGCCTTTATTGTGACAGGGCCCTTTGAGGAACACATGTGGTCATTTCTGGCTGATGATTTGGGAGCAACGTTCCAAAGCCGTTATAATGCTGAACAGAGTGATAGAAAAAGGATCTGTGAGTACACCTCAGTGCCTGATCAATCATTTTTGATTTTACTGCTCAGCTCAAAGCATTTTGCTCACATATGCTTTTTGTTTGTTTGTCTTTAGAAATGTTCATTTTTTTTTTCTGTTTCTAGATTGTTTTGTTTTTTGTGTGGTTTAGCAAATGTGAGAAGGGAATTAAAAAAAAAAAAATTTTTTTTCATGTAAAATGTAAAAAAACCCACAAAAAAAAACAACTGTATTTATCCTGGGGGCAAATATTATTAAAAAAAAATTTGCACCGTCATGGAGAAGAAAATACAACTTTTTCGCTTCTGATCCTTCAGGCATTAAGACATTAAAAATACCCTAAAATAACCCCAGTGAACAACAACACTTTTATTATTATTATTGTGACATCTATGATTCAACACCTCATAGAATCACCTTGAGCTGTAATACCTTGAAGTAACATCTTTTGTGTGACCTTATCTGTCTCCTAGTTCTCCACATATGAAGGATTTTTGGCCCTTTCTTCCAGGAACTTTTCAAAGTGCTCATTGCAGCACCTTGATAGTTTTCCTTTCGGACAATCCTTTGCAGATTTGCAGCTGTACTCGGAATTATTTTCCTGTTATAGGACCTACTTTAAGTCCAGCTTCAGTTCTCAGACAGGTGGTCCCACGTTAGACCTTTGAATACTTTAGCCAACTGGGTGAGTGCAACAAGTGTGCATTCACTTGACCCTGGGCGCGACACAAAACCCCCTATTGCCTCTGATGTGAGCCGCATTGTTTTTTAAAAGCCACCTGAAGCTCTGATTTGACTCTAAAGAATGATTTATTGCTGCACTGTTGAGATGATCCATTTTTCTCCCATACATTTTTCAGCAAACAACTCCTTCCACAATTTTTGTGCACTGTCAAGATTACATATATCAAAACAATCAGCCCATTAATGCCATGTGTGCTATGACCTTTGGTTTTTCAACACCTTCTACTTTTCAGCTATTTAGCTTTACTGGCCACTTTTTTCTCATTGAAAATGAGCAGAATTGTCTAAAACATCTTTTAACCCCTCAAGATGTTTCTAAATCTTTATTGAATTTTACACCTTTTACTCTGTTCTGTTTCTTTCTACAGCCCTCTTTGACGTCGACTTTTTGTTGCTAATTTGAGCTTTTTTTTCTGCTATTTCGACTATCTTTCTGCTCCTTCCTGCTTGTTTCATGCTAATTTAAGCCATTTTGGATTTACATTTTTAGCTTTTTCTAAAACTTCACCCTATTGCAATACTTTCAGCTTCACACTGCTTACTGGTAATTCAACAAACATATGCCATTCTTGCTTCTTTGTGCTAATTTCAGATTTTCAGTTGCTTTTTAGCTCTTTTATCATGCTTGTTTTTATGCTAATGTGAGCTTTTTACTGTCCTTTTACCATCTCTCTATTAATCCAACTTCTGCTATTTTTAGCTACGTTTCTGCTCTGTTCAGCTTTTTCCACCCATTTTTGCTTTTTTTTCGACTTTCTTCAAACATCAACTGTTCAAATTAAACTCGCATTACCAGTTTTATTATTAAAACGTTTCAGCTTCTGCTTCTTTCAGCAAAAAATCTTTTCATCAGCAATAAGCATTCACACTTGCATCCTCACTGGAAATAGATCATCTCTAGTTCCGATTAGCTTTGTAGAGATGTAGTAGTGCTGTTTGTGTGTGGATGGGTAAATGAAGGGACACGTTGAAAAATGCTTTGAGTTGCCTGGTTTGCTGAAAAGATGCTATATAGGTACAGTCCATTTAACGGGTCCAAACCAACTACCAACCCCCACCACTGGGAAGTTGGTGTGAAGTTCTAATATCCTGTTTAGTTTTCACCAAACAGTTCTCTGCCTTGTGGCCAAACATCTCGTGGATTGTTACCAATCAACTTTGAAGTTTTTCTCCGGGAAACCCTTCCAAACAAGTCATACTTGTTTGATCTTTTGTAATTGTTTTGTCATGAACATCAACACTCACGCTATTTATAGAACACTAATCATGTGAATAATGGTGCAACAACAACCATATTCCCACAAGCCCTCACAGTAGCCTGTAGAAGTATCTATCACCTGTGTTTTAGCTTTAAAAAAATCAGCAAAATTGTATCATATTCCACCTGGAAAACCACAAAACACAGTGACTGTGACTCATGATACAGTTGTTATAATGGCATTTAAGGGGCATTTTTGGTCACTTTTCCCAACCTAAGATTCATGCAGAGAGGTTTGATCACTGGATTTGCACAATGGGATGAGCCATATTTAGTAGAGAAAAAGTGAAACTATGGACTTCTGTCTGCTCCAAACATTTCATCTGAGGTAAAGAACCACCCTGATGCTACGTATTCCTGCACTATAACACTGAACAGGTACAATGAATCTTATTTTTTCACTGTACTGGTAGTTTTTCTTCATTGGCATTCATTCTACTGCAGTCTTTGCACAACATTTGTGTCAGATTTACATGCAGCTGGGCAAAGCCCAAGAGTTGTATGACCATCTAACTTTAAATTATGCAGAAACAGTGACTTGAGCGATAAATGTACAAACAACTGACACACAAACTATATGCAGCAAGCACAAGCAAGAAGACACCAGTACATAACACAGCAGAAGCCATGTTGTTTGTATGAACATCCAGGTTACTCGTGAGAGAGCCGTGGATTATACATGTAAAGAGAATGCATGACGTCATCAGTGGCGGTCACTGTTGAGACCTGTAGAGTCTGAGATGGAGATCCATCTTTCTTTCTTGATCAGCTTGTTGAAGCAGCTCATTGAACTATTTTTGTATTCGCTTTTACCTGTGAATGATCTTTGTCTCCATAGAAAGGTGGACTATAAATTGTTTATAAACATCCTTTTATAGTCTTCGGATGGATTAACGGTAACCGCTGTTTCTCTGCATATTGTCAAAGCATCTGCCTTTACAGTGATGCTTATACCTACTGATGATCAGATAACCAATGCATTTGATCAGCAGTCATTAAATGGTGTTTACTTTAAAAAAAAGCAACAAAAAACTTAGTCGGCTCATTTTTTTTCTTTTCCAAGCTGCCTCTGTTTTTGGACTTTTTAAACAAAAAACGTGGTCATTTACTAAGATGTAAAACCTCAAAATTAAAACATTTTTTTGTTTGTTTCTTTTGTTTTACTATAACTCTATAACTGCACATCTTCCTTCCTTCCATTCTTGTTAACCCTGATAAAGCAGGACCTGCCTAAAAACTGGGTGAATTCTTCTTTGTCTCACCAGGAAAAGTGTGCTCAGTACTGGCCCACCTCAGAGGAGCTCCAGATGTCGTTCACAGACACAGGCTTTGTTGTGAGACTACTGTCAGAGGAGGACCAATCCCAGTACACCATCAGACTGTTGGAGCTCAAGAACACAAAGGTGAGCGTAGGTTGGAACATGTTAAACAACTATTTGTTTCTAAGTCAGGGACTAAAATGTTGTAAAGTGTTATGTGTTTAATTCAGAGCAGTTCAGTATTTTCCAAGAAAATAATATCATATCATTTAGTAGATAATTTAATGTTTTTGTTGTTGAACTACAATCAAAGGTAACAACTGAACCAGTTATATTGTCCTGAAATTCAAAGTTGTCAGTATCACAAATGTAGCTCAATGTTAATGTGGCCAGTTCTCCGAGACAACAGAGACTGAACTCAAAACCTAAAGAAATGATAGAAGTTATTTCATAAAGCTTAACAGGACGACTCGGCCTCTGTGCGCCTGTCAACTCAACCCCCCACCCCCCCAAAAAAACCCACTTCCCCTGGAAGTCCCCCAGGCTTTACACGATAGAATCACATTAACGTCTCCATGATACATCAGGCAGATTTACGTCGCACATGAAATCTATCTGTGCACGTCACTGTATACTACATTCAGCGATTGTGAAATTGCCACCCGCCCCCGGTTATTGAGAAGGCTGCTCCAGCCTCCAACAATAACATTAGCTTGCTAATGCGCATAACGGTGCTGCGAAGAAAAGAGTCCCCCGTGAAACAGTTCACCGGCAGCGCGACTTAACGCTCCGAACGTGTTCAGGTTATTTAAACCAGAATGTTGTATTCAGAAAATATCATTATAAAAATCAAAAATGGTTTTCAGTTCGAACCGGTATACCGCCCAGCACTAACTGCATGAGATAAAATCCATACATCCATCTATCAAAATCCTGTAAATATAACCCATTTGTTTGAAATAGCCATTTAAGTGAGAAATCTATCAGTCTTGAAAATAAAAAAATGGCAGTTTTAAGGTAGTTTATAGAGTATGAATGACTACCTACTGTTTTATATCTGTGTATTGTTGTGTTTATTATTTTTTTGAGGCTTTACGTGATTTTTCAGGGTGTTCGCAGTGTTGTAAAAGGTATTAAAAGTAAACGAAATTTGCAAAATTTGAGGCCATTAAAAAGTAATAAGCTTCATCTGATGAGGTATTATTTTTTTGAACAACTACCCAACTAAACATTTTATCCCCAGTATTTCTCCTAAAAGTCTCTTCCTGTATCAATTAAATCACTTTTTGTCTTGGATAAGGGTTAAATAACAATTGTATATATGTTTGTGTTTTTTATTGAGGTAAATATATAACTATGTATTGAGTAACTGTAATACTTCACTAACCTAATGAAACTAAACTATTACTTTAGAATTTCTTAGCCCCAGCTGAAGCCCAAGTCATGTTGGTATTAAAAAATATTGTGATGTTATTAAAAAATTTATTAAATTTAATTTAAGAATTTCTCTATATTTCTCTACATGGCTCCAGATTAACATTTTGGTTAAAGAGTAAAATACATTCATGACCTAAATGTCTGCAAAGCATTTACTTATTTGCCCATCAGTTTTTAGCAGCAGCTCTTTACCGTAATGTTTTTGTTCAAACCTCTTTGCTGACACAGCAGGCTGCTACTCTTTTTAACAAAATGTCAGGTTTATTGGAGTATTTTGTGCATAAGAAGCCTCAAATGAAGAATTGTGCCTGAAAAGACTGAGTTATTAAAGACGAAAACCACCTTTTATATTAGCTGCTCACTCTGAGTCAACAAAATCCCGTGTTCGCACGTCGCTTCAGTAACGTCTCTCTTCTTGTGTTTGTTTTAGATGGGAGAGTCGAGAAAGATCTACCACTTTCACTACACCACGTGGCCTGACTTTGGGGTGCCCGAATCTCCAGCCTCCTTCCTCAAATTCCTCTTCAAGGTCCGGGAGTCTGGCTCGCTGGGGCCGGAACACGGGCCCTCAGTGGTGCACTGCAGCGCTGGAATCGGACGCTCGGGGACCTTTGCCTTGGTGGACACCTGTTTGGTCTTGGTAATAAGGGGAAGGGCTGGTGTTGGCACTAAACACAGAGTTAAACAGAAAAGTTTAATTTTTAAATCCCAGTCGGAATTTTCCTGGTAGAATAAAGGTTAAAAAAACAAACAAAAACAAGTGAATCAAAATTTTAGGAAAAGGAGGAGCTAGCATTCACAGTCTCATGTGATATTGAGAGATGCTGTAATACTTTTATATTTTCTAACAATTTGATTACTATTCAGTGTGCTGCACTTCAGTTATAACAGCATTTTAAATCCTAAACTACTGTAGCTTATTTTACACAAATACTGACCTGTGTTTTGTTTTTTTTTATTAATAAAAATATAGAATATCATGAAAAACAAAACCAAAAAATGTAAAATGTAATCATCACAGGTTGTTGACTAACAGTTAGCATGAATGCTAACTTAAAAGAAACAAAAAGGTAATGCGATTGTGTTTCTCACTGGAAATTTACTGACAGGCATGTTTTGATAACTTCACTTATTCCGGACCCATTCTGCAGAGTTAATCATGGTTTTACTGCAACATGTTTCCACTTGAAGAAGCTATGGTAGCTCTAATAGGACAAACAGCACCAAGCAGTTACTTTCTTTCTTAAAGTTAACTTAATTGATTTTTGACTTTTGTAAATTGATCCAGAATCACGATGCATCTAAAAGAAGACTTAATCTTTGACTCCAAGACTAAAAGAGACATTTTTTAATTTTATTGGATGTGAGAAGCTCATCAGGGTGAAGCATGAATCGGTTTGCTGCTTGATTTTTATAGCAAACACAAACATCCAGAGAATGAATCATCAGTTACAGCATGAATAGTGAAATTTATTTTTCCTGTTTGGTCTCAGCTGTTTGAAGAGGGTGGAGTATTTTTTTTTTCTTTATCATTCATTCAGGTTTAGCTGCCTTTGACTCATCAGAACTGTTTGGGACCCAATTACACTCTGCAGTTCAAAATATACACAGACTGCTCATCCTGACAGACAACATGGTTAAATAAGTTTATTCTGCTTTAACTCATGAGCCTTAAATTAATTTTACTTAAATAATAACCACATTACACAACTCTAACACCGTGACCTGAAGACACACGGTGTGTAATGTCCTGTTAGACAATCTGATGTGACTCAGTATGAAGTGAAAACACTGCTGGATTTTACCATTTGTGTTTTCTAAACACGTAAATCTGTTTTCTTTAGATGGACAGGAGGAAGAGCCCGTCATCAGTGGACGTACAGAAGGTGCTATTAGGCATGAGAGAATATCGCATGGGCCTGATCCAGACCTCGGACCAGCTGCGCTTTTCTTACATGGCCATCATGGAGGGAGCCAAGCTCATCCTGACAGACAACTCAGAACCACAGGTAGCTCAGCTGGATCACAAATAACAGGCTGATGCTCAGTTCCTTAAAACTGAGTTTATTTGTGGTGGAGAGCTGAAACTGTTCAGCTTAGTGGTTTTGCCCATTTGTTTGTACCGTTAGCAAAATACTGTATCTCCTAATTCACCTACTGGTCTTTATTGAAATTTTTAGAACATAATCATCAGTACGTCTACGACTTATTAATCTTAAAGCAGACATGGTGATTTTAAATCCTGCTTTTTCACTTTTCAATCCTTCAGTTGGGGTCTTTATAAAGTGGAACTGCAATGCTTTAGTCTGAATTCCTCCTTATTGTAACTCCACAAGCCTCTCTGAGGTGTTACTCAGATCAACTCATTTTGAGGCTGTGTCTTTAAATCCAAACAAGGCGCTTCAACCCCCCCCCACACACACACACACACAGCTTCCAGACCGCTCCATTCCAGTTTGATAGAGGGGTTATAGCAGTGCAGAAACCTAAAAGATGTAAACAAGGGAAGACTTGTCCATCCAGCCTGACATGTTGGAGCCAGAGGAGAAAAGTTCTGTCACAAATAATTTCACACTTTAGTTCAAAAAATGTCATAGAAAATAAAGAAAACTGAACGGCTTGAAAAATATGACCCAAACAGAATATAAAAATATCTTCGAGGCACCAGGAGAGACCAAATTAAACTTTTCTGCTTCCTAGAGACTCCCAATTACACAACAAAATCTTTGTAACGGTTAAAGAAGTTGATTTTGCATGATACGCCTCCTTTAAGAGTCAGGCAAGTACAGAAAGGGCCGTCAGTTTTATAGATGCTGAGCTAAAGTTTGGTGTTGCAGGAGCTGAGCGTCATCTTCAACATTTACTCTGAGCACCAACTGTTGTCTGAGATCTGGGTTCAAAACTTGGCAATAAATTACTTGGTATAATAATAGCAGAGCATTGTCCCAAATACATACTTAGAGCACAACTCGGAACCTTGGCATAACTGTCAAACCTTGTTTGACTGACAGCAAAATAGTTCATAAATCACTGGACGGGTTTATGAAAGTCTTAGAAAGTAGTTATTGTTTGTACATCAGTGGATTATTGTTTGGAGTCTCCGCAATTCATGATGGCTGCCACAGATAATTGGTTTTAGTCTACACTAAAGTGGCTCTTCCTCAGTTAATTTTACAGACATCAAACTAAAACATTGTTTGGTAATACCTGGCAGTCAGGCACAACACAAATACAAGTTGCTGCAATTTCAAGCTTTCAGTTTTATTGGGAAACTATCATCATGAGGAGCCAAACATGTTAAGGCTTGAGATACAAAATCAGGCAGCGCTCTGTTTTTATTTTCTTTGCTCTTTGTGGGTAAAATCAGAAAAGTTAGACAATTTATTTTTCTTTAAAAATAAATTTAAATGTTTTCTTAAATGTATTTTACACAAGACCTTTCTAGAAATGTAAAAATCCTATCCTGTGCAAAAGTATTCATCCCTCTTGCTCTTTTTTTAGACTTTTGCTTTGATTAAAAGCAGTAATTCTACAAAAATACAGATACATTCAGAATAATAACACTAAATAGTTGTGGGGGTAAATATTTATTTAAAAACAGGTGAAACTGAAAAACTGCACATGTATTTAGCCCCCAAGACTCGTCACCTTTTTAAACAGTTCCAGCACCAAGTTTCTTCAGGTCTTTGTGATCTTGGTCCATCTACCTTCAGGTATTTTTGACCATGTTTCATGACCAAACTGTTGCAGCCCCTTCAGGTTGAATGGATATTGTTTGCACATATTTTTTTAATGATTTTCTGTTCGACTGGTATGGGTTTTGACTGAACCATTCCAGTACATGGTTCTTCGTGTGTTTGGGGTCATTGTCCTCCTGGAAGGTGAACCTCCTACTCAGGGAACTCTGGAAGAGTCCGAGAAGTTCCCCTCAATCTTTTTTTTCTAATTCATCTTTCCTCCAACTCTGATCAGTTTCTCAGTCCCTACTGATGGAAAGCATCCCCACATCATGATGCTGCCACCCCCGTGCTTCACTGTAGGAACTGTGTTCTCAGCAGGATGTGGTGGTAGATTTGTCTCAGACATCATGTCGTCCTTGATGACCAAAGCTTCAGTGTTCAGCAACTTCTTCCACTTCAGAGGAAATAAATTCAATCAGTCCAACTTTTGTTTCCTTTAATCCAGTGGTTCTCAGTTCCGGTCCTCATGACTCACTACCCTGCATGTTTTAGTTGTTTCACCTGCTTTGGCACACCTGATTTAAATGAGAGAGTGATTGGCAGAGTTCTGAAGAACTTAAAGACCTGCTGAAGAGCAGTGAAACAACTAAAACATGCAGGGTAGTGGGTCATTGAGAACCACTGGATTAATCTGTTCTCTTCCTGACATTCTTCTAATGATCCCAGTTCTGTGCAGCTTCTAGTGGTCCTACAGACAGACAGCAGAGGAGCTGCAGCTCCATCAGGCTTAACTTTGGCCTGGTTTTTCTGATCAATGCCCTCTTTGTTCAGTTTGTATGTTTTAGTGAACGACTGTCTTGGCAGGTTTTCTACAAAGGTATAATTTTTTCATGTCCTAATACTGAATTTAATAGAGGTCCCTGAGACATTTTTAAAAACCAAACCCTGATCTCTGGTCTGTGTGGAGAGGTCCTTGGTCCATGACGTCTCTTGCTTGGTAGCAGAAAAAATATTATTCATGTCTATTGATCACTTTGAAGTTATTAGAGTATTTTTCTGTCCAGTAATGTTGTTTTTTAGCCTTGCTGCTAGACACTAAACACAACCAACAGAGAATGTTCAGCTTGAAAAAGATCTTTCTGTTTTGTCCCCTACAACAGAACACGTTGATAGGCCTGTCCAGACATGTCTTTGAGCCAGATTTGCCTCCTCCACCACCCCCACCCAGACCTCATCTAAATGACAGCAGACCCAATGGACCATGCCTGGAGCCACAGGCCATGTCAGGAGACCACCTCTCAGCCAAAGAGACAGACAGTCAGGACCACCTTGGGAAGGAAAACTCTGTGCGGTAAGTGACAGCTCAGCAACTCTTACCACAAATAGAAAGTTTATTGTCTGTTTATAAAAACTCAAATCTATTTATTTAGCACATTTAAAAACACAAGAGGCCATGAAAACAAACCAAATTAAAATGGTTAACCATGTGATATGACTTAAAATAAACTATTGTTTTGCCATGGCGGTTTCTTTGCTTAAGATTAAAACTCTCACCATTTTCCCACCCCCGTTTGATATTTCAGTGTGAGGAAAAGACATCGTGAGGAGAGAAATGCCATCACCACACAGAAGGTCCAACAAATAAAACAAAAACTGAGTGACTCAGAGAAGAAGCAAGAGAAGTGGCGGTACTGGAGGCCCATTTTGCTTAACGTCGGTGCTGGAGCAGTCCTGGTCGCTGGCCTGTTGTGCTGGATGTACGTTCATTAACGCACTCTGGCTCCCTAAAAACTGACTCCAATTTTGCACCGGCACCTGGGATTAGGTACTTCCTCTCTTAGTAGACGTAGATGGTAAAATGTGCATAACTGTGGATATTTATTACTTAAGGTCAAAATGCAGGAGTGCTAGATCAAATGAGTGAGTGTATATTTTTCTGTAAGATCTTAAAAATAGTTACATCTCAGGATCCTGGTGCCAGCACGATGATTTTCCCCTTTCTTTACACTGTTGATGAATGTACTGTGTCACAGTAAACAATGCTTTGAAAGAAATGACTAAAGGTATAGTACAGAGAAAACAATTCCTGACAGATTTATTTTTGCATTCTTTATTTGTAATTGTCAAATGTGTGTTTCTCGTTCATGGATACATTTTACATTTCAACATTACTTAGAATGATGTCCATCCTACATTTAAAGAAACGTAGGATAACTCCAGAGCCAAGCGGCCAGCTAAGAGATTTTTTGTTTTAATCTAATGAATGCATGCTTTTACTGGTTCTCCAGATCACCAACAGTTCTTCCATTCATATTTAGTAGGGCATTTTAATGTTCTTTTTACACGTTTTCTCTTTTATCAACTCTGAAGATGAGTTCTGGTTGTCACTGAAATTATACAAACTGCCGAGTTCCTTGCCGATTAGTGCATGTGTTACCCACTGGATGGGCTCATGTTTTCCTGCTGTTTTGTTGTTGAGGAAACCAAAGCAAAGCTGTTTGTTTTAGGAAGATAACAAGAACATGTTGTTAATGACAAAGCCTTGTATACTCCCATTAAGTGGAATGTATTTTCTCTTGAATAACTCACGTGTTACTAAATGAAACTACTCTTGGTACCTTTGATACTTTTGTTGTGTGATGCTTTCATTTTCCCTTTTTCTTTTTTTTTTTTATCGAGTTTTAAGGGTTTTACTCTGTAGCACTTTGAGATTTTTTTTAATGAAAAGTGCGTTACAAATTTAATTCATTATTAATATTATTATTACTTGTAGCAGTACACAATTGCTTTTCAACCAGCAGGGATAATCCAATCTAAAGTTGTAAAAGTGCAATATTGACATTAGAGCAGAGCGCCTTGTAATAAAGAAGAACTTAAATGTAATCATATTTATGTACAATGGAATTATAAGTTTGAAAGAATTGATTGATTGAGTGAGTTAGTGTTTCAGGGTTTCCATCAGTATCAGAACAAAAGACTTAAGGGTCCCACCAAAGTAAACTTCAGTAGAATATAACTGAATGTTAGCATTTACTGACACCTGAGATATTGTTTACCTGGCTGCTGTTAAAATGCCTTATACTTATTTCCATAACCCAGAAGACATGTTTACTTATTCTTGTTGTCTGTGTTACATTTTTAGGGGAAACCTTCAGTCTGCAGCTTGGGTGGTTGGAAAACAAAAAACTCTTCATTATTTTTTTTATTTTTTTTTAGATATACAGTACATGCACCAAACTTATTGCATATATTGTGTGTGTAGGGAGCTCTTTTCATTACTTCACTGCTGTACAGTCATTTTATTTTGTTAGTGAGCCAAATCAATGCAGACTGGAGTCCAGGAACTAATTCAGTATTTTAAAGGGGACATATCCGACACAATCCCCTTAATGCATTTTGTTGTGTACTTGGGAGTTTCTTGAAGAGCAGAAAATTTTAATTTAATCATTCCTGATGCTTAGTAAATATTTTACCACTACTGAGTACCAATAGCAACCATTTTATGACGTTTTCTGAATGATTGTGTCGTTATTTGTTATTAGAATGGACAGACTTTAGTTTTTATTTCGAACTACATTTTTGGGTCCTGTTGACAGAAGTCGCTAATCAGGGCAGCCAATGTGAATCCTGATTACATTTTCAAACATTTTTCAGCAAGACAAAAACTTATTACAATAAAATAAGGCTTTTTACGTCACAAAATTTTGGTTGATCTTAAACAGGTAAGTTGTTTGTTCTCTTTTTTCCCCCGCTTTTATTTATTTTATTTTTTGATCAGGCAGTAGCAGAGGCTAATTCCCGCTTACTATTTCGCCAAAGTTTAAACTGGCGTTTGGTAGCGTCAACACAAGGAAACTGGTTTTAATGGGCACGATAAATTCACCTGTTTATTACCTATAATTCATTAACAGAAACACGTTATTTAGGGATTGTAGCCGTACACCTTTGCTAGCTTGCCTGTCTAGGACCAATGAGTTTACCTCCAGAGAAAGCTTCCGAGTTGAAGCAGATAATACACAACCATCTGCTCAAGGTAAGAAAACCGTCTGTCACTATTATTTATATGTATTTAAAGCATTTGTGCATTTCTAAGCTGTATTGCTTTACTGTTTTTGGTTTGATACCGACACCCTTTTTCATACGACGTGACGCTATATAAGTCCGCAAGATGTGTGGGACATATTATCTTGACTAAAACGGTGGTGCTTGCTCTAAGATTTTCTAAACCGTGTTTTGTTTTTTTCTTAACAGATGTTCGTACGCAGGGGGTCCACTTGTATGGTTAAATATATTGTCAATTAACCAAAACAAATGGGTAAATAGTTGCTTCTGCTTGTCAGATGGATATCCATGGGAAGATCCGAGAGGTGCTGTCTGAAACTGTACGGGAGGACAAAGGCTCGGGGCATCGATCATTGTCTGAGGAAGACTTCCTACACGCTCTTCAACGCAGAGGCATCATAGATGACGTGATGAAAGACCTCCACTTTACTAAGGTTTCCCTGCACTTTGCAGATGTTCCTGATATAAATATTTCTTTGCACCTCCTAAAGTTGGTAATAATTATTTCACTTTTGTGTGTCCTGGCAGGAAACAGATGCGGGACCAGAGTCTCCTACCAAGTCTGCCACTCATTTTGTTGACAAAGATTTTACTCAGTTAAAGAAAAGTAAAAGGCACTGCTTTACAAATCCAGGTGTAAAAACTGTGGCACATTTCCTTGCACTGAATTTGAAGTGATGGCATTGTTTGTTGTTTTCCTTCTAAGCTAATATCGAACCATCAAGGCGGTACTTGTATCTCCAAGTGCTCGGAGGTAAGGCGTTTCTCGAGCACCTCCAGGAGCCTGAGCCTTTACCTGGCCAGGTGTGCTCTACGTTTACACTTCACCTGCACTTCCGCAACCAGAGGTTTTGCTCAAAACCAGTGCCTTGTGCCTGCGAACCAGACTTGAAGGAGGGCTTCCTCCTAGAGATCTGCAAGGACGGCCTCAGTAAGACCACTCTTGTACTCAGTCATGATGTAACAATCTGTACCGAGCGTAATACCTTGAATTTATCTCTGGCTTTTTCAGGTGATGGTAGTAAGATGCTAGATTCTACAACCATGCTGTCTATGTGTGACCCAGTCCACTTTGTGCTGATCAAGACCGACACCTCCAGTGAGACAACCCTGGTCTCCTCTTATTTCCTGGACTGGAGGACAGTCCTCAGCTCACCCAGTGGCAAGACCTGCTTTGCTGTAGAGCTGATGGGAGTTGGTGAGGACCAGTGATGCAGCTGCTGTTTTTGATTAACGAGAAGAGGAGAAATCAGTTTAACTTCAGAGGCAAATAGACCCTTTTATGAAAAGAGAGCCTGCAGAGTGAGACAACTTGCACCAAATCGAACACTCATCTAGAATGCTTAAAAGTCATTTTAAGCTGTGTCTAAGTATTCAGTATAAATGGCAACAAAACACACTGATGGTAATTATTTTGAGGTTTTAAAGTGTAAACTAAAAGAGAGGCTGAATTATTTGTTTCATCTGCTGATATTCTCAAACTGCAGCAGTTAATGATGAGAACAGCTGGGATTAATTTGGGTCATTGAAGCAGGAACCATCTAAAACTCACAGGAGCACCAAGCCTAGAAAACACAATTATTTCCAAATTAAAATATATTTGTCTCCTGTCTAACCTTGAAATTTTGCTTTCACTCTTAAAAGCTTGAGAACTTGTAGTAAATGTTTTCTGTAGTGTTCATTAGTTTTATATCAGGACAAATCCATCTATTCTCTAATATTTGCAAATAAAAGTATTTTTTAAATTCACAGTATTTTGTTTTATCAGGTAACTTAAGGTGTCAAATATAGTGGAGTAAAGTGCAATACTTAAAATACTGTAGTAAATTTGGAATAAAGCAACACTCTTTTGGCCTTTATTAGTTAATTCATGTGAATAAAATGTTAGAGTTTTTGCTGGAAACAAAACATCTACATTTTGTTCATCTTCTTATAAGAAGTTAGCAACAGTTTTTGCTGATGGATTTGTGTTTCTTCAGGAAGCGAGTGCAAAGTCCCGGCTGGTGTTTTGACCGTCAGTCTGGAGCTCTACCCTCCTCTTCCTGAAACTTTGAACTCTGACATCATCAGCACCCAGGTCAGCACAACAGATCCCCTGTATCTGACTCTCTCTGCTCAGCCAATAAACATTTCCTCCACTGCTCTTTCTGTCAGCATTTTTCTAACTAAATGAAAAGTTACAAATATTAGATGATTTTTCCCAAGTTTCAAGCATCACTGTCAAGCTTATCTTTTATCTTTTTGCTGTTTTCCTCAGCCAGTGCTTTATTCCTTTATGAGTTAGGATAATTCCTGTGTGTAACAGAAACCCATCACTGCTGTTAGAATCAGTTCTCCTTCTTTGTTCAGAGAAACATGAAAGCTGATGTGACCGCTTGCTCCTTGTTCAGAAATCACTGGAGAGGCAACGCACTGCAGAGAAGGAGCGGCTCTTCCTGGTTTACGCCAAACAGTGGTGGAGAGAGTTCCTGGAGATCCGACCATCTCACCAGTCCAAACTGGTCAAGATCTTTGCCCAGGTATGAACAAAGAAACCGTTTCATCACTTAGTTTTATCTCATTTTGAGTCATTTTTAATGCAGGCAGTTCTTTTGTTTTAAATTTCCTCAAACAGACAAGTGTTCACGTGCACTGATCAGACAGTTCTTCAAACACCATCGTTTTCTCTGCCGGCTGACTCTCACACAGTTGATGGATTTTACAGGTTCACGAGGAGAAATAGTCGTGTTTCAAACCGGTTCCGTTTGTGTTTGTATACTCCTCAGGATGAAAACGGCGTCAACAGACCGGCGTGTTCATACGTGCGTGTCGTTCGCGCTAGCCGCCTCCTGGAGAGCCCTCGACAAGCTGCTCGCTTTGTCAGCCTGCTGGCCCACGAGAGGGTTCCAGTGGTGGGAGGGGGCACTAAACAGGAGCAGTGGTGCACGCTGATGGCCTTTCTGTGTAGAGGGAAGGTATGTGTCTGCTAATGCAAGGTGTTTACCTTTATGTTAAGATGATGAAAGATTTACACCATTTATACCAAACACTTTTCAGGTTTTTTTTTAATTACCTGGCTCTCCTACACCTAAACTGTTGCCAGACCTAAGAGAGCAGACACAGTGTTATTTTTAAAGAAAGGGAAAAAAAAATCTTTTTGCATTTACTGATATAAAAAACAAAAACATTGTCCTTTTTAGAGAATTTAAATGTGATTTTTGTCATTTGTGTAACAAACATTTTAAAATTGCACCTAAATAAAATGTTTTTAACATTAATGTAGCAACAAGCAAACATTACCGAGGAGACAATATATTGTGTCATCGTTCTCATCCTGCAGAACAGACGGGCACAAACAGAACAGCTTCAGAATCTGAGCTGCTTTTTCCAGTGTCTCTTCAGCTACATGTGCATTAGGGTTGGGCAATATTGGCAAAAAAATGAATCATGATTAATTGTGGTATTTAGCCGATAACGATTAATTTGACAATTAATCCCCTGGAGTTTCTGAACACCCTCATATCCTAGTCACATGACCAATTTAAATCACTCGTGGGAAAGATTTGTTTTTAGTAAAAATCAGTTCCAAGTTGTGTCAAAAGTATAGACTTCAGACTATAAATCAATTTTTAAATTGTGTTGATAGACCAAGTAAAACCAGAGTTATGATAAATACATTACAGAACTTTTAAAAAAATGTTTGTTGTATTTGAAGCGAAGAGGAGCATTGAGCAGAATGAGCAGGGAAATCTCCAGTCAGTCTGCCTGATGGCATTAATCATATTAATCATCAAGTGCCAAAAAATAATCTATTAATGTTTTTCTGACGATTAATTGCACACGGTACGATTATGCCCAACCCCAATGTGCATGTTTGTGTATGTGTGTCTTTACCATTGATTAGGTTTGTGTGCTTACTTTCATCTGACAGGAGATTATCTTATGTGGAAACAGTTCCTCAAAAAGAGAGAGAGTCATTTTCAGGATGCTTCAAAACATTGGATGCATTTTTATTTTTAGGAGAAAACTGCTTACTCTGCATATTTATCTGCTTTATCTGCAATATTTTGCCGAAGAAGCTGAAACTGTGAAAGTTTAAATAAAGCAACGCAACACTAGCTGAAAGCTAAGAACGGCAAGAAACTAAAAGTTAAAAGAAGAAGAACACTGGCTGAAAGCCAAAGTAGGAAAAGGCTAGTTAGAAGTTAAAAGTGACAAAACATTACATAATAGGCTAGAATAAAGGTCATGTTATGTGATGATTTAAAGACTGATGTGAGCAAACATCAGAAATCTCTTAAATATTCCCTTAATTTGAATAAATTGTATAAATTGGTGGGCCCAATGCATAATTCTTCATCAGAGCTAAGCAACAAACAAAAAAAATCTCAAGCTCCTATGTTGAATAATTTTTGAGTTATAAGCATGTTTGGATTTCCAGACACCTCCTTTTCAGATGGAGCCCCCTACTCAAATATGGGGTCTATTGTAAAACCGTTGGCTGGCACAGTGTAGGTCGGACACATCTACATTCCTACCAAATTTATTGCTGATCGGTGCAGCAGTTTCTGTGCTACAGTTGACCAAAAATCTCTGAAAACATCAAATAAAACAAAAACAATATGACCCTCGCTTCCAGTGTGGGGGTCATTACTATGTCAAATAACTGTTGTGGTCGTACATGTAGATCCTTCAGTTAATTTTTGAGAGGTTCATTAATACCATCCAGAGGTTAATGAGTTATTTTACTAACAAACATGTTTGGCTCCATCAGTTATTGCCAAAGTTTTAAGCCAAATCCTTGTGCAGTGTGTAGCACATGAGGATCTGTGACTTGAGCTCAATGTCTGTAAAACTGAATGAAATATAGCAATTTTTGTTTCTTTAGGGTCAGTTGGCTGAGGCAGCCATCTTGAATGAAACTGACTCCATGAGTTAACTTGTAGAGGTACATTGATTAAATTTATCCATAAAAATAAAATCCATCCAGTGGCTCATAAGATTATTGCTAACAGACACAAAAAACATTATTGTACAGATTTGCCTTTCTGTGGTGGGTGATATTTAACACCAGTGGGCAAGTTTAAGCAGGTTTATGGTGTTCTGCCCTAAACACTTTAAAATTCAGACATTCTTGGATAAACTGAGCTGAGCAGGTTCATTTCGACTGGCTGCTACATTTTCATCTTGCTACTGGATAGTGGGGTGGTTCCCGGACCACCACAGGGTGGTTCAGTGCCTCTCCTCTACAAGAGGCTGGCAACGCAGACTCAGCCCAGTTCTCACCAAGTGGCTCGTGTCAGCTGTGATTTATGAGTTTCAATTCAGGGAAAATTAATTCAGCCTCATCAGTTCCCAGCTTGTTCTGATGCTACTTTAGTACTTCTGAGGAACATCTATCATGCCGGTTCACCCAAAGCCTGAGCCAGGAAGCTGCAGCAGTTGTCCCAGCTCAGCTCAGCTCAGCTCAGCTCAGCGCAGGCCTTTTACTGGAAAACTGTTTTTTTTTTTAATAGACAATTTGATGACTGCAGAGCTTATTTTCTCTCCTTCAGACTTTCCTGGCGTGTTCTAAAAAAGGCAAGAACTGGCTACTGTATTTAGATTAAATGACAGTAAACAGGATGACTAATGTTGGATAAAGTCTGGTGTTTAAAACATCAGTTCTGCTTTAGTCTGCTGTCACTCATTACAAACAAGCAATTTGTTTCCTTTAAGGAAAAACATAAATGTGTAGTTGAAAATAGCTGTGAGAAAGTAGTCATTAATTCAGTTTATAATAGGTCAGCTGAGAGTCACAAAATAACATCATATGAAGCTAAAACATTATAGCTTTATGACAATTAAACCCTATTTATGACACCAGTCACCTCCAAATATTAACAGCTAACATTTCTTAAATAAAGTTGTTAAATATTAAAAATGATCACTCCTAAATTTACAGTATGAGTCATAAAATTTCAGTAATCTGGTCAAATTAGAGAGAAATTTAAAGTATTTTGTTTGTTTTAGGAAAAATAATCTTTGGCAGTAAATATTTTCATATCCCTTAAAAATCCAAAAATCCACCCAAAGTTAAATTTAGTATACAGGAACAAAATGTAAAATTTTAAAAATGATTTTTGTACAAAATTAGGGTAATAATCTCAGAACTCTGTCGGAATGTTAATGTAAATCTATGGATATTTTTAGGATTCAGGTTGAAGTCTGTTTATATTTTGATTTGCTTTGAGACAAAGTCACTTTATTTTTAGATGAAGTAGAAAACGATTGTCTACAAGAGTTGTAGCTTTAATATTTTTACGACTATGTAAGGTGCAGTGTTTTGTATTAGTTCACTTTTTTTTAGTATATCTGTCATTTCTGATGAAATTTCATGAAGAATGGATAAAGTCAAAGTAGTGAAATTACTATTATATCTAAAATATGAGTAAAACAATATTTTAAGACTTTTCATTAGAATACTTTTCAGTTTATAGTTTGTTAAATTTAGGATTTCATCTTTAAATTTCAGCAAAAATAAAGTTGTGTAATACAAAGGTGTTCTAGGAGTAAAATTGTAATATCAGAATTCACTTTTAAATAGTCACAAAGCTATAATAAGTAAAACTCTTTTTGTGGTGCTCAGTTCCAGACAGAGCTTCTTAACGAATCTCTGTGAACTGGAGTTGTAAGAAGACGATTTCAGCTGAAAAGTCTAGTCACAAGTTTTCAGAGTTTAACTTGTGACCTCCTGAGAGCAGAGCTGACTAAAGGCTCACTATTTGGAGAAGTCCCATCAGGGTTAAACAATGTGCTGCTTTACAGATTCTGAGAAACGGCTCCACAGAAAGTCTCTTAAGGTGCATTTCTACTTCAGGAATCTTTTCAAAGAACCAGGCTGGTTTTCTGGGCTGTATTTTAACCCTGTTTGTTTTCACTGCAGGAGTCTGGGCCAAAACAGATTAACCAGGTAGAACTTTACCCCAACAAATAGTTTGGTTAGAGAGGTAGAACTTTAAATTAGTTTGTTACTTAATTTGCCTAATTATGACCCCCGCACACAAAGCGGTCATATTGTTTTTGTACCAGTTTTTTAATTTATTTTATTTTAATTTTTTCAGAGATTTTTTTGTTAACCATAGCACAGCACCAGTCAGCATTAAATTTGGTAGATGTGTCCGACCTACACTGCACCAGCCAACGGTTTTACAATAGACCTCATATTTGAGGAGGGGGCTCCATCTAAAAAGTGGGTGTCTGGAAATCCAAAAACGCTTATAACTCAAAAACTATTCAACATAGGAGCTTCAGAAATTTTTGTTGTTTAGCTCTGATGAAGAGCTATCCATCAAGCCCACCAGTGAACCCCCCACCTCCTTGGGACCCCCATCTGTTGTGATCGGTTGTCAACATTTTGTTGAGCAACAAATAAGACATCAACAGGTTCACTGTTTCTGTAAACACTACTGCCTTGTTAAATTTATTATTAACATCAACACATTTCAGAGCCACTTCAGTCACATTTTTGTAGAGTCATCAACAAAAGCAATACAAGAGAAATAAAGGACCGTACAATGATTTAGGGCTGGGCCATAATTCAATAATGATATATATTACAATAGACACAATAATTATCGATCGAAAATGCGTCCAATATAGCAAAGATTCCACTGGTTATTAACTACTAAAGGTTAGAAACTTTCTGATGAAATAAGCTAGGACCTTTCAGCTTAACACAGGGAAACCTTCAAAATAAAAGCTTAATTCCCACTAAAAAATAATCACTTGTGCTTTATTTTGAAATGTGTAAACCAGGGTTTCTTTCTCCCTTTTTTTTCGGCACATTTGAGCAATAGAGCCCTAGCTTGCTGGACTGATCTACCATCATAGGGTTAATATGAAATTAATTATTGATTTAGGATGCTGTTGCACTGAAATAAGGCATCTAAAAACTGAAGAGGGAGTCAATACAAAAACCCAAACAGCTATTAGCCTGCAGCTAAGCTAGCAAAAAACCTGTGGATTAACATGTGCAGTAGCAGTTTCATGTTTCTCCACCGTGCCTCAGAATTGCTTCAAAATAAAGAGAACGGCGTGGAGTGAAGGAGAAAATGATGGAACAGCTCGAGAGGAAACTGTGGCTAAAAGAGTAAAGGTCACCAGTTTGGCAGTATTTCACATATTTTAAGTTTGACAAGAGTCAGACGGATGTTGTCTAAAACTAATCAATAGTTATGGATATCGACCGATATGAAACGCTTGTATCATGATAAGTTTGAGCATGGTTTAATTGTTCTTGTAACAGAGCTTACAGTGACCACAGCAGGTCCAACCAGGTCTAAAACGATCAGAAACTCACCACACTGCGTCCTACTAATCCACTGCCATTAATACAAATCCAAACCTAAAACAAGCATTTTAATTTATTTATAGGTTTGGATAAACTGTTCATTTTAAACTTTTAGCTAAAAATAAAGTCAGCTTTTCACAATATTCCTGAACAGTTTGTGTAGATATTTTAATCAGCCCACAGCTGAGCTTTTACTTTTTACCTTGAGACATCCAGGTGATATTTCTGCTGCTTGTGCAGGGTCATGAGTCTGAGTGAACACATGTTCAGGGCACATAGTGTTGTTTATACCTGTATTTAGTGCTGTTCAGAGTCAGGACAGTTTATCAACAAGTCTGAACAGCAGCTTAAAGGTTGTTCCAACTTTCACACCTTCAACTTACAGATATCTTGGACCTTTTTGAAGCATCTCTGTCCATTCAGGTCTTTGAGTTAATTTTTTTTTTTTTCAATTCTTAAATGAAATGATTGTTTTTAGTTGTTTTGCTTTCTGTGAAGCACTTTGTGATGTGTGTCTGTGAAAGATGCTATAGAAATAAAGTTTACTTACTTTGCTATGAATCCTAACCCAGAGCTGTTCCTGTCTAACAGGGGGACTGTGAGGACCACGCTACTCTTCTGTGCAGCCTCCTGCTGGGCTTCGGTCTGGACGCCTACGTGTGTGTGGGCACCAAAGCCAAAGGTGTGCCACACACCTGGGTCCTGACCCGGGGTACTGATGGCAGCATCACTTTTTGGGAGAGTCTGACGGCACACAGGTTTAAATAAAATAATTTTTTTTATTTAGTATATTAAACAGATGCTCAGTAAGTCATGTAACACTAACTTTAACCTATATTTGGATCGGACTGAAACTTGTGCTGATTGCTCTAAAATTGCTCCAAAAGTAATTATTTTGAATACTTCTGAGGTATTCTTGAATACTCTCTTAAATTTCGTCAGACTTTTCTGGTGACTCCTAAAATCAAAACACTTAAGTTTGAAGACTTTGTCTGAAAGTATTTTGTACAACATAGTTTAAATTAAATAAATATGTTCTACGAGTGTGTAACAAGATTGTATGCATTTACAGTTGTTTATGGCACAATCCACAAATCATCGTTTTTTAAAATTTTGCACATTTGAAACTGCACAAGTAGGAATATAACTGTCAACGGAGCGCCCGGATCAGCTCACGTGTGATTGTCACTTTTCAGACTTTCTTCACGCTCCACATTTACAAATGGAATGTTGCGTTCAAGGCTGCTAAACAGCCAGGACATCTTGCTCTTACCAGATTTGCAGTTATTAAAAGTGATATATTTCTGTTTCGGCACAGCAGCTCATTAACCCCACATTAAAACATGTGTGCTACTTCTTGGAAAATATACAGATGAACTGTGAGTCGTCTCATCAAGCTGAGGATTAAGTCATGAAGTGGACTGTGGAGAAAAAGGCAGCTATAGTGCATTGGTTAAAACATTTACAACAATTGAATTTTGTCAAAATATAATGAACAAATACCTTATCTATGAGTTGTTTAAATGAAATACTCTTCAAGAAGATTTTTAAGCCCTTTTTTGAACATTAGCTGCAAAAAACATGATTTTAAGCAGAAAAGCCTAAAAGCTCATCTTCCCTGTGAGCTAGCAAAGCTTTTATACTTCACAGCTGGTAAATCTTAATATCCAAATATTGTTTGATGTTTCCTCTTTATTATGACATAAAAAAATCTTCATCAGAATAAACTAAAAATAAGCTTGACCAAATATCAATGGTGTAACCTGACAAATTAAGACATATCTCTGTATCCGCTCGTGGTATCAGGATGATTGATGTGATGGGTCACAGTTATGTGTGTAAGTTTTTACAGAACTATCTATGTTGGGTAGTTTCTTTTAGTTATGAGTTAATGTGCCAAGTCAGAAACAAGTTGCTTTCAATAAGCCAATAAATCCAGATGTTCCAGCTTTTCACCAGCCTCAAATGCAGCATTACATTTATGAACTGATCTTTTTTTTTTTTTTACAGCTCTTAATGTGCATGCTCAAAGTCAGTTATTTGTGATGCATTGTAGTCTAGATATATTCACGTCTACGTGCAGCTCATTAAAGTACACTCAATGGGCCTCATGCAAGAACCGTTCGTATGAACAGATTTGTTCTTAAGTTGTGCGTACGAATGATTTAGGAGAACTTATCATTCACCAATTTTCTCGTATTCTAAGATTTTTTTCAGATACAAACAAAATTCACGTTTAGTCCAGACCTGCGGTATATTTTACGTGTAGTCAGTCTGATGTTATCCAGACAGATTTTCTTCACTAATAACTTTATATTTCGTTAGTTTGAAGATATTTTGAGTT
>JARVJO010000305.1:26903249-26914675 GCA_031762555.1 Cynodonichthys magdalenae
GCTCGACAGTGCAGCCTAAGTGGAGCAGTCGAACACAGATCCACTGATCCTTCAACACAGAGCATCTTCAGAAGACATGTTGATAAAATAAATTTTAAAAATCTGTATTGTTTGATACAAGGGTGTATTGAACGGTTCGATACAGATACATGTATTGTTGCACCCCTAATAAATATATATATATATATTTTTTTTAATGAATCTAATAATATACTTGTAATAGCAGTATCCAACACTAGATGGCAGGATAGGACAAGTTATGACAGCGTGACAAGAGCTGCAGCTCTGCTTTCACAGCCATTTATTCAGTTTTACAGATATTCAGCTTAACCTCAGTGTGGTGGTAGCTGAGATTGTTAGCAAAATATCTCATGAGCCAATGGATGGGTTTTAATGAATCTTTGAAGAGTGGTCATTGGATTAATACACCTACAGTAAATAACGGCTAAATAACACTAACAGATATTTAGCTAACAGAGTAGTAGCTGAGGGACTTTCACAACATATTCTGTGACATATTAAGAAATTAAAAAAATTTTCAAGGTTTGACCAAAACAGCTACAACTTCCTCATTTCTCAACATGAGGTGATCTAAAACTCTGGTGTGAAAGGAAGCTGGTGATATGCATTTGGGTTTTAATTAAGTGCTGCATTTACTGACCTCATTCTCTGTTTTAGAGTTGACTTGTACGGAGGAATTGTTGACACATCTGCCCAAATTCTGACAGGAAGCCTGTGTTGACGGTTAATTAATTAGATTTATCCAGGAGCTGATTTGCAATTCTGTGTCTGCCCTCAAGTTGTTGAACAGAGGGATTAAATGAGAAGCAGGAAGAGAAAAACCAAACTAATGAAAATGTTTTGCTTCTCTGTTATTTTATAGGATGTCAGACATGCAGAAACACTGCAGTCACTGCTGGATTTCACAGGATGGATGTTTTTAAAAGAAACCTCAGCTGAGTTTTTAGCTTTTACTAAACGAGACGCTAAAGAATTATTGACATTTATTTCTTGTGAGATAAAACAGCCTGTATGGCACTTTAGCTTCAACCCAAAATAACAATGTTTAACATTAAAACTACAGTTTGAAGGAGTTTTCATGGCCAATTTAGCAATATGTGAACGAAAACACAGCTGTGATAGAATGATACCAAAACTTCCAGTAACACACTTGTCTGAATATTCAGAAAATTAATAATTTTATCCTGTTTGAGTCGAGCTGCTGAGTTCTGCACATTTAAGTAACGAGTCAAAGAAATAACGAGAAAAACACTAAAATTACAAGTCAAGGTTTGTCTTTGATTTAAAAGCTGAATAAAATTTAAAGTTAAATTAGGGTCTCTGATTTTATTAAGAGGAAATAAGTTAAAATTAATTACCTAACCTTTTTATGTTCAGACTAATAATTATTTTTTTTAATATTTCAAAGAGGGATATTATAAAGTTAATTTTCCACTACTGATAGCACTTGAATAAGTAGCTATGCATATTGTTTATTCTTTTCATTTTAATAAAGTAAGTTTTCCTTTCTATTAAATGCATTTTTTGTCTTAACTTGTAAAAATCCAAATAATGTCAGTTTATTTAATGTTAGAATGTAAAACGTTTGTTTGCTGCTTCTGTCAAATGTTTTAATATTTATAATGATGCCCAGATTCACAGCTTCCTCCAATCAGAGCATGTATCCACAGCTGAAAAAAAGAAGCAGACACGGCTCAAAAGGTTGCAGAGCCTTTATTTGTTGCAACAGAACTGACCCTCGCATCTTTTACCCAGGTGGTAGAGTTGAATTTATGGGGAGATCAACCTGTTTCATGATCTGGGTCTTCATGACTGAGTGTCGTCTCCACGTAGACGGGTCGTCAGAACACGGCTGCCTGAAACTTACCGCTATGAGTGAAAAAATAAACACAATCACAAAACACTCCTCATTCTCTGTTGCTGTGGCGTGTGTACAGTTGAGTTCATTTACAACAAGTTACAATTTAATGAGTGTTTGTTAATTGAAAGTTATTTTTGCGTGCACTGTGAGGACGAGTTTGTGTGGAGTGAAAATGTGGAATAATTTGAGATGAAACGTCTAAAAACTATTTAAAAGAAAGTAAAAATAAATTATTTTATTGAAATATAAACATATGTAAAAATGACTATAACCTGTATTAAGAAATGGTAAAGTGATGTAATTATGTCAATTGTTTCTATTCATGGTTGTATTAATGAATTAGATTAGTAAACAGTTAACTAATGGTGAAGGAGTGGGAGCACTTAATTTTAACTAATCTTTAAATGTAATCTTTATATTTTAATTTTTGTTGATCCTTTATCTTTTGTTTCTCTCTTTGTTTAAAATGGATTGTCTATGCTGTTAAGTCCGTAGAACAGAGACAACATTTTCCTAATTTTTTTGGTTCTAGACTTTACCACAATGAATTTTGATCAAAATATTTCAAATGCAGTTGAAGTTCAGACTCTCAGCTTTAATTCAGTGGGTTGAACAAAATAATTGCATAGAAATATGAGGAATTAAAGCATTTTTTAAAACATAATCCCTTCATTTCAGGGGCTCAAAAGTAATTGAACAAGTTAAATAATTGTAAATAAAAAGTTAATTTCAAGGATTTGGTTGATAAGCTTTTGTTGAACCCTCTGTATTTACTTTCATGCAGTCTTCTCTTTAAGGTAGATTTGGATATTGATATTTCTACATCCTGGTGAGTGTTGTTCACTTGGTTGACTGTTGTGAGGGAATTTCTCTTCACCATGGAAATTATTCTACCATCATCCATCATTTAGGTCTTTTTGTATTGATGAGTTCACCAGAGGGCGGCACGGTGGCTCAGTTGGTAGAGCTGTTGCCTCTCAGCAAGATGGTCGCTGGATCAAATCCCAGCCCGGAGACCTTTCTGGGTAGAGTTTGCATGTTCTCTCCGTGCATGCATGGGTTCTCTCCGGGTACTCCGGCTTCCTCCCACACACCAAAAACATAACTGTTAGGTTAATTGGTAACTCTAAATTGTCCCCGAGTGAGAGAGTGAATAGTTGTTTGTCTCTATATATGTGGCCCTGTGATGGACTTGCAGCCTGTCCAGGGTGTACCCTGCCCCTCGCACTGTGACGGCTGGATATGGGCACCACCAGTGACCCCTGTGACCCTAAAAAAGGAAGAAACAGGTATAGATAATGGATGGATGGAGTTCACCAGAGCTTGTTTGTGTTCTTTCTTTCTTTCGGTCGGTTGGTCGATTTTGCCACATTTTTTGCCACAAGGATGGCTTGTTTCACCTGCATGGAGAGCTCCTTTGACCACGTTTTCTTCACAGCAAAATCTTCTAAATGCAAGCACCACACCTCAAAACAACTTCAGGCCTTTTATCTGCTTCATTGAGAATGACATAATGAAGGAATTACTCACACCTGCCCATGAAATAGACTTTGAATCAACTGTCCATTTACTTTTGGTCCCTTTTAAAAGCAGGGTGGGCACATGTTAAGGAGTCTAACTTTTAAACCCCTCATCCAGTTTTACAGTGGATACCCTCAAATGAAAGGTGAAAGTCTGGACTTTATGTCCATGTCCATTACTATAACTTGAATATGTTTCAGTAAACGAGTAAAAACACAAACTTTGTGTCCAAATATATATGGACTTAACTGGATACAATCAAAATAAACCAAACAAACATTTTAGTCTATCCATTATCTATGCCTACTTATTCCACTGGTGCCCATGTCCAGCAGTCGCTGTGCAAGAGATTTCACAAGTCAGGGTCTTCATTTGGTCCAGCTCTCTGCTCTGAAATATCTATGTCGCCTGGCAAAAAGCAAGAAAACATTCGCACCTCCTCATTGTCCCAACGACTCAGCCCGCCTGTAACGTCAGCAAAGTGGTTTATAAGAACAGGGCTGAAAGTGTGTGGGACCACCAATGGAAAGACTTAACTTGTGCCAGGTTCTGAGTAAAGCCAAGTCGATGCCATTGGAGAAGGAATGTACATTTTCATTCTAAGCAATCTATTGTTAATAATGGAAGAGTAAAGGGTCGCTTTCATAGAACCTCTGTATTTATATAGTTTATAATAAAGTGAGAAAGGTCAGCAGGGAGCAGCTCTGTGTATCTGTTCAGATGCATTCTGTTTGTCACACCTCAGATTTCAATCCTCCACCAGCTGATAATGAGTGTTTTCCATCTGTAGATGTTTCACCTTCACTTCACAAGTATCATCAATAACTGCATCATCAGGTCTTAAAACGTGTTGATTGGAGGAAATATTTTGTAGCTTCCAGCAATTTGGATCTCATCATGACAATTAAATGTTTCCGGTTGTTGAAGGAGACGTAACCCTTTGTTGAACAATGTTTTTGATCATTAAAAAAAAAAAACTAATTGGAAGTCCTAATGTAAGGAACCAAATATGGTAAACTAGATTGTATTTCTAAAATACAAAAAATCATAAACAGATTTACAAAATCTTGTAAACTGGATTCTAGCTGAGGTATGTTACTGAAAAGAAATGGATGACTGAGCCTAAGTCCAACGCTCAAGAGCATGTCTCAAAAACCTTGCTAGTGATGATTATTTTGTTAATCTGTAAATACAATTTAAACATTGTGTTTTGATCAAGCATACATAAAGAAGGCTGTTTGTTCCGAGCTCATCTGGACTCAGCTGAAGGAAAAATGTTTAGTTTGAAAGTCACCTTAAAAAATAAAGCAAAAACCTAGTTTGCTTTTAGTGACTGAAAACACGTAGAGCAGCCTGCCGTTTGTTGCACATCACCTACCGGTCTGTGAGGGTGAAGCCCTCTGAGCTCTTTACTTGCATGCAAGTATTTCAAGATTACAGACAATGTAGTCATACGAATCAGGAAAGATGAACTAACAGCTTGTTTGACCAGGGGTTCTTTTTACCAACTCACGAGACCAAACTTCCCATTATAGGGTTCAAGTTCAGGTCGGCCTCCCGTTATCAGCTGTAGAGGGATGTTTGTGTCTCGACTGCTCTTATGTTGTTTCTCAACTTCTCTAACATTTCTGGTAGAGAACATAACTTCCCTATCACACAGTTACAAAGCAAAAAACAAAACTAATGAACCATTAAGTCACTCTTTTAACATTTCTAACAGTGTTATAGTGACTTTGGATAAACCTCATAAATGACCTTAAGCTCTCATCTCAATCAAAGTAAGGAGATCTCAGAAGATGTGTTAGCACTCAGAATATATCTTTCAGCTACTACCACCCAAACTTTAGTTCTAAATCTGTGAAAATGATTATCATCTTTTGGGTGGCAAATTTCATTTAATTTGAATTGGGTTGATTCCAGATGTCAATCAGCTTTTTTTCAATGATTAATTAATAAATGATTAATTCTGTTAAAGAATTTGTTTGAAGCCCTGTTTTGAGCAGTAGCCACAAAAAGCATAATTTTGAGCAAAAAGACCTGAAATTTTTGTCCTTTTTCATGCCAGCTTGCAAAGATATTTTCTTTTTTTTCAGCTGGTAAATGTTAATATCCAAATATTATTTGAGGTCTCCTCCTTAAAATGACCCCCCCCCTCCCACCCAAAAAAAAAATCCTAATTAGAATAACCTAAAAATAGAATTCAGATAACATATCAATGAGTTATCCTGATTAGGAAGACAAATCGAGGCTTGTTTTGGATCCATTCATGATATCAGGATGATCCAGGGATGAAAATGTAGCTTAAAACGCAGGAATATGAAAACATGATTAGGTCATTATGACCAAATTTGACTTAATTCTTGGTTTGATGTGATGGATCACATACAGCCAGTTTTGTGTTTGGCAATATTGATTAGTTGACTACAGAAGTTAATCAGTCATCAGTACAGTACAGCTAAAGATTACTTCATGATTTATCAGCTATTTTGCTAATGGCAAACAACCCCCATACACACAAACACACACACACATTTTTGCCCCTTTTTCACCTTTGGCGGTAGGTAATAAATGTCACATGGAAATTCAAGCATGAAATTGTATGTTGTAAAGGTTATTGCGTGTTATATTTGCCAAGAAACATGATGTTTATGGCTAACATTAGCCTATATGCTACTGGTCAAAGCACATCATTTGTTCCTGTATCAAAACCTTTGAAGGTGCTGAAAGACTCAGCTGCCTTTTGTTTCAAATGTTTATTACTAAAATGTCCAATATAGTTAAAATGTGTGAGCTTGACCCAAAGATTGGTTCCTTTAAAACCAGCCCTGTGTGGTTCTGACCACTACACAGAGAACACAGGTGATTCTGCTGTTTCCTCTGGTCACTGTGAGGCCCAGCAGGTTGTAGGACCGCCTCATCACTTTGTGGTGACATGATGAACTCCTTCGCTGTAGCCTACGGGCCTCTGGTTCTGTTTGTCACACAAATGAGAAGACTAATGGTGCATTTCCTTATCTGTGGTGTTTTTCAATTGTGGTAATATATCTGCTGACAGACACTGATGTACCAACTAATTACCGTATTTTAACCATTAAAGCAGAAGCATTTACACACTGAGCTTGGCAGGGATTTGTGTCTGCACATGTTGCCATTTGTCATCTCTGACAAACTTTGTAAGTAAAATAAAGAAGTAGCTAAGTGGCTAACGCTGATGTAACAAATGGTTTAAAAGCAGGATTTATTTTTGCCCTCAGATACGATGATTATTTCACAACTAAAAGCTTCACTTTGTCTTCTTTGATGATGCCTGAGTTAAAACTTAATATACTGTCTTGTGAACAGTAGTGACCTCTTACAAACTTCTTTAACTTTTGCCTTTTTTGTCACGCTTAAATGTTTCAGAGCATTAACCTCCTAAGACCTGAACTCTTGCATTTCAATGCATTTTTGTCCACATATGGGCCACCAGGTCCTAGGAGGTTAAATAAATGTTATTAATGGACAAAGAATCAAAAAGTTAAATGGGACATGCATATTGTGCAGAACCCATTTTTTAGCTGTTAAATAGATTTTGTTGTGTACTTGGAGTTTCTAGGAAGCAGAAAAGTTGAATTTAGTCTCTCCTGGTGCTGCAAAGATATCTTTATATTCTATATGGGTCACATTTTTCAGCCCGTTCAGTTTTCTCTATATTCAATTCAAGTCATTTTGAACTGAACTGAACTATTACGTCACAGTGTTTACAACAGAACTGCCAAATAAGGTCTGGACTGATCAACTACAGTTTGGTGGTCTTCATTCTCCTCTCTCTGGGTCAGACTCTGGCTCCAACATGTAAGACTGGATGGACAAGTCTTCATTTGTTGACATATTTTAAATAATTTATAAATAAAATGTTTCAGCACCACTATATAGTCATAAACCCCTCTATCAAACTAGAATGAACCGGTCTGGAAGCTGGAGGGGGGCGGGGTGTGAAGGCCCTTCTTTGTATTTAAAGAGACAGCCTCAAAACGAGTTGATGTGAGACAGACACACCTCCGAAAAGGGGTGAAAGAGGGGCTTGTGGAGTTACAATAAGGAGGAATTCAGACCAAAGCATTGCAGTTCCACTTTATATAGACCCAAACTGAAGGATTTAAAAAAAAGGATTTAAAAGCATGATGTCTTCTTTAGGATCACAAACTGATTGTTGAACATTTTTATTCAGGGTTTTCTGGTAGGGAGCAGACTTTATGGTTTTATTAGTTTGTCATTCAGGACCTGAAGCCACAATGTAGTCCCAGACCATCACTACCACCACTGTGTTGGTTCTTCTTCTGTAATACAGAGTTGGTTTTTGGTCAGAAGTTTTGGTTTTGACACTCTTCCACGGAGACCATTTTTCTCTTCATCCATTTCTTTTTCGTCTATCATAAATGTTGACCTTAACTGAGTCCAGTGAGGCCTGCAGAACTTTTGATGTTCTTGGTTCTTTTAGGACCTCCAGAATGAGCCCACCTCTCCTGGAAGGTTCACCACTATTTCATGTTTTCTCTATTTGTAAATAATGTCTCTAAGGTTCTTTATTTATTTATTATTCTACAGGTTCGAAAGTAATCAGATATTTGTGATGTGAATGAAACTTAACTTTTTTTTTAAAATCACTGGTATTTTATGTTTTAATGAGGGTAATTATTTTTTCATGTGAGTAAAGTAGTTTTTTTCCCCTTTATAAATCATACTTTGTATTCTTTCGAAAGTGAAAGGTAAGGTTGGTGTAGATTTTCTGTCATCCGGGAGAGAAATGCTGTTTAAAGGTTGACACTTTACACTTTTCATCTTTAAGTGATTAAGCATCTCAGATGGGAAACAAAACATTTTTAGCTACAGAACAATTGATTTTTAACATTTTTTTTTTATTTACACTGTATTTGTCTGACAATAGAATTTGTTTGCCTCTCTGAAACATTTAAGTGATTAAAAAAAATCAAAAGCAAGAAATCTGTGAGGGAGGAACATAACTGAAGCTACTGGGTTATTGTAACTCTAGTTGTTATATTTCTAATAATATCTTTCTGCTTATGCTTTGTCTTCTCTATATTCTTTATTTATTTTCTAATTTCCATTTTTAAAAAGTACATGTACCTGTAGGGGGTAAGAGAGGAGAGCAGTGGGCATTGGAGAGAAAAGCTTTGCATGGCCTGGAGCCTAACGAGTAATAAAGTCATTAATTCAGCTGATTAAGTTGGCCTTTGGGTTAAAGAAAAATCATATCCGTCTCCCTTTGAGATGTGACTGGGGAAGCACAGAAGAGGGAGAAGCCAGCTAATTAGTGCTGAAAAACAGAAGGGGGGCAGGGAGGGAAGCAGAAAGAGAAAGAAACTGTATGTGCGTTTGATACAGAGACAGAGAGGAGGTGTGTGTGTGTGTTGTATGGATCGGTCTATCAACTGAAAACTACTAATGAGCCATGTTTGGGGTGAGGGACGACAAGCTCATCAAAACACCCGCTTGCCAGGCGTCCCGGTTCTCTCAAAGACTTTGCCCGGCTACCTTTGGGCCTGATGTTGGCACCTAATGAAGTGATCAAGACGGAGCAGGAGGAGTTCGGGTCATAGGTCAATCTGTTCGCTGTTTAATGAGATAGATGTCGAGCACAAGAGAGATAGACAAGCAAATAAAAACATCAGGCAGAATACTTTAGCCTGCTAGCTATTCCAACCTGCCTGTCTGTTAGCAAATATGGCCACTACAGCTAATCGATAATAGCCACCACAAAAATTACTAGAATTAAGTCTATTTAAAAAATGTTGAGCTAAAATGACTTACTCTGATCACTAAATATAATGCAGTATTGCATTCAGGGAATGCTAGGCCTTTAACTGAAGTCTGCTTTAGCTCAAGCACGTTAGGAATCTGTTGTATTTTCTGCTCGTTTCAATTTGCCAAGTGTAGCTTTAACAGAAAAACCATAAGGGCTTCTGGAGGTTAGCATCCTGTCTGCTGCTCGGCTACATCTGGTTCCATGGCAAACGCAGAGTGTGTCCTTTGTCAGTGCTCACAAAGGCAGTGAAGGAGAGAAGAAAGAGGAAAAAAACTCTGTTGGCTTTCATAAACCAAATCAAAGGCCTCTCTCTTCTGGAGTCCATTTGAAAAGCGGTGTCGTCTTTACTTGCAGAGAGGATCAAACAAATGGATACTGCTAAATAACCTTGGCTTCAAATGAAATAATGGTCAATCAAAAGAAAGCTATCCAGCAGCAGAGGCAAATACAGCAGTATGAGAGAAATAACTGATGCAAAAATAAGACAACAGATTAAAAAGGTGATTATGGAAGAACCCTGTCTTGAGACCAGCAGGGTGCACCCCATCTCTTGCACAATGCCCGCCATGCTGAACAAAACAAGCAGTAAATAAAATGAATGAATGAATGCTGGAGGTGTAACATGAAAAGAAGTTCAAATAAAATTAAGAAGGCAAAATGGAAAACAGGAACAATTTATCAAATTTTAACAGAAAAATAATGCAAATTGTAAGGTAAAGTTGTCACCATGTCCACCTTTGAGGAAGTGGAGTCTGAGGACTCTGAGGAAGTCCATTACCATGGCAGAGGATGTCATGGTAGTTATGGTTGTGGTGAGTGGGGATAGACAAAGAACCCGTGGGTGGGGGTCTCATAAATGGGCCCATTGCTCTCCCCAAAAAGACGCTGGTCTTCATTCAAACCTTCGTGTCCCTCGGATGAAGGACACAAGGTTAGAAACACACTGTGTTCTGAACTTCTCAGATCCATAAAAGGTTCTCCAAGAATTATTTTCCTTTGACTACCTTGAGACAGGCAGTGGCCCAAGTAGTGCAAAGAGGTCTAAATCAATGCCACAGGCATCACACCATCACCATTTTGTGGCAATTGAGCAAATTGTGCCCAGTTAGGACTCCAACCAATGTGCTTAAGCCCCATCTCCACTGGCGCGCTAGTACTCGGTTTGGCCCTGGTCAAATGTGTCTCCATTAAGTTCTAAACGCGTTCAACCGCACACAGCCATGCTGTTTCAGAACCTGCTCTCCAGTAGTTCTAAGCAGGTAGAAGAGAGTACAGCACGCTTATGATTTTGACGTCAGCAGAATGCTGCTTATGGATTAGCTCTGGGATTGACTGACAGAGGAAATGTGTTACTTGTGCAAACTTCCTCCTGAAGAGAGACACTTTTGTTTTGGAATACGATTGCGCAGCGCAATACAACAACATGGTGAAAGCAGTGATAAATCCATGGTCTATCCTTTTAGGCGATCTTAAGAAAGGCAGAACTTGTAAACACTTCCTGGAGAGAGGTGAAGGAGACGAAGCTGTGCAGATAACCGGGAGGCTTCGAACAAGCTGGCCGCCCACAGTTACACAGCACCGCCACAAAAAATAAATATAAAGTAAAATCCGAATGATAAAACCTCAACAGCTTTTTTTTAACACAACAGCTGAAGCCGCTGTGGACGATCTGCCCATAATCACGCCCACAGAGTGAGGGACACACTGAAATGGAGACACACACACCTGAGCAAAACCGAACTGAACCATCCCAAACTGAATAGAGTAAACTCGTGCTCATGGAAAAGTCTGTCAGCTCCCTCCAGCGAATTGAGTGTTGACGTCTGATCCTGGCCTGTAGGGCAGTCCTACAGATTGCTGTTGAAATACCTGAGGTAGGTATGGTAGGTAAGAAGCTCCTCGGATGTTGGCCACCTAAATGAAATTCACCCCAATATACTGATGACTCCATACATAGTGGAGTTGTCATGGTTGAGATGTCCCTTCAATGTCATGTGGAGAACCGGGACAGCACATAAAGAGTAGCTGACAGTTGGTGGTGGTTCCCATTTCTAAAAAAGGTGACTGGAGAGTATTAGACAGCTATGGAGGGACCACACTTCAAAACCTCCCCAGGAACATTTACTCCAGGGTGTTGGAGTGTTAAATAATACGTGTTCGTTTACTGCAATTCGTGTCAGAACCAGATAAGAGACTCACCAATACGATGTTATTCAT
>JARVJO010000305.1:26918302-26931137 GCA_031762555.1 Cynodonichthys magdalenae
AGCTTTAGGGTTGGTGGTCAGGGTTAGGCTGTAGAAATTACTGGAAATGAATGGAAGTCAATGAACGGTCCTAATAACGATAGAAATACAAACCTGTGTGTGTGTGTGTAAACAGGTCACTCCAGCAGTTCGAGGAAACTGCTTTCTAGTTTTTATATTGCTTAAAAATATAGTTTTCTCAAATGATTGGGGTGGTTGGTGGGGTGGCTGAAGATTAATCTATGTTGGCCAAGGCCACCACTGGCCCCCCCCTGACTCTGCCGTTGTACCTGGTGGTGGATAAAATTGCTTCTTCCCGTCATCAGGATCAATCACTCTGCACTGTCTCGAACAACAAAACAAGACTTGTTATTATTAGTTACTTCTAATCAGTCTTGCATAATAATGCTTTCTTGTCAACGTTACAATGTTTAAGTCACAGTCAGTCAAACTTTAGCTAATAATAGATGGTGATCTTTCATTGTTACGTTCTTTTCTTGGTCCCTTTTCCAGAGACAAAAAGGAAAGCACTTTGTAGGACATTTTTTTTCCCTGATCCTCCCAGTAGAATCCAATTACAGCACTGTTTAGAGATCTGCAAGATTACAGTGTATCTAAGAAAAAAACAATCAGAGCCTATCTGATTCCCAGCTTTAGCAGGAGACACATTGCTGTAATGAAGTCTCTTGTTTCGCCTGTTTCTCTCCACCTCTCCCTCGGTTTACCTCCAACCTCAGTCTCTCTGCTCTCTATTATTTTATTCTGTGTGCCTTTTGTTTTTTTAATATGTTCCCCTTCTCTCAGTTGCTCTTATTCTGCCTTCATCCCCTCCTCTACTGCCTCACGAAACGCCCCTGCTTGGCAGCGCCACATAACGTTGCATCTGGGAATTACTGCAGTGGGCCTGAAGGTGGTGCACGTGCACAAAAAGATGTGTGGGATAAGCAAACCAAGTGTTTTTTTTTTCCACCTCAGTAATGAAAATATCACAGGAGACCCAGTGGGTGGCGGTGACCTTTGGAGAATGCTGCATTTTCGCCTCGCTTGCTCGCTCTTTCGTAAAATGCCCGACCACCCGTCTCACGTCACCCCATTCCTCCGCCTCTGGGCAATTCAGCTCAGCAACTGCAACGCACTGAGAGCGTGCACATCTATAAATATATACTATAAATACTTTATTATTGTTGGAAAAGAGGGACAAAAAAGGGAGAACCATGATGGAGATAATCAAGTTTCTGCTGTAAATGACAAGATTAGACTCATATTCCCTGACAGTTTTAAGGCTATTATAACGACTGTAAGATTTGTGTTTTAACACTTAGTGTTTGTGTTAAACTAAACAAACATTAAAAACCACAACTCTTTTCTTTTTTACACTTTCAGGCATTTATCCACCTGCTAAAAGTCAAACGTTCCCCATCAAAGATGCGGCGGCAGCAGCTTGTACCTTTCACGATATCACCCCTGACTGCTGGTCCATAAACAGAGAACAGATGAATGCATTATTGGCACCATTATGTTGAAATGTCAGCATGTCTCTGCGCCGTACAAAGGGAAGCCTCGCAGCACGTCCTGTCAGATATCCTGCAGGTAATGAATTGTTTCAACCGGAAAGATATCTCACTCTGCTGACAGAAAATACATCCAGATCTGCTCCCAGCTTTCATATTGATTATGTTCTGTGGAAGTGCCTTTAACAAGATTAAGTATATTGAAGTATAATTTATGCGTTTGATTCAGAATATTAAAATAAAAAAGTAAACAAATGTCTTTAGTGATGAAATTTAAATAAAAAGGAAAATGTTGATTCAAATGCACTATTTTTTTTAGTAACAGTAAATATAAAACTGGTGATTTGGTTAAACTTGAGTCAGTTCTAAACTAAAACGTCCTTCAATTAAAATTCCTTTTTTATGTTGATTTATTTCATTTCCTCTTGTATGACTTTCGTAATAAATCACTGTCGTTCTAATCTTCTCAAATCCACTTTGCACTAATCTTTCTGTGTTTGTGATCAGTGACCAGAGGAGACGAATGATCGAAGCCCAGTTCTTCTTCTGATCCACGGTTTGTGATGTTGATCAGAACCCCCCGTCTGTGAGAAAGGTCAGAGGTGGGTGCAGCTCGTACAATATACTGACGGGGGGGGGGGGGAGGAGAAGTCCTAATTAAGCTGAATTACCTACATTTACCTTTTCATTACTTGTTTTTCTTTTAATCTTTTTTCTTTATAAAGAAAAATATTATTTTGCACAAATATACAACGTTAGATCCACCTTATTGTTAATCCTCATGAATAAAACATCAGCATTTATTTACTAACAACAACACGGATTCACTTATTTTTTTGTTTTCCAAAGCATCTGTACGTGCATGGCAAAACATCCAGCCAGGCACTCTCCCTGGGTATTTATCCTCCATTACTGCGTAATGATATTCATGATGTGGGCCCGGCATACGGCCGCATGGTTCTGATAGTTTCGTGCTACAGATCCTGCCAGCGCCTCCTCAGGCTCATTTGGTTGAGGCCTAATGACCGAGGTCAACGCTAATCCCCCACAGGAGCGTCTGCCGCTCTCATTGGAGGGGACGGAGTCCGAGGGGAGCTTTGAAGGAATGTCACAGTGGTGTTTCACTCTGTGATGCCTCTGGCTCAGCAGAACCACGTCTGCACACACATATGAACATCTTTCACTCTCCATGTATTTGCATCTGCACACATTTATAATCACACACACACACACACACAGACGTTCTCCAGGGCCTTCACAGTAGGGGCCACAGTAATAGGCACCCTGCCATCTGGAGACCCTGTCCAGGGGGCCATAAACAATAGAGGCCAGTCAATATGGCAGAAGACATAATCAGTGTACATGAATATTTCTGTGTGTGTGTGTGTGTGTGTGTGTGGTGCCAGATTAACTGTGGTTCTTCTCCACCTAAACCAATGTTTTCTCACCCCCTGCATCCACCCCGGGGCTGTTAGGGACCGCTGCCATCAATAGAACCACAGGCCCATACTTTCTGAATAATGTAGAAACTCATTTATTCCACAATCCAATGTGTGAACGTGTGTGTGTGCACGTATATGTGTGTGTTCTTTGTTCACATAGTGTGCACTCATGGCCTTCACAGCAAGTTTTCCTCACAGCAGATTCTTTCAGGTTTTAACTCTACATGTTTCCCTCACATATAAATGTTACAATAATTACTGCTACTTTGTTACAAAAAACTGTGGGGTGCAAGTGTAAAATAAAATGTTACAAAATATTAGGAAACATGTTTTCATTATTTAGCTCACTTTCTCAGTGTTAAAAATTTTGTGGCTAAAGGTTGAAATTTACATTTAGCTATTTTAGTAAGGATCACAGAATTGGCCATTGGTGCTTTTGTTGTGACATCATCATCCTGAGGGTGTTTTGTAGGGGCGTGGCTTGTACTGCGTCTGCAGCTAGATCTTTCTAACTAACTCTGCAAATGCCGCTAATGCTGCTAACACTGCTAATATTGCTAATATTGCTAATGCTGCTAACGTTTCCCTACAAGACATCAAACTTGCAGTTGCAGCCGGTGTCCGACCTGCATTTCAATCTGTCAGACAACAGGTTCATATTGTTTCAACAAACACGTATTGAATTTAAATTTTAAATACCATCTTCAGAAGCGTTAGCAGCGTCAGCAGCGTCAGCATTATCAGTGTAAGAAGTTGTTGCAGGATGATGACATCACAAAAACAGCTGAGCACTATCAGCAGAGGCTGTGTTCCATTTTGAAATACTTAAATTTAAACTTCAACATTTAACCACAACATTTTAAGATTTACCTTTTACACTTAGATTTGCACATTTAGATTTAGGATTTAATATTTACATTATTTAACATTTAGTAAAAATTAGCAAAATGTGAGATAAATAATAAAATGTCGGTGGAATTTTTTTTTAACACTCAGAAAGTTAGCTAAATAATGAAAATGTGTTAGTGACTTTTTAAAGATTTATTTTTTTACACTTAGCGCCCCATAAAGAGCATGGTGTAATTTAGTTTTGTTTTAAAATACATCTTAGGAATTGATGAGTTATTTTATCATGTTCCAGTACTATAAGGAACATCATTAATTTAATTTGATGACGGCATCTTTTAAAAGTCGTTCACTGGGATTTGAATAGAAGCGTACAACCTGAGGGCATTCTGTTTACATCTACTATTTTTTGGATTTTTTTTTCTTCTGATTTTAATAAGGATTCACTCAAGAGTGCTGCACTTGCAACCATGGAAGCCACTAATTGGGGGGGGGGGAACACAGCAGAATGAGGCAGTTCTGAAACAACTGATGTGGTTTATATGGAAAACCAAGGACACTTCTTATATTTAATACTTGGTGAGTTGTTTTATTTTACAGATGTTATAACTTGAGGTGTTTTACACGTTTACATGCTATCAGATCAGCGGTTCAGTTTCCTGAGTGGCAGAATTTTATCTGCAGTCGACGTCCTGCTGAATGAAAACCTGCAGCGTCTTTTTGTAATTCCAGAATCAAACGGGGAATCTTTGGGGTGATTTTCTTTAAGGTGCAGAATACTAATAACCATTTATCCTTTGTCCCTTTTTTTATGCAGCCTATGAAAAATAATTGTCATAACCAAACCCTCCTCCCCACCCCACCCCGCCCTCCTCCACCTCCCCTCCCCAGTCTTTTATGAAAATCAGATCTAGAGAGTGCCTAATTAGGCGTGATTCACGGTAAAGGAAGGGGAAAGGGAGGAATGTGAATAAATTGAGACCAGGAGGAGGAGAGAAAGGAGCGACAGGCTGGTGATTAATGTGAAGGCTGTGATGCACATCAATGGGAGACGAATGAAAGGATGAGGAGAGGTTGGTGTCGCAGGAAACGGCTTACATTTAGGATTTCACTTAACAATATTTAACAAACACTTGTTGTTTACACAAGAAGTTCAGATTTTACACACTTTTCATTACCAGTTTTAGTGTTTTATCAGGTTTTATTAAACCAAAACAAATATATATATATAGGTTGTAAACACAGAGGTGAAAATTTTTTTTAATATAAAACACAGCTTCTGAAACTCACTGCTTTTTTATTCCACATAAAAAATGACCCTATCAGTTTTTACCTGCATGTAAAAATTATTTGCTCTTTAAGAGACAATCAACCTTTATTGTTCACCTTAAAAATCATTCCTTACAATTCTGAAAAACAGATAAAAAACTTAAATAATGTCATATTTATTAAGATTTGTTGTTAGATAATCTGGTAGATACTGAAGAAGTAGAATGTAAAATTAAATTCTAAACTAGAAAAAACCTCTAAATTAAAACATGTTTTTCTAACATTAAATAATTTGGGGTAATTTTGATCCCCCGCTGCTGAAGTTTTTGCCTGTGTGTTTGTTAGCAAAATATCTCATGGAACACAGGTTGAATTGTACTGAAGTCTGCAAAAAGAATGAGCATCTACAACTTCACGTTTTGAAACCACCCAATTCAAGATGGCCGCCACAGTTAACTGACAATAAAAAAAATATATATATTTTTTAAATGGCTACAACTGCAACAATTTGACAGGTTTTGAGTTAAACTTTTGATGCAACGGCACATACTCTGATGGCATGAGGTTGTGTGTAATAATAGTTTTTAAATTTCCCCAAAACAACAAGAACTTCCTCATTTCAAAAGATCTTATTCTAAACTCTTGCATAAAAGGCAACGAGTTATAGGCTTTCTTCAAGGAGCACTATGTCTAAAATGTTTTTGATGCAGCATTTTATTGACTTTTTTTAATCAGGATTACATCACAGAGTTTGAAGAGAAGTAGCGGACCATCTCTTGGTCGGGCTGATAGAGTTCTTGGTGAAAAGCTGACAAAATTGTGTTCAGCTGTCCTGCAGATGTCCAGTTTAACCCCTAATCTTTGCAAATGTCTTCATACTATTCAGCTGCACTTCTCCAGTTTAGCTGCTCCTCTGGTTGAAGAAGGAAGTACCGACGTTTTTCTCCTTCATGGCAAACTCTGAATCTAAAACACAGTTTGAGGAAAGACGGCACGTCGCACAGGATCCGCTGTTCTCTTCTCACAGAATCACTCTCAGATCGACAAATTATTCTTTTTAAGGTTTAACTTTCGAACAGCACTCACTGAATTGAGTACACCTAGTTCACAGCAAAGGAACAAAACCGACTGATGCGCAAATTCTGCAAAAGTCTTTGTTACTTTATACAGAATGAAGAAAGGAAACCATCAGACGATGAGCAGTTAGCTGAATAAGAATGAGACCAGGTACAGGAGAGAACCTGGTGAAGAACTCAGGTAGCAGTCACTGTATTTACAGACTCTTCCATCTAACCTGCTGAAGCTTGTAGCTCCTTCAGAGTGGTCTCAGGTGGTCTCTCTCACTGTTCTCCTTCTGTCACACAGTTTGTGAGGACGACCTGCACATGGTAGATTTACACATGTTCCCAAATTGCTTCTATTTTTAGTGATGGATTTAACAGAACTGCTGAAGTTGTTTAGGGTTTTGGAAATCTCTTTGTTTCCATCCACTGATTTTTATTTTTAATCATCATTTATTTGAGTGGAATTAAGACAGTCTATTTAAAGGAGTTTAATATCTATGCTGTTTAATTTTACATTACATATTTTTATTTATGCAAAATCCACTTTTTAGCTGTTAAATTCTTTTTGTTGTGTACTTCTCTACGAGGCAGAAAATTTACTCTCTCCTGGTGCTACATAGATACATTTATATTCTGTTTGGGTGATATTTTTCAGCCAATTCAGATTCTCTATGACGCTTTCTGAAATATTGCGTCAATTCTTTTGTGATGGAACTTCTAAATATGGTCTGGACTTACCAAAAACAATTTGGTGGTCTTCATTCTCCTCTGGCTCTGGGTCAGACTCTGGCTCCAACATGTAAGGCTGGATGGACAAGTCTTCACTTATTTAGTCATAAACCCCTCTATCAAACTGAAAAGAACCGGTCTGGAAGCTGGAGGGGGGGCGGGGTGTGAAGCACCTCATTTGGATTTAAAGAGACAGCCTCAAAACGAGTTGATCCGAGACACAGCTCTGAAAAGGGGTGAAAGACGGGCTTGTGGAGTTGCAATAAGAAGGAATCCAGACCAAAGCATTGCAGTTCTACTTTATATAGACCCCAACTGAAGGATTTAAATGTGAGAAAGAAGGATTTAAACGCATCATGTGTCTATTTTAAGGATGTAATGACCATGGTTTAACACGTAACACAAAGCAGTTTCACTTTAAAACTCGACTTAGTCTCTTTCAGTGCATTTTTACCTTCAGTACTTTGAGGGGCTCACTGTCATCTTCTTGTCCTTTGTCCAGACTCAGAGCCTCTTTCTTCTGCGATCAGCAACAAACTCATTTTTTAAGTGTGTGCTTCTTGTGCCGTCAGCTCCTGGGGGTGATCAGTGTTCTTTTTCTAGGTCACCGGTTATGCGATGCACCGAGCCACTGGGAGCCCCCCTCACTTTCCTATTCCCCCTCTGCAGGAGAAGCCAGCCCCATCTCCAATTAAACCGCCCTCCACTGGCTACACCCATCCGCCATCGAATTTGGAGCAGTCATCTCACATGCAGATGTCTTCTCTCACACTCCACACACAGAGTCCCTGAAGATGCCGGGGAGAGACATGAAAAGATTGTTTCCTGATTGCTGGCAAGAGGAAAAAGAGGGGAAGGTTTTTCAAATATTTAACAGCGAAGCGGCCTCAGTGTAACAAGAAGGTTTTGTTTTGTTTTATATTTGATGCTGGTAAACTTCAGCGGTACACAGGTCTTCCATTTAAATCACAGAGATGTCACAGTCAATGAGAATTCACCGGGAATCAGTGCGTGATTTTCTTCAAGGCTGATACGACTGAGGAAAGTTCAGGGAATGTTTACATGGAATCTAGTCATGATGGAGAAGTCTTATTAAACCAATGAACTACTGTTTAATTTAAGCATTTATTGAATTTAAAGATAAAAAAACAAACTGAACATCAAGCTGTAGCTATAAAAAAGTTTATTGTCTTTAGAGCTAATAGGCCTTTTCACAAAACACTTCCACAGTACGGCTGCAAAGATGAACCCCTCCCTCTGGTTGTAAAAAAAAAAAAAGAAATCACCAATCAAGCTGCTGGTGCAGGACCGTGTTCAGACTTTAGAAGATGTGGGGGATGGCTCAGTGGGTTAGTACAGCACACAACAAGATGTGTTATGGACATCTTCCATTCGAAATCCTTAACCCCACATGTTTCCTTGGTCCTGACATGGATCACAGAGACAGATAGAAGGAATCTCGGGCCTAGCTTGAAAGAATTTTGTAAAAGATCCTGGAGAAAAAGAAACATCTAACTTACAAACTAAAAGCAGGTGGAAGAGTCGAGCTTCATTTTCACTGCTTAATAATTCATTAAAGCAATTATATTTAAAGGCTGTAACTTTTGACTTTACCCCTGTAGATTAAATTCAATTCAAAAATACTTTATTGATCTCAGAGTTAAATTAGATTCAGTAGCTGGATGGTTCACTCACTGTTAGAAAAAACATCAGACAGCCGTGTTAATGAAACTTTGTCTGCAGATGGTTGTTCCTTTGTGCAGCAGGAGAGTTTGGGGAACACTGCATCTATTGTAGTTCTCAATGAGGAAAGTCCTCAGAGTGTAACTATAGCCAGTAGTAAGTTATTAAATTAAAAGCATATACTGTAGACTTAATTTCTTTACCTTTAAGGATGCTTCACCTTTCCTTATTTTTTCCAATGAAAGGAGGAACATCTTCAAGAACCAAACGTTCAGAAAAAATGATCAGAATGACCATGTCCTGTATAACTGAGAACCTGCAGTACATCAACCATCAAAGTCACCTTTACACTAAATAATGACCCTGTTACAATGTAAAAAAAGCAGAACATGGATGGTTTTTGCAAGGTTTTAGTGAGATTTTCAATGAAGCATTAGGAATACATCGAGGTCCTCATTACGTATATGTGATAGTTTGTGATGTTTTTGAACATGACCAAAACTACCTTAGGGGGTGAGGTTGGTTTGTTATCATGTTTTTAAGTTAATCAGCGACCTGGGTGGAGTGTGTGGAAGTGTAGTAGAGGAGGTACCAGCATTTGCTTAGTTGTTAAAATTGTAAATCAGGAATAGCCACTCTGGCCCTGAGCCTAGGCTTAAACCCCGTCACACCCACATGTAGTAATAGCATTGTGCTAGTGCGATGAGCTCTTTCAGCTTGGAGCTGTATCCTAACATGGTCTGAGAGAGTCGTGCCAATATGGGCCAAGGGGTGTTGGTGTGACGATGGGCAAACTTTACAATGTAAACTGTTAGGATTCCTGTCTCCGTTTTCTTTTTATCCCCTTTTTTTCTTTCTGTCTAAAGGCAGTTTCAAACTACATTTGAAGTCAAACAATCGTCTCAAGGTCATGTGGTTGCAAGATGTTTGCCTAGAGCTCCTGGGAAACCCCTCCCTCTGCAGTACACGTCACAACACAAGTTTCTTAAGGCCTTGGCCACTCATCACTGCAGCCACTGTTTAACCACAAATATATCACGGACAAAGCACCACACTTCATGGTCATCAGTTCTATTTAAATCCATGAGTTTTTGGCCATTTGACTCTTTATACGTGTGTCTAGACGAGTCATATAGATGGGTGTACTTTCTGACTGCCTTGGACAACTGTTCCTCAAACCTATCCATGTTGCTTCAATAGCCGGCTTCTGGAAAAGGAGTAATTGAAACAAAACGATACCACTGCTGTCTGACTGATTTTTCTGCATAAACAAACACGCTCACAAACTTCTGATGGATCACACTATAACACAATAACAAAAACTTTGCACATACTCCTGTGAGAGAAAGTTCAGCTTGTGTTGAGAAGAGGTGGACGAAGCTTAAATGAGAACAAAATTATGTGATTTTTGTCACACTACGTGAATGAGAGCTAATTTTGCGGATTCAGATTGAGTATGAAACAACTTTTAGTGAAGCTATGGACAAACTTAGCAATGCCAGTTCTGCCTGCTCTGAGCTCCCTTCAGAACGAGCTGTTTATGCAAATAAGGTGCTGTTGGCAACGCCCTCCCAACTTTTTGTTTACATTAGCTCCACCCTCCCAACACAGAGTTTATTAGCACTTCAGATATGTGAAAATGGCTACTAATACCAGCAGATACACAATCATACAATGGTAGTAGACAGGCTGTAAAGACCAGCAGAGTTAATTCTGGTAATAATAATTATGTTTAAATAATATGTTCTTATTTTGATAACTTCCTCTAAAACCGGAAGTATGGTATGGGAACTTAGCTTGACACAAAAAGTTGATGAAGGTGAAACTTAATAGAGATAACGGCAACACGGAAAAAGGATCATGGAAAAGGTTGAAAGACAACTCAAGTTTAGCTTCAGTCAATAGGGGAACAAGGTGTGTAACCAATTTTATTATATTTTAGTTGCTTAAAATGTTTATGATTGTGTTAATGGGAACAACGTTCAATGTGATGAGCTATGCATGTATAGATGGTGAAAATGTTCATAAGTATTATTATTTGCTCTTGTCTAGCTCTTACGTTGGTTGATGACACGGATGGCTTCAATAAATCATCATTTAACCACCAGTACTGGCCTTCTTGATATTGACTGGATGCTATACAGGCCTTGTGCCACTCCAGGCGAGGGCTTGGTAGCGACAGACTGGGGAGGCCAACGTGAGTCTGTCGTGGCTTCCCACGGCCAGCGTTGTGGAGGGGGAAAGACAGCCTGTCTCCGAGCCTGGAGGCAAGGCACGGAGGTGCTTGCCTCCTCTGTCATCGATCACAGTCGCGTGGTTTTGTTTATTGTTAGTTTGTGCTAAATGAAAAATTATGTTCATGGCAAACAGCAACACTAAACACACATCACTCACTTCATCATCTGCAGATTTATGAGGAACAGTAGGGACAGAAGTTTCCTTCAGCTGAAAGTCCTTGGGTAAATTCTGCTGTGTGCTGGTAGAAGTTTTCAAAGGAGTCCATCGTGAAATTATTTGCACAAACTACAACTTTATTTGGCAATATCATAGGACATTGCCATCAAAAATAAAAATTAAATTAGGCCACGCATCTCTGTTCTCCACGATTGTTGTAAAAACAGCAGAACTAACATGGTCAATCTGTGAAGAAGTGGGCTGAGACTCTGCTTGGGTTACCAAGTGATGGGCTGGGCTCGTCTAACACTTTGCTAGGTCACCCGGATTGTGACGTAACAATCTGCAGGTTTTTGAAACAGCTCATTTGCTGACATTAACAAAACATTTACATATTGTCAAAAAAACAACTGGGAGTATTTTTTTGGCACTTAAACCATTTCTCAAAGCAGTACAGACCCACATTGAAGCATAACAATTTAGCATAATAGGTCCGCCTTAAATGAGAGTGAGATCTTCTGCATCATTCACAATTACACGTTTTTATAAAATGTAAATTCTTGCATCAGTCCCTGTGTCAGAACTTGAGTATATTTGCTGCCCACCATTGTGACACGAATCATCTTGGGGAACGTGTAAAGCATGGCAGGGTTGCATGAGTGTGTCTCAGAGACAGAAGTAGCAGAAAAAATCTATTTGTGAGTACAGTGTCATGATTCATTTCACTGTGACGGTGGTTCTCCAAACTTTCCACAATTCATTCACATTTTTATTAATCCTATATGTTGTGGAGAGCATGGCAGCTTAATGTTTGATTTTTTCTTTTTGTTGCTTTATTACACTGTAACAGTTATTAAATTTCCATTGTCTCTGAAACAATGCCTTGGGAAAGTTGGAAAGCAATATTATCCACACTTCCTTTCTTGCATCAGGGAGTTTGGCCTCTCTCCTCTGTTTGCCTCAGTCAACCTGCAGGAACAGATGTCTCTCCTACACACCATTTGGAGTAGGACACTTTTTTTTAAAATCACCTAATTGTTATTCATTTTAGAAAGGCTTCAGATGTGCACTCAGATTCAGTTCACTCAAACTACCTCCACTCCAGTAAGGTAGTCAGACAAAAGCCTCAGGATGTTCAGCTTCTGCAGTTTGTGGAAAAACTTTTCTTTTGAACAGAAAAAGCATTAAAGTCACTCAGGGAATCCACTGTGTGGGTTGATTCTTACAGTGACTCAAAGGTGTGAGCTCATTGTAAGTGAGCTCTTGTTGGGTCTTACAACTGATACATTTACAAACAGCAGGAATTATTTTGTTTTCCTCAATGCACGATGCTTTACACAGAAATGCTTATAAATTTAAATGATCTGTGACAGTAACTCAGATCTGCTGTGTATTGATCTGCAGTATTGAAAGAAGTTTAAATAGCAAAACAAAATGCATACTTAAAGGTTCTGTTTCAAAAATACAAGTGTTTGTTGCAATACCAAACTCTAAAATGTATTTTTGTAAATCTAAGATTTGATTATTTCACCATAATTTCATAATTTCTGGCTGTGCAAAATAAAGAATTAAATGCATGTTTTCGGTTGGAATTAAGGCCAGTTTGAAAATTCAATACTAATGTACAAATGTAAATTGTAATATGACCACCTTTTACCTTCAAAACAGTATCACTTGAGCAAATAGTCACTCATAATCATCATTTTCATACGTTAAAACCTCCATAATTTATTAGTTTTTCTCTATTGTTAAAACATATTTCATGTCACCTTCCTCTGTTTTCCCAGAACTCTAAACACAAAACATCTTTCTCAATCTACACACACAAAACCTCAAGTTCTCTTCTCTATGGAAGATAAACAGTTTCATCAGAATCTGAATATTTTTAGACATTGAATTTATAACATTGAATTTTTAT
>JARVJO010000305.1:26978765-26992013 GCA_031762555.1 Cynodonichthys magdalenae
TCCATCCATCCATCCATCCATCCATCCATCCATCCATCCATCCATCCATCCATCCATCCATCCATCCATCCATCTATGGATGATTGGGTTGCAGAACCAACAGGTCCATGTGGGAAACATTCATCTCTCCAGCATCACTCTCCAGCTGGGGAGTGTTGTCTCCCCAGTTGTTTCCAGACCAGGAAGAATAAATAATGCCTCCTGCACATTTGGGGTCTGCCTTGTTGTCCCCTCTCAGTATGATGTGTTTGGAAAACCAGTTGCCCAAACCTCATCAGCTGATTTCTTTGTATGTGGAGAAACAACTTTAGCTGTTATTTTACTTGTTGTAGCTTTAGCTACAGTTTAGCTAATTTTATCTTTTTTAGTTTTGTTTTTAACTTTTAGCTACTGTTTTGTTGATTTTAGCTTATGTTGTGCTTGTTAAAATATTAGGCAAATTAAAACTATTTCAACATTTTTTTAAAGTTATTTTATAATGTTCTATGCAGGGAGAATAACTCAACTAGATAATAGCCTGTGTTCTGGCTTCTTACTCTACAATTTTTAAATATTAGATTTGAATTATTTTAGCATTTTTGTTGTGATTATAGGTCATTTCTCACAACTGAGCCATTTGCAGCTAACTGTGATTCAAACGCCTGATTTTATTTAGTTATGTATTTACTACTGCTTACCAGTGAAGTTGAAAATCAGCCAGTTCTGACACACTGGTACATTTTTGACATACTGGACATACTCTCAAAAAATGATTTGTTGAAATTACTTAATTAAATATTCAAGTGGTTCCACTGTAAAGAGATTAATTTGCATTACCGAACATTTCAGCCAACTAATGCCATCCTATGAAAATTTTGTCCAACACTCTCAATTGAATTAATCAAATTGTTTACATACTTTTTGTTTTGCAAATCAGTTTTTAAATTTTCAGCAAGAAAATGTTTCCCGTTCTGAAGGATTTAAATGAAACATGACTTCACTGTTAGAAAGTTAGCAACCATAATAATTTATATTTACATTATTAAATAACTGTCAGAACTGAAGAGATTAAACTTTTGTGAACTTGATAATCAGTTTAAAGTTATTAGTTGATTTTATCCAATAAATAAATTGCACTTACTGAACACAACCTTGATTTAGCTCAGAGACAACTGTTTTTTCACACAAAGTTGAAGCATTGAGGGAACATAATGTCAGAGTTGAGATACACAAGATGTAGTAATATCTTGCTTGCTGTATTGAATCCCTCCTCTTGTCCAGATAATGCTGTGTGTTGGTGCATGTGCAGGATTACACCACAGACGCTTCAGACAGCTTGTTTGGTGTGAGTGTGCACTGTGTGTGTTTGTGTGTATGTTAGTGTAAGCACGCTGACCCGGACTGCGCGGACCTCTAGACAGCTTATTCACAGCGGACAGATAGCAGCAGAATTCTTATCTAGCCTACCTTCTCTGATAGTGTATTGATGGGCCAATCTGCCTCAGCCTGCCGAGCGCAGGAACAAAGGCACAGATAAGTCTGGAAGGAGAAAAGCAGAGGGCTGCTCCGACTTTAAAGAGTAGAATAAATAAAAGCCCAATTCCCTGCCAGCGTTTATGTTGTGAAATGGTTGCAGAATCAGAACTCCGCCACAGGTTGAAGTTTAGGACACGAGGCAGCAGCTTGAAGAAAATAAAAAGTTGCTGTTTGGGTCAGATGCAGATCATGTGACACAGGTGTTGGCCGTCTGCTTCAGCTGCAGACTGTGAGTGTGAGCAGAAAGTTTTCACTGCCAGGTGGTTAAAGGCTTCATATAAAGCTGTAACGTGACATAGGCTGAATACAATAACAATTATTAAAAGTGCAAACCACCACACAACTATTAAATCAACACATTTTACCTACATGCTTTTTGTACTCTCATCGCAACATTCACCCATGCATTTTCTTTGCCTGCATCTCTGTAGAGGACCATCCATCCTCTCAACCTCACACACAAGCTCAGGCTCCTTCCCCACCAGAGAGGTAATGTTCCATGTGTTCCACGCCCACATGGGCCACATGGACCACATCCTTTCCAGTCCGGGTAGGCTGCTATGAAATGAGATGGTCTAGCCTTCACTTAACGTCGGCTTGATGTATGTTTGCATGACCCTGTTACCATAGTGATAGGTTTTATATCAGACTTAAAATGCATTGGGACGTGTATTCACATGGTTTTTCACCGGAAGAATAACTTCACAGTTAAAACATTACACATAAATTAATAAAAAACAATAATAATTTGGTTTCAGCTCCAGTATCAATACTTGTAGTTGCATTTTATTTAACATCTTATTGCAGCAGAAATTTTGTCAGCTTATAGTTGTTAAACATGTATTTGAAAAATAAAATGTTTGATCCGTGATTAAGTTTCCAAACTACACCGACTTCTCTGTTTAGTTGGCTATCGGCACATTGATTCCTCTGATATCCTCAGCTGGGAAGGATACTCTGCCACATCCTAGGTTTTTTTAAATTTTGTCGGCCACATTCCTCGGCTGCATGAGGAGGAGCCTTTGAATTGGGACGGCACTCGGCGCGGGGCAGTAACGTATATGGCCGACAAATGCGCACTCACGAGGTTGTAGTCCATGAATTGAGACATCTGGGAATACAGAAAACAAACACATAACTCTGACATGCTTCACACTGCTGGCTGCGATGGGCTACTGAACTAGGCACGTTTTATACACACATACTGTACTTAAGATCTGTAGCTGCTCACAGTGCCTGTTTAAACTGACCTTATTCTGATCAAAATTTCCTCTCTGTCCGAACACTACAGCTACCAAGAAATATTATATTATATTAAACAGCTCAAGATGACCACTGAAGAACATACCTGGTAGTCATTTTTATTACAAAACAAAATAAAACTAAATATTCAGGGAGTTGGGGGTGTGGGTGGTAAATGTAAAACCCACTATAACTGGTCCCCTAAACACGTCCCAAGAACCAGCATTGGTGAGTCAGCATCAGAGCGCCTGAGTGCCAAGGTGGTGGGCCCACAGGAAGGCGAACCTAGAGCCCATTTCCCCTGACCTGGATCTGTTATGGGGTAACCCTTCTCTGTCCGTATGAGTATTCTGAATTTCAGGAAACACTCAATAGATTTAAACTAAAATTTAAATGAAACCATTAGAGATACGTCCACAAATAATTCTCTTTAATTGCCGCCATAGCCAGGCTATCCAAGGAAACACAAATATGACCATAACTCAATCAGTTTTACAGTTTTAAAATGTGACGTGGTAGGACCCGAGTCTGATCCACAACTTATACTCTAAGCGCTAATCGAGCAAGATCTGTTTTTTTTTTAACTCCTTTAATTAATACTGTTATTACAGTTTTACAAATGTTGAGCTAAAATCTGGTGTGGTAGTTGATGAGAGTTGTTCTCAAAACATTCTCCGAGTTTGCGTGAGACCTCAGACTACTGCATGAGACTGTGACCAAATTGGCTTTAACTCTTATCACTATAAGATAATCATTTTAGAGTAAATCTCTTGTTTATAAGCCGGCAGGTGAATGTTGGATCTTTTAATTTTATTAAGGAAATAAATGATCATTTTCCTCCTTGAAGCAGTAATTTTATGATCATTTAGTTTACAAACATGATATGTGTGGGTGGATCTATTTAACTATCAATAATACAGTAAGTTAGTACTGATATTGATAAATATCTGTTTACTAGTATCTGTACTTTAGTTTCAGTTTTTCAGGATGGGATCCAGTTTTTGCTGGTGTTCCATAACTGGCTCTGGACACCTACTGTAGCTGCTTCCAAACGTCACTGTAGTCACAGCACCACAGAGCACACACACTTTACTCCTCCTCCTAAAGGTCGGCTCGTTCAGAGGAGAGCTGTGCAGTTGTAGTTTCAGTCTGAAAATGTTACAGTGGCAAGTATAAAAGTGTTGTCTATTTACTGATAAACGTTGCCCAGAGTCTGTCCTGCACTTGAATTATTTAAAAATCAGTGAACTTCATACAGAGTTTTGCATTTCTTTTAAATATTAAGGTATCTGTATCAATCTGAGGCCTTTTTTACTTGGTATCAGATGGATTCTAAATCCTGCAGTATCACACAGCACTATCCCAAAGCGATACTCTCAAATCTTTCCATATCATTTAAGCAGAAATGAAGGTATAACCCATTTCCTCATCATGACTTGGATAATTATTTTATTTTCAATGTGAAATTCTCACATTTATATGCAAGTGGAGTTTAGGTTTGAGAAAGTTTTTGTAATAAAACGGTCTATTAAAAGTTGCTGCTCTGTAACCAGCGCAGTAATTCTTCTTGATAGACTTGAAAACTTTCTCACTCGACCTTGGTCTCCTTTCAGATCCAATCTGAGCCTGGGTGATATGTATGAGTGTATTCTATATGAGCACGCATGTGTGTGTTTGCTTCCATCTCTGTGTTCTCATGAAGTATATTTATACGGTATATGTGTATTTACATCCGCGCACGTGCATGCCGGAGCAATAATTCTCAGATGTCTTATGATTAATTTATGTCTTACCTGCCTTTTTACTGAATTACTCTGCGGGCCCTTAGGGGTTGGTGCTGCGCGCAATGCTGCAAATAACAGCTCAAATGAAAAAATGCAAATGATCAGGCTAGACCCAGCACTGAATCCACAGGGACACTTTGGACACAAATACACAACCACACAAACAAACTCTCTCATTTAGTTCTTCACTCTCTCTCTCTCTCTCTCTCTGCATCCATCTATTCTCTCCCCTTCACTCTGTCCTGCTATGAGGAGAGGAAGCCGGATGAATATCAGCAGGGGTCAGAGTAATGCTTGCAGTGAATAACAGAGGCATAATAAACAGAAGCCTTCACTCAAATTACGAGGGCTGCAGTTTCTCACACACACACACTCGCACACACAAAGGAATCCAATCAATCAGTAAAGTTTCCTTATCTCCTGCATATGAAAATGGAACTTCAGAAATTAGCTCATTTATTTTGGACAATTAGGGTTATTGGAGTGTGACAGTGAAAATTTAGTGTTCACTGAGGCGTGGGCTCGGCAACAATAGCAGAAAGCCAATTGAGTGCGAGAAGCATTTAAAGCTGTAGTATTTACTTATCACTGTAACTGGCGCTCTGTGTTGATCTCATTAAAACCTCTTCCTCTGTGTTCTTTTCTTCAGGCAGGACAGAAGCGCGGAGAGGAGAGAGGCAGGGGCAGTCAACCCTGTCGCACACGATATTATAGCCTGATGAAAACTGAGAACGAGGGCCAGAGAAAAGGAGCACGCTGAGTTTGGAAAATTAGGCCCTGCCTGTAGAATAAAGGAACTCTGCGGCTCCTCGGAATTCAATTTATTGTGGCTGAGAGGGTCTGCTGCCGCTGTGTTGTGAGCCAAGTTCAACAGGGTCCTCAAATCTCAAATATGAGGTTCTGCTCTGACCCGCCTGTAGAAACTAATACTGCTTCACATCAGCGTTGAATGGTCATTTAAATACAGAGCAGACACTTCAGAGCTGCTGTGTGCAGAGTGGCTTTTCTTTTTGTCTGTTTTTCCTGTGTGCTGTGATTTTTTTATACAAAAATATTATATGTACTGGTCATTGTTGCTGCTGCAGATTAAATATAGCATTTTTATTTATATTCATATTATATAGTTTTCATTAATCAGTTTTTAAATAATATATTTTTTATTCTTACAGTTCCTGCCTTTTGTTATTGTCTAAATTGTTTAAATGATTGTCATTTTATTATGGTTGTGACTCTTTTATGATGTATGCTGTTTATTTCTGCCAAGGTCCCGCTTACTAATGAAATCCTGATCTCATCGGGATTTTAACCTGGTTAAAGAAAGGGAATGGAATGAAACAGGTATTATACTATATTATATTTCACACATGCAACACATGTTTATTTATAGAAATATGTGTGTGCGTGTGTGTGTGTGTATATATATAAGTGGTCTGTGGAAAAAACAGGCATCAATTCTGTTTTAGTTTGCTTTTTGTCAAAATATAAATAATACTTTATTACCTTATTCATGGGTCATTTTAATGAAATATCTGAAATATAATCTTAAATCATTTTTAAAGCCTGTTTTTGAGCAGTAGCAACAAAAAACATGATTTTAAACAGAAAAGCCTGAAATTTTTGTTGTTTCCCCTGCGAACTTACGTTTTTTTTAAATATAATATCCAGTTATAGTTTGAGGTTTCCTCTTTCAATAGACATCAAAAATTCCTCTTTAACTAAAATAATAAACTAAAAATAGGATTCAGTTAATATATCAACAAGATATCCTGATTAGGAAAACAAACCAAGTCATACCTCTGAATTTGCTCATGATTTCAGGATAATCCAGGGATGAAAATGTGTCCTAAGAAGCAGGAATCTGGAAATGTTTTCAGGTCATTTTAACCAAATTTAACTTAGTTTAATGTGATGGGACACGTATTATATATTTATTAGAGGATGTTGTGACTTGTGTTTCCTGGAAGAAAAAAAAAGTGCTCAGAAAATGAGAGTTTTGTAGTTTTTTACCTGATGTTTTAATTTTTTTTAGGAACTTTAACATGAAAAGACACTTCTTCATGTAGTTAAACAGCTCAGTTGAGGAACTGGTGAGATAAAATTTATTCAGCGACAGCAGTTGCCTTTTTTAGACTTTCCTAAAGTTTCCTTGGACACTTTATCTTATTTAAAGGGCGTAACGATGATATATTATTTGCTTTTTCCATTGCAAGCACCTAACTTGTTTATGGAGTTGATTCATCTTTTCTGAAACACAAGCAGAATGCTCTTTACGAGCAGGTAGCATAGAGATAAATGATAAGACGTTTCTGCAACTTTCTCTACAGTGAAAAATTCAAGAACTTTGTGCTCGGCGGATGACAAAGACAAACCACAGAGGTGACAGTCGCAGCGCTACATGTGTACGTGCAAGCGTGTCACCTGTAAAACAATGCCTCACACGCTGCTAATAACGGCACCTTATCAATATGCAGCGTTCTGCAGCCCTTCAACATCTACCTGAGAGCTGCAAGATTAAATTTTTTAATTAACCACCGCCTTTTCCTTCATTTCCTTGCCAGAATCTGCATAATTCATCACAATCTACTGCGGCTGTTGATTTTAATCAGGCCGTTTCTGAAAGGGTGTGTTTAATCTGAGTAGAGTTCATATAATTCCCCCTTCGCCTCAGACCGTAATCTTCAGGGAGACGAATAAGGAAACAGTGACAGGGGCGATCTATAACGTAATAAATATTTAAGATGCGATTTTAATAAGTAATATTCTCTACATAAAAGCGGTGTTTGTTATGGCCTCCCGGTTGTCATTACATATGCAGATGCTGTTTTTCTTTTTTCTTTTTTTTGTGCCATCAGCATCTCTTTAATATTAACACCTCCACAGATGGATTTCTGATTGCCTGGCTAAATGTGTGTATCCCCTGCTTCTAAATTATTATTGTGATTAACATTATTAATGGATTTTCTGTTTGCAGTCAATTTACATCCCACTCTTTGAGCCGAGGAGACGTGTCAGAATCTCTGCGCCATCATTTCCCCTCCTGCCTTTTTTGTTTTTACTCTCTGGGTTATTTTTCGCTCTGTCTGAGAGAACTCCACTCTGCACAAGAGAGAATTTATTGAATCTCACTGCGAGCTGGTATAAACCTTTAAGTAATGTATTCTGTATGTAAATGAAGGAGGGTGACTGCAGCACCAACACTTCATTACTCAGAGTATAGGCTTTGTGAGTGTGTGTGTGGATAGGTGTGTGTGTGCGGCTATTGTCTTGAGATCTATAGCTGCAGAACATTGGTATATTACCACAGGTTGTGTGTGATATTGATCAGCTGATTAGTTTAAGACATTTCTTTACTGCGGCTGGCTGAGGACACCATAACTGCTCAGCAGGAAAGACTGAAAAAAAATTCAGAGAAAAGGAGAAAGCAAAATGTGTTTTATTTCTATCTTGAAGGAAAGTGTGTGTGTGTCCCTCATGAGCATGATGGGACACCCAAGTGTCCTGCATTTGACAAGTATTGTCTCGGCTTACCTGTTTTTGTTACCATGTAGCAGTCCTGTGCACCTGGCTGAGCTGACTCCTCAATATTCATAAGCAGCTAGCCTAGTTGGTCTAGCCTGGGTGGGCCTGGCCTGGCTCAGTTGTGTGCAGGTACCAAGGACAACACTGTTGACATTTTTTGCTGACAAAAAGATGCCTTAAAACTGAAAATGTTGTTTTATTTTCCACAGAAAAGTGGATTTGTCTTGAAGAAATTGAAGGTAAGCTCATTTTCATGTAGTGAAGCAAGCTGGGTTTGTTTTGTGTGGAGCAGAGTGTGAATGTTGGCGGGGGAGGGGAGTTGATTGTATGTGTGTGTTTGTGCTTCAAGTGGTGGGGGGTAATTAAAGTACAAAAGTTCCAGGAAAAGTCTAATCTAATTTAATCTCTCTGCTGTAGACAGGCATTAGTTTTCCCACAACCTAGGAAGGAAGGAAGGAAGGAAGGAAGTCCTTAACTTTTTTTCTGTCAAAACCAGCAAAATTATATTGTCTGTTGTTTTTCAGATTCAGGCATCCTTAAAGCTGGAGAAAGTAGTTCAGAGAAAACTATGGACTTAGCCTGAAAATTTGAACAGCACACGTGGTGTCTGAATACAGTTGTACATTTGTGATAAGACCCGAAGCTTAACTTGAAAAAATGTATCTGTTTATGTTCCAACTACATAGCAGAACACCAGCTTCAGCACCCCATATGGAATTGGATGTAGTGTCTAAATCTAAACATTTTGTAGCCGACCCTAATAGGACATGTGTATGTGATGTCTTTTCATGAGGACGTTGCTGAATTTCATAAAAACTGCCGACCCCCTAAATTCTGGGGGCTTCTCGATGAATTGTGCCAAAGACATCAAGATTTGGTTTAGGCTGTAATCTGAAATAAATACTTCACTGTTCAACTAACTCCAAGCCTGTCAGAGTAAGTTTTCGTGATCATTACAACAGCGACTAAATATTTTTCACAGGCTCCTCCCCCTTGCTCTTTGCTGCACTACAGTCCTCCACAGTGGAATCTACTGTGAACGCACAGCCAAGTGAGCAGTAGATCCACCAACAATGGCAGATAAACAGCTATGGCTTATTCAGAACTCTCAGTGGCAGTTTTCCTGTAACGTTAGTGTGTTTGTCTGCCGGTAGCACACCTGGTGATCTTAAGCTAAAATGAGGACATGCGCTATGTGAGGGTGTGAGCAGCGCTTACACAAGTGTAAGACGTTCCTCCTGGCTCCTATTGGCTGTTTCTGACTGGGAGCTGTTTATCATAAAATATAATACTGTATATTAAAATCTAATATAATAAAAAAATGTTCAAGCTTAGTAACAAAAGTGATGATAAAGAGGAAAGGCTTGATTCCAGATGTACAATGGCTGCAGGTTTGGACATTTCTTTAAATAAATTAGTTCTGTTTAATTAAAACATGCATTTAAAAACAAAATTATTCATAATGCTTTAAAGTTGTAAGAAGAGAATTATGCATTAAATTTATTTTAGATTTTATTTGCTCATTTATTGATGTGAATCTTTTCTGTCACACATGCATGTTGTCAGCGCAGAGATTTCTTTCTCTATATTGTTTACCTTTTCTGTTCTGTCCTTCTGTAAATAAACACATATTGCACGTGGAGCAGAGGTGTTCCTCTCCATCAGAGTGAGAAGACCTCCGGAACCTGCCACCACAACAAACACATACTCCTACGTGAACACACAAACACTCACACCAGAACGAGCGAGCCAGGCTGCCAGCCAAAGCAGGCTTGGCACGGGGCCTAATGATGCCCGGCGTGCGTCTGTTCTCCACAACAGAGGGTTAACACCTGCCAACTTTTACTAAGGTGTAAATATCTCTATTAGCGAGCGACTCATCCCAAGTGTGCTGCACTTGGATCAGAGAAGGGACTGCATAAGCTCTGGTTTCTGTTCAGAACCTTGTAATCACTGGGTCCAGTGGGCTTGTTTGGCATGATGCTCTTTACTGAATGTGATATTTTCACATAAAGAGCAAGTGTATACAAGGAAACTGAGCTGTGTAAGGAGGAGTTTGGGCATTTATGTTCTTCGTGGCAACATGGAATTAATCAGAAAACACTTTTATTCCTTTTATTGTATTATTTATTTATTTATTCACAGAAAATCTACATACAATAAAAACAAAACGCAAGTCATAAATTAAATTAAAGGAGGCAGAATGAAGAAAAAATCTTATTAAATTTGCCTCCTTTTTTAAAAACTTCTCTGCAGTGAAGGGAACAGCTGACCAAAATGTTAGCTTCATTAACCTCTAATCTAAATAAGAATCTTAGTTTTGTTAATGCTAAACTGCTAAACTAATTAAAAATTAGGGGAAGCTAACGCTAAATGCGAACTGCTAAAATGATCGATACTCAGTCGGTGTCACATATCTTCATCTCCTTCCAGTTGAAAACTTGAGGGGATCTGCTTGGAAAATACACATTCCTCTAAATAAAAATGATCTTCTGATTTACAGCAAAACTACATTTGTTGGATTAAGTTTTATTGTAGTATGTATAACATGTTCTTCTCATCATTCCTTTTTCTCTCATGCAGACCATTTTGACAATGTTATTAGAAAATGTATTTATTTTTTTTGTAGTAACCTGAAATGTCTGTGTTTTTTGTCTTAAATGGCTAAAAACACAGACATACTCTGGTATTCTGCCTCTCCAGAAGGAGGTAAATTCATATGTTAAATATTTTCTCAAATCTAACCTTTAAACCATAGACCCACCTGAGGTAAATATATTTAAACATGAGCTGTGTTTGGATTCTTCTCAGAACTGCATCCTGGCCCGGTTTATTATTCTCCGCTCATAATCCCTGCTTTGTTTTTACAGCAGCCTTTGAATATGTATTCACATTTATAACCTTTCTTCTCATATTGAAAATGTGGAGCATACTGTACAAACAGTAGCCCATTACACACACTGCAAATAGCAGACACTGGATATGAGCAGCATAATCCAAACTGTATTTGCATATTTTTTTGCAAAAGCTATTGTCACATTTCATTATTTAGCGCTGAAACCTATATTCCGTTGGGAAATGAATTTTGATGAAAGTGTGCACTCATTTTAATAAGAATACTATTTGTAACACTATAGGATTAAGTGCAGCTTTGCCTTCTAAAACAGTGGTGAAAACCTACATTCAACAGAGATGTAACAACAGGCAAGCTGTCAGCTTTTAGCTCACAGTTGACAGTAAATCTTCTAAACAATGGCAAAAAAATAATCTAAATATTTAGACGAGCTATAAAAGAAGATATTTGGTTTAAAAAATAATTATTTTGTGCTATTTTTCATCTAATACTGTAATCTGCTCCAACTAAAATTTTTTTTACTTTTTATTTTTATTAAATCTTGACTGAATTTCAAAATTTCCAAATTAGATAAAAAAAAGGCTTGAGATGACTATTTCTTAACAAAGACATTGACACATGAACTGTCATGACTTGACATATCAGCTTGACATATTATGTAATGTACATAATGCATTGCAGTTGTTTGTTGTATTTGTACTGGGTTGAAATTTAGGAAATTTGCAGCATACTATGGGGTAAATAAGGTACATGCTACATTACAATCTTATTTTTGACGGTTTGGCATTTTGTTTGTATGTGTGACTTTGCTGCAGGGTATGTGTTGTGTTTTCCACTATTTTCTTATGTTAGTGGTAATGTTTGAATTGTAGTCCTTTGTGAATATCTAACCATGGTCTCACCAACCACCAAGTTTTTTTGTCTTTTTGGTACTTTATCTGCTTTAATTTATCTCAGTCTGTCAGTTTTAGGATTCCAGCCTTACCCAGGCTTCCCTCTCCGTTTCCTTTTTCCTTCTTTTACTCTAGATGGAACTGTGGGTTGGTTGTACCACTGGGTACCAACTAATATATTGACTAATGGCCCTGTCACACTAAGGCTGCACTGCGTAGAGGCGCGTCCCCCAGGTGGTGGATCATGGATCCCTGTCCTGGTGTATAGGGGTGTGCCTGAATAGGCTGAAAGGCAAATAGGGTACCACGAACCAAAAGCAGCTGGGCAGGTGGGGCTTGATAGCCTTGATAGGCAACCTACGTAGGAGAAAGAAAACTCTGATGTAACTCTGATGTACTGTCAACATTCGTCAATCGTCTACCCATGGTGGAAGTTGACAAGTGTTTTAAACTGAGCGGACAAGGGACCTGCCCCCAGTACCCGGTAGAAGGGGGTTCTAAAATCTCCGGGGACCCAGCTTGCGGCACACTGGGCACGGATGTTGCAGGTGGTCCCACGATCGTGACTCTGGCCTGTCTGGTAGGGAACCAGGCTGGATGGGCCAGCAATACAATGACTGGAACAGCCCCTACACTATAAAAGTGTTCTAAGGGAGTTTAAGAGACTTTCTTGGACAAAGTTTTGTGAAAATGTTAAAGGGCCTGGTGCAGTGGTGTCCAAAGTTGGTCCTTAAGGGCCGGTGTCCTGTATATTTTAGGTGCTGCCCTGGTTCAACACAGCTGAACCCAAGAAGTACTTAATTAGTGGGCCTCTGCAGATCTTGAAGGCAAACTGAGAAGGTAAATCATCTATTTGAATCGGCTGTGTTGAAGCAGGGACAAATATAAAACTTGTAGGAGACCGGCCCTTGAGGACTATATTCTAAGCTTTACAAACTTCTCAGAAAGGATCCAGTCAACCATCTAGTGGAGTGGAGACTACCTCCCCTCCCCTAGTGGAGTCAACACAGGTGGAGGAGGCGTCAACCCTCTCTGGGGCACAGACGAAGGAGGCATCAATCCTCTTGTGGGAGCAGGCAATGGAGGTGTCAACCCTCTCGTGGGCAAAGACGGAGGAGGTGTCAACCCTCTCTGGGGAACAGGGGTTGGAGGCATCAACCTCTCGGGGAAACAGGCAGCAGGAGTGAAAGCAGTCAGAAGGCGCTTTTCCACAGACCCGGCTCGGTACGGCTCCACCCCACACTGCACCAGTTTTCAGTCTTTCCACTATCAGTTCCCACCCCTTCTCGGCACTGGTTCTGGTACCACCTCCCGAGGTAGTCCTAGCACCCGCACCGTTTGGGGCATGTTGGTGCCGAAGCGTATAGCAGTCACGATTGGCCAGTGGAGCTACATTATCCGCCCCGCATGACGTAGTTTATTAACAGATGCGCTAATATTC
>JARVJO010000305.1:27137649-27161735 GCA_031762555.1 Cynodonichthys magdalenae
CAGTTTGTCTGTTTATGCTGTAACAGCTAAATGTGAGTTTGCATGTATATCATGAAACTTTACTTTTTACAAAGTCACGTGTTCAGAACATTCAGACATGTTTTCAGGAATGTCAAATTTGCTTTGGGGCGGATTTGTCCTTTCACAGGGGGGGTAAGTTCCACTTTAACCATGTTATGTCAACTGGTTCCACTTAATTGAGGTGAGTTAATTCAAAGCAACATACTCGTGTTCTTTGGTTAAAAAACTGGTATATTGCTTTGAATTTACTTAACTCAGTTAAGTGGAACCAGTTGTCATAACATGGTTAATTAAATCCAACATTTCATTTTTTAGAGTGCATATGCATCTCACAAAACAACGTTTTTTGGACAAGGTCAGGTAACACATTAAGATAGATTTTTAACTTTAGAAGAGTGCCAAAGCAAGATTTCAATTTTAGTCTGAGCAGAAGGAGGAGAGTTAATCTTTTGAAGTTCACCAAGGCCTAATTATGCACAGAAAGAGATGCATTTCAAAGATGGTTACAAAACTTTTCAGGTTAAATAAGAGTTTCACAGAAAATACACATTTCATAGGATAACCTCAGCATTTTGTTTTAAACAGTCATAGTGGAGCTACAAAGAGTATTTTATTAATATAAAGAGATTGCTTACATTAAAATGCTTATAATGAAACTTTTCATGTGTAATTTTACAACCAGTTTTTGTTTGAAAGTAAGGGGTGCATGAGACAATCCCTTTAGAGCTCTCTCATCTTATTTCCACTTTCCAACTAATTCTATTTTCTCTGCTCACTTCAAAGAAAAGGTAAAGAGAGTTGTATTCAGTCTGTGGCCACCTGGCAGCTTACACATTTGTCCTTTAAGTAACAAAATAATAATACATGACTGATCAAAACTTGTGAAATAACTTGTGAAAAACTTAATTCAGTTGTATCTCCTGCTAATTAGATGTTCTCTACAGAAAAATAACTAGTGATGTATAACAATGTGGAATTATACAAACATTCTGACGTTGCTAAATGTCTACACCTAAAAACATAGAAAATTTAAGAAAAAAGCTGTCTCTTGTTTGGACTGCACATGAGGCAGACAGAGTTGGACATATTTACATGAGTCTCGCTGTAATATTCAGCTTCATGTTGTCTTTGCCTTGGTAACAAATCAGCTTTGACACCTGTGTGTCAAACTCATTATTTATGGTGATTACATGAGTCTAACTGAGAGTTGTAATCATGTTTCAGACGGACTGTTCACACTTCTCTTCTGGATCTTTATCACCTGCCACTGAAGGTGAAACAACAATTATGTATCTATGTGTGGCGCGTCAGTCTGTTAGCAAAATATGCCATAAACCACCCAATAAATTTTAATGAAACTTGCAGAAATAATCAGGGGATTAACATTTACAACCATCAAACTTATAGAATTGGCCTGATTCAAGATGGCCACCTCAGTCAAACCCATCTTTTTCAGATATCAACCTAAAATATTGTGGAGTCGTAGACTCCAAACTCCTAATCCAAGTGATAACAGATTAGACAAGATTTTGACATCAAACATTTATAGTCAACTCAGTCTTTCTGTTAAAAGTTTTCATGAAACACTGATTTGGAACAAACTCTATTCAAGATGGCTTCCACCAACCACAACACACAAATGTTTCTATAATTCAGTCAAATTAACAAATATTGATTTAAATTTTAGTGCAGTTGTAGCTGAGTTATTTACAACACAGTCCAAGAGTTACTGATGGTATGAAATATTTGTTTTCACACAGGCCCTGTTACACTAGACAACTTATGCCAACTTATAAACATTTTAAAGACATCTATATTGAAGATGGAATTGAAAAACCAACAGGAAGCTTCTTATCAGCGTGCACATAATATAATTTAAACAAACTGATCAAATATAAAACTTTTATTAGCAATTTAGACATGAAAAATGTTTCATAAGATGGCACAAGTTGTCATGTGGAGGCAGTGCTTATAAGGATGAGTTCACCTGAAACTCCTCAGACTGAAGAAGTCTCTGTGAAGAGTGATGTAACACTTCATTAAAGAACCCGTCCAGAGGACCTACTTAAATGTTTTTGATAAAACATTTTCTATATACACAAAATAACAATTTCTCTTATATATTTGTGAAATATTGTTCACAAATCTGTCTAAATCTGTGATAGTGACCACTTCTCCTTTGTAGAGATAATCCATCCCACCTTAGGTGTGGCCTACCAAGATGCTGATTAGACATCATGATTATAGGTGCATAAATTGCTCAATTTGCGTGACTCGGTTTAGTGGAACCAGTTGACATAACTTGGTTAAGTAAACTCAACACTTCATTTTTTAGAGTCCATAAACAACACCATTCATGATTTAAATGTGTAGAGTGTAACTAGGTATTAAATTTTAAAGTAAAGAATTATTATTTTTCATGTCTTGAGTGCAATGAAATAAAAGTAAAAGTTACAATTAAAAAAAATGTATTACTATACACCTCTGTTTATAACTAATTAAAGCCTGGCAAATCAACATGAGCTAACACAAAACAGGCTCAAACACCACCAGTCTTAAAGACATTGACATCAAATTTCACCTTGTTGTTAGTAGCCTGGAGTCTTTAACAACACATCCTCTGAGTGTGACATCTCATGATTCTGTATAAAGTCACATTTAAATTTGGACCAAAACAGCTTCATCACTGATCTAAAACTCTGGCATGAAAGTAAACGAGCGGTACGCATTCCTTCAAGGAATGCTAGGGTTTTTATTTTTTCCCCTTTTTGTGTGGGATGTTTGTCCTTGGCAAGGTAATAGAAAAATCTGCACCTTTTAAGAAAACTCACAGGTGCCTATAAGGAAGGAGGGGGTCTTTTTTACTTTGCTGCAGGCATTCAACCACTGCAAACACTTAGACCTGCACACACAATGCAGCACTGAACAAAGATTTAGCGGGCCTGCTCCTGATGCCAGTCCTTCTGATTTGTCCAGCTGGCAGGGAGCAACCTCATGACACTGCATTTTCTCTTCTTCCACTCATAACAAGAACAGCTTGTTCTGCTCCTGTCTAGACGGTGGTGGAGGGAGGGAGGTAGTGGGGGGGGACTTGAACAAGAATCCAATTCAAAGAACAGACCAACACGAGCGTTCTTTGGAAATACTCCTCTTCCCCGTCTTCACAGCATCAATTAGTGAAGCCTCAGTGACTCCCCCCTTCTCGCTCTGCCTTTTATTTTGCCTCACCTGCTCCTCTGATCATTCGTCTCACCTCTGCTTTCAGTCTTATCTCCTCCTCTGCCAATCCTCTCATCTATTACTCTCCCATTTAGTCTGTTTCATCCTGTGTTCTAGCCTTCCTTTATACTCTTACCGTGCATCACTGCACTTATTCACCTGTCTTCTGGCAATCTCTTGTCTTCTTTGCTGCTCGTCTTTGTCTTTGTTCAGGCAGCAGCCCTGATAAGCTGAATTAGAAGCTAGAATTCCTGAAATGCTGGAAAAATGTGATGCAAACAGCCTAGATGCTCTCCATTTTACAAAAACACAAACACACAAATGTTACTAAGTAAACTTTAAAAGGCATGCAGGATAGAATGGTTTCAGTTCTGCACAGCGATTACTTTAACACAAAGCTTGAATAAAAATGAACAGGAGGCAAACAAAAAGTCTCACATTTAAATAGAAGTAAAAACAACTGTATATCATGTCTTGAATAGAAGGTCAAAACGAAGTGATGATATGGTAGGAAATATAGTCTTTTGTTAAAAAACAGAACTCTATAGATCTGCAATGTCTTTCTTCATGACAATATGAGTCCTTGACAGTTTCTAGCTTAAAATGCTGGGGTTATCATTTGAAATGTCTTTTCTTTGTATTTTATTTGCTCATTCTAGTGCATCACAGAACTCTTTCTTAAGGGAGGCCTGAAGGCAGCTTAATTGTGCATCTTTATAGACTGTGGGAGGAAACTGGAGTGTGACCCCCCTCAAAAAAAACCCCCAGAAAAAACAACCACCCAAACACGAGGAGAACATGTAAACTCTACACAGAAAGACCCCAGATCCAGACTGAGACTTGAACTCAGGACCTGCTTGCTGTGAGGCAGCAGTGCTAATCACTGATCTATCATGCTGCAAGACTGGAACACTAAAGCCCCTTCTCTATGAACAAAGTTCTTCTCTGTTCGGTTTGGGTCCGTTCAGTTCTGCTCAGGTGTGTGTGTCTCCATTTCAGTGTGTCCCTCACTCTGTGGGTGTGATTATGAGCAGACCGTCCGCAGCAACTTCAGCATGTTGTGCTTTAAAAAAAAAGTTGCTGTGGTTTTACTGTTCAGACTTTGATTTTATATATTAATTTATTGTTGCGGTCCTGTTTATAAGTGCTTGTATAACCACGGGTGGCCAGTTTGTTTGAAGCCTCCCTTTAGCTTTGTCTCTATCCCCTCTCTCCAGGAAATGTTTGCAAGTTCTGCCTTTCCCAAGATCACCTAAAAAGTTTCATCAGCCTCATTAACAAGACAGCTCAGTCTGGGACTGACTCGTGTTTGGTTCATTCAGAAAAAAAAGTAAAAAAATGCAACACGCTTGTTGTGCACTCAGAAAATGATAATGAGCTGATGACATCAGTGAGCGACCACAGGATTGATCAACAAACTGATTTATTACTGAGGGAATGTTAAAGATGACACGGAACACCAACTCTGTAGTTAGTTTTAAAAATATTCAACCGCAGGATCACTAAAAATCTGTTAATTCTGTTGTTTTTTTCTGAGTGTGTGTATGTGGGCACATTTTTGCTACATCATGGGAACCAGAAAAAGTCAATGCACGTCTGCATGGGGATACAAAAACAAACCTGTGTTTGATACAATCAAGACAGACATCAGCTCGAGTGACTGCAGGATTCATCAAGAGATTTATTACCGAGGGAATATTAAAAACTATACGAAACAGTAACTTTGAAGTTAGTTTTAAAAATATTGAACCATAGAATCGCTAAAGTAAGTTTATTTTGTTTGTTACGATGTAGCAGTTGTCCACTACACAATAAATTTGTTGCGATCCACTTCTGCCAAGCTGAGTTCTGCTCCACTCTTCTTTTGGTTCCGTGCTGCTGGGTTCATTTCTGAAGGCATAAATGTGAGCAGGATGTAGTCAGTATCTCCTGGGATTTTATGAATGACCTGAGGAAAGCTGGACTGGTCTGTGCGGCGATTTCACTGACCTGTCTTGTGAAAGAGGTTACCATGGTTTTATCACTGCTTTCGCCATGTTGTATCGTGCCATGCACTTGTATTCCAAAACAAAAGTGTCTTTCTCCGCCTTTCCTCTGTCAACCAATCCAAAAGCTAATCCATGGGCAGCAATCTGCTGAAGTCAAAATTGTAAGCGTGCTGTACTCGCTTCTACCCACTTAGAATAACCGGAGAGGAGGTACTGAACCAGTGCAGCTGTGCACAGCTCAGAACACAGTTAGAACCTAATGAAGACCCATTCTGCTGAGGCCAAACCGAACCACATACAAGCGCGTCAGTGGAGATGGGGCTGAAGCAAACACTGTACAGTGAAATATAAAGGAGTTTCAATTCTGTTCTGGGGCTGCTTTGCTGCATCTGGAACAGGACGTCTTGAATCTGTACAAAGTACAATAAGGTCTCAAGACTATCAAGGCATTCTGGACCAAAATATGCTGCCCAGCTTGGTCTCAGTCTCAGGTCATAATGACACAAAACATACAGCTAAAACCCCCCAAGAATAGGGGCTGCTAAGTATGAAATAAAATATTTAAACAATGTCACTAACATATTTTCATCATTTACCTTGCCTTCCATTTACATTTTATTATTTAGCTCACTGTTAGTTAGTAATAATAATAATAATAGTAATAATAATAATAATGCTAGATACAATAGGGTTCCATAGTCCGCTGGAGACATGGAAATGCTGCTGCTTTTCAGCAACGTTCCCCTGCTCTGTGGGCTTGGACCCCTAATAAAAGCCTAAATAGCAAAGTAATACAACCTTATAATAAAACAAAAACATATCAAATTAACTAAAGTAAGCTAAAATTAAAGCAAAAAATCAACATCTCTGATGGTGTTTAACACCAATGAGAAGAGATGGGTTTTAAGAAGTGATTTAAAAAAAGCAGCCTGTCTAATGCCCCAATTGTTCCACATTTTAGGAGCAGCAACAAAGAAAGGAGGATCCCCTCAAAGTTTCTGTTTAGTATTCCAGCAGAGGATCACATTGTATTAGGATGATAACTTTGCATAGTAGAAATTTTAATTTTAGAGCTGATTTGTATTACATAATTCAAACTAAATGTTGCCTTAAGTTTAGAAACCTATGTGACAAACTCTGCTGTCTAATGTTGCCAATCAGGTACTCTACTTTACACAGGGCTTTCTCTTCTGCCTCCCTCTGTTTGTCTGTTATTCCCTGTGAAGTAGGTCTGTCAGTCAGATGATCTATGAACCTGTCTGCCCCAGAAGGCAAGCATGAAAACAGTCTGCTCCATGGTGGAAGCAAGGAACATGAGAGGAAAGACGAATGATGGCAGCAGGGGGAAAAAATGACAGGAATATATAGATATGGAGACAAGAAAAAAATCGCTCCAAAGATTATTTGTGATGAGGAAAATGATAAGGAGATTGTGGGTGATAAGAGCTTTGAGGAGAAAAAGGATGAGAAGTGGTAGATAAGAACAGGATAATTTGGCATCACAACAATAAAGCAAAACTTAAAGATGTACGAACTGATCTGGCCTGTTTATTCTACACCAACAGACAGGACGTGACAGACTTTCATCTGTCTGACCCTCAGCAGAATTTAATACATCCCATCAAATGTGTCAAAGGAAAATCTTTCTTTTTGACCAAATTATTGCTGAGAGATGCACAGAGGGGTGTCTCTGTTCTCATGCCATTTCCTGTTATTTACAGCTCCTTAGCTGTTCTCTAACAAGGACAAATCAAATCCTGCAGAAGAGAAGAAAACTGTTCATGCAGGCTCAGACTGAAAATGTGTGCCGCAAATTGCACTTTGACTACAGTGTGCGTGGTTGTGCCAGTGATATAACAAAGTGTTGTAGTCGTCGTTGCCAGTGACAGACTGGGGGCCGGATATTCCTTTTTAGCAGCCTGTTTCTATGTGTTGGTAATGGCTAAGCAAAATGTTCTTTGGCTGCACAAAAGCACGAGCCTTTACGCCTTTAACATTTCAGACTGAAGGCAGATTGAAGAATCCTCAAATGAAATAACGACCTCTCTACATACTCCACTTTTAATGTTCAAGTATTTCACTCCCATTATTGATTTTCTATGTGGAGAAAACTGACTATATAGTCGTTATCATTCCAATGAATTGCTGACATTAATGTTTCTACGATAAGACATAAAGAGATGAGAGTGTGTGTGTGAAACAAATACATTTTACATCCTCCTCTTCTTCAATCTTTATCAAGTAGGATCATTCTATAATCAGTTAAATTGTCATTCATGTAAATTCATGAGGAAGAAAATGTGTTCATCAGTCAGACCATCACTTTAGTTTAGAAAGAAAGCTTGATATAGACATAGTCTGGTGCAAAACATGGTGCAGCCGCTTAAAGGACTCATAAAGTCATGCTCATACCCCGTCCAAGTACAAAACAGGTGGAAGTACAACTTTCTTTAAAGAAGTTACCATGACAGTTTCACACCAACTGTAAAATGGCAACCATTTAGCACCCATACACTTACTGTGTGTAAGTACACGCATCAGCTCCTAAAGATTATAATATAGAATTTAAAAACAAAGCACCACTGAGATGAGCAAGATATTTTAAAAATTGTACCTCAGTGCATTAAATAATCTACTCAGCCACAGTGAATAAAACATGGCTCAGGCGCTCAGGTATATTAGAGTAGAGCAGTGCTGTTTGTACGAATTACAGAGAAAACACAACAAAGCACAAATTTGGGTCAGTTCTTGCTTTAAAAGTACAGTTTTTTATTTGAATACAGCTGCATTTTTAATTTCTTCTGTTTCAAAATCAATGGTCCTCCAGAACCAGCCATACTGATGGTAATGATAATTGTATTCTTAATTGTAAAAATGGTCTGTAGTTTAAAAGTCTGCAATGGGGTGGGTACAGAGAAAGACAAGGTGAAAAAACTACTTTTTTATTGCCAACAAATTATACATGGTGATCAAAGCTTTAAAAGTTCACTTTCTGTCAGACAAGCCCATTCATTGTCCACTTTTAAAACTCTTTTTTAAAAACACACTTCTACTCTCTGGCTTTTGGCACAGCCTGAGACTTGTTTTTAGTTTTTGTTTTATTCCTGTTTTATTGTTTTTAATTGTATTTTTTAACCTTTGTTTTGTGGTTTTATGTTTTTGATTTTACATGTACAGCACTTTGTTGCAGCTGTGGTTGTTTTAAAAGTGCTTTATAAATAAAGTAGCAGTAGTAGTAGTAGTACATGTTTTAGATACTCATAATTTCACAAGTGTACAATATATTACATAAATGTTATTTTGGTGCTGGAAGTATTTTATTTTTCTGTTGTTTCTACAGTAGTACTGACCAGTGATGATTTCAAAAGTTTCAAATAAACACAAGTAAATAGTTATTTGGGGAAGAAAGAATTGAAATGCATCAAACCAATACAAAGTATTTTAAAATCAGTGGGTATGATCAAATAACAGTATGGTTTGCAAAAATATATCTGCACCTGGACAATAATCAACATGGTGAATGGGTCAAACATCATTAATGATGTTTTAATGAACAGTTTTAAAAGTTTTCTGGGGTCAATAACAAACAGACTTTCTTTGCTTTTAAGTATTTTGTTACGTATTATAGGTGGTCTTTCCTTCCCTCATCCCATTTTATTGGTTTAAACAGAAATGATTTCATTTTTTCGTGACTAATTATCATTTCCATGATAAACCAATCCAATTACTCTTTTACAGTTACTAGAATTTTGTTTATATGTTGTTTTTCTTTTGGCTGCTCCTTTCTGCAGTGGCCACTACTCAAAACTCGCACGAAAGATTTGGAGATTGTTTAACAACTGATGCACTTCCTGAAGTAACCTGGGCTTAAACCTGCAACCTCAAGATAACAAGATCACAGCACTGACCATGAAGCTACAACAGCCCCCCACAAAAAGCAGTTTAACAGGTTTTTAAATGTGTAGAGCTGGTGGGAGTCTGAACCTCTGGGCAGGGTCAGCTAGAAGCTCTAAAAGAGCGTCCACTAAAGATGACATCAGTGGAGTGGCTATGTGGACTGAGAGCGGGGCTTTTACTCTCAGGAGGGGAAAAGGGGAACAGGGCCAAAACTGAGTTTGTGAAGAAGGCAGGGGTCATGCACAGAAGATCACCTGAATGCGAAGACCGAAATCCAGAAAGCGAGTCGAAGTCCGTGAGGCAGAGGTGGAGATTGGAGCAGACGAGGGTGAGAAGCAAGAATCCAGGAGGCAAAGATGGGGTCAAAAACCAGGAAGACAATACAAAGCTTGAAAAAATGCTGGGCATCTACTAGGTTAAAGCTGTTCCATAATCTGACGGGGAACAATAGGCAGAAGGCAGTTTATACATGATGCCTCACAGGTGAATTGAACCCAGTGGATTGTAAACACTCAACTTAAACTGTTGTCCTTAAACGTGTTTCATGTAAAATCTAAGGTCTCATCTAGCTTAAGAAGAAGAGTGATGAGCATAAACTGATGTAGCATTTGAGCTAATGTAATTTCCATTATTGTGACCTATCCAAGGTGTGCTGCACCTATCACACAGTGATTTCTGGAGACAGAAACCAGTTCCCTGCAACCCGAAAAGGAAAAACGAGTAAAGACGTAGACAAATCAGTGGGTTTTCAGACTTTATGGTAAAATCTTGTCAAAAATTAGACATATTTTTCTCATTTCTTCTGAGTAACTGGATGTCTTTAAACCATTTTCATCACATTTAACAACTCTCCTTTTAAAACCAAACAAATGTTCATCTTTACCAGCAGAGAAGTGTTCTGTTAAACAGCACTGTGATCCACATAATCTAAATTAAATAGCATTTTTAACATTTGATCCTGAACGTCTGAGAGTGAAGCGCAGGCAGAACATCAAAATCCTGCAGCACAATAATCAGGTACTGGGCTTCTCCATGGTAACTGTGAATTGTGTGTGAAAGACTGTTTAACATCCACTCTCGTCACCATCTGTCTCTGTCTTTCACTCTTTTTTTTAGTCCTGCTCTCTGACCTCGAGCCTGCATCAGTACCATGAGGACAGTAAAGTAATAAAGGCATTTGTGAGCCATGAAGGACTGCGGCATTGTTCCAACTTGCTTTTATACAATTTTGCTTTCACTATTTTCTACTTTTCCTATCACTCCTTTTTGGCTCCAATGTCATGTTTCTGACTTTTTCTCTTCTCTTCTCTTCTCTTCTCTTCTCTTCTCTTCTCTTCTCTTCTCTTCTCGTCTTTCTCTTTTTTAAAGTCTCTCAATAACCTCCATCCCTCGGTCTCCCCCTTCACCTTCCTAGCGCCTCTCCCCTCGCCGGCTCTATCAGGATAATTAGGCATGTCAGAGATGTGCTGACTCGGCACAATTGGCGGCCACGGTGAAGGAGAAAAAGGAAGAGACTAACAGTGACAGAAAGAGGAAAGAGGGAGACCTTCAGGCTTGTCCCTTTTCTGCAGTCCAGACTCTGCATCACTACGGCTACCCTCACTGGGTGTACGAGTGCCTTCTGTGCAAGAAGTGAATGTACTTGTATGTGCCTGAGGGAGACTCAGCCACGCTATGTGACCACAATACTGGATCACGTTTTAAACCCTTCTGTCTACTACTTTGTCATGGAGCCTCCTCTTGGCTGATCCACACACTGAAATGACTTGTAGTACAAAAATAAAACATTAATCATACTGTATTTGCCTGTGATTTTATTGCAAGTTGAAACACACACATACACACACACATTTGAGCGTGTACTTTTTTCTACCTTATTAGAATGGTGTCTGGTATACACACCTACCTTGTCAAGACGTGGTTTTTATGGGTGATAAAGGCCAGTCCTAATATGATGGAAATCTCTTGGGTTGGGGTTTTGGTTTAGGACTAAGATGTGAATTGATTTTAGGTTGGGGGGGGGGGGGGGGGTAAAGGCTGAACTGAATAAGGATAGAAATGCAAACTTGTGTGTGTGTGTGTGTGTGGACGCATATTTTCTACATCATGGGGATCATTTACTGACGTGACATTTTAGCACAAACATTCAAAATTAGCTGAAGGCCAATTTCAAACATCTAAGCTTAAAGTAGAGAGGGAAAAGTTTAGCATCAGCTCTGCAGTTTGAGATAAAGTTTAGATGAACTCATTCAGATACAAGATGGCCGATCTTTCTTGAAGAAAATAACCCACCAGCAATATCAGTGTAATGTGTCCATTTTTTCTGTGAACTCCTGTTCTATCACAAATTTATCAGTGCTTTACCTCAGATGAGAAGGAACATTTGAAAGAGTCGGCTCTATGTGTTTAGCGGCTCAAGGTGCAGAGAGCGCATCGGGTTAATATTCACTGTTTAGTGTCGGCAGAGAGAAACCTCATAAATATGTCCTCAGGTTGCCTCCTCACTGTCGGCTTTAACACTCGGCCCACGCTAACGCCCACACACATGAATAAGGTACAGGCGCACACGCATGTGCACGTACCGCAGACAGATCCGCCTGACACACACTCGCGTACAAAGACGTGGCCGTGCACACACACACACACACGCCCACGCGCTACCTAGCCCGGCTCCCAGCAGGCGGGCAGCGCCGACAGGCAGAGCCAAAATAACAAGTTAAACTCAGTAACCTCAGCCATCATATCATCAACTGAATCAGAGCAGATAGGCAGCCTGGCTGACTGGCTGTTCAGCTAAACAAATCAATGCTAGATAAATGAGCACGCCACAGAAATGACTCGTCTTGGCACTGCAGAGGAGGCGGCTCTTTGTGCTGAAAATGTAAAGAAAGGCACGTAAATGGTTTGTTCAATCACCCGTGTGAGCTATTAGGGATAACATACCAGCGTGCTTAATACTTTACATATGCATGAGTTTATATCTTCATTAAATTGTGTGTCATGTGATGAGCACAAACGTTGAAAAATACAGGCAAAGCACCTAAGTTTTACTCGAGCCTGTGACACAATTCCTGCAGTTTAGGCATGAAAATGCAGAAAGCATGAAAATCAGCTTCCACTGGAGGTTCAAATTTAAAACAGTTCACATTTTCTTCAACGGACAAGTGATAAAAGCAGTTAAAACGTCTTCTGCTCTGACACACCTTACGTTATTTCACTACCTAATGCAACATGACAACAGGCGTCTCTGCCGCAGCCTCACAGCAGGTGGAAGCTGTGCTGCACTGGGATAATCAAATCACAGCTGTGTCTCCACACAGCTGTGATAAATGAGACTTTTCCTCCTATTAGTCTTTCTGACTAATCCTCCTATAATACAGATTTATAGAGAATGTTCAGGATGCTGTTATTGCTGCCACTAAAGGCCAGGCCGTAATGTTTTCACACATCTGTGTGTGTTAGCAAAGGACTTAAAATAAATTCTAAGAATGGAGGCCCAATTCAAGGTGGCTGTCACAGCTAATCAACATTAGCTGACACAAAAATAACTCCAACTCAGTGTATTTTGTAGCTATTGAGCTAAAACTGTGTGTGGTAGTAGCTGAGAGTCATCCTCAACATGGCAGCATACTTCAAGCATATCTAGCATTGTTGCATGGAAATGTTTGTCCAAAACAGCTGTAGCTACAGTATAGTGTGTATATGTGCGTAAAGGTTTAATCCATCTAATTCAGTGGTTCTCATGGACCATTTTCTGCATGTTTTAGTTGTTTCTCTAGTCTTCAGCAGAGAAGTTCTGCAGAAGTTTGTCAATCACTCATTCATTTAAATCAGGTCTGCCAAAGCATTGAATATTGAGAACCACTGATCTAATTGTTAAAACTCTTACAGCGTCAAACTTCAAACATGTGCTGATAACTAAAATCATCTTTCTGCTCTGGCACAGTTTGCCCATTTTAAATGTATAAATTTAGAAGAAAATTCACCCATATTTACTGTATGTAAATAACTGCTGAGGCAAAAAGTGTCCGATTCACAAAACTCAGTGCTGTCTGTGAAATGCAGTTTGCATGGAATATTTACTTCCACTTGAGAGCTGGTGGTAACTGTGAAAAAGAAATTGAGGAAAGTCTGGCAATCTACTGCCTTCACAAAAAGACAGCAGGTGTGTCAGAGAAATTATATTTCGTTAGGAGTTTTAGACGTTGCAGATACAAATAATTTCTTAAAGTGTGTAAAAGCTGGTAGCTTTACACTCAGAAAATAAACCTTTGTAATTATGAAAACTTTCAAAAGGGGATAACAAAGAAAAGGTTGGAAACGTTCCTGATATCACTGGTTGAGCTCAACAGCATCCACCTCCACTATACTGTACACAGTGTTGGTAAAGCACTGCTTCTTCCACCTCCAAGAGTTTCTATCTAAAGCTTGACCAAACTCCTCTCACATCTGAGCCTTTGCCTCAGCGAGAGCCAGGGCTGCAGTGCGTTTGGACCGACGATACCCTTCAGCTGCCTCTGGAGTACGACCAGCCAACAAGTCTCCAAAAGACTCTTTCTTCAGTTTGATGGACTCTCTAACCCGATGTGTCCACCACTGGGTTTGAGGATGGCCACCACAAGAGACACCAACAACTTTGCATTTAGCCAGAGGGCATCATGGCATCATAGGTTTTCCGAAGCTCTCTTCAGCTGGCGATGGCTAAGGATGCTCTCAGGTTACTGTGCCAAATTTTGGGTTTGCAGAGAGTTGTTTTTTTTGTTTTTACATTAAGTAAACTTTTTAAGCAGCGAGCAGGTGACTGCAATTATTTTATGAAGCCAGAAGAAGACACATGCAGAATAAATTGCACTGGCTTAGATAGAGGAGGTGGGTAGCGATGTTACAGCTTCAGCAGCTGTTGTTGTATGTTGTTCTCACAAACTCCTGTCCAGGTCAGTTCATAGCTTTTTTTATGTACGTAAATTTTGGAAATTTCTGTAAGCCTCGCAAGTGGGGAGGTGCTTAAAGTGTCGACTTCCTCTTCTAAAATCCTACCTAAAAGCCTGTTACTTATGAGCCCTGTCCCCAGGTCTGGCTCCAGGGTGGAGATCCGGTACCCCATGTCTGAGCGAGAAACACTGAGCTTCTTTTTCTGTTTTTATAAATGTAAGGCAAAGGTGCTTTATTGGTCATCAATTCATGTTTCCATGCAAGGACACCACAACATGTGGGCATGGCGCGGAGTCAAACCTGTGGTTTTCTGATTCCAAGTCGGCTGCTCTACCCCTGCACCACAGCTGCCCCACTTTTTCTGTCCATGTAATTGTTGAAGCCATTTTTGTGTTTCTACGGTCAGTTGGCTGTGTTGGTCATCTTGAACTATGTTGGCTCCAAAACATAACCAGTTGTAGATGTACATCCAGTGATCATTTCATTGAAGTTTGCTTAAAATGTGATTCATGATGTGTTCTGTTAACAGAGTTGATTGTAAACAGTTAATGCCAACATTACAACACAGTGATGGGGATCACTCTCAGCTTCTACCAGAGCCATATTTAGATCAATGCCTGCAAAGTTGCATGAATTAAAATAATGTATGTGTTTTTGTGCACTCCTAATTATTGCTTGTTACCATGTCTGTGTGTGGAGACAGGGCTGTGGTAGGTCAGTGGTCAGTGCCAAGATGTTCTATTTCGACTTTCCTCACTGTTGCGATTCTGGCAGAAGAAAGTAGAAATAAGAAAAAAGAAGATGGCATTGGCAGCCATCTTGAATTGTGCTGATTTCAAAAGATGTTTTTATATTCCCATGGGGACCTTGGATTGACATCCATTCATTTTTTGGTAATTTCATAGCCTAACCCTGACCATTTACCCTAAAACTAACCTCACAGGTACCTACCTGACCCTAAAACTAACCTAGACTCAATTCACACCTTGGTCCTATATCGAACCCCCCACCCAAGATTTGCATCCGTACCCATGGGAACTGGGCTTTGGTCCCCACAATGCACATTCGGTCCCCACAAGGCTGCTTTTTCTGGAAAATGGTTCCAACGATGTAGCAGAAACGTACCCACACACATGCATGTTGAGGTCAGTGTAAACAGTGGCTGGGTGGATGTCTGACTGATTGGTACATATGAGCTACACTGAAAGTAAATAAAGCTGACAATATCAGACAGCAGGCAGTCATGCACAGAGAGACAAGGTAAGCAAACACACACACACACACATCTGCCTCAGGAATCTAAACCATTACTGAAAAAATAAACAGTGCAGGAGGAGAAAATTAAACGAGGATGACGGCTTGTCTGATTTTAGCATGTTTTTGCTTTGCAAACTAATGCACACACGCACACACACATTTGTGTCAACCTGGTAATTATGATGAATAAATATGAATGCCCATATGTGCACATTCATAGACACATGCCTGCCATTATGCTGCAGATCTTCTAACTGTGGCTGCTGCTTGTGTTCACGTGCAGGAACACACACACACACACACACACACATATCCAATGACATGCAAACACATGTACAATTATGTTGTCATGCATCTGGTAATTATATCTAACCAATATAGTCGCACAGTTTGCATAAGTCCTACACACACACAGTTTCTAACCACTGGCTTGTAACACGAGGCCTTTCTGCTCCAAACAACCAATCAGCATTTAAACATTTTAAATTGAATATTATCTTGAGGTTAACTCCACACTGAAGTAAGAATCTATAATAACTTAAACTGGATCACGAAGGTTTCCCAACTTCTAATGAGCCAGGATGCTACAAGTGGTATCTATAATTATTCAGCAATGAAAAGTAAATCAGAAAAAGACAGATAACTAAGTATTCATAGGTTAAGTATAAAGTATGAGTCTGTTGTGCACGAATTCATCAGGAACAACAGGTCATGTTCAGGAGAGCAACAGCACTCAGCTCCCACATGTTAGTGAGAAAGATGCCAAAGCAGAGGGCTCCTTAGTAAAAAGATAAGATAAAATACAATAAAAAAACCTGCTATCTGACTAAGTTATCTGTTTATAATAACTCAAATTCCAGGTTTCTATTCTCAGAAGAGCCCCAAAATAAAAAGTACATTCTACAAATCTGATATGAAATAATGTACTAATGTAATGATTTAAACACTATATAATTTAAACATGGTAAATGATCCAGTCATAGAGAAAATAAAGCCCCCCCCCCCGCTTTTAATTCTGAATATAATAAAATGACCTGGTCTTTACCAAGTTCAATAATTATTTCAATCTAACTTCAAGTGTTAAAACCTCCACAAACGCCATCAAGTCGTAATTCATTAATCAAAACAAAGAGGAAAATAACAGGAAAGTTTCAACTAGGTGCTGCTAATTAACTGAACATGATCAGATGTTTGCTGCTGTGGAGGCTAAGGTGTGTTTTACCACACCTGGAGCTGCAAATCAGTGTGGAAACTGTAAAATGTTGTTTTCAAATTCTTTGGAATCCATTGTTTTAAAGACAGAAAGATTAATTACAAGTTAAAAATTATTCAAGACAGCAGCCAATCTTCTTCTAAATGAACCCCATAACTCACAGAACGATGACCTCGGGACCAATGAGACTGAAGTAGAGATGTTTACCCATGATGCACGGCACCATGATAGCAAAAACAAATAGCATGTTAGCACAAACACTTCATATGAACTGTCAGCATGGACCACAAGCTCCTCTGTAGACCATACATGTCAACCCCTTCGGACGTTTACCTGTATAATGATTATCAAAAATCAGCAATTTTTGACCTACACTGTGCCAGCCAACTGTTTTACGATAGACCCTATATTTGAGGAGGGGGCTACATCTAAAAAAGGGGTCTCTGGACAAATGCTTATAACTCAAAAACTACTCAAAATAGGAGATGCAGATATTTTTTGTTGTTTAGCTCTGATGAATGGCTATGCATCGAGCCCACCAATGAGTACCCCCACCCCCTACAGACCCCCACCCAAAACAATAAATCTGTTCTGGTGACTTCTGAGTTCTAGTGCATTGGTGCTTTGCGTATGTGTGGGGGTCATATATGCTACCATCCAACAGGCTCTGACACGTTTAATAAATTTGATACTGAGTTTTTGAAAAAATCTGTAAAACTTGAAAAATCTGTGAGATGGCTCTATATGTCCATATACCTGCAAAATGAGGGAAAATCTGACAATCCGTACAACTTGACATGGTAGACCAAAGTATTCTTCGGTCAAATGCGAGACCAGTTTTTCTGAAAGATGATGTTTGGATCAAACTGGTTCATGATGCAACAGAACAATTGGTCATTTTAAAGTTACTAATCTACATAAACAGGCACTGCAAATACATTCCCAGTTGTTTATGGCTTTTACAGTGGTTAGAAAGCCAATAGCAACACAATCTGTGATGTTACACTAACCCATGGTTCTCAATTCCGGTCCTCGTGGCCCACTATCCTGCAAGTTTTAGTTGAATGAATAAGTGTTTGACAAGCTTCTGCAGAACACATTCTAAAGTTTGGATGATAAACAGAAAACATTCAGGCTCCCATAACTTCTAAACATGAATTTTCATGATGAGCCCAAAGTGATTTGTGCTTATAGCTTTTGTATTCCAGTTTATTTTTCAAGAAACAGGAATGAGATGGGGTACAGTATCAACATAAGATGCTGGAGAATCATTTCTTTCACAGCTTAGAAATTTAATACAGCAGATTATAAAATTTGAATTGACTGCCTTAAGCATTTGTGCTATTATCTCCTGATTGTTTTTAACATTATGATTTTGTTCATAAAAGTCATTTTTCTCAGCGCTCTGCTCCAGGTCCCAGCGGGTGAAGTTATTTTTTTCTAGTCTTGCTCAGCAGCAAGCTGTTTCCTTTGCTGCAAAGATGAAATTAACAAGACTTATGTGTTGAATTTTAAGATGCCAAAAGACATTGACACAATCATTGTCTTGGGGAAATTTGCTATAAAAACAGCTGTGGGTACATTTTTCTTAGAAATATTATTTTAATCTGAATTAAGTTGTGAGACAAAACAGATTTTGCCTGAAAACAGAAACCTGAAGGAGTTTTTAGATGAATAAAACTGGTGTTTGTCATTTTAACAATTGTTTTGATCATCAGTGCTGGAGAGTTTACAGAAAAATTTTCTTTCTTTTTTTTTTTTGAAACAAAAAGCTACATTATAAAATGAAAATAGACTACAGCTATAACACATGAATGATATCTCTGTTACATTATGTTGGGTTTTGTTCCGTCGGTGTGAGGACACTGTTGTTGTTTTCTGTGTGTGGGTGTGTGGGCGTATCGGATTTTTGTTACCTTTTTAGGAGCATTTCTGGTATAAACACCTCCCTTGTCAGAACTAGTCCTTTTGGGCACCAAAGCTTGGTCTAATATGGTGGAACACCATTTTTGAGTGGGGGGTTAGGTTTACATCAGGTCAGGTTAGGTCAGGTTTGGGCTACAGTAATGAATGGAAGTCAATACACAGTTCTAACTAGATCCCGTAGAGCACATGTATGACCCCCACACGTATGCAAAGCACCCACTTGCCAGAACTTATATATGAGTCACAGCTGTTTAACATTTAAATGAGAAGTGACTTTGGAATGGTCATTACAAATAAAATATTTTGTTAATGGAAAACAAAAAACAGATCTGTTCTTGGTAGTCTATTTGAGTAGAGTACTAATAAAAGAAACCATATTCACAGTCATGATGTCATAAATGTACTAATTCAGCCTAGCTTTATGGGATTTACCTTTTAAAGTGACTGAACTTTGTTTTATTGAGCTGATTTTTTAAATCTTTTTATTTTTACTTCATCTGAGAAACACTGCAGATGAAATGTGTTCCTTTTGATTTGCTGCTAAGACGGTGCAACCAGAGACAGCTGAGCCTGTCTTCATCTTGATCAGTGAGAACATGCTGCATGTTCTCCTCCATCTGAAGAAATCACCTCCAACCTGATGAAACTGATGCCAGGCCGACGTGAGCTCTGAGGTACCAAGATCCGACCACTGTTCCTGCAAGCGCCGATGTCCTCCTGGAGCTCAGTCAAGGTCTTTCATGTCCATGTCGAGTCCTACCTGTGAATGTGTAACGTCCACTCTTCAGCTCCTCCTGCCTGGGTCAGCGACTGCGCACGTTAGTGGGAAGAACCTCCTGACGGTCGGATCTCCAGATCCTTGCTTGCTCATTATGGTTTGTTGTCAAAATTATTTAACAATTGTTCTGGGTTATTAACAGATACGCCTGGTATTCAACAGTAGTTTTATATTTGTTTTATAATTTGAGTAAAGTTTTAATCCTGATTTACTTTCAGTTAGTCAGTTTAAGGTTTTTGCTTCTCTTCAATCACATTAATCTAAAATATAAACTAATATTTTAGACCTTGCAATATTTCATCTGCATAAGTTACTGGAACCATCATATTCATTACTCATCCCTTGGTTTGTAAATACAGTAGTTTGTAAATATCCCCTTTTGTAATAAAACCGCATAAGCTATAAGTACTGTATCTTAAATCTTATGTGTGTTTCAGAGGATCAAACTGTGTTATGAACCTAGACTCAAATGCATAAATCTGAGCCAAGGCTATTGGTAACCTAAACACAACACAGAGTACAAAATAATATTGTTCTTATTTATGCATTGAAGGTGTATTACTCTACAATGTTTATGAATGTACAGGCTTAAAATAACAAATATCAGTCATGTTTTGATTCTTTTGCCTACTGCTAGGTGGCAGTTCCATATAAACACATAATGATGTCATGAAATAATCGCCCTTCATCAGAGCTAAACAACAAAAAAATTTTGAATTGTTTTGGAGATATAAGCATTTTTGCATGTCCAGACACCAGCTTTTCAAATAGCGCCCCCACTTGAAATATGGGGTCTATCACAAAACTGTTTGCTAGCACAGTGTAGGTTGGCTACATAGTATACCTAGCAAATTTCATGCTTCTAGGTGCAGCCGTTTCTGTGCTACTGTTGACCAAAGTCTCTAAAAAAATTTCAATAAACAGTATGAAAACAATATGACCCCTGCTTCCCGTAGCGGGGGTCATAATAATAAGGATAGGAATACAAATGTGTGTGTGTTTGGAGTAGTGAACAGTGATGTTGATGAATGTTCCCATAAATAAAACGATGAAATGAAAATGTAACTTTTGAACGTAAGACGGTCTTGGCCTAAAACTTTAACTTGAAACGTGGCGGGTGATATGCATTCCTTTAAGAAAAATGCTAGGCCTTAAATTTAAATTAAGATGACTCACTGAAATCCCAGCTTGTACCCTTTCTTCTTCTGCTTCTAATATTTGAAACTATGGATACAATTTGAATTCTGTACAAGAAGGTATGTAGTCAAACAGTCACCATTATGTCGGAAGTCTGAGCCAAACTTAGCAGCCAGCCTGGGGGCCCTGAGGTCCCTGTGTAATACCCAGGAGTTGTCAGCCACACTGTAGATGGAAGAAGGCTCCACATTAGTACAACTCAATATGGATCAACTGTGGGAGACTGCAACGTGAGAGACAGAGCAGAGTGACGAGGAGAGGACGACAGACAGAGACAAATGGAGATGGACACAGAGAAGTGACCAAGGAGGGCGGGAAAACGGCACATCTACTCCACTTTTTTGCTCCTCTGATAGATTATTGGTACTCCTCTTCTCCTTCTCTCAGCAGGTAAACAAGAGAACAGCGTTTTCCCGTCAGGCTTTTCACATTATAATGCTGTCCACCGTTTTGAGAAGTTGCATTCTGATTTAGCAGATTTACACCCAAATCCTTGCTGGAGTCGATGCCATTTGAGACTACAAAAGATGTCTTCTGGTTAAAAAGATTTTTCCCAGAACTGTGGATATAAAAGGTGTTGAAAGGAGGCTGGGAATGCAGCAGATGGCTTATTGCAGATATGTGACAGGATTTTAGTGAACACAGGCAAGGGTGTGATGAAACATATTTGAAAAGACAGATTTTCAACACAACTGATATTTGCTCTTGAATTTTATGCAGACTTTCCGCTAGTCCCAAATCTGATCTGATCTGATATTCCACTGAAGCCACAAGAGAGTAACGTTTAGTACCGTACTCTACTTTTTCTGCATACATGTTGTACCTAAACCATACATCTAATAATTCTACACTCTAAAAAAATAATGTTGGATTTACTTAACAATGTTATGTCAACTAGTTCCACTTAACTGAGTTGAATAAATTCAAAGTAATATAGCAGTTTTTTAACCAAAGAACATGAATATGTTGCTTTGAATTTACTCAACTCAGTTAAGTGGAACCAGTTGACATAACATGGTTGAGTAAATTCAACATTTAATTTATAGATTGTATGGAAGGAATTTTGTCTTTTTATTGTTCAACATAAAAAAATTTAAGTTTCTCATGTGGCCCCAGGAAAAAAAAGTAATAGCCCACCCGTGTTTTAGAGAAACTAAATAAGAATATGCAGTCTGATTTCAATTGAGCTTAGTTTTTTCCTACATAAACATTATATCGGTTTTAAAGCAAAACTAACAAAAAACAAACATTGGTATCATTTTTTATCAGTTGTTAGAATTCTTCATTTCAACATATGTTAAAAGTCAAATGATGAACAGTTTTATTGTAGTAACCATAAATCGTTGGTGGGAGACATCAATAAACCAATTTACCTCTCTAACAACTAATGTTGTCAATCCCAACAAGAATGTGAATAAATTATGATTGTTCCAGTTTTTGTATTTACATACAAGTGACAATTAAATGTTAAAATATTGTGTCAGTTGTAAAAATGACATCAAAATTACAAATATCACCTTTTTTTTTACAAGCGCTGGAAAAACAGGAGCTTTTTCAGAATCAGTTAATATCATACTGTAAACATAAAGAATGTAAAAATACTGTGGCAAAGGTTCACCCTGAAAACTTATTGTGTGTAAACTGCAAAAAACGTTTAGACACTTGTAACTAAACATCACTGCCCATTCGTCCAAACGTTTTTAAATATATGGACTCACATGATGAGGTCCAGTATTTTGGACATGAAGCCAGAAGTGGTAGAGTTGTGACATTCACGAACGATCCAATTCTTATGAACAACTCCTCACAAACTGAGTCGCAGACAGTAAAGATCTGTTCATAGTATTATTTTTTTTAAACACCATGTAATATCTTAATTTTTTCCTGCTCAACCACAGAGACCTCTAACATACTATGTACTGTATGTAATGACGCATTTCCCTGCGTGATAACGTAACTCGTTCAAAGTCTAACAGCTTTTATAAATGACTCATCAAGATCTGGATCCCCTCAAAGAGTTATTTATCCCATCTCTAAGCTGTGGTGGGCACACCTAACCAAAATATTCACTAACACCTAAACCACTACACAACTGCCTTAGTTCTTCTAAGGATAAAAATCTAAATTGATGAAAATATGGCAGAAGCTAAAGCTAACCTGCTAATAATTAACATTTAGTCAGCCATGTGGCAGCCAGTATAATAAGGTACTGCAGTTGAGTATTCCCCTTGATTATACCTGCCTTACATTCAGTCCCCATTTTTATACATCTGCCTTAAACCTCTCAATAACTGTTTCAGTTTTACAGTCAATAAATGAACTTCACAGATATCAAACTAAACCTAAATGTGACAAATGTAAATCAACACAATTCAGAATCCGTCATAGATTACATACAGAAGTGTTTATATCTCTTTTAGAGGTAAAATTTGATAAAATAGAAACTAAATTACAAAGTGTTGCATAGGTAATGGCAGCCATGTTTTATGATAAAGCCAGGAAGCAGAGCTGCAGCCGACAAACAGGAAAGTGGACGTGGGAGGGGGAAAAGGCAGTTAATAATTACTGTCTGTGAAATTGTGTTCCTGTTGATTTAGTTCTTAAATTTTAACATTATTAACACTAAAAGGTTAATATGTATATGCCCCAGATTAAAACAAACTCAGGAAATCCTTTCAGTGACTGAATGACATCCCAGCTGCAATGGATGCTGGGAAAATGCCTAACAATTGAGAATTAAGCCAAGGTGACCCATTGGGAACAAGCTGTAGTGGTCTTCAAGCTATTTAACAAGCGCATAGGGAGCCATTTGCATTACAAGATGACCACAAAGTCACCGTATCTGTCAGAAAACCAAACTAAAATGTTGGGTCAAATTGCAACTAATGGGAGGACTGAAGCTTCCCCAATAATCTCTATCTGCTGTATTGTTTAATCAGGCAGCAAATTAAATTTGAAGGGACTTTTTAAAACAAGGAGAAACATCATCAATAGAATTCAGAATCAGACTCTGTACTTCTAGTCATTCATATATCAACTTCAACTAAAGCGTGTTCTGTTACTGCGTTAAAAAATGAGTCAAGAATATTGTTTCTGTTGATTTTTTAGAAAATCAGTAGCAAAGAGAGCATCATTGAACTGATTCTACCTTTTAGACAGTAAAGTAACAAAGCAAACAAAGGCTGTTTGTTGACTTAGTACAAAGCAGCTGTCTTACTGTGTAACAACAAAACTGCGGAGGCACCACACATGAGCAGGAATACGTGGGGTGTACAGAATTGTCTGACTGCCTGTTTTTTGTTACAGTCATCTTCAGCAGGCAGCCTGCCTGAAGCTGCTAAAACCACCGTCACAGGAAAGATAAGACTGGAGTTCAAAAATATTTGGGCCATTTATATCAGAATATAATGTCTCAAAGTCACACAAAATCTGTTCAGGAAAGTGTTGTTATTACAAGTATAATAAGTTCATAAAACAGAGTAAATGTGTGTATTACCAGCTGGGGTTGTACAACCTAAGCATTTTAGCAATAACTTTATAACCTTCCTGTCACTCTTGTTGGCATTTGTTTTGGCCTCCAATGGCTTTTCTCTGTTGTTTATCCACCACCACAATGTCTGGTTGGTTCGCCATTACCATTTTGTCTGTCTGGATCTGG
>JARVJO010000305.1:27169983-27180118 GCA_031762555.1 Cynodonichthys magdalenae
ATATATCCTAACAGATCAATTCGCTCTCAGACTGCAGGTTCACTTGTGGTTCCCAGAGTTCAAAAGTAGAGAGGGAGGCAGCACTTTCAGTTATCAAGCTCCTTTCTTGTGGTACCAATTTCCAGTTTCTATTTATGACGATGACATTCTGTCTACTTTGTAAACCAGGCTTAAGTCTTTCATCTTTGGTAAATCCTATAGTTATAGTGTCAACTCAGGTTTTCTAGCTAACTCTCGATGATGCTATCTTCCTGATAGAGCTAGTTGTTTCTTGCTACTGTTGCCAATGTGCTGCGCAGGATGGAAGATATCACCAAAGTGAAGATCTAATAAAATCTAATGTTTACCTTAAGTAAAGGTCCTTTTACACTATAACATTTTAGACAACTTTTACTATGGGTTGCATTTGCCTTTCTAACTAAATTTGGATTTATGATTTAGAATGTTTATTTTTTGTATAGTACCCTGAGATAACCTAACTTTGCATTATAAGTAAACTAAGCTGAACTGAATTTGTGTGATTTTTTTTTATTATGTATTTTTTTTCATATTTGGGGGAAAAAAGTAGCAACCCAAACACTAACAGAGTCCTAACAGAAGATGGTAGCTGTTGTTCACAGATGACAGTTTTGAACTTGAAACTGGAAACAGTCTAATAAATAACTTTAAGATGAACATTAACTGTGGTGGTCAATAAATACGACAAAAAAATAAATTTAGACGACAAAAAATTACAATGAACAAGAAAGAAGAGGAAATAAAAAGAAACTGGAAATCAGACTGTTGGTCCTTGAAATCAGTACAGGTGAGAGAAAAGGAAGGTTATACAACCAATCTCTTCTCTTTGAATAAGACATTGCTTACAGTTTTAAACTCACTGTGGACATAAATACAAAAACACCAATGCAAAAACAAAAAGCAGGGACATGTGGAAGGTCAGACAGTTTGTGTAGGTGTGTGTGTCTTTTACCCGACATGAACCCTGCACAGTAAACAAAACCTTGCATTAGCCTTGCTGCAATCGACCACCGGCGTCTGCCTGTATCTGAACGTTGCTGCGTTTGTTTACTATCGCTCAATGACTTCATTCCCCTCGTCAACCCCTCAGGGCCTCAGCCGAGACTGACCTGAGCAAACCCAAACACACACATTTACACACAGCTGATGAATTATGTAATATGAGAAACCTTAGAGTCTGGCTCGGGAGAGATTTCTCCATAGATGCAGAGTTTACTACAATAATAATGACAGCAGAGTGCACGCACAAGTCTGGATTTTAACCACTCTGCTCACACACAGTGGTCCAACTCGGCTATGTGTTACTTCACAAGGAGGACCAGAGAGTAGCCTGCTGAGTTATGAGTCAGTCTGCCCGTGGCTGAGTCAGACCATCAGTGTGCTTTTCTTTACGTTCCCACACAGGGATTTCTGTCCCCGTGAATCATCTTCTCCAGAATAAAGTTCTGTCAGCCTCTCCCTGCCCTCGGAGCCATCTTTAAGCCATCAAGCCATCTTGAGCTGCAAGTCAGATTGCTTTGACAAAACAGTTGTGAATGGTGGCCCAGTCCTACGTGTGTTCTGGTTAACATTGCCAATAGAAACATCACAGAGGGATGCAGCAATCAAAGAGAAAATGGCAGAACGTGAAATGTGCTGCAGCAGAAAAATCCAGAGAGGCAACATGAGAGAATGATGCTGAGAATGTCATCACTTAGCCTCAGGGCTGTATTAACTGCAGAGGATTGAGTTGTTTGCTGGAGCAGCTGTTCAACAGAGAACGGCTTCATTCTGAAGGAATCATCTCCAGACTCTACTGAGAGCTGATACAACCCCAACTGGCACTTTTTTCACAAGTTAAATCACAATTCTGTTTGTTATTACAGTTTATTGCTAATAGCAGCTAATTACCCTCATGGGGCTTGATGAAAAGTCAACAGGTTTTCAAGTTTCACACAGTTCATTTAGTGAAGCACAAATGAATGACTTCCTGTCTACAAACTAAAGCTCAGCTTTGACAGAAATACAATGCATGACTATATTTTTATTAGAGAAGCTCAACAGTGCAGAAGTGCTCTTTACTTAAAACAAACCATATCCAAAATCATGACTACCCATCATGTTGCCTGGTTTCGAGTTACACATCTACAACTGATTGGAAGTCAACTCCAGTCAAGATGACTGCCACAGCGAAGCAGCCAGAGCAAAGACAAAAACAGCTATAACTCAATCATTTTACAAATATTGATTGAACATTTGGTGTGGTTGTAGCTGAGGGTCAGAATAAGTACTGCAATTATACTGTGCATATCATTTTTGCCTAAAACATTGCCTTTAACTCAACACTGTCTATTTGAAAAATATCTCACAAACCACTGGACGAATGTTAGTGAAACTTCCAAAAGGTAATCATTTAATGTACATCCAATTCAAGATGTCACAGCTAACTGACCATAATCAACACAAAACTGGATATTACTCTGAGTTATAGTTCAATCTACTTCCATTTAGCCGTAGTCAGGTTGTGGAAGTAACAGGTGAAAAACCCAGACCTCCCTCTCCCTAGAGACATGTTCCAGCTTGTCTTGGGGGACCCCAAGGCCTTCTTAGGCCAGAGAGGATACATAAACCCTCCAGTGAGTCCGGGGTTTTCCCCAGGGGCCTCCTATCAGTGGGACTACCAGTGGGATGTGAGGCCTCCCAGAATGCATACTGATCAGATGAACCACCTCAACTGACTCTTTTCAATGTGGAGGAGCAGCAGCTCTACTCTGAGATCCCCCCCAGATGATGGAGCTCCTCACCCTATCTCTAAGGCTGAGCCCGGCCACCCTATGAAGAAAGTCCATTTTGGCCACTTGTATCCGGGATCTCGTTCTTTCAGTCATGATCCACGCCTCATGACCATAGGTGAGAGTTGGAACTTCCTTTCCGTTAGACTCAGCTGTTTCTTCACCACGACTGACCAAAGCAACGCCCTCATTACTGAGGATGATGCCACGATTTGTCAATCTATCACCCGCTCCATCCTACTATCACTTGTGAACAAGACACCCAGATACTTAAAGGTGACCCGTTATGGGGGTCCTAGAACAAGTTAGGATACATCTGTGGGCTGTACAAAACATGTTCAATTGATTTAGTTCACAAAATGAATCTCAGATACAGAGATTTGACCCTTGTCAGTTCTTCCCTTTCTGAGCGCTTTTCAGAATGTGCAGTTTTGCATAAGTTGCTTGGCAACCCCCCTCCCAACCTTTTATTTATGTTAGCTCTGCCCTCCCAACATCCAAAGAACTATCCTGTTCGTCCTGTGAAGAAGTGGGCAGAGTTTCTGCTTGGGTTACCAGGTGAGGGGCTGGGCTCCCCTTGGTGTTGCTAGGTCACTGTGATTATGACATCACAAACACAAAGTTCTAGAAACAGCTAGTTTGCTGACACAAAAAAAAAACCCCATTTGTTTACTGTCAAAAAACAACTGGGGGTGTTTTTTTGGCGCTTAAACTGTTTCTGGAAGCAGTACAGACCCAAACTGAAGCATAAAAACATGTAAAAAGGTGAGTTTTGCATAATAAGTGTCCTTTAAAATCCTCCGCTTCAGTTATCACTATTTTGTATTTACTTAGGTTTATAGACTTGTGGACTCCACCTTGAATCAAACAGACTATAAAAGTTAGTTATTGAAGTTTATTCAATGAATACTATCTGAGAGTTTCTTAAAATCCATCCAGTGGTTCATGGCCTATTTTGATAACACAAACAGGCAACCGCATTTTCACCCAATTTCATGAAAGCCAGGTGATAATAACCAACTTTGATTCATGACCTAATAAAAACATGATGAAAACATGATGACAATAAATTAAAACAAGCTTCATAATGAAAAAAGCCATATAATACTCAACATCTGTAGACAAATTAAACATGTGATTCAGTATTGTGGTTTATCCTTCAGTTATTTATCAAGAATTATCCTGCTGAAATTAAAAACAGAATTTCACAATCAAAATATTGTGTTTTTATGCACAGACTGCAGTTCTGTTTAGTGTTTTATTCCATAATTATTCCTGAAACTTATTGATAACTTTCTGGTTAGACTCAAAACTGTATTAAACCACCACAATACAAATACATGTATTACTACTCCCATAGTAATAAAGTAAACTTGAATAAGCAGAATATCAAGCTGCTCCTTTCATTCTGAATACTTTAGTTTCAGGCTAAAATGAAAATTTCACCATCAATTTTTAAATCATTTATGTTCCATTTCATTTTAAAAACTGGACTTGTCCTGGTTGAGAAAAAGAAAAGTGTTACGCAAAAAAGGTAACTCAAGACTTTGATGCTGCCTCTGGTCTAATATAACACTATTTATTTATTTATAAACAAGGGCCTCCAGTTCTGCTTCAGGTAAAATTTTGTGAAGTCTTGGTTTCGTACGAGTCTGAAGGAGCGATCTACTCTAATCCAGGGAATAGGATTGTAGAATGGCCTGGAAGATGAGGTTAAAAATGCCAGATCTTTGTATATATTCAAGAGAAAGATAAAATCTAGTATTCTGAAGGAATATGGAGGAGCATAATGTGAATCCATGCCAATTGTTGTTTGAGTTGATTTTTTAATGTAGCTTTGTTTATTTGTGTGTTTTCAGTTGTTTTGATTTTTGTTTTTTGAAATTTACTTTTATTTGAACATATTGTGGGGATAAAAAGGGGCAGATATTATAAGATTTATTCTTCTTCTTCTGCCTTTCATTTTATTTGATTTTAATTTTGATTGTATGTTTTTGTTTTCTGTTGTGTATATAATTGTTTTTAATGAAATTAATAAATTTCTAAAAAAAAAAAATTACTGTTAATATATTTTTACAAAACAGTGACTCGTGCAGTGTTGTAGTACTCAAGACCAGTCTCAAGACCACTTTTTGATGGTCTCGGTCTATTCTTGGACCCAACCACATTTGGTACTCTGTTATGTCTGGGACTTTGACCACAACTGTGGAAAAATCACTAAATTGTCAGAATATTGTCCAATTTATTTGTTAGCATTCTTGTTTTCATTGGATGCTAAACAAACTGATTCAAATCCAAACCTGACTCATTACTGATTATGTAATTTTGTTACCACCGTCACCTATCACCCCCACCTTCACTTGGACGCAGCACTCCAATAAAGTGAGCAGTAGTTGTCTGGGAGCGGGAGAAGAGGTCTTCAGTGATACAGTTCAGCTGCATAAATCATAAAGAATATTTTATAAAACAACACCCAGGAGAAAACATAGAGACTTGTAGAAATGCAGAGACGGTGGGGGCTATGTCATTCTTTTATCATCACTTAGAAAGGAACACAAAGAAAGGTTAGCTATGTATGATGTTAGCAAAGCTAGCTAGCTATCATTAGAATTCTGCATCTGTACCAAAATTCTTTACCCGTCTTCAGAGTTTCAGTTATTATTAGCTCTACATTTTAAGTTATCTACCTGTGTATAGAATATTGTATGTTTTAGGGAACAAGTTTCCATTTTAGTATGCTTGTCTTGGTTTTGACTCCCTCAGTTTTTGTCTCAACTTGGTCCAGCCCCTAAAGGTTTTGGTCTCGTCTCAGTCTTGATACACTCTGGCCTTGGTCTTGACTTGGTCTCGGGTTAGGTGGTCTTGACTACAATACTAGACTGAAGGTAGCATCAACTAAAGTAAATGCAGACTTATCAAACAAACAACGTATTAATCAACATGCATCAGAATTAGAAAATAATTTTGATTTATAAGATGCAGGTTATTGCTGAGAACCAGAATTGAGAGCTCTTGGTGTTGGTCCACAAGCCTGACATCATTTAAAACAAAAGTCAACCTGATAGTGGGCAAACTGATCAGCTTTTTATGTGATGTCAGCTTCAACAACACATAAACAGTCTGATCCCACCAAATATCCTCAAGCACACACACACACACACACACTAGTCTTTTTACCTTTGAAGGCATTTGTGGCCGGTAGATCAGTTTCCTGCATACTGCTCCCTGCCACGCTCTTCCAGCTGCTGCAGATGCTGCAATGGATGCCGGTAGACCAACTTTAACCTGTCCGAGCCGCGGCCGCTGCTGGAGGGACAGAAGGAGGTCGACAGGACGTGGTGACACCTGCCAGCCTCGCTGCCATCTTCCTTCATCAACGGTCCATGTGCGTTAGTTAAAGGCGGCTGTCGGTCTGTCGAGCCCCGCAGCAAGCCAGAGTCCCTCCTGTGCTCAGAGACAGCTTGTGTTGTCACCCTTGTTCTTTTCACTGCTGCCTGGATCACTTGTGTTTATTTGAGCTTGGTCCTAACAGTAAGGAGGTGGGGGTGGGGGGTTGAAGTGTAGGAAAATGAGATAAGCTGACAGAGATGGATGGGATGTTTTGGGTGCAGTAAGAGATGCTGTGTGGGTGTGGTTCATCTAAACTCTCTTCAAACTCTTGTTTGACAATCAGCTCTGGACACGTCTCCAGCGATTCTTCCTCTTCTTAACCCGTTACTGTAGCTGCAGTCCCAGATCTGAGTTACTCAGGCCATCTCATGCGGACCCCACAGCTGGAGAAAAACACAGAGGGAGCAAGTCAGTGAATAAAGTCATGAGATACCAAAAACACCAGGAGGGTTAGATACGCCATGGACAGGGATAACCGCTGGCCTGCAATTGCCAGCTGAGATACAAACACCCAGATGTACGCAGCAGTGGGCAAGCCATGATGTGTGTCTGAGTTTGGACGGTGGGTGGGTGGCCGGCTGGCACGCTGCCCCCCTCTTTGGTTGCTCTCACACGACAGGCTCTCACATGAAAGAGGAAAGTTTTTCTAAGAGCCAAGTGCTGCCTGTGACCCTATTTCACAGAGTGGTGGAAAGATAGCACCACATGTCAACATGCCACTTTGAAGTCGGACTGATAAACAGGGCTGGAGGAGGCTACAGCTGAGGAAACAACAAAACTTTATTTACATTTCAAAAGTACCAAGTGCTTTATTTGTTGCTGGGAAAGAACCCCCCTCACAAAAAAAAAAAACGAGGGAAAGGAAAGAAGGGGAGGATGGGGTGAGGATTGGAGAAAGACGTTAAAACAAAAAAGTCAAACAAAACTACTTTTTTTCTTGTTGCCGAGACATAAATTGAGGGAACAAGGGAGACGCATCACACAGAGGGATGGGGGCGCAGAGTGGGGAAGAAAGACAACGAGCCGAGGAGGGAAGCCTGTGTTCGCACATAAAAGAGCGAGACAACCTACATGAAGTGGAGCAACTACGAAATGTAACAAAGAGCAGAAAGAAAAGACAAAAAGTATCAAAGACAGGAAGGAGACGAAGCAGAGACATAAAAGTCCCTGAAATCACAACGTAAGATGAAAAAAACGCGGGTTTAAAAAAGTTCAAGGCAACAAATGACACGGAACAAGTTGAGGAGGGAAAGAATTTGTTGGTGCAAAGAAAGCAGACAGTAAACAAACACACGCCCTGTCTGAGGCAGAGGAAGGGCTCAACAGATCTTCGTCTTATTTCTCTGTTTAGTCGTTCTTATCGAGTTGTTTTAATGCGAGGAAATACACAACAGAGAGATGAAGACTGAGCCACCGGGATGATGAAGGATATTCCCTCTGATGTGCCTTACTGATGACTCATTAATGTAAGCAAAGTTAGCATTTTAAAATAAGCAGTGAAAAAAATGACATTGAATTGATATTTGGGATGATATTTTATCCCCAAGGTACATTTTAGAATCCCACATTTTAAAACAAGATTATCCTTTGCACAGCACTAAATAACTTAAAATATATATATTTTTAATTTACATACTAACATACCTTTATATAAAAATAACTATTTCACACAAAAGATTTAAATTTTAAAGAGTTTACTTCATGTAGTGAATACTTGAGTATTTGATGTGTTTATGTTATATGTTATGTTATATTTTGTTCTGGGTTGTGGTGGGGTCTCTAAACGAGGGGGACAACACGTTAGAGAAGCGCTACTTTAATACAATGATATAACATGTCTGCATCTGTATAGTTTAATGCTTTATTTTTATATATATTTTTTTAAATTTTGCGAAAAAGTGAATATCCAAAATATTTTAAACACATAAAAAAATAAACAGCTGTGGTTTTGCAAAAAAAATTAAAAAGAAAGTGTAAATATCCGTGTATGAAATTTTTTGTACTTTTGATCACTGAATACATATTAAATCCTGTCAGACAATAGAGCAGTCGGTACATTTTAAACCTATAAAGAAAAATATAAATAGTACTGGTCTATTTGTGAGTACAGAAAAAAGACCAGTCCACATTTCTATTTTGTTATTGTTGTTTTATAAGGCAGTATAGCTTAAATAAATAAAGGCTAAGAATATGATTCTTATTTTTTACAAACAAATTCTTATCAGAGACACATTTAGTTTCTTTTTAAAAGGTTTTCCAACCTATTATTAAAGTCAGTCCAGTCTGACCTGTGTGATCAAAGTCTATCTGTAGACAGAAACTACTACTACAACCACTTCCTAAACTGTTGACCGTGTGTGTGTACATGTTTTTGCTACCCGGTGGGGACAATTTTTGACCATTTTCCCAGGACACACAGCCTGGTAAGGACCCGCTGTTCCTAATGGGGACAAAAGCCCACCGTTGGGTCAGGGGTTAGGGTTAGAACTAAGGTGTGAATTGAGTTTAGCTTTAGGGTCAAGTTTGCACCTATGAGGTTAGGTTTAGGGTAGAGGTCAGGGTTAGGCTGTGGAAATAACCGGCAAATGAGTGGAAGTCAATTCAGAGTCCCCATGAGGTTAGAATAACAAATATGTGTGTGTGTAGGTGTGTGTAGTGTCATCTGAGGACAGCGTGTTGTCAAAGACTGTGAAAACATGGCTCCAAGTGGTTATTTGTTTTCTGGTCATTTAAGGACAACTCCTGCTCTCCTGCTTTATCTCTGACTCTGTCCACTTGTAAGACGTCCAAGTCTGAGCACCACAGAACACAGAGATGTGGAAAACATGCACATGCTGTCCTTTCAAAAAATGTCAATAAGAGCTGCAGTTAACTCACAACTAAGTCATGTGGTTAAAATTTAGTTTTCTTTCTTCATCTTTATGCAGCTGGTTTAAATTAAGCCTGGAAATAATGTAAAACTTTAACCAATTTTGAAAACTTCAGCAACAGAGGAAAATAACTTTAAATCAGCATTTAGCTGGTATGAGATATACAGTGCTGAGCAGAAGTCAGATAAATAACATGATGTCAACTAAAAAGTGTAAACTACCAGTCAGCAATTTGTCGCAGAAAAAGAAAAACACAAAAAACTGTCAATTTCATAAAATGATAAAAATGTAGAAACAGGGCTTTTTATTGTTTTCTTTTTGTAACTTGCATCAGTGAAAAAAAAAAAAGAAAAACTTTTCTTTCAGGATGTTTTAAACTTAATTGATGCTTTTGACACTAATTGTCACAAAACCTTCTTGAATTCCAAGTCAAACCAAGTATTAACGAACTAAGATCAAGTAACAGGTATATGCCAGGTGTGTACTTAGTAAGTACCTCAGTATGTACCATGTAAGAACCAGGTAAGTACCAGGTATGTACCCATTTAGTATCAGATACAAGTTAAGTGCAGGTAACAAGTTGCTTCAAATCATGTCCTGGTCCTTGAAGGTACCTGAAAAGTACCAAGTAAGTGTAAGGTATGTACCAGGTAAGTTCCAGGTAAGTACAAGGTAAGTACCAGGTAAGTCCCAGGTAAGTACCAGTTAAGTCCCAGGTAAGTATCAGTTAAGTCCCAGGTAAGTACCAGGTAAGTGCCAGGCAAGTACAAGGTAAGTGCCAGGTAAGTACCAGGTATGTACACATTTAGTATCAGATACATACCAGGTAACTCCCAGGTAAGTGCAAGGTAAGTGCCAGGTAAGTGCAAGGTAAGTGCCAGGTAAGTGCAAGGTAAGTGCCAGGTATGTACCAGGTAAGTGCCAGGTAAATGCAAGGTAAGTGCCAGTTTTGTACCAGGTAAGTACAAGGTAAGTGCCAGGTAAGTGCAAGGTAAGTGCCAGGTAAGTTCAAGGTAAGTGCCAGTTATGTACCAGGTAAGTGCAAGGTAAGTCCCAGGTAAGTGCCAGGTAAGTGCAAGGTAAGTG
>JARVJO010000305.1:27193782-27204438 GCA_031762555.1 Cynodonichthys magdalenae
TTTGTTCTGTGCTACAAAACCAGCAACCTCTGTAGCACCAGTGCTATGAGCTAAAAAAGTTAACGTACAGCCCTGAATACCAAGAAATCTTCTTTATCTCTCAAATAAAAACATATTCCATTGAAAACAAACAAAACAAAAAAGGCTTTGGAAAACATTTCTTGTTAGGAGTGTCTCATTTATGGGATTTTGAGTTTGAAAACATTCCCCCTCCTCACACTGTTATATTATCTGATATTTTGAAATGCAACACAAAGTGACATGTTCTACACATTCAAACAAATACAAACTTATTTTTGACACAAATGTCGGTTATATAATATATCTTTCAGTGTAACACATTGGTTGGAACCATGTCGTTTTCATGGATTAGGAAAGGCAAAGGAAAACACTTGCAAAAAAGTGAGAGAAAGTTGAACAGTGCCTGCTGGCATGAAGCTTGAGTCTTACCACGTCAATCATGTCTAACATTGGTCCAATCTGCTTCCTGTTGCCTTCTCATGAAAACACTTTACAATTTACAAATACTGTTTTTTACATTTACTATTTCATTCTGTAGTGGCAGTGGTAATGAATCTAAACTCACAAATTTATTATACTGATTGCGTCATCATGTCAGACACCATTACAAAACATATTCTTCATCTGCATTTCTTTTTAACACAGTCTCTTCTGTCCTAAGCTGTCATAGCAGCACCATCTATTGTCAAGAAGAAACTGAGTAAACCCAGTGTTGCCAACTTAAGTGACTTTCAGACTTTTTTTTTCTTTTTTCAAAAAATGACTAACAGCTGCAGAGAGGAGGCTGCTGCAACTGAATCACACATGCGCAAAGGTGCCGTTGCTCCCACCCTGGCTTTAGCTTGTACAACCCCAGTACAAAACTACTACCCCTGGGCTTTTCACAATAAAAGCACATTAAAGTCTCCATGCATTAACGTTGCGTGTTAAGTCTATCTGTGCACGTCACTGAAGAGTTGTTTACTACATTCAGCGATGGCAAAAACAGGAGTTTTTTATTTTTTTAACATCAGTAAATGTAAGCAGCAGAATCGCAACTGCCACAGTTACTATTCCAACAATAACATTAGCTTGCTAATGCACATAGTGGTGCTGCAAGGAAAAGTGTCACCCGAGAAACAGTTTACTGGCAGGCACGATGTAATGTTCTGAATGTGTTCAGGCTTTTTAAACTAGTGTATTGGTGTTCAGAAAATTCATATATCAAAAGTAAAAAAATGTTTTTTTGTACAAACCAGCACACCGCCCAGCACTAACATGTATGTATACATAAATACATGTCCTATAGGGCACCCCATAGAATCCACACTAATATAGAGGTTGCTCCTGTAGCCGAATGTGTGGCTTACCATTCAAAAATGCAGACATTGATTCTTTACCTCAATCAAACATCATCTATATACATGTAACATCCCTATCTGGGACACAGATCCACAGGATATTTTCACACAATGTCATTAAGTCCCAACCACCCCCAGACACTACAGGCCCAGAACAAAAGGTTCAGAGATGTGTTATTAGATAATGTTTGCTGTCTCTGAGAAATTCACACAGTAACAGCTACATTTATTGGTGTTGTAGCTCACTGCTAGGGCATCTCAGAATGTAGCTATAGATGTTTGTACGGTTATTTTCAGACTAGTTTATCTTTGTGAGATAACAGAAAACAAAGCATGAGGACTGAATGTGACAACAAAAATTAAGTGTTTCTCAATACACAGAAACACAGAACTGTCAAACTGCTTGGTAACTTTAAATGTGCATCTGAAACACACTAATTCCAGGTGCAAAGATAAATCTAGAGGAATTCTGTCAGTGATTTTAATAAAGTCATAAACCTAAAAATGTTAAGCTGAAACCAAACTGAAGCCAACAGTTTCATCTTGGTTTCATCAGACCAGAGAAACTTGTTCCTCACATTTTGAGGCTCCTTTATGTAAACTTTTAAGAGTTTTGAGCCAATGGAGGTCTGCAATCATCCCCACACACGACTTCTTAGACTCAGGCTGAGACCATCTTGGTCTCCTTTCTCACTGAGGTTCTTTTCCATACATTGTTTAACAAGGTTGAGGGATTGGTTCTTGGAAGCCTGATTGTGTATAATGAGTATAAAATAATGAGAACTCAAATACAAAAAAACATCAGGCTGCAACATAACAAAAAATGTAAAAAATGAGGGGAGCTGAATATTTTTTGAACCTACTGTTCACTGAAACATTTAAATCCACTGTCATTTATTCTTTAAAAAAAATACTAAACATTATGATCTCTATTTTTTTTTTTTGTATTTGTTTTACACCCATAACCTGAACATTGAAAACTCTGATTTAAAAAGCGCATTGAATGAAATACAATATTTTAGCTTTATTTCCATCTACCTTAATTTGAATTAACATTATGAGACAACTGTGCTTTCTGTTCAGTATAAGTATAGTTACAGCAGAATGTGTGTATTTTTTCATTCATATACAGTATAAATTTTATTGATTCAGTTTTTCATATTTATCGTATTGATAGTTAAATCTTTACTTAACTATGAATGAAGGTCCTTTCTAAAGTTTTTCTTTTTGTTCTTTTTTTCAGGGATCTCCACAGTGAGTCATCCTTCTCTATTACACTCTGTCCTCTGTCCTCACTCCAACTAACTCCATGTCTTTTTTAACTGCATCCAATATACCTAATGTCCCTCGTCTGGACACATTCAAACAAACCAATTAACCCACTGTCCCTCCTCTGGACGTGTCCACACCAATACACCAAATGTCCCTCCTCTGGACACGTGCAAACCATTCCAACCAGCATTACCATCCATCCATCTATGCATCTATTCATCCATCCATCCATCCATCCATCCATCCATCCATCCACCCATCCATCCTCTTTCAACAGGAGTTGATTTGTAATTAGTCTTTAAGACTGAACCAATCTAATTCCTGGTTGGTGATGTACATCATACACACCATTCATGAATAAATCAAACTGGAGCTATCTGAGCCTGGTCATTCGGGTTTTCTGTTTACTTTTAAATTCACAAATATACATGAGTGTAACATCACTACACTGCCCGATGGCTATCTGGTGTGTGTTTCCTGTACAGACACAGAAACACAGCATTTGAGGCTGATTTGATTCATGACTGACTTGTTATACAGTATGCACATTTAAACAGTCTGCTGCTTTCATGCATATCCCTTTTCATCAGTAATGACCTTCAAAAATGCATCATATTCCTCCCTTGCTACAGAGCCTCTCTGCTGCTGGTGTCAGAATCTGTTTCTGCAACTCATGTTTTTCAAATTGGATGGCAGAGATAATACTTAAAATTAGAAAAACCTAATCCTTTATATAGACAATTACTTTGGAAACACTAGAAATTAATGTTCAAGTGAACATCAGAATAATGAGCTACTTCTGTTAAGCATTTACTTATGTGCAACTGATTGTAGTTGCATTTTGTGCATTTGAAATGAAACAAATGATTTACAAATCACTGTTTAACACGAGCAGCCCAACGATGCAGCAAGACGGTCGCAGGTTTGCCCCCAAGCCTGGTATTTTTCTGGATGGAGTTTACAGGTTCTCCCTGTGCACATGTGGGTCTTCTCTGGTTTGCTCCCACAGACTAAAAACATGCATGTTAGACTAATAAGTGACTGGTAGTCATATCACTGATTTCCTTTCTCATTTGGACACTGATTAAAACTCTGGCTGGTATCGGTGATACTCATCCGATACTGATACTTTGTTCAAATACACCTAATGTGTAAATGTCTGGTAAATCTAAAAACATGGTGTATTTCAAATCATCGCTTTATCACAACTACAAGACAACAGAGTAATTTATTTATTCATTTTAAACTCAGAAGTATATTGATACTATTGTCCGTGTTGACAAGGCTTCCAAGTTAAATTGTCTCTCAAAGCCAGCAGCACTCTTTTACAGCCATTTCAATCGGCTCGGTACTTCTGTCTTCACAGTAGGGGATGGTTGTTTACAGCACACGCAATTTCTGGTTAACTTCCTAGCTTAGCTTCATTCATGGTGGAGCTGGCTCAATGCATATGTCACAAGTCGTGTTTCCATCCAATTTTAATTTTAATTTTGAGCGAATTTTTTTAAATTTCGCAAAAAGTAATTAAATAATAAATGCGACTCAAGACGTGTTTCCATCAACTGGCTTGATGCGAATCCCCAGTAATTACGTCAGACGCATGTCTGTAGTAAACAGGAAGTAGGAGTCGCAAACTCTCAGGGATACACATCCCAGGACAATGGAGACAAGTTATCAGGAATGTGTTGCTATCGGGAAAGTTTTACTTATTCTGTCATATCAACTAGTTTTGGTGATGTTACTGCTGTCTGGAGGCGTAGAAAAGGAAATGAAATTCTCTTCACGTTACGGGAATAACTGAGGAGACGCTGGCAGCGGGAGGGGGGTCCAGCTGCGGTCCGGTACCAGACAGACAGCAGGAACAGCTGATCAACATATGAGTTAAATGTGCGCTACATCAGAACTTATTCAACAAATGTGTTTCCATCTCTCCTTTTGCGCATTAACTCTTTTTCGAAAAACCCAAAAACCACCTCAAGCGAGCGTATAAACTCTTTTGCGCAATAGAGGAAGTTTTTTTCGAATCAGGCCGTTTCCATTCAGCTTTTCTGATGAAAAACTTCAAAATGCGAATTAAAAAACGTTGATGGAAACACGGTTACAGACAAACGCTAATCAGATCCAATCGTTTTAAACTTCAACAGAAGCCACGCCTCCAGCAAGAAATCGTTTCTCAATAGCTGAGAGTTCAGACCCTCTGTACAAAGCACAAGGGGCTGGTTTATGCAAAATATGTTAAATAATAAAACCAAAAATAAATATTTGTTTAACTAATAATTTAGACAAGATTTCGACAATTTAGTTACCTTCCACTGTGTTCCTGTCAATGATATGCGTTACCTGAAATGACTTAAGTATCAAAGCATATTTTGATTTCAGTATCAATTCTAGAGTCTAAAGTTCTGTTATTTGTGGGATTGATATTTCAGTATTGAACCACATATCACTAGTAACTAAATCAACTCTAGTTGTGGGAGAGAGTGTTTGTCTTTGTGTCCTCATCTCTGAGGGTCAAAATAAGAAAACTAATGTACAGAAGTTTGGTTGGTTGATAAAAAAAAAAACAACAAACAGAAACAGAAAAAAGGACACAAAAATCTTCTTCAACACATCCAGCTACATGAAAAATAAACAGTCTGATGTGTGACACATTGTATGGACAGGTACAGTATATGTGCAGCACAATCCCAGGAGACACCCTATGTGTTTGTGGTTGGTTGCTATTTCTACAAATCCAGCTCAGACTGGGTGTACTGCAGTGGTATTAAAGATGAGGCGGTGAAAAGCGGATGGGATAAACACTAACAACAGAACAAAGCGCGGCTGCTGAAAATCTCATTAACTGTAAATTGAAAAACAGACAAAAAAAATGTCTTCCAGAGCGATATCCGAGGAGGCTCTGTTGCTTCTTCAACCCCCCCCCCACCCCCACACACAACTTTCACAAGTCGAAACGCCCTCCCCCCGTCAGCTCTTTGTCTCCCCTGCACACAAACATATCCTCTGTTCGTTCGTTTTCACAGTTTTTACCTTCAGAGAGAAAGATGTTTTTTACACACGCAGGTCATTTCTCCACAGGTCTTACTATCTCTGTTTTTAATCATACAGAACTGTGTAAATGAATCAACCAGGTTTAATTAGTAAAAACTCATGACTCTATTGGAACAATCTGCACTTTGTTTTCTGAACTCAGTATATCAGATATATTTAGACAAAAATAAAAAAAAAATTAAATTAAAATTTTAAATTTTAAAAAAAAAATAAATAAATAAATAAAATTAAAAAAAAAAAAAAAAAAAAAAAAAGATATATTTAGACTGGCAGTGATAGAAAGGTCCACAATTATTACCAGAGACCAACATAGCGCTGCACACTTATCTAAAGGTAATAAAATTGACATTTTACAAAATGTGTGTATTTATGTTTATTAAACCAACATACAGTGCAGTAACATAATATTTCATGCTCAAATGCATAACAGTTGTATTCTTATTAAATAAATAAGAATAGAAAATGTTTAAAGCAAACAAAATAAATACTTACTTTAGTGAGCTGAAGTGAAATGCTATAAGACGCCTTGAGGTCAGACCCCTGCATTGTTCTGGTATAAAGTCTCTGTTGTTTATTTACTTGTGACTTAAGTAAACTTCTCATATTTAGCTTTGTGCAACATGTTGTAGTGGCTAGAGGTCGGCCAATACATCCGTCGATATTTCTGGGTTTTTTTGTATCGGCATTAGCTGATAGGTGCATGTGTTTGCAGACACAGTAAAAACAAAAAATCTTAATGTAAGATTCTTTGTATTTATTGTTATATATTTCAATGTTCTACATTATTTGCTTTCCGTTGTTAATATGTTTTGTTAATAAGTGTTTCTTTGTTGTTTAAATTGAGACTTGAGTAACATTTGTTATGTTGTGTCATTTTTGTCATGTAAATGAATGAAGCAAAAGCAATATTGCTTTCAAGAATCTGCTCAAAAAAATTGACAGCACATATCGGGGATGAAAAACCTGTATTGGTTGATCTCTAGTTGTGGCGATTTACTGCATATTAAAATCCCTCATGGCAGACAGTGTCTCTGAGCAGACAAAACACAGGTCAGTCTGTTTCTTAGTACACCTCCTATAATATATATTTATTTATTTAACTTTTAAAGCAACTCTTAAAATCTAAGAGGGGTGCAGAACAGAAGTCACCCGTGGGTCACACACTGTCTGTGGGTTGCCCATCCCTGATTTGGATGAACAATTAAAAGTCTTCAGGGTTTGTTTCTTGTGTCTCTTTGTTATGAATCAGGTCAGATACTGAGTTGACAATCAAACTACATCTGTAGACTTTCTGTTAATTTACCGACTCATATTAAATTGTTCAGCTTGATTGGTATGCATGCTGTGTTTTTTGTAACTTTTTATACTTTTTTTAAATATTTAACTTCATCAAAGCCAAAAAAAAATCCCTCACCACACAGACTGCAGCACTCAGGTGAGGCAGCTGAGAGTCTTCCATCAATCAGAACCGTCCTCCTCAATGCCCCTGTTCTGACCTCTGGCTCCTCCTTCACACAAACACACAATCATTTCTCTGAGGACGTCTGTCGTTCTTCATCCTCCTACAGCTTCTAGTTCTCTCGTTCTCATCCGTCATCTTCTCCTTCCTTCTGCCACTTTTCTTCATTCTTATCTCTTCCTGTCTCCTGCTGGCTGCTTTTAGCATTCACACTCTAACTCTTTTGACGTTTCCACTCACCCTATTAATTTCTTTTGTGCACTCCTTTTCTCTCGCCCTCGTTCTTTAGTCTGTTGCCGTACTGAGGTGGTCTGACTCAGATGAGCCGCTGCAGCCTTTGCCACTCTGCAGATGATTTATCTGCCCACTAGTGAGCAGGGATGGGAATGATAGAGGTCTGTGTGTGGATGTCATAGAGTGGGGTGGGAGGGGTGCGATATAAAAATGTGAAGATGAATGAAGAGGAGGGAGAAGAGATAGAGAGCAGAGACTGAGAGAGAGGCAGCAAAGCTGCTAGCATCATGGTGCGTTTTAGAACGGAGATAAACTGCGGAGAAAAATGCTTCAGATTAATGGTGAGGCCCGGCGAGACCATTTTCACATCATTACACCAGTTTTAAAAAAACAGTAAGACCCGAGAAAATGATCTTACAAAAAAAAAAAAGGTTCAGCATTAACTAATAAATATTTTTCTTTAAAATTTGGCTTTTATTGGCTAAAATCAGTTAAAAGGAAAAGTCTGACAACTCTTACACAAGGCTCCAGTTTAGGATTATTCACTGATAATTACTGTAAGAAACAAAAGAGGGAAATTAACTTTAAAGAGACAAAACAAAGAAATTACAAAAAAGAGGAGTCAGAAAGTTTGCATATCTCCTGCCACTCCTCATGAATTGGACCTGGTTCATCTTATGCTGAGTTAGAGCCGTTTTGGTTGAAACTTGAAAATTGTTACGTGTTGTTTTAAGCAATTTTGTAAAATTATGTGCAATAACTTCAAAGTATGAGTTGTGGATAAGTCTCAGCTAATATCACATCAAATTAAAGCTCAGTTTCTGCAACATGACCTAAGTTGTAGACATGTTTGTGTCGGGTATTGTCCATAAGCTGTGGAGGTCATCTTCAACTGGGTTCAAAAGTTCATTCATTTTAGAGGCACATCCCAAAACGCTTCATTCAAATTCATCCAGTGGTTCTTGCAATATTTTGCTAACAGACAGACAGGAGTGACTCCAGTCCAAACAGGTAATTATAAATAATTTTGTACAGTCTGTTAGAGCTCAGTGTTGGGGATCAGTCTCAGCTACTACCTCACTTCATTAGGTAAATACACGTATAGTTAGAATCATTTTTGTGCTTTAAGGCAGTTCTTTTAGAACAGGTTCACTTTAGAAGTGAATCAGTTGTAGATCTGCTTCTAATAATGACTTTTTGCCAGTTGCATTCCAATTTGTCCTGTGGTTTATGAGCTTCTTTCAGAATAGACAAGCAGCCCCACAGACCCTGACTGTTCGCTTTTGTGTTTCAGTGAAGCAGGGTGGGGGGTTAATAATACAGGAAAAGGAATAAAATGGCACGGAGAAAATGATAAATGATATAAACAAGACTAGAGAAAGAATACAAAGAAAAATAAAAACAAACAACATTAAAAATAAACCTCCGCCAGCCCATTCAGTCTAACACACCAGACATCACGCACCAAACTCAACAAGGGAGACAGAAAAGCAGAGGGGGTGGGGGTGTAGGGGGTGTTATGATGGCGTGAAGGAGGTCTTGATGGATAGAGCAGGGATGGAGGGAGGGAGGGAGGAAAGGAGGGACGGTCTGATGAAGGAAGGAGGGGGGAGTGTGATGACAGGATGCAGGGAGGAGGAGAGGATGCTGAGAGAAGCAGCACGGAGGGAATTTATTGCAATCATTACAGTTGATGGACTCAGTGAAGCTGCACTTCACACACACACACACACACACACACACACACACACTCACAACACACACCGACCGTCTGCCTCCTGTTTCTGTGTGTGTGTGTGTGTAAATATAAAGCATTGTACCGTACAGACACACGTGTGCACAGCCTGGCTGCATGTTTGTGGTTTTTTTTTAGCAACTTGTTGGGAGGGTGGAGATGGGAAGCAAGACAACAGCGAGGGAGGGGGGCCGGGGGGGACAGTCTGAGTTTCTCCATCATTTTCTGTCTGCTTGACTGAAACGAGACGGTGTCTGTGCTCCTATCAGACTTTATGTCATCCTTTTATGGTCTCATCCTGTTCAGACAGAAGCAAGCAGAGAATATTTGGACTGTTTCAGTCAGATCTGCTCGCCGCTCACTCCCACCTGACCAGTGTGTGTGCGTGTGTGTGTGTGTGTGTGTGTGTGTCAGGATCAGTGTTTTACTTCTTTGCCATTTTTTTCATTTAGCCCAGTGGGTTTGCTCGTTAGAAATGATACATATATTACAAGTGAAAAGCAGCAGTAAGACAGTAATCTACTGCAAAGTCTGTATTTTCCATGCAATCAAATGATTCATTATCACCGGAGACACTGACAGATGTAAAAGGATGATAATGTTTTTGTCTGTCTGTGTTTGTCTGCACTGTTAGGAAAACAGTGTATGACTCACTGAATGGACCTAAATGAAACTGTCAGACAGTAATCATTGGATGTACAAATGATCCACTTTTGAGTCAAAAAACAAACTATACAATAAAACTAATCCTTTAACCTATTAACATGTGGGCCTAACCGTAACCCAAATTAAATTAAGTTCTGTTCTTGAACACTTTGGAATCAATTCACCAGCCTAGTCTCTATGAAAAACTATCAATCTGAAATTTTAACTTCAAGTCATAATTTTTGTAACTGTAATAATATTTAGCTATTGAAGTTAACATGCATTATAACCATTAAGTTTTTTTTATTTCCAAAGCTGCATATTGAATAAAAGGTAACTTGATTGACTACACAGCTGTGGTGAAGCTCAAAGCTGATTGGCCGATTCTAGTCAACCAATTGTGTACCACGTAGGGGTGGGACATGAGGGGCTTGCCACACATTTTGTGCTCTGGAGAGCCTATAGATCAGGGGTTCTCAAACCTTTTGGGTCTGACAACCTCTTACAAGGGTGAAAAAAGTAACTAACCCTAACCCTGAAATCCCAGTTTGAGAACCTCTGCTATAGATGAATCCAGTTAACCCAGTAAGTGAGTGTTTAGTATTGATTTATTTTGTATGGCCATGCGATAAATGTTCTTTTTTTCTGTGTTGCTTTTCATTTTAAATAATTAAACCAAACACGCCGTCCGTCCGTCTGTCTGTTTTCTTCCGCTTATCCGGGGTCGGGTCGCGGGGGCATCAGCCTAAGCAGAGAGACCCAGACTTTCCTCTCCCCAGCCACTTGGGCCAGCTCGTCTGGGGGAACCCCAAGGCGTTCCCAGGCCAGCTGAGAAACATTGTCCCTCCAGCGTGTCCTGGGTCTTCCTCTGGGTCTCCTCCCAGTGGGACGTGCCCGGA
>JARVJO010000305.1:27282013-27293597 GCA_031762555.1 Cynodonichthys magdalenae
TTGAATGCATTTTAGGCTTGTCCTGAAATTTCACCCAAAAGCTGAATATCCCTAACTTTTTGTGAGTAGTGTATATTGTCACCAAATGAAGTTTAGGCAAGAGTTTTGGGCTAAAATCATTTTTATCAAAGATTTATCAGTTGTCTGTTCATCCAAGGATTATTTACTAAAGGTTTCAATAACAAAATACATCCAGTTGACTCCAAATAGGCAGTGGCAACATTTTCAGCATAGATCTCATTTAATGTGTAATGCCTAGTTCGCACGGCAAAATTTTAAATATGTTAGTTGATTTTCAAAGACTGGTAGAGATCACACGTGACTTTGAAAACTCATAGATAAAACAGATTTGGTCCCACAGTATGTGGTGTACAGCTACATGGTAAAAGACAACACACCAACAGATTTCACCCACAAACATTCAGACAGGAAATCTCGCGAGACCTCTCGAGATCAAACGTGAGATCATAGTAAATAAAAATGGCAGACAAGGAAGAAGCAATGGTGATAGTTTGTGGACTATTTTTACCAGAGAAAAAGCAAAAAGACGTCTCCATTGTCCACCGAACTTTCTGGTGCACCATGGCAGTTGTTTTTTCTTCGGTATTTTGAAATCCCTCTGTGTTTCTGATTAGCTACACGTCACATTCAACAGGCTGTGAGCTTGACACCACACCCTGGGATATCAGGCCAAAACATTCCAACATGTTGAATATCCCTGGTTTGAGATGGGAGTGGTCCTGACGCCCTTCTGAGCCGACTAGATCAGTCTCAAAATACCACACACATCACATTATCTTGTAGAATAAAAATGCGATGTTCAAAATGATATGTCCGAATAAATGCAGGAATCCACTGGATTTACTCTGAAAAACTTTGTTCTCGTCTCAGTACACACGTAGGCCTCAGTGACCTTCAGCCAAACCAAGACAAAACATCCCAGTCTGTCCAGACTGGATCTGCACAGAGACTCTGCAAAACACTCTCCCAAAACTAAAAACATCAACATTATAACCTCTTCAGTCTTTTCCTGGTTACACCCCTGAAGGTGGTACCTTTTACGTCAGACGTAAAACGTAACAAACTTTTGTTTATATTGACAGAAAGCACACTGATAACATACACCACCTCTGTCTGTTTTAAACTTAAAACTGCAATGAACAGAAAGTGTAAAATGTAAAAATGCATCAAACATTCAGTTGATCAATTACACAATTTCCTTTAATCTTTAGAGCCATCATTGTCCGAAAAGTAAAAAGGGATAAAAAATTGGCACAATTATCTTGCCGTATGAACCAGGCATTAGTGTTCAGAGTATATGTTGGGGATCAGTCACGGCTAACATCACACCAAATTTTAGGCTAGTACATGTAAAATTGACAGAGTTGTAGCTTTTTTGGTGTTTTTGAAAGTCAGTGGGCTGTTGAGACCATATTTCAGTGATTACTTTCTGCATGTTTCATTCATTTTTGTCCTGTGATTCATGAGATACTTTGTAACAGACAGACACATCAACACAGCGAGCTGAGGAAGGAAAGCATTGAGGAGAAAGTTCATCGCTTCAACATTTTCACATTAAAACACACAAATCTGATCTCTGCTGAGCAATCAGTCAAGTTCCTTTTCGTCAACAGGCTGTTGACAAATCCGTGTGTTATCAACACCTGTTGGACTAAAGGATGAAACTCCAGACCTCATGAATTAAATGTAGATAAACAGCTGATCCTGATGTAATCTAAAATTAGTCCCAAGTGGCTTTGCATGTAGAAACAAAAGCAGTGTATAGCCATTTACTAAGGTAACTTTGTTTTTTTATTACTCAGTGCCCACCTAGCTGGATTACAATAAATGTACTGTATATTTTCTATCACATATATGCAAACTTTGTACAGAGCCCTAAACACTGTAGCTTTATAGCTTTACTTGTTTTACATGGCATTAGACTAGAGTTGACAATTGTCCCTTATTAGCCAGGATGTCCTGTATTTTAAGCTAATTTGAAGTGTCCCAAATGGAAAGCTCTTCCTCTGACTGCAGCCTAAAGTGGTAAATGCTTGGAAAAGTTTAATCATCACAACGTATATGTTTATGTTTACATTTCTTTATCATATTATTCTTTATTTGTTTACTGAGGCCAGCAGCAGCTGAAAAGTTGTAAAAAATAAAAACATTGTGTTGAATAAGTCCTTTTTTTAATCCACCATGTTACATGGAAATAACAGAAACAAGATTAAATTTAGTTTAGGTGGATGTAACTCAAATGTTGGGAAAATAAATATTATTGTGTGATGACATCACAATCGACACGTTATATCAGTAAGCCCCGCCCCCGGCGAAGCTGTTTTGTATTTTTGAGGGGCTGAGTTGGCAACCCTACTTGAGATTGGTATTGAATTGTGTTTTGGGGATTCTGTGGAAAGGATAGAAAAAGCTAAACCTCAAGAAAAGGTAGAAAAACAGGGTGGATGGACTTGCAATGTGTCCTATAAGCTGGTTGAGTAGTTTGGTGTCAAAGTGACTAAGATGGTTTGGATGTGTGTAGTGCAGTGGTGTCCAAAGCCGGTCCTCAAGGGCCGGTGTCCTGCATGTTTTAGGTGCTGCCCTGGTTCAACACAGCTGAACTAAGGAGTGCTTAATTAGTGGGTCTCTGCAGACCTTGATGGCAAACTGAGAAGGTAAATCATTTATTTGAATCAGCTGTGTTGAAACAGGGACAAATCTAAAACTGGCAGGAGACCGGCCCTTGAGACACGGAGTTGGACATGTCTAATGTAGTGGAAGGATAGTGGATGTGTTAGACAAAGGGTGATGAGCATGGAGCTGCCAGGATGGAGAAACTGAGGAAGACCAACAGAGAAGGTTCTTGATGGAGTGAAGGAGGACATGTTGGTGTTACAGATGTTAGGGGAAGGTATGCTGGAGGCAGATGATCAGCTGGTGCAATCAATTTTGACCCAAGGACAGCAGGAGAGTTCAAATTATCTCAATTTAAATTTTTACAAGGAACCCGTTGGTCAATAAATACAATTTTTAGTACATGAATGGTTAAAAGAGCAAAAAATATGTGCAAGTAAAAAATAAATTGATAGAAATTAATTTAAACAGAAAAATATTGTGAATGCTGACTCTGCATTTACACACACTCACAAACACACACACACACACCCTTGTGGCGAGGAGATGGTGAGCCGAGCTCACAGAGCAGCAGACCTGTGGACAGGACACAAACGGATAACGGCTGCTGTGAAACGCCTGCAGTGAGAGAGAGCTGTCACACTGAGTAAAAGCAAACACTGACATCATGGCTGTTTCTGACAAACCAGAGAAACACGCTTCAGTCCAGAGCCTCCATGCTGTGAGGAGGTTAGCAGTGTGTTACCATGTTAGCATCTCTCTAAAATTCAAGCTTTTTATATCTGTCTACATGTCTACGATGCACAAACAATAAATGTTTGAAACAGGGTGTACATTTCTGTCACTGTGTGTGTGTGTACTTGTTTTTGTTACCTATATAGGACTGTTTCCGGTATACACACCTACCTTGTCAAGACCAGTAGTCCTAAGCGACCAAAGACCGGTCCTAATATGGTGGAACTCCATTTTTGGGTGGGGGGTTCAGTTTAGGACTAAAGTGTGAATTGAGTTTAGGTTAATTTTAGGGTCAGGAAGGTACCTGTGAGGTTAGCTTTAGGATTGGTGGTCAGGGTTAGGCTGGAAAAATTACTGGAAATAAATGGAAGTCAGTGAACAGTTCTAAAAAGGATAGAAATGCAAACCTATGTGTGTGTGTGTGTACCTTCATTTGTTATCTTGTTAGGACCATTTCTGGTAAACACACCTACCTTGTCAAGAACTGTAGTCTTTTTGGGGACCAAAGACCAGTCCTAATATGGTGGAACTCCATTTTTGGGTTGGGGGTTCGGTTTAGGACTAAGGTGTGAATTGAGTTTAGGTTAAGTTTAGGGTCAGGTATGTACTGGGGTGGTTAGGTTTAGTGATAAGGGTCAGAGTTAGGGGAGTTTTCACTAAGAGGGTCCCACCCGCTGCCCGAAAAAATGAATAGAAGTTAATGACCGGCCCAAAAAAGAATAGAAATACAAATGTGTGTGTGTGTAACTATACACAGTCGAATAACAGCAGGAGGTTATAACCTGTATCATCCACACACTGTAATCATTGCTGCTTATGGCTGTGTAAAACACCACACACACACATTGCTGCTCTCCCTCCTTTTATTTACCCTCCCTCACTCACGCACACACACACACACACACATTTACAGCTGCTGTTTCAGTGGCTGTGAATATTGCTGTCTGGTTTGTGGCTCTTATCAGTGTTGTGGCGGAAGGAGCTGTTGGGGACACTCCTTCGTCCTCCTCCTCTCACTTTTCCGTCTCTCCCTTTTTTTCTGCGTCGTTCCTTTTGTTTTTTGTCTCCCAGAGGAGCTCTGACCCTTATCTGGTGACGACGGAGCAGCAGAGTTGCGGTGTTGCGTCTGCGCTCACTGAGCCTTGCCGTGTGCCCGTTCAGGAGATTGGCATTAAAGCCAGACATGAGCTCATGGTCCCAGCTGGGCAGACAGCCCATTACAATGCTCAGCAGGGCCGTACTGCAGGGGTGAAGAGAGCTCAGTACCTGCTGATTAGCTCCTCTTCCTCACTGCCTCTGGCTCTTTCACTTGCTTTTTACTTCTTCAATTACTTCTGCTTTGTGTTGCTTGTTTGTCTTTCTTCTTTTGTTTGCATAAACTCTTCTGTTTTCCCATCTCTTCTTTTGTTTTTTTCCTTTCACTTTTTATCGCCTGCCACCAAAAATGGAAGGTGAAAGATAATGTGTTTGCATGTGTTGTCTGTGTGGGTGTTTGCCTGTTAGTAAAATATCTTGTGAACCACAAGATGAATTTGAATGACACTTTAAGGGTACAATCACAAGATGCACATCTAAAACTAATTAATTTCTACCATCAACCTAATTCAAGGTGACGGCTACACTTAGCTGATTCTCATAAACACAAGAAATAGCTAGAATCACAAATTTTTCAGATATTAACCTAAAATTGGGTGTAGTAGCTGGATACGTCAAGAGTTAATTACATTTTGGAGTCAATGAAATTCGAGATGGCTACTAGAACATTTACCAACACAAATAACTCAGTTTCTCAGATACTGACAAGATTTGACCAAAAGAACTACAGATCTGTCTTTTCTCATCCTGATCTGATTGTGGCATTTCTTCAAATAATTCTGTAACTTTATTACTTTCTGATTTCTTAAATATATATTTTCTTCCACTCTACTTTTTTCTTTCCCTCTCCTTCTTATACCTCCATCTTCCTCATCACTCTTTTATTCAATTTTTCTCCTCTTCTTTTTTCTTCTCTGCTTTTTATTTATTCATTCCATCCATCTTCGTCCTCAGCCTGAAGCTTTGTGTCTCTCTGGATGTTTGCTTTTCAGTTTATCTCCTATTCATACTCTCTCTCTCTCTCTCTCTCTCTCTCTCTCTCTCACTCACACACACACACACACACACACCATACCTTTCTGCTATCCACCTCTCTTTTTCATGCTTACGGTCTCTGGCTCAGACAAACATACAGAAGCAACTTTTCGGTGGTGTCACTGCAGTGGTGCCTGCGGCAGCGAGAGTGGGAGGGAGGAGTGATTTTTAAGATGACAGGGTTGAAAGTGAGGTGTATGTGTGTGAGTGGACATGTTTTTGTTAACTGGTGGGGATGATTTTTGACCATTTTCCTAGTGCACACAGTCTGGTGAGGACCCACTGTTCCTTATGGGGAAAAAAGCCCAATTCCTATTGGGGGAAATACCTTTGGTGGGTCATGTGTTAGGGTCAGGTATGTACCTGTGAGGTTAGGTTTAGGGTAAGAGGTCAGGGTCAGGCTGTAGAAATGACCGGTAAATGAATGAAGAATGAAGTCAATGCAAAGTCCTCGTGAGGATAGAAAAATAAATGTGTGTGTACAAAAGTAAGAGGGCTGGGAAGCCAGGCAGCTGGTGCACCTGTGTGGACATGATATGACACAACGCTGCAGGAAGAGTGTGGCAGAGGTTTTTCACTGAATGCAGTCTGTGGGGTGGGGGTGGGGGGTGGTGGAGGGCTTACTGTTATTTTACTGAGGACAGCGACGTCTAAACAAACACACCTCTTTGCTCTTTGTTACTGAGCTTTGTCAGCTGCTGAAATGCATTGTGGATAATTCATGAATCCCATCCAATTTTGGTGCTGTGGCTGAGTCACATCCATCTTTTGTTCGAATATTTTTAACGTCATTCAGCAAAACTTCCTCCTTATAAATGTCACATGGTGCTCTGAGTCTTCTCACATGTTCTGTGATCAAAGCTGCATCTGCAGGAGGGTGTAGTGATCACCACCAAAGGAGGAGAGATAATAAATGTTGCAGTTAACATTTAAGTATTTTGGAATGGAACGCAGCCTTTGCTCTTGGTGCTTGGCTCTCGTTGTGATGTCATCATCCTGAGACAACAGCTATTGTTGCTAACAGTGCTAACACTGCTAATGCTTCCCTACAAGACATCCAACTCTCAGTTACGGGCAGTGTTCGAACTGCACTTCAATCTAACGGACCACATGTACCTTCCATATTGTTTTCAATTAACTAATTTTGAATTTACATTTTAAATGCCATTTTCAGCAGCGTTAGCATTGGTTTTTGTCTCAGCGTTCCATTCCGAAAAACTCAAATGTGAACTTAAACATTTAGCTACAACATTTAACTTTTGTATTAAGGTTTACACAATAAATTTACGACATATAATATTTAACATTTAAATTTAACATTTAGTAAAATTGAGCAAAATGTGAGAACACCGAGCTAAATAACGATAAAATGTTAGTGGAAATTTTTTAACATTAAGAAAGTGAGCTAAATAATGAAAATGCGTTAATGACATTTTACACTCTGCATCCCAGTCAGTGATGCTTTTGCCTGTGTCAGCAAGTGTGTATTTGTTTATCTGTAGGCTACCATTAGCAAAATCTTTGTCATCTTTGTCAATCCCTATCAATAAGGCTGCCTTAGTTAAGTCACCTTATTCAATACAGTAAATTGTACAGATATGAAGCTAAATTTTGGCATGGTAGTAGCTGAAAGTTATTCACAACAAACACTCCAAGCCCAAACAGTTCATGTGAGATATCACCTGAGAATACAAAGCTGCTAAGACTCAATCATTCTATTTAGTTTAAAACTCTGGCACGAATGGGTCATATGCATTCAGTCAAGTAATGCTTGGCTTTAAGTGTTTGTAATTGTGGGTTCAGCAGAACAGTGGGATAGTTTGTGGAAACACAGGAGACAAGTTAAAAAGAACCATAATAACTAAATCATCAATGCCTATAAAAATGTTAGCTTTAGGTCCTACATTTCCCACCATGCAATGCAGTAATTTTCTCTGGCCCTCACGTACAGGAAAAGTACCACTTGTTCTTACACCATCTCATTTGTCAAGCAGTTTACCATAAATCTTCTCTTCTCCACAACGATCCGTTGGACCACGCTGCAGCATTTTCCCTCCGCCCGTGGCGTTCTCCTGTGGGTTCCGATGAAGACGAGCTGGAACTGATTTAACGCTGAAACCTTTGCTCTGGGGAGGGCTTTGGTTTCAGGAGAAATGGAGCGACACTGAAAGATGGGATGAGAACGGAAGAGGTCACTGGGGAAGTGGAGCAGTTTCTCCACTCCGTGTTTGTTAAACGGTGCCTACCCACCCCCCTATATTTTTTCAAGATCAGCCACAAGATGGCACTGAAACAAAGTATCAAACCTAGCACCTGACAGGCTCAGATTGAAGCAAAAACTGATTTAGAAGTCAGGTTTTCACACAGAAAAAGAGAATTGATGCATTCATTTCAACACACTTATGTCTCCTCTCCTGTCAATTTTCAATATAATATTTTTTAAGTTTCACAATGAGAACATTTAATTCTTGTGTTCAAAAGTCATTTTTGTCAAACCTTGTACATTATACACAATGCATTGCAGTATTGTAAGAGCTAATAAGATGTAATAACACAGAACTGATGTAATAAAGTTATGTGTTGAGAACTACTACCACACCACATTTAAGCTCAATATCTGTAAAACTGGCAGAATTAAAGTTATTTATGTGTTTGCTTATAGCTCATCTGAGATGACCAAGTTGAACAGGGTTGACTGTCCGTTTTAGGATTATTTTTCATTACAATCCACCCAGTGGTTCATGTGATATTTTGCTAACACATCCGACAAATGGACACACACAGAGACAGGCACCCTCTGCAAAAATAAACTGCAACTGAGTCAAATGCAGGTTAAAGGTGGGGAAATAAAGTGGCATATTTTCACAATAAAATGTCTCGCAGACCAATTTATATAAAATATTTTGTTTCTATCTTTGTCCTGCTTAGTACCAGATGATCCACAGACCCCATACCGGGCCTGGGCCCGGCGGTCGGGGACTCCAGATCTAATATAAAGGATCATCAGTAAGCAGGAAACCCCACACGCTGTTCCTGAAATAGACGCAGGCACACGTGCAGCTTGTGATAAACCCATCAACCTAAAGTTAGTATTCCTCAAATACACGATGAGACAGACGTTCCCCAGGAGATGGGTGTGCGTGTGTGTGTGCAGACTGCAGGTGGGGGGGGATGGTAGGGGAGCTGGTAGACTGGAGTGCATTTGGTATTCAGCTGTGCCTGGTATTTATCTGTCTGCTGGCTGTCTAGTCTGGTCTGGCCTGTTAGTGGTGTCACCCTACGTGCTCCCTGGGGGACTGAATTGACGCTCCAGACAGACTGTGTGTGTATGTGTGTGTGTGTGTGTGTGTGTGTGTGTGTGTGTGTGTGTGTTTGGATGCTGCAGTTTGTGACTGGATAGAGGTGGGCTGTATGAGGGAGAATCGATGATTGTCTGAGCATGTCTGTGGCGGATGAGAGCTTGTCTGGTTTTTCTGCACGAGGGTGACCTCAGCATGAAGACTCAGGAGAAAAAAAAGCCGAGTGTGTGGATTGATATTCCTGCTTCGGCTGACAACGCGTTTCAGTTTGTTGCTTCAATAAAATTCTGACAGCTGACAGCCGTTTGAACATTGCATCAGGGTCACACATCTGTTTCTTTCAGTTCCAAAGGTGTGTGTGTGTGTGTGTGTGTGCACTGAGGGAGGAATGTGGAATACACTGGGAGTCAAAGAAAATAATTTTTGCATGATTGGATACAGAACTTGGCTAGTGATGCAGCACTTAATGCAAAACATCTGTTGGAGATTTTACTTTTCCTGTTTAGTTCTTTGCCTTCTCATAGTTTCGTTTCCTTTTATTGCCTTTGGTTACTGCAGTCAAAACAACCTGCCCCACGTCTGAGCTGGCACTTGTCATTTTTAAAAACCTAAATACTTCACATGCAAGCTTACATTTTTTTTTAAATGGAAACAGGTCTGGTTCTGTTCTTGAGATCACTGTGTGGGCTATGGATTATTTTCACACATCATTGTCTGTAAAACACAATTCATAGTCTTATCCACAAACGCGGCTTAAAGCTCTATCGGGTAAAGTATAAGCCATATGTGAACACCATCCTCTGGACCAATGCTCATTTAAAATGAACGGAAACCAAAGACCAAACATCCTCCATACTAGAGAGGGATTATCCAGACTGTTATCAGTGCACAGTTCAAACTCCTGCCTCTCTAATGGTATGGGGGTTCATTAGTGCCTTCAGTATGGGCGGCCAACACATCTATGTACTGTATGTTTTAAAACAACATTTGCTCTAATCCAGATAATGTATATTTCTGGGAAGTCACAATATTAAGTCTCATACAACAGCATGACTTCATCCAAACCTTTCATTAGCTCAAAACATTTGATGCAATTTAAAAGGGAAAAAAATCTAACAAAAAAAATATCCAGGACTGTTGAACAGACAAGAATGGAACAACCTCTGGTCTTCTCATGTTCCAACTTTTTGACATGGGTTTCTGCAATAAAATTCAAAACTACCTAACTTTTTTCTGAAAATTATCATTTCCTTTAGTTGTAGTTTCTATTTTATTTTATCATGCACACATATATGTGCATTATATTCACACCGTGCGTCCCACACTTATTTTCTTTCTTTTGCTTCAGGATCAGGGCTTTATAACTCCAACCAGTCTTCTATGCTGTGAAGAAAAAGTTTAGAATTATCCTTCGAGGGCAACCTTTCACGCCCTTTGTTGACCTCATATGATTCCTAGACCATAGTTTGAGAAGCTGCTGTTCTAGAGTGGCATTTAGACCCAATCTCTGATTTGATTAGCTCAGTTTATTTATAGATTGCACACAGCCCCACTTTAGAGTGGAGGCGTACATGTGTTGGTTAGGAGGGTTGTAGATTTAGTTAGATTCAGGGGAGGGTAGTGGTGGTAGTGTGTGTGTGTGTGGGGGGGGGGGGTGTTGTGATGGTAGGGGTTCTTGCTTTTCAGTTGCGCATGTGCCCCTGAACCACAAGACCAGGGGTCACCTCAAGGTTAACTTCTTCAAAGAACGGACTCTATTGGCTGCAGACCGCCATAACAAGGGAGTGAAACCTGAAGCCCACTCCCCACCCTCACCAGACCACTCACACCCACTCCACCCCTTACTATATTTCCTGGTGTGTTTCTCCCACAGCCATTGTCAGTTGCAACCCGGCCGTCTGCTGGCTTTCTGAGTCAGGTCACCCCCGCCTCTCATGCACAACACACACACACACAGGGTATTACAAACACACTAGTATAAAGACCATCGTGCACAAACATGCCCCTTCACCCAGACAGATAGACAAACTACTCCTGTCTGCTGGTGCTTTCAGGAACCCCTTATTCAGTTTGAGTTATGAGTGTCAAAAACTCCCAAAACGCAGTCAGGTACATTTACTAAGGCAGTGTAATAATATGAAACTATGCAGAGAAAAGAATAAATCATTACTCTCAGCTCTACAATGTGTTAATCTCTATGAATAGTCAGTCAACAACATTTGGTAACGACTACATGATTTGAAACCAGACATGGTGTCTGTCAACAACATGGATAAACAAAAACTTAACTACATCGCTTGACTTTAAAAATATATATCTTCTAGAGCAAAAAAAAAAAAAAAAAACAATACGAGCATAAAAACAAAACAGGTTAGAACTGCTGTGTGGGGAATAAAAAAAGTGCCTTATCAAGATAAAAACAAAACAAAAACCTGCGCACATACAAGATCATTTTAAACAGCAATAACTTGCAAAAGAATTAAACAGTTGAGGCTGTAAGAATGAAGGGACATAAGCTGCTGTCCAAGTTTTGCATAGCATATATGACATTCATTACTCAAAAAGGTTAACCTTGTTGTATTTAGTAAATCATAAGACTGAGAGACATTTTATTGTTTTGTATATTATATAAATACGCTGAAATATGTTGCAGTTTTTCCAGTTTTGATTGGCTCAAAAAGTCAAAGTTTAGATTTTTCCGTGTCTTCCTGAAAGCAGCACCAGTCTAGACTCTCTCTCTCTTTCTCGCTCTCTCTAATGGAGAGTTCTGATTGGCCAAATGTACA
>JARVJO010000305.1:27302953-27313687 GCA_031762555.1 Cynodonichthys magdalenae
TACACCCGAACCCAGGAGGTAATCCCATTCATTCTGGGGTGGGGAGAAGCAGATAGCCAGGGCCCGGTCCAGGCCGCCCCCGGCCGACCGACCAGCAGCCACCGCCACAGCAGAGCCCCGCCCACGGGCACCCCCACGCACCGCCCGGGACCAAACCCACACCCCCCGCCGACCACCAGCTAGACCCCAGCAGCCATCCCGGCCAGCGGGCCAACCGCAGCCACCAAGAATCATAGCCCGATCTGTGACTTTCCTCTGACGGAGGGGTTACTGCAGCTAACGACTTGGGGGCATTAAGAATGATTTCCTTGTTTTATAGAAGGGGCTTGGTGGCAAAGGGGTCCCCAGACCCAGTTTTTACACCTCAGGGTCTGCTCTGCAGTCCCTTCTCTGAATAACGTTTCCTCTCATTCTGTTTAAAACAGCTCCACAAACATGTCTGGATTGTAAAGACATTTAAAGGAAGTGGAAAGTTTGCTAATGGCAGTAGTGTATGAAACATACACTACTGCTGTCTGTTCAGACTTTCCCACCCCAGAGGTAGTTGCATGTCTGTCACTTGCAGCCTCTCTCTTAAGAGCTGTTGCATTGATGCATTTGTATTGTTTTAAATGAACATCTACCTTTTTTACACTTTGTGAGCAACTTCTTAACCATGAAAACGAAAAAGATGTTGGACAATGAATTGGTCTTATTAAGGGTTTGTACCAGTTTGTTCTACAGTAGTGCATTTTTGTTAAAGAAGGAAATGCTCTGAATTATTGTGAGGCATTCAGTTTGTAGTCACTATCTTTGAATACTTTTGAATCATTGTCTGTGTTAAAAATACAATTTCTTGGTTTTGAAAAGATTAGAGGTTTTTGTCACACTTGCATGTTTCAGGTCATCAAACAAATAATAGACCAAGATAACTTGGGTTAATACAAAATGCTGTTTCTTGAATGATGAAACACTCTTGAAACCAACTTGGCTCTTTGTGAAAAGGTAAAACCTAATAACTGGTCGTGCCCTCCTTGGCAACAACTGATATCAAACATCTGTAATAATTATAGTGATTCTTTCACACAGCTGTGGAGAAATCTTCTGGCTTTACTGTGGATCACTGTTCTGTTTCAAAACTTGAGCTTAAGATCACAAACTGATGGTCAGACATTTTTCTTCAGGATTTTCTGGTACTAAGCAGACTTTGTGTTTTCATTAATGATAGAAAGTCACCCTGACACTGCCACCAGCGTGTTTGACTGTTTCGGTGATTATCTTTTTCTGACAGGCAGTTTGAAGCCCGATGTAACAGGACACACACTTTCCATAAAGCTCCACTTTTATCTTGTTAGTCTGCAGAATATTTTCCCAAAAGTCTTTGCATCATCAATATGTTTTTCTGCTAATGTGAGACCAGCCTTTGTGAGTTTTTATTTTGGTCAGCAATGGTCTTGGTCTTGGCTCTCTCCCATGGAAGCTATTTTTGCCCGTCATCTTTGTGCTTTTGTTGAATCATAAACTTTGATCTTAACTGAGGCCAGTGAGACCTACAGGGCTGTAGATGTTGTTCTGGGTTCTTTTGGGACCTCCAGGATGAGTCGTCGAAGACCTCTAGGTGTAATTTTTCTCAGTTGGCCTCGCCTTGGAAGGTCTACCACTGCGTTGTGTTTTAACTTGTGTTATCTTCGATGTCAACATTTGTTTGCTGATTCGAAACATTAAGGTGAAAAAAACTGACAAAGTTTGTATCGAGGCAAATACTTTTTCACAGTTGAGGGGTTTTATTTTGATTTTAGCATTATGTAAGGTCTACATTTCTTATTGTGGCTATTTATCAAATCTTTAGACGTTCATGAAGCTTAAAGTACTGAAATAGAGAAGCCTAACTTACTTTTTAGAAGACTTTTCCCTCTGAGGCCATTTCACTGTGACTGTTTCTGTGATGTAGAGAAACAGAATGGGTAGAAGTGTTGTTCTTGTTTGTGTTGAGTGTCTCTTTGTGTTTGTACAGTGCTTCTCACCAGTGTCCAGGATGTTTACCTATTTATCATAGCATGTTAGCACAGCAGGATGAAGATTCGTCATGGCTTATTTGGCATCTTTTTTTTAAAATGTTTTTATTTTTTAGCTTTAAATCAGCTTGACGACCGTTCGGATCTTCAAAACCCAACATTCCTGTCTGGCGGCTGAGTTTCTCGATGTGTGTGAAATTATAGTGACAAGAGCTACACATTCTCAGGGAAATGCAACCTGAAGCTGCAGCTTGGCTTCATTTAGCTGCACAGGTTAATGAAAGACTGCAGCTTCCAAAGTCCAGAGTGTAATAAACGTGTTTCTGTCTCATCACTTATCCCAGCTCCACTTTTCCTGTTCAGCTCTACAGACCCCTCTTCACTGGCTGCCAGGACTTCCTTTGTGTCTAGATTTTGCTCCCCCCCAACACACACACCGGACCTCCTCCCTAAGTTCCCAAAATGCCCTTGGGACTAGGGCAGATTTGTCGTTCCAGTGTGTTTGAAGACAGGCCATCCGTCAAGTATGTGTGCAGTGGTAATGTTTTTTTTTTTCGGTAGGGGGGTGGTGTAGTCTGGTGTCTCGGTCAGCATCTATTTACACACTGTTGGTCTGTCTGAAATGTTAAAGAGCTTGTCTGTGTCTGAGGCAATAGTTAGGACATCTTACAGTCAACCAAGATGTTGTTGTCCAGACACACTGGCAAATGGTTCAAAGGCAGCTTTTTTTCCCCTTCTTTCTTGTTCTTATTTTGTTTTTTTTCCCAGACTTCAGACAAATGAAGCGATTAGAACATTTATTGCTCTTTGTAAACCCCTTGTGCTTTGAAGCTACAAATGGCACACTGCATCTTACAAAGAACAACAAGCCAAAAAACAAAATCAGAAATGCTGTACCGCCTGCTGTTTAGTCAGATTTCTGTTAATCCATTTGTTCATGTGAGCAGGAACACCCAGACAGAGGAATAATAACGTGTCTCCTCAAGTGGTTTGCTGGGTTTCCTTGGGTTTTGAAGAGGCTGACATGGTAAAGTTTCTAAAGTGGTGGCACTGGTTTAGGGGTAGTTTAGATGCTTCTGAGATCATTTCAGTATCAGAACATGTATGCTTTAAGCAACATTTTAAAGTTTCTCTGTTAGACTGGTTGCAATAGTCAACTATTTTTATACCAAATACATGGAAATATATATTTTTTTTCATGAACCCTTAACATTCTAATCATCTATGACCATGAGTGGTCTCTGACTGAACTCAGAATTTACCTGAAAACTGTACTAAACTCATATTGATGTCTTTTACTGTAGTTGTTACATTTAAAGGCAATCTGTGATAAATAAAGTTGAAAAATGATGCTGAAGGCAGTTTACCTGCTGTTTCCTCTGTCAGGAATGAAGTATCTAACAGAGACTCCTTTAAAAACTCTGCGAAACATCTTTCCTATGAGGCCTGTAAGACATAAAGAGACTAAATGAAAAGTCAGGTTTTCTACTTTGGAGCATATGTGAGCAAAGCTTTTAGTGTCTCCAGAGAAAATGGTGCCAGCGTAGATGAATTTCCTCTAACGATCAGTCAGTATTGGTTGGCTCTGAAGTCTGCGAGGTTGAAAATTCAAAGAATTTAGAGTGGTGGGGCTTTAAATTTACTCTCACAGCCCTTACATTTTACTGTTTCTCACAGCTAAAACTTGACCTTTTCTAACAGACGAAGACACTTATTGTGTGTAGCGATGAATTGGTTGTTCTGAGTAAGAACCTTTTGTTTGAGGAGGGTTTCGTCTCCCAGCACAACAAACAAAAACAGAAGATTCAAGAGTCTGTTTGACCATCAAGCTGATTGTCTAATTGTTTTTGAACAAAGGGTAACCTGTGATTGACAGGCAGTAGTGTTACCTACCATTACCAGGACTTTTATTACCGGATACCCTGGTGATATGTTAATATGTTAGTGTTTATATGTGTATGAAGGATGCATAGGTACAGATACCAGCATTATCTGTTCCTGGTCCCTTTTACAGTTTAGCTGTCAAATGTTAGAGTTGGCTGTCCTGATCCACACTCCTTACCTGATGGTACAGGTAACAAAGTAAAGTTGTTTGCTGTCTTCCAGTAAACACCAGAGGAAGATTTAAAAGTTAACAATGGAGAAGAAAGTAAAGCCGACTGCAAAGTTGGCTAAAGAATGGATAAAATCCAGCTCAAACAAGTTGATTAACCATCTAAAAAACACAAGAAGAAAATTCAAAGAGTTTGTTAATAGAAGCAGGAAATGGCCACAGTCTGTCACTGAGCAGATGAGAATCCTGGGAATAAACACATCTGAGCATGAGCTTCAAGATTGGACACATTTAGAAGAGATTTTCTGTCCTCATTCGGTTTTGAGAAAAAAGGAAAAGTCCTCTGATTTTCAAAGTTTAATGACGTGTTTTAATACAGATGTTGGTCCTCTGAATTGGCAAGTCCTTTAATGTAGGTACTTGTAGTCGGTTTAATACATGCCTAATAATATATGTTATTTATATTACTAACAAATGTTGAAGTGCTGTTTAGATGGTTGGTACTAGTTTCCATTTTTTTAATGTAAAAAACAGTGTTCATTTAATCCCCTTCCTTACTGTCCAGTGACTTTCATATTTTGACATCTATGTGCTACATTTGTCCCCGTCCATGTTCTGTTCCTCGTCCCCATGTGAGGTCCCTCTGTTTGAGTGACGATCTGTAGACAGACAGACACTTTCTGTCTGTCTGTCTGTCTGTCTTTCTGTCTGTCTTTGTCCCCGAGGGGACAATTGTCTTGGACATCACACGCCAAACAAAGCTGCTTCCACAATTAATACTACAAAAAATAATAAAAAGTCATGTGAACACCTCAAAAATGTCCTCTGTTTACCTCACCTTCAGCAATGAACAGGATAAGAAGTTCTATCAAATGAATTGATTTGAACGATGAGATGGAGACAGCAAGGAGGACCATAATTTGTTTTAAACACATAAATTAGTTCAGCTAGAAGAAAAAAATGACACAGTTGCATAATGTTCTTGGATAAATGCATACAGTATGTGTTTGGTGTGTATTTCTGTATAAACCAAAAGGTTTATGACATGTCGAAGGGGGAAATATTACTTTATAAAAGCTCACACCAATGCATTTTGGTCTTTAGTTTCTCTGCAGATTCTAACTGGGAAACTGTCTTGTGATTTTTATATATACTGTATATATTTTTATTGTTTTTAATTCAGTTCAACATGGTGAGTAGTCCAGGTTCACAGTGGGTTGTGGATGTCAGAAACACAACCTGCTCATCTCTTCATTAGGGATTCAGGAAGATCGTCTGATTTTTGGTCCCTCTCCATCTCAGTCCAGACACACAAATCAGACAGTAGTGTCTGATTCCCCCCACCAAACACACACACACACTTCACCCCCATCTCCTACCGCCGTCCCCTCCTCCCTTCGGCAGCCACCAGCTGACCCCAATCAGACACAGGGCCTTTTCTATTGTCTGACTGGGGAGAGGGGACACTCACTTGGACACATACACACACAGAGACTCAAATGGGGGGTCAGAAAAACAGAGACTGTCTGGTCTAGTCTTGCCTGCTGTTCCGACTCCCAACCCCCAATCATACGGCAGCGTTTCTCCTCTTCATCCTTCTCTCCCGTCCTTCATCATCTCCTCCCATTTCTCTGAACGCAGACCCTGGAAGTCCCAGCTGCATCCAATGCTTGTTATGCAAAATGTTTTGGATTTATAATTTTTCTCACTACGTTAAACCAGCAACAAGAACTTTGACTGTTTGCAGTGTTGTCTTTTTCTGGTTCTGTCATGAAAAGAGCATCAAGGACCTGATGGTAATGAGTATGTTTTACCCCTCATGTACTGACTGAAGTGCCAGATTTAGATGAATCTATTACTAAAAACAGTCCCTGGTGTATATGATAAAAACAGGACGGGTGTGGAGGTTAGTCAACATTAACGAAAACATTAGACAAGTATGTCTGCAGGCAGAATCTTGACTGGCTTCTTTGTGCTGTAAAAGAAGCAGAATTCTCATCTCACCTATGATTAACACAGATTGTTGACTTGAACAGTGGGCAGTTCTGTTCTCCTGTCTAACTTCAAATGATGTGGAAATGACTAGTTGTTCACCATCAAACAGGTTGTCATGGAAATGATGGATCACACTGAATAAGAGAGATCTGTGGAGGAAAAACATGTGTAGGCTAACGGCTCAACTCCTAAATACGGCTACTTTCTGAGTTTCATTTTTCATGTTTTTAAAATTATTTTTAAGGTACTTTTTAAAAAAATGTATTATGTCTTTAGTTTAGACATCTAGTAAGTGTTGACAACAAAAGAGATGGCCAAGTTTCTGTCAGTGTCTGATCTTCACACTTGGCAGTTTGCTGGGAGCTTGGATGTCTCCTGGCTAGTGTTGCTAATGATAATTAGGGCTCCCGGTCTGCGCAGCATGGAGATCCTGTGTGTAAATTATTAATATAGGTCATAGTCACAGCATCCGGCTTGGCCCGGCCCAGTGCCGTCCCAGCACTATCGCAGTACACAGCCCCTGCTTACCCCTGCTTACCCACAGCCTGCCCCATCTGTCAGCCAGATTAACCCAGAGGATCACATACACTCCAGTCTGCGCCGACTGAGGATTCAGAGCAAGGCCTCACCAAGAACTATCAGATTGCCTTCCCTCAGGTATTGTGACCATTGCCACAGTAAATGTTTAGCACGGTGTCTGAATATGAAAGAGCTGGAAGTTCTGATGGGTGTGTTGGACTCGAACAGGTGGGACCTCTCGACTGTTTTGTCTGCAAGAGTCACACGCCTCAAACTACGGCATTGACTAACAACGCATAAGCTTAAATCTGCTGTTGTGTAATGCTTTTTTTTTTTTTCAAAAAGTCCTGATTTGGAAACATCTCTTCAAATGTGTGCAAGGGCACAGAGGAACAGAAACCCCATGACCCCCGTCTGACAGAAAGGGAGTGCAACACTAAAAGGTTACTGAGGAGAGGCAAAACTGTGCTTCTAAGTTATATTTTGGTCATAATCTGTTGTTGCTTTACAAAACAAGATTTAACCTTTGGGTGTAAGGAGCTGCATTTCAGTCGACTGAGACGAGAGAAAAAAGAAAACTAGTGTGGGTGGGAAGATGGAGCAAATGTGGGCAGAAAGAGGAGCTAAAGGGTAGTGCCTCTCAACATTAAGGGGTTTTGGAGAAAACTTTTCCAACCAGGAGTGCGATAGTCATGATTCCGTTCCTCAGATTGGTCTCTACAGAAAGATTAAAAAAGAGATTAAACCATAAAATAAATTTATCACGAAATTTTACCAGATTCAGAACCTTAAACTCAGTTTTATTATTTCTAACCATACCTAAATGCTGTAAATTCCTGTAAACATTTTTGACCCCATGGCTGAGGAAAATCTAACTGGTTTTATTTCTTCAGCAGAAACTAATTCTAAAGCAAACGGTTCGTTGCAATCTGCTGATGCTGGAGAGCGACGTGTCAAGGCCAGGCCACAAAAAGCCCAAACGAACTGTTTTCACGGACACATTAAGAGCTAAAGAGGAACTGGAACTCCTGCCCTCGATTTCAGAAAAAAGAAAATGTTTTTCAAAATTCTTCTGACAGATAAAACTACACTCACATCTGTGCACGAAGCCTGGAAACACAGCTTTCTTTCAGAACAGTTTTTCTTCCCATAAACAACCATGTTAGTTTGTTTTTATTTATTTTTTGTCCTAATTGATGCTGTTCTTTATATGCAAACATGTTTTATTTTTGGTATTGTCCTCACAAAGAACAGTGTTGCAGTAATTATAAGATTTATTTGAATTCACCTTTTTAAACTTAAAAGATAAGTCTTAGTGGGCTGTGACTGTTGATGACCATTTTGTAATCTACTCCAGTAGATTCATTTATTAACATGTGGGTATAATGTGGGCTATGGTGGATTAGAGTTAGGTGAGCAACAAAATAATAGAAGCACAGCAGTAAGCCATGGTTTTCAAACATCTGCTGCTATAAATATGGGCGCACAGCTCATGGTCACTTATGCCTGGTTCACACAGCAAGATAAAAGTGCTGATTTTTAGCCTGATCTTCCGACAAACTTAACGATACCCCGATTATTGTGATGTCTCTAAAGTCTGAGCAGATATTGTATGATGAGTTAAGAATGATCTAGTCGTCTCGGAAGGGCTCCAACCTCAAATCTAGGATAGTCAACATGCTGGATTGTCTTGGCCTGGTATCCCAGGGTGTGTGGTGTTCCCTGAGGACAAACCAGCTCGCAGTCTGTTGAATGTGATGTGTAGCCAATCAGAAAGAGAGGTGATGGAAACATTTGGGGGAATTATACAAAACAACTGCCATGGAGCACCAGAAAGTCTGGTAGACATCGAAGACGTCTCTTTGTGTAGTTTTATTCTCTGTTCAATATTGTACACAAACAATCGCCATTGCTTCTTCCTCATCGGCCATGTGCTATTGTATTATTTATTCTGAACTCACGTTTGGTCTCAAAAGGTCTCGTGAGATTCTCCGTTTGACATCTGAATGTTTGTGAGTGAAATCTGTTGATGTGTGGTGTGTTGACTTTGTGGTGTGGCTGTAGACCACACACTGTAGAACCAAACCTGTTATATCCATGACTTTTTATCGTCATGTGCAGGCTCTCTCAGGTTTTGAAGATCAACCGACAATTTTAATATCTTGCCGTGTGAACCAGGCCTTAGTCTCGATTATTTTAAAATTTTCTCATTTTAAGTTGCAAACCGGACTCCAACAGTGAAATGCTACTTTGATCTATGCATTACTTTGAAAATATTTCTCCCTTTATTTTATTTGAAATACTGGACAAACTTTAACTTTGAAGATGCTTTTGACACATCTATTTAGCCATAACTGTTAAGTGCCATAAACTTTTAACATTTAATATTGCCAGATTCTGAAATCTTTACACTCTTGGGGTACTTACTTCTTGTTCACTTCAGGTTGTTCAGCTTGATTTTAGGACCTCTTAAGCAATATATTTTTAGTGTGTCTGTTCTTTAAATTGAAATCATCAGACAGGAACAGGTAGGGCATTTTATATATATATATATATATATATATATATATTTTTTTTTTTTTTTTTTTTTTTTTTTTTTTTTTTTTTTTTTTTTTTTTTTTTACCTGAATGTGAACCTCTAGGAACACATTAAGTTTGTCAGAAGGTCAGTGAAGGAAATCCCTAATAAAAGGTTGCAGTGAGATCCAATGTTAGTAATGTCATGACTTGTATACCATGTGTAAAGAGCCACAGTGGGGCCATAAAATTCCCTTCGTTCCTGCTTCAGTGCCAGCTGACTGAAACTGTCAGCTGCAGAGGTAGATCTGTCTGACAGTGAGTGTCTGAGTTGGGCTTCTGCCCAGAGTTCTCAAGTTTTCCGTCTTTTTGAAAGACACAAGCTGCTCTTTACATTTAACCACCTTCCCCTCAGTTTGAACCTGGACCCTCCCTCGTCGGCCCGCATCTATTTATACTTACCCATCAACAGGACTAAAACATCCTGAGCATCTCCCAAACAGCACCCCTATTACTCAGAGGCTCTTCTCTAGCCCCCACCCTGCAACTTGCCAGCCTGCTCGCTTCTTCTTTTACTTCTTTTTTTTTCTGCAGCTCCCTCTGTTGTTGGCAGCTGTTGCTCAGCACCGCACCGAGGTTCAGCCTGCGGTCACGGCCAAGTGTTCCAGCAAAAAAAAAACTTTTTTGAAAGGACTTTTTTTTTTTGCTGTTCCTACTTAGAAATTCCTTTATCTTGCTTCTCCCCTCTCGCCGTACTCTCACAACTCACTTTTATTTGCTCCGTGCTTTCCTCACGATCCCTGGCTTGTCTTTATCCCAGCTTCACTTTCACTGTCTTTTGGTCTCACTCCCTTTCTCTTTCCCTTCCTCTCCTTTCTGTCTCTGTCCTGCTCCTGCCTAATCCTGCCTGCCAGGCATTGCTTCATGCTTGTTAAGCATCTCAATCTGAAGGGGACAAAAAAAAAGCAGAAGGAAAACAGAGCGAATGAGGTGGTGCTAGTCATCTGGTGAAGCCTATTGAACAACTTAAGCGTGGTTGTTTTGCTCTGTTGGCTCAGCACAATGAGACCACATGTGGAAGACATGTTTACTCCCCTTCATCCGAGTGTCGGAGGGAGTGGGAGAGGAGGAAAAAGTGGGAGGGAAAGTTGGAGAGTGAGGGAGGCAGAAATAATGACAAAAGTGTGTGTACATGTAGTGAATAAAGAGAGAGAAGTGGCATCCAGAGAGGAGGAGAGTGGAGCATGATGAAAGGAAAAGGATAGATGGGTTAGAGAGAATCCAGATGGAGAAGAGTGAGAGGAGTGTGACAAACGAAGAAGGGACAGACAATGAGGGAGAAAGAGGAGAGACTAAAATAGAGAGACGGTCCGTCTTGGAGGAGAGAAAGCCAGTGTGACAATGAGTCATAGCTAAAACAACGCCACACAAGCATATGCTGCTGCTGTGAAGGAGCCTTCTTTGTCCAAGAAGGAAACTGGTTTTTAGACACAGATTACAACTTTGCTCAGATTAAACTGTGGTAATATGTGACCCATCACATCAAAGTGAGGATTAAGTCCAATTTGGTCAAAATGAACTAATTACATTTTCAAATTTGTGGCTTTAAAAGCTACATTTTGATACCTGGATCATCCTGATATCTTAAGTGGATCC
>JARVJO010000305.1:27314601-27325860 GCA_031762555.1 Cynodonichthys magdalenae
AAAACACTATATCTGCCTTTTTCTCCACGTCCCACTTTTAGACTTAATCCTCGTTTCGATGTGATGGGTCACATATAAGCACGAGTTGTATTTCTGTACTAGATTTATTTCATTGTCCTTATTTTTTTTGTTGGTAAAAGAATGACAGTGTTGAACAGATATATATCACCTGTTGTGTTTTTCATCAATCATTAAATTATACATACACTATAGTGTTACTATGTTGCCAAAAGTATTGGCCCACCTGCCTCGACTCGCATATGAGCATAAGTGACGTCCCATTCCTTATCCATAGGGTTCAAAATGACCCTTTGCTTCTGGAACAGCTTCAACTCTTCCGGGAAGGCTGTCCGCAAGGTTTAGGGGGATTTTTGACCGTTCTTCATAAAGCGTATTTGTGAGGTCACATACTGATGTTGAACAGAAGGCCTGGCTCTCGGTCTCTAATTCATCCCAAAGGTGTTTTATCATGTTGAGGTCAGGACTCTGTGCAGACCAGTCAAGTTCATCCACACCAGACTCTGCCATCCATGTCTTTATGGACCTTGCTCATGTTGGATGGGTGAGCAAATATTTTTGCCAATTTAGTGTATATATTTTTTCAGTCATTCATTCAATCTTTAAAATGCTGGTGAAATGCCAAAAACACGAACGTGACAAATTAAAAAGTTCAGTGGTTATTTCCTTCTAGTCAGATGAGCTGATATTTCTAGCTTCAGATAAATATTGTTTTAGAAATATTGATATTTTTATCGTCTCAGCCTTGTGCCAACATGAAAGTGGCATTTCGGGAGCCCCTAAAATGTGTTTTTGTCAAACTGCATAACAAGTAGACCTGTCACAAAAAAATTTTGCTGGACAATGAGTTATTGTGAAAAATGATAATATTGTTTTGAGATCTTTTTAAACTAGTATAATAATCACACACAGACCCTTATGAAGCTTACAGAAGTTTACAAAATTTACGTAGAGCAAAAAAAAAAAACATCTCTGGGGGAACCCAAGTTTCAGCACGATGCTCTCATGGCTTCCTGAAGTGTTGGTAACTGAAAGAAGGCATCAGAAAACAGAAGACGCTCCTCTAGCTAAATGTCCGTTCACGAAGCTCTCATGCTACAGAGGTTAGAGACCACTCTCCTGACAAACACTTGACGCCAGAGTTCACCCCTCGTTATGATAAGGAGTTGAAAAGAAAGAGACATGAAGTAAACAAACAAACAGGTAAATAAAAATTATTGACCTCATTTTAATTTATCTTGCAGTTAATTAATTTATTTCTTATTGCGACAGGCCAAATAGAATCTTTAAGATGGCAGCAGTTGGTAGGGGAATCCCAATGCCAGTTTTTCTCAAACCGAGTACTTCAGTTTGGGTATTTGCTGATACCAAGTACTTATTGAGTTTGAAATAAAACATTACAAAATAACTTTAAAATCACATTTCTTTTATTTGGATCAAGGTGGTTTTCCTTCTTATAGGCCTACCGCTCCTCTGACTGGATCAAATCAAATATACAGCATGATATAATCTATCATGTATAGTATATTATACTGTTGCAACATTTCAAAATAAATAAAAACAAAATAAGATTTTCTTTAATTTGCATTTGTTTCTTAAACTGACAAACTTTTCACTTGAAATGTGAACTAACGCTTTCAAATGAATATTCGATCCCGTATCCATACCAGTATCGGGGCGTTTTGAGTACTAGTACTTGAAAAATGCTGGTATCGGGCCCGATACTGGTATTGGTATCGGTACACCACTTGTGGTTAACCAAAATGTTGTTCATACAAGCAAAACACAGACAATAAAAAAACAAATAAAGGTAAGATATTAAAGCATTTTGGGTTGTTTTGAATGAAAACATTTGTAGAAACGGTGCTGTGTTTGAGATTATTTTTAGAAACGACTAAAAATTGTTTATTTTTCAGAGGGAGGTTCCAGTGTGGACCGATTAATCTACAGTTTTGTTTTGGTATCCGAATTAGTTTTACATTACTGTAACATTTGGAGGAACAAAACAACTCAGGAATTAAGTAGTCCTTCAGGTAAACTTGAAATAAGTCCATTTTTGCACATCATTAGAATATGTGTTGAAGAATCATCACTGGTGCTGGTCTTAACCCTCTGTCTGGTGTTTTAGCTGAGATTTATCCAGTCGATTTGTCTAAAACCACATCCAGACTCTCACCACTGTCCCAGAGGACTGTCCCGGTCTGATATGGTCCCAGTATGTCCCTGTTACCCCAGGAGACCGGTCGGTTCCAGTCTGGACATTTTTTTTGTTCCTGTCTGAGTTTGGTTGATCCCAGCAGCCACATGTTTGCAGCCTACATCTGGAGGTTTCTGCTGCTCCTGCTGATGCTGAAACCCACCTTCAGACCACACATCCACCTCCTGTCTGCGTGGAGGTGTATGGAGGCTGGAGGGGGTGGCTGCTGGTTGAACACAGACAAACTGAAATAAGCTTACTGATTCCTTCCTTTCTTCCTCCACTCCTCTCATCTCATCTTGTGGTTTTATTAAACACTTGTCGAAGGCGGATGTATAATGCTGTATTCTTCATCCGTAAACTTTCCTTTGTCCCGCCCACGACTTCTGATCCGCTCAAGGTAATTTCATGAAACCCGATACGTATGCATCATCACCAGACAGTGTACGGTTTTCATCACTCCCAGTTTAAAGATCAAAGTCAAATCTAGGTAAAAGGTCACACACAGCCTGTTGCTATAGATCACTGTATAATAGTTTAACGGGTATCTAACAAGCCGTATGCTGTACGCTTGATTTTTTTTATTTATTTTGCCATTTGGTCTCAGATGAAGCATGAGATGTAACTGAATGTACAATACCACTACTGTTCCTTTTGTTACTTCTTTTTAATTTGCCTACGTTTTGACTTTTAGTGTTTGCTCTGCTAGAGGAGTTGTTTTTAAGCTCATTGAACATGTGTACGTTACGAGTGCAGTCATAATGACATTCATTCATTTATTCATTCAGATCTGTTGTTGTTGGCCTTCTTCTAACATCTGCCTGAGCTCCTCATCTTTTTATCTTTCTTCCCGTCTTCCCTTTGTGCCCATTCTCTCTGCCGCCCTTCAGTCTGAGTTATGTTTTTATTTCTGCTCCTAATTTTCTCTGCCTCTCTGCCAATGTAACTGTTATTGGATGGTTTTTAATTTAGTTATGATCTTTTCCCTTCCCTTCCTTTTTTTTATTTATTTATTTTTTGCTTAGTCGGATCATAAAGAGGGATGGGCAGTGGTTAGTTAAATTGAGTGAATTTGAAGAATTGATGTTTTTTTATTGCTTTGTTTTGTCTTGTCAGCGCCTGCTTGCCAGCTTTGTTTCCTAAGGGTGGTATCTCTCTAGGCTGGGACTGTTGGAGACGAGGTGTCGACTCGGAATTGTACACAAACAAAAACAGCAGTCTCGCTGAATGTTTCTAACCAAAGGACCAGCGAACCACGAGGCCAAATTTTCAGTAGCCACTTTTTGAAAATCATGGTTTATTTTTTAAGATTGTACTCTAGGCTTCACACATGAATTTGTTGCTCACTCCAGCTAAATATATATTTTTTGGTCTGTCCGTCCGTTTTCTTCCACTTATCCGGGGTCGGGTCGCGGGGGCAGCAGCCTAAGCAGAGAGACACAGACTTCCCTCTCCCCAGCTACTTGGGCCAGCTCATCTGGGGGAATCCCAAGGCGCTCCCAGGCCAGCTGAAAAACATAGTCCCTCCAGCGTGTCCTGGGCTCCTCCCAGTGGGACGTGCCCGGAACACCTCACCAGGGAGGCGTCCAGGAGGCATCCTAACCAGATGCCCGAGCCACCTCAACTGGCTCCTCTCGACGTGGAGGAGCAGCGGCTATTATAATTGGATTATATTAAGCATTATATTATATGGATTATATTATAATTATATTTTTTTGTGTGTGTGAAATTTTTTTTGCGTACCGTGTTTGCTGATACACTGGAGTCTCTCCACTGAGGAATGAAACAAACATTATCTATTTATCCGTTTTGTTTTAAGTATGAAATATTCCAACATTGTATGAGGCATGAGTCACTGCAGGTTGGTGTTTTTCCTTCTTCAGCTGCAACGAACTTGCAATATTAACCTGCAAAAACAACCTACAGTAATTACCAGTTGTTTTATCTTTTAATCAGAATATCAAGGTAAAGATTTGAAAAAAAGAAAAACAGAAAGAAATATAAAAAGAAGTGAATTGATAATACTCTTTTCAAATATAAAGTTTCTGTTGGTTAACACGCTGTTAAAAAATCTAACATCCGAATTTAAATTGTTTAACAGTTAAATGTGAGACGTAATTGATTGACGGGTGCTCCTCCACAGTGTGGTTAGACGTGCAGACTTCAGGTGTCATTCGGCTCTTCTTCAGACTCATTAGATGAATCATGACAATTCATGAATCACTCCGTTGTCGTGCTTCACAAGTAATGTGTTTTGATAAGTCTGCGGTCAAGTCACCAAACCAGTTTTCCCTGCAAAACTTGGAGCAAAGATCAAACTGTAATCCCCGCGTAATTCCATATTTAATCATCAGCATCTAACATTCTAGCCTGTCGTGTCACTGGATAAACTGAAGGCTTGTTTCTTTTGTAAATAAATTACAGTTTTAAGAGCGGCGCAAAGATGGTGACGTTAGAGTGACAGTAGTCTGCTCACCCAGCGCTCGCAGGTTGACTCTTCCTTCCTCATGGTGCTGTCATGCCAGGCTGACTCTGGTGTTTTTACATTGATGATTCCTCTGTTAGAACGCTACTATGTAAACAGCTGTAAAGCACACACAGCATTGGTGTAATGGAAACTGTGCTGACAGCAGGAGACTGGGGTTCAAATTGTAGATATTTACAAATATTTTATTTTCAGGTTATATTTATTTCCGTTTTTAGCCCAGACTCACCTGCAATGTGTTCTGGGTAAACGCCAGCGTAAGACCAGCATAAAGAGAATTATTTTCACTTTTAATAAACGTATAGGTGTCTGTTTCAGTGTTCTCTGCTCTGTCTGATTCATAGCCAGAAAAAGATTCAGCACAGTTTCAAAGCTGTTAATGAACCTAGTCACTTTTTTATTCCTCATGTTCACACCCCAATGCACTTACTACACTGCAAAAACTCTTTATCTAATCAAGTTTTAAAATCTTATATCCAGCCAAAAAGTCTTTTTGATCTTGTTTTCATACTGATTTACTAAACAAGAACTGAATGTGTAAGATTAATAATCTTGTTTTCAGAACGTGTAAGATTATTTATCTTGTTAGCCTGGAAATTTGACTCAAATTAAGTGAAAATTTCCTGTAAATAGAGTAAGAAAATTACACTTAGTAAGATTCTTGAAATAAGAAAAATTCTGAGTCAAATCAAGTATTTCAAGAATCTTACCAAGTGTAATTTTCTTACTCCATTTACAGAAAATTTTCACTTAATTTGAGTCAAATTTCCAGGCTAACAAGATAAACAATCTTACACATTCAGTCCTTGTTTAGTAAATCAGTCTCAAAACAAGATCAAAAATATTTTTTTGGCTGGATATAAAGTTTTAAGACTTAGTTAGATTAACAGTTTTTGCAATGTAGCAAGCTAACAGCTACTAGTTGAACCAATTCAAAGCTAAAGAAATGGAGTGTAAAATGTAGCAACAATTTTTAAAACTAAATCTGTAGTTTGTGGTGCTGATAGTTTTAGCCCAGGTTTCAGCACAACAAGCCATTTAGAAGCAAAGAAAGCAGTTGTAGTGAGTGTTAATCTCAGCTGCCATGATTAAATCTTTGTTACAACAAATATTTGTGTCCACACAGTTAGGATTTGTGGGGAAATGAAACTTATTCACCCTTGGTCCTGCAGCTGAAAACTTTTTACTGAAACAAAGGCTTCAGGTACATGGTACATTAGTTTAGTCTTATGGCTGCTCCAATCACTCTGAGAAAAGGAAAAGAGATATTATCATGTGCCAAAGATGGTCATACACAAAGGAGAGATATGTAGAAGCTCACAGAAGAACACAGTAAAAGTAGATTTTAAAACTTACATCTGCAGTTGGGAGGAGCAGAGTCTGCTAATGTCTGCAGTGATTTCGTCAGAGGTATGTTAGCTGCTAACTTGTTTTTTTGGGTGTTTGTAAAGCATTAGGTTGTTGTCAAATGCCTGAGCATGTTTGTTGACGTTAGCCACTACTGCTAGGATCTTAACATAATCAGAACGAACGCTCACCTTGATGAAGACCAAACAATAATCATTGTGGAGCTGGTTGGTACAGAGGTTGTGGACCTACCAGCTGACAAACTTGTACGTCTCCAGACTTTTACAGGCTTTCATCTGCTGTCTGATGCAGTAAGATGTCTGAAGGATCCAATAGTTTGTGATGTCGACAGCCTCGATTGTCGGCAAATCTTTCGGTTCTGTCAAAAACTCATCCATCTTCATGAAATACGGTCACAACCAGCATATTTTTGAACTAATTGCTGGTATCTTTGTCTTGAAACTGGATCTAAATTTCTACAATACAAACTCGCTACAACAGTTTTCTTCATAGACGTTTTACTTCCTGCCCTCCATTTGAAAGCGTGATCAAAACCATGTACCTGAAACACAGCTGTCCTACATATGTTGAAACTTTATATTCCATCATTTTCACCGATTTAATGAACCAATGTGGAATTTAAAGCTTAAAAATCCTTTTACAAGAATGAAAAGCACAGCTGGTGGCAACATTTTAGACCTGTCACTACCCGGTGATGATACAAAAACAAACATGGCTGTGGAGTCATTTTTTTCAAATTTCTCCCATTTTAACTTTCAATTTTTGTTAAATTCTCACCAATCAAGTACTTAAAGTTAACCCTATAAGTTCAGTACATTTACCATTTACCAAACTGCACCCAGCACTCCCACTTTGACCCTGGCTGACCCTAGTTAACATCCTACACACGCACACACACACACACATATACACACTTTAACCCTGACATTAATCTGACCCTCCTGTCTGGTTCAGGCACTCAGTCTGGTTTTTATGACCGAGGGGGGCGGGGGTTCAGGAGGATGGGTGGAAACCCTTCTGCCTCCAATCATACACACTCAGTCAGACTCACACCTGAGAAAGTGCAGGCAAGTGCACTTGTGCATGTGAAGTGACATCTCACCATGCAAATAAATTCTTTAACACGGCCCTCCTCTCCGCTTTACTGCTGTTCATGAATATTACAGCTCTGGATTATTGATAATATTAGACTACACTGTAATATTCATGACCATTATCACAGAGCCCTGTCTTTTTTTCATGTTCTATTCATGTTAAAGGAGATGATAGGGCTGTTAAACCTTTCCAAGAGCCAAAGTAAAGCTTGGTTTTGCCGGCTCAGCATTGGGTTTATCATCATAGTCCGCATCAGCAGTAATCTAAGTTATGCTCTCTTAGAGGAAAATCTGGGAAACGGATTCAACAGGAAGTCAGGAATGTGTGTGATGGTGAAGGTCTTGACTGGTTAAAGCAGCAAATGATAGTTTAATCTGTCTGTCTGTGTCATGGCTCACATTTAATGAAGTCTGGCTGTCAGATCTGTGGAGGATCATTGCTTTTTAGTTACAAACATCCACCAAAACCAAAATCTGGACTCAAGGAAACCCTTAAACCAGGAGTGAGGCTGTAACAACTAAAACTTCTCTAATTGCTGTTGTTACGTAAAATGTCCTGATTTACTAGAGAATTTGAATGCTTAATGATGATTTTTGTCAAAAAAAGAGGTACAAAAATTGTAATTTGTAGTAAGATAAACAAAAAAAGCTGAAACGAGCAGACAAGTAGCCAAAACATAGCTAAAAGTCTAGCACAAAGAAGCAGAAAAAGCATGTTTGCTGAATTAAGCAGCTAAAGGAAGCAGCTGAAAATATCGCAAAATGTGAACTTAGAACTTAAAAAAAGGTTCAAATCAGCTGAAAATAGATAAAAACTAGCTTAAATTTTAGAAAACATCTGAGCGAAGATGATGAAAAAAAAAAATTAGTAAAATGACTTAAAAGCATAAAAAAGCTAAAATAAGCAAAAAAAGACGCTTAAGTAAGCTAAAATTAGCACAAAGAAGTAAAAAAGGTGAAAAGTGTAAGAAAGATTTAACTATTTTGAAGGATTTTAAGATTGTTGGAGACAGCTCCATTCATTTTCCATGAGAACGACTGTGTCCAAAACAGCTAAGTATCTCAAAAAAAATGATATTGCTGAAATATCAAAAGCCATAACCGAACTGTCCTGAAGGAGCTGAAAGTTTTCATACATGGATTGTTGAGGTACGTGTACATTAGTGTGAATGCTTCATAGAATTCACACAATGAAACTTTCAGAAAGTATTCACTGAACGTATTTCTACAGCCGATTAGCTTTTAGAGTCAACCACATTGAAGATGGCTGCCACAGCTAAGGCACCTCACTTACATCCTCTAAATATTGCTGAAACTTTCAATTCAGTTTTTTATGGTACATACTTGAAAGTGATGTCACCTCTAACAGAGCACAAGTCTCAAATCTGCTTTGTAATCCTCTGCGTCTGTAGTGCAGTCCAGACAGCCCGGCTCAGTCCCCTGTGCTGTGTGAGCATGAGAGGAAGGGATGAAAACAACTGGGGGGGGTGGAGGTGGAGGTGGAGGAGGAGGAGCTGTAACTGTTTGTTCTCCTGTTGCCCCGAGTCCCCACAGTCCGTCTGGCACTTCACTGTCACTTCCTCCCACTGTCGGTGCTGCCATCGATCTACATCCTTCATTTATGATCTTCATCACTATCGTCATCATTTTTTTTTTTTTTTTCCTCAGTCTGAACTACCTGTCTGACAAGAGTAGCACACACACACACACACACACCTACACACACACACCTAAACAAATGTCTGTCTCCTCAGGGTTAATCAGAAGTAAATTGGTTCATTTGTTTCCACAGAGAGCCTGACTGACTGTAGTGGAGGGGTGGGTGGGTTGGAACTGGGCTGATATGTTCTACATGCTGTGTCTCTCACACACACACACACACACGCTTATACTGTGGTCGAGTTCTGCTGTCAGGCTGATACCAGCCGTCTAGACATTGCAGTACTTGGCTCTCCCAAGGGAACAAGGTGTGTGTGTGTGTGTGTGTGTGTGTGCGCCTCATTTCCTTCATTTCCCTCAACTCTTTCTGTCCCCTCCTTATTAAACTCTCCCTCTTTCATCTAACTGAGCCGGTCTTTTTTTAAGTGCGTTTGCATTTCCTCTGTCCCCTCGTCTGCTTCCATCCTTTGCTGTGCCACACCGTGCTCGTCAGTGTGTGTGTGCGTGTGCCATCCAGGTCGCTGCCATGGCGCCCCAGCAGCTTCGGGCCTTGTTGATCACGGCACCGTGCCCAAGGGTTCCCATAGCAACTGCAGTGGCAGCAGACAAGGCTGTGTGTAGAGGAAGGTGTGTGTGTGTGTGTGGGCCCAATGTGTGGTGGGCAGCAGGCTGTGAATTCAGCAGGCCTCTAGCCGACCAGAAGCAGAAGGACGAACAAGTTGGAGCAAACAACAAGGCCTCTATTTTTGGTCTTTTTTTTTCTTTTTTTTTTCCTGAACACGCATCGTCAGGCAGGTTTATAGTTTGGGCACACACATGCTCAACAAGAAAGCCCAAAGTCTGAGGACCCACTGTGCTCTGGTACAAGCACAATGACTTAGCACTTCAAGCATCTCAGCAACACCAGACACATGGAGTGGTGCAGGAAACAAAAACCTGCTGCACAATTTTGATGCACTTGTGTCACGCCAAGTAAAATAAGAAAACCTTCTCAATTTAGACATAGTTACTGATCTTATTTCCATTTGTCTGTCAGCCCACAGCCACACCCAGTCAGGCTGCTTTTTCCTTTAAATTCCATAAAACAGTACTTTTAGCTCTGGGACCGTGTACGGCTCAGCTGTGAGGATTCATGACAGCTGAAGCTGAGAAAGAAGACATTTCCTTTCCGGGTGGGAATATCTGTCCTACTGCAAATTGGCAAACAGCTAGCATGCTCTTCCTGCTTGCTCAAGCTCTACTGTCAGCATATACATCCACCCTCAAACCTAAAACTCTCAACACACCAGCCAGGCCTGGTTTTCCCACAGAAGCATCTAAGGTCATCTGAGCTCAAATGTTAAGTTTATTGAGCAATAACAATGTTAGAGGCCCCATCTGAGTGTGTTCAGTCTCTATAGATAGCCATTAGCCTAGTTTTCATTTCAGGGCCGAATACAGTAAGTCTGTAGTCCCTCATTAGTCACAGCAGTGAGTTTCACTCTGCTTTACCTGTCAGTGACAGCAGGATGGAAACGGCTGAAAATATTTGGTTTTTATTTAATCTTAGCTCTGCTAAGATCGGAGTTGAATATATATATAATGTACAGAGGCTTCCAAATTTGTCTTAAGTTCATTTAAGTTTCATAAATCTTTATTTTTGTTTTGTTTTTTGGAGTGTTTCAACAAAATGGTCAAGGAAGCTAGAATATTTCCAACGACTGGTAGTGCTGTAAATTAAAAAAAAAAGTCTTGTTGACGTCAGAGAATAATGAGCAGCTGTAGCTCAGACAACCGCTCATTCTGACCCAGGTCTGCAGAACCATCTCTGAACACACGACGCAGATGGGCTGCAGCAGAAGGTGCGCCTCCAGTCAACTAAAAACAGTAAACAGGCTGCATGTCAAAAAACACCTCAATTCAACCATAAGAGATGAAAAAACAAATACCCTGACATGGTCTGCATCAATGCATTGAGTTGCTGCCATGTGATTGGCTTATTGGTTATTCACGTTTACAAGAACATGTGTTTGTAATAAAGTGTGCACTTGTTTTATCATAGTTGGTATTATAAAGAAAATGGACTCATGTCATTATTCTGTCTGATTCTCTGATGCAAATCATACAGTCTGTTGATGAAAAGTTTGACGTCTTTAATAATCAGTTTCAACTCTTCGCCACAAGCTGCACAGTTAATCTGGAACATGTTTCTGGAGCCAGAAGGACTTGAGTGAAAGTGGAAGTTGGGAGGATGTGTTGGGTTTATCAAAAAGCTTTCATGTTTGTGTCTTCAGACGGTGCCTCGTTGGTTGTGTTGTTGTTTTAGGGCAGCTGTGGCGGAGTGGTTAGGGGAGTCGTCCTGGAACCGGAAGGTCACTGGTACGATCCCCCGTTCCAGCTGTCTCAGTCATTGTGTCCTTGGGCAAGACACTTCACCCGCCTTGCCTACTGATGGTGGT
>JARVJO010000305.1:27343452-27366593 GCA_031762555.1 Cynodonichthys magdalenae
AAATAATGGAAGTCAATGCAAGGTCCCCATAAAGATAGCTGTACTAGACCGTGTGTGTGTGTGTGTGTGTGTGTGGGGCAGGGTGGGGGTGGGGGGTGGATGTGTTTCTGTGCGTCATTAATCAGCAACACCTCCCCTGACACTGTCTAGACAGCCGTCTGAGAGCTGCCCTGCTCTGCTCCCTCTATCAGCTGCACACCTCCCCCCCTCCGTCTTTCTATCCATCCATCTCTACTTTCTCTCTCTCTTTCTGACTCTCCTTGCTCTTTATCTCTACAGCTCTTTTTTCCTCCCTCTTCTCCTTCCTGTCCTCTCCGTCCTTATCTCAGCAGCCTTTCCTTTTAATCCTTTCAGTTCCACTCTTTCTTCCCCCGTCTCACCATTTCAGCCGCCCTGATCCCTCTCCCCCAGGTTTTTCTTCTGAGTCTGTTTGTTCTCTTCACCCAGACCGCCTTGTCAGTGGGGGTTGATGATTACAGACACAGTCGCTAATTAAAACGGGTTTCCTCTGATAATGACTCGCCACAGTAGAAATGAGTGGAACAGGATAGAAATGTGAGAAACGAACAAATGGATCATGACGTTCCAGTCTGAGGAGTTAATTGAGGTGAAGATCTCCAACAAAAGCTGGCGGATGAACAGATTTGTTGAACGTTGTCCCGTTTCAGAGCAGGGATCTTTTCTTTTCTTTTACTGTAATTAAACTGAAATGTCTGCAGCAGCTAATTGGTGTCAGCAGGCTGGTGAGTGCCGCTGCTACAAAAAGATAATCAGTTATTGTTTGAATAATACTCGGTGATACGGCATCGTTCTTTAAAGTATAAAACAGGAACTAAAATCATAATTGACAGTCATGAAACTGATCTGCCTCTAAGTGGTGACGGTGGGAGCAGAAATCTGTGAACCCAGGTAACACTGACTTGTTTCGTTGTCAGAATACATTCTTTAAAAAAATAACATAATTAAGCTTTTGGTATGAATGATGATGATGAAGCTAAACTAAAACTGAGGCACACGTGTTTTATATTTTACCACTATTTGCTGAGCTTCAAAGGAAAATTTTTATTTGACCTACAGTTAAATCAGGTTAGTTAAAGTGAATTTAAGGCAGAAACATTATTTCAATTTGTCCAGTTTTCCTTTGAATATTTGGTTCTGGTCTAGCCTACAACCTAACAATCAACAACATGTACTTATTTTGTTCTTAACTCGTGCCAGACTAATTAATAAAACACAAGAAATCATTTTCATATTTCTTGTTTCATGTTTTTACTGAAAAATGAGCGTGTTTACACAGTTAAAAGTTTAGTCCTACTGCTAAAACTCAGTGTAATAAAACAGACTGTGCTAATGCTAATCCTGCTAGCCAAGCTTCTTTATATTTCTTCACCCTTACTTGTCTGATGGGTCAACGTGGGGGAGGGATGCATCTGATAGGAAAACTGAGCCCACCTGTGACCATAGTTTCTGTTCTATCATTTCCAAATAATGGACAAAGATCAGACAGACTTCAAGTTGTTTCTCCCTCTTGTGTAAATGCTTCATCTCATTCACACTATTGAGATCATTTTTCCTCCGTATGTTTTTCAGCATGTATCTTATTCTGCAATTTTTGTGCTATTTCAACAATTCAAATATCAAAACGTTCAGCTTCTTCAGGACATTCTGACTATGACTTTAGCTATTTATACTTTATTTATTTTTTTTTTTTAGCTTTTTCTGCCATGTTTTTCTCATTGAAAATGAACGGAGCCTTTTTCAACACTCTTAAAACCCTTCAAAATGTTTATAAATCTTTACTGTATTTTTTATCTTTTGTTCTGGTTCTACATTTTTAGACTTCCTTGTGCAAATTTCAGCTTCCTTTGTCCTTTCTGCTTTGTTCTGCTTGTTTAGCTGTCATTATATTAGAATTATATTTAAACTACTTTGTGCTTCTTTCTGCTATTTTAGTATTTATGATTCTTTCAGCTGTGTTTTGCTAATTTCTGCAATTTTTTGTGTTTTTAGCAAATTTGCAAATGTGATCTCATTCTGTTTCTTTGCGCCAATTTCATCTATTTCAGCTGCTTTTGTCAACTATTTTAGGCAAGTTTCAGCTTTTTTTTTCTCTAGTTTCAAATGTTTCTTCGTCATCATCTTCTTCTTCTTTGTCACGCAGGTTTTATACGCCCCTTCAGCGAGGGATCGCTTCACAGCTCCCTCCTTCATGCAACGTGACCGTTTCAGCCGCTTCCAGCCCACCTACCCCTACATGCAGCATCAGATCGACCTGCCGCCCACCATATCGTTGTCAGACGGCGAGGAGCCCCCGCCATACCAGGGGCCCTGCACTCTGCAGCTCCGCGATCCCGAACAGCAGATGGAGCTCAATCGTGAGTCTGTGAGGGCGCCACCCAACCGAACCATTTATGACAGTGACTTGATCGACATGGGAGGAGGTGGTGGCCCGGGAGGGGTGAAGGGAGGAGGAGGAGGGGGTGGCGTGTGGGGAGGAGGCCCAAGGCCACCGAGCAGCAACTCGGGCATCAGTGCAGCCAACTCCAGCAGCCACGGGCGCATGGAGGGCCCCCCGCCGGCGTACAGCGAGGTGATGGGCCACTACCCCGGCTCAGCGTTCTTTCTACACCAGCACAGCAATAACCAGAGAGTGGGGGGGCCAGGGGGGCCGGGCAGCAGGACGATCCAGCAGCAGAGCCAATCAGAAAGCACAATAGTTCCTGCCAAGGACGGCAAGCCAGAGGACCTGGTCTGAGTAGAAGCGGGAGGCGACAGACCGGTCCACAGATCCCAGACTGAGGAGGGTTTCCCATCGTCACCCCTGACTTTCCACACTGCTCTGTCGCTCTCCTGTCCTCCCACACTCCCATGCACAAAGAAATATCAACGAGCTACAACTAAACAAGGAAAGAGAAACCAATAGTTTTTTTTTTCCTTCCAGCTTGCACCACTGGGGATGATTTTTTTTTCTTTATTTTTAAAAAATAAACTCTGCTAGCACAGACTGAAAGTTCTCTTTCTTTTCTCCTCCTGTGGGATGACAGTTTTGTCCCTGGGAAGTGAGGAGGGTTGCTTTTTTTTTTTTTTTTTTTCTTTTTCATTTTTGTTTTACGTTACGGACCGGGATCTGTGCACAAAGCGAGAACTGAGAATCCAGGACTTTCTGAGAACCCAACAAAACAAGACTCTCCAACCCAAATCTTAGTGCCAAGGTTCATGAGGAAGTAAAACAAAGAGGAGAAACGAGAGAACTTATTCTAACATTCACAAAGCAACAAAAGAAAAGTTGTCTAAAAGTTGCACTATCTTTTCGTTGTAAAAGAGAAGAAGGACGTGATGTTGTGATAATGTTTGTTTTTAATTTCCTTTTTGTTGTTGTCCTTTATATTTTATTTCACTGACTGAACTCTGGCTCCAAACCTGTTGGGAGCAAAAAAAAACAACAACATACTAACAAGTATCGGCTTATGTTCTTCAGTTTTTCTTTGAAAAGTGTGAGCTCTTGAACCCAGCCTACAGCGTCTCTGTTTGCTTACAACACGGGCACAGTCAAACTTAGTAAGAGAAGAACCTGTTCTGCTTCACGTCTGTGTTCACTTCAGAATCATCGGGGGGAGAAATCTGCTGCTGACCAGCCCCCGGGTGGATGAAATCTAATTTACTAAAATCCTCATTCCAAAAAAGGATCAGTAGCCCTTACAAATGTTTCAGTCTTGCTAAAGGTAGCATCTCACTGGGCTGCAGGTAGTCAGTGAACGGCACTCGTAGACCAGTTGCACGACATTCATGTAGGTTCTGTTTCCTCGCTCCGGTCCCAGAGGCTTATAGTCTGGTTGTAAAAGCTTTATGTGACAAGTTTTCTTTAAAAACAAAAACTCTGCTACTTTGAGATGTTGCTCTCGCTCAATCTGAGAGGAGACACAGAAGGATTCTGCATCTTATTATGTCAAACAGACCAAAATACAGCCGAGTACATCTTTTTAGGGCTTTAAGCTTCAAAGTAATCAGACTCCTACCACGGTTGTATCCGCGCTGCTGCATACATTTAGCCAGTTGGTGTGTCGATAAAGTTTGTAGGTATTTCCTCCTCTGCCGTTTGTCTCGGTGGGGTGGGGGTTAGGGTGAGGGGGTTGCAGAAAGTTTCAGTCTGAAAGGAGTCCAGCTATAGTGGTTTGACTTAACAAACCCACAGCTGGGTGGTCCTGAAGCGGTCCGTCAGCACTACACCTGCTCACTTTTTCATGAGTTGGCAAGTTTCTGTCACTACATCGTTCAGAGTTTTTATTTTTTTATTTTTACGTGCTCAGAGATGGAGGTGTCTCTCCATCCCCCATCTCTTCCTTCGTTTGTCTTCTAAATAAGCCGAGGTGGTCAGAAAACACGTCAGTAACATTATGGGGCGTCTAGAATGTTTGTCCCGGTTTCCATGGCAGCCTTGTGGAAGTTTGGTGCTATGCCTCGCATGACTCATACAGTCATCTGTTTTAAATACTGTCGCCATATTTTAATAGCACAGTATAACAAAATACTTTCATACCGCCCAAGCCTAGCGTGGAACATATCTTTATTACCCGTGTACAAAACAGACATGATTTTCAGAAATTGGCCTCGCAAACTGTAGCCACACATGTTACTGGTCTCTTGGTCTCAAACACTCAGAATTTAGTGAAAGTGCAACTAATAATAACGTGTTGTCAGTAAGTCTTAAACTGTTGCAGCTCAGCAAGATACTACTTGAATCAATTTTCATTCTAGAACATTGTAGCCAATAAAAAAACTGGTAATTGTCCATTTAGAGGCTGGGTCAACGCAGATTTTTCTTTTCATCTTTCTCCCGACCTCTGAGCACCTGACACTTTGTTTTTCCCTCCCACCCTGACCTGCACAACACCCCCCGACCCCCCACCCAAACTCCGTCTGCACCTCAACAAACCCACCAAAAAACAGTAAAACCAACTCAAAGATTCCCTCGAACAAGGGTTCCACAAGAACTGACTGTGGTCAATGAAAAGGGCTATCTGAAAGTCCTGTTTTTGTAATAGAAGCTAAAAAAGTTTTGGAAAATCTAGCCTTTGTTTTCAGCTCAATGTTGCCTTTTCCTCTGCTGATGTGCTTTCTCTGTTTTTTCTCTTCAAAGCTCGTCCCTTCATTCCCCTTTCTCCTCCATGCTTTTTTTTTTTACCAGTAACAGTGAACGCTTCTCATCGTTCCTCCTCTCATCGCTGTGCAAAAAAAAAAAAAATAGTGCTGAAATGACGGCGAATCAGCCGAGCCCTTTAAAGTAGAGACTGGAGCGGAGTTTGTCGTTTGGCAGCATGCTTGTGTGGTTCTTTCTTGTTTGTGTGTGTTTGTAGGTCAAACCTTTAGCAACACTGAAAAGCACTTAATGCTCCTACAGGAGGATTGTATGTGTGCATGTGTGTGCAGCTGAGTGACTTATTAGCAGACTGCTTTCAGTTTAACCACTCAAGGACGTGACTTATTTGGCTTTTTTTATTTTACCACAATGTTGGCTAAGCTTTTGTTAGTAAAGCATCTCAGTAAGAAGCCAGAAATTTGCAAAGGTAAATAGCTCGAGACAATGCAGGCCACAGTCAACCCCCTCCAGGTTCCTGTAAAACTCCACCTGGTCTGATATCAGCTCCACCGCTGAGTTCAGATATTTTAGTTTTGCTTGTGTCAACAAATTCTACGACACCATAAAACTTTTTTTCCGGCGCTCACATTGTCACTTGTTGCAGACGTTTGCTCTGACAGGAGGAAAACCAACACGAGTCCGAAGCTCCAGTTACATCGTGGTTAATTTAATTTGCTTAGATTGACCCTGATAGGAAATGGTTCTCTCTAAGAAAAATATGATAATTCACCTGGTGTTGTTTTCAGCTGCCAGCAAAGGCGAAAGGACAATTACACCTGTCACGATAACAAATTTTGCTGGACGATAAATTGTCGAATATTGCGATGAACAATAATATTGTTTTGAGACTGATATGACGACACACACCCCACTTACAAAACTTATGGATGTTTATGACATTTACGTACTAAAAAAAATTACAAACTGACCTGGAGATTGGGGAAACAACACACAGCAGCTGTTGAAGCTCAGGACACACCTCCTCTATTTATTCTGTATGCGTCGTCTTCTGGTTCACAAAATATTTGCGGTCCCCCACATCCTGCTTACAGAATTTACAAAATTTACCTAGTGTAGAAAAAATAAAACAACTCTTGGTGCCCTGAAGCGTCGCCAGGTGAAAGAAGGCATCAGAAAACCGAAGCCGAACCAATGGACAGATTTTTATGAAACGCATAAAATTATTATGTACAACTGATTAATTTGGAGGTTATCCAATTCAAGATGGCTCACAAACATGGCTAAACCTCCATCAGTTTTAGAGATACTGAGCTAAAATAATGTTTGCTGGTAGCTGAGCATCATCCCATCCCCAAAACCTACTCTGAGCACATCAAATCACCGGCTGTACATCTGCCAGTCAAACGTTTGGACACACTTTCTCATTCAGTGTTTTTTCTAGTTTTCTTTCATTCCTACATTGTGGGTTGGTTCTGGGGTCCACCAGACTGTAAAGGAACACATAAGGAGTCATGTAGTGAGCAAACCAGAACGTAATTTGGAGTCAAGGTGGACACTTTTTGCTTTTACTACAGCTCTTCACGCTCTTGCCATTCTCTGTCATCTTCAGGTTCTGTAATCACTGGACTGGTTTTCTGACGTTCTTAAAGGAGTTCCAAAGAATATCGAGCGTGTGTACGGCTGTGGTCAGAGCCAGGGGGGCCTGCTTTGACTGCTTTAGAATCTGGAGCATATTTGGTGTCCAGACTTTTGACTAGTAGTGTACAAATACAAGTCATTCTTTGGAGTCAAACTAGTCAAGATGGCCGCCACAGCTAATTAGATTTAGCTAACTCAGAAATGACTAACTCAGTTTTTAAGATGTTCAGCTAATTTTGATGCGTTAGATTTTCTAAATAACATCAGAATCAAAGTTCTAAGGTTCATATATCCCACCCCAAACTGTTTTTTTTTTTATGGTTTTGAACTTTTTTTTAAATGAGATTTGTTGACAAGTCAGACCAATTTCTCCCTCTTCATAGTCCTTGTTTACATACAACAACACGATCTTTGGATTATAAAAAAATGAATTTCAGCTCAAACAGTCGTTCATTCATCACCTGCTGCCTCCTGGTGCTGGCTTCATCAGGATCCGGGCCGTACAGACACATCTGCAGTGAGCCTGCATGTCCATTATAGTTTTCTAAATTCTGCAGACGTTAAGATGATTTGACCCGTTTGAGCTGAAACCATTTGAGCGTGTGCACGTGTCCCTCCAGTGTGTTCCTGCTTGTGTGTGTGTGTTAAAACATCACTGCTGCTATCTCTGCTGCTGCTTCCCATGGCCACGCCCCCTCCTGTCCATCCTGTTCCCTCCACTCATCCAGAACCAGGAAGTGGATCTGACCCTCTGTAGTCACAGCCACAGGTGTTGGGACTCATATTTCACTGTTTTGGAAGAAGTTGGAGGCACATCAGCCGCCCACTGCAAATATTCTCCCGACACCTGGGGGCGTCTGAGCCCATCGAGCTTCTTCAAACTTTTCTTCTAGTTGTTTTTTTTTTTTAATTCAGCTTGTTCTTTCTGTGCAGTCACAGCTCGTAAACTGAGGATAAATGAGATGAATTTTTTGTTTTCTACCAGGAGGTTTGCATGTTACTAATATGTGAGTAAATACGGTGCCTAACGTTCATGTTTGAGCAGATCCCACCTGAGTCCCACTGCTGCTTGGAATCTGCAGGACCCCATCTGCTGCCTGACGGCCCAATCTTTTAGTTTTAGTAAACTGAAAGCAGGTTTCTGTTCTTAACGCTTAAGTTGGACTGAATCTGATTTTTTTTATTTTTTATTATTTTATTTAATATCCGCATCAAACCAAGATTTAGTGACAGAGGAGGAGCAACAGCACGCCAGCTCCTCCTCATTTATCTGACCCTCAGCTTGTCGGGTCCGACCCGAGCCCCCCCTAATCCAGAAGCCCCTGCAGCCGTTCCAAGCAGTACCCCGTGTGACCCGCGTGTGGAGCAGACATAGGAACCCACTTGCACTCAAAAAGCTCCCACCTTCGTTGTGCCTCACTTCTAACGGTGCTTTTTTCAGTAGTCTGTCTTTCTTTATGTTTGTTTGTAAGGTGCTGTATATAACTTGAATATATTATGCACATATCCTACCCAATGGGTAGAAACCACAAAAAGATGTTGTGAATAATGTAATATAATGTATAGACAGTTTAAGAATTTTAAGAGGGCAGCATCAAATTTGTAAATGCCTACATTTAAAGACAAAAAGATGAGCTTTTTTTCCCTTTTTTTTTAAAGCATAACATGGTTTTCAAAATATGCTTAGAAAACGATTGCAACACAAATTACTACTTATAATATTTTGCTATAAATAACCGTGTTATGAGGTTTGCACAGATGGTTTCAGAGACTCTGCATCCCTCTCATCAGCCTGTTTCTGCCACATCAGCTCCGTCTCTGGTTCACTTCTGACTTTGGAAGCAGCTGAAGTTAAAAAAAAAAAAAGCAGGCAGGATTTTAATTTTGCTAACAATCGCTGCACAAACGAGTGGAAAACACTTCATGAAACATTACTTCTTTTAGTTTTTCAGCTGATGTTTCGTAAACCTGCCAAAGTATAAACCTGCTGAGAGCAACGCTCCCCCCGTCTGCTGAGACCCTCTCCTTTTTTATTTTATTTTACTTTAAACAGGAGAAGCTTTTTGTCTGCGACGGCCATAGACTTTTACCTCGGGTGCAAGGAGCGCGCCAGGAATCCTCCTCTGCTGCCACCGGTTAGTTGTTGCAGAAGTGAGGGGAGGACGCAGCTTGTTGATTTTTATAAGTTTATAACAAATTTGAAAAAAAAAAAAAGAAAAAAAAAAGTCAAGCAGGGGACGAGTCAATTCCAAACGGCAAAATCTTGTCAACCCTCAGAATGTAAGACGATGCCTTTTAAATGAAGCGTTTAAAAAAAGAAACGGCAGCTTTTTTTTTTTCTGCTGGAAAATCTGTAAAACCAACGACATCAAACTATAAACATACTTTCTACATGACTGTTCTGTTACAGCTAATGAGGACGTCTCAGATCGTCAGTTTCTAGAACAAAATCTGGTTATTAAAGTATCTCAGCTCAGGATGAGGACAGAGTTTTCAGGCCAATCATTAGAAAGTCAAGTGAAAGCAGCTGAGGGGGAAACATTACTGTTAAAACCATCATTTAACTTTTCCTTCTCATTTAGTTTCTTGTTCGCAGTCAGAATGCTTACATGTGGCACAATGTATTTTTAAAAAGACCTGTTTTTTGACCTGCAGTCGTTTCTTTCCAGTATGAGCTGAAAATATCTCCACTGTACAAAAACTGCAAAGCATGTTCATCCTGAGCTGTAGTTGCGCCGGTTTCTCTTTACAGCAGTTCTGTTGTTTCATTTAGGAAAGAAAAAAAAATCTGTTGTAACTCTGGCTGGAAAGCTGCTCTAATCTCTGGTTTTTATTTGTGTTATTATTGGTTTTCTTCACTGGCTTGAGGAGCAGAACTCGATGGTTTTGTTTCGTTTTTCTCAGCTTCAACGTCTCCAAACTTTGGAATCCCCTCTGTCTTGACGGTTACCATAGGACTGCTTCCATCGTGACTTTTCCAACATCGGTTTGCTTTATTTACAAAATGAATCCTCCTTGTCGCCCCCCGCCCCCCCTCTGTGCTGAAACCTACATCTATATATGGCTTTGTGTATTAACCATGTATACATGTACGGAACACGGAGGTAAAACTCTTGTGTATTTTTGCCTCTTTTTATTTAAGCAATTGTGATGTAATAGGTTCTAGGCCTAAGGTCTGTTATTGCAATACTTTTACAGAAAAGAAGAAAAAATCAAAAATTGTTGCTCTAAGTGCTGTTGTAGTCAAAGATTTTATGCTTGTACTTATGCTGTAGTCAGACTGCAGCATAACAAATAAAACTTTAAAAGTGACCCGTGTTCTGACTCTTTGTTCTGATGACAGATTACAAGCTGTTGGGATTACAGGGTTTCAGACGTGATCTCTTCTCTGTGATGGAGACTGAAACAAAAACTCTGCACACATTAAAACTCAGTGAGTCAAACATTTCAAATTAGGTTTGTTGATTTTTACTAAATAACAACATACGTTGAAGCTGTGCAAGAGCACTTTAAATAATTATAAACTGATTTATTTTTTATTCTTAAAACTCCCCATTTGCCATGTTAAAGAATTCATCCCTCTTGGTTTTCTTTCTGTTTTAACAGCCAACCTGAAACCTGTCTTTATTTTAATTAGATTAAAATCTGTACCTACAAAATAGAAAAAAGAGATTATTGATGAAAAAATGCTTACAGTCATTCTACGTTAATATAAAACTAAAGAACGATGCATGAATGTGTATTCAGCCTCCATCTGACCTGGACATCCTTCATGACCAAACTGTTCCTTCAGGTTGGATGGTGCCGGTTGTGTCCCAACAATCTTCAATCCAGCACCTTTAACTGGTTCTCTTTAAACCAGTGGAGTGTTCAGGGTCTGCATCCAGCTGAAAGGTCCCAGTCTCAAATCCCTGAAAGACTGAAAATCCTCAAGCAGGGTTCCTGCAGATCCTTTAAAATTCTTAAAAGCCAATGAATTCATCAATCCAAAAATAAGGCCATAATTAGCCTTAAAATGTCTTAAATCAATCTTTCAGAGGTCTTAAAAATGTTAAAACACTTTAGGATGAGGTAATTTGTCTCAAATATTACAATAATTTGTAACGTTTACTTTTTAAATAATTGATCGAATGCCTCTCACAGCTTGTTTTGTTTTAAAATAAATATTTGGCTAAAATTGTTACTAACTTTTTTTCCATTTTTGTTTTATTGTGAAGTTGGCCTTAAATTTCATTTCACGTGGCATTAATTAGGTCTTAAAAAGTCTTAAATTTTACTTGCCTTAAGCTGTAGGAACCCTGTCAAGAATCATCATTTTTAACTCTGAACTGTTTCTCTGTTCTTATTGATGGAAAAACAGCTCAACATTATGAACACTTTTATAAGACACTTTATGTTTTTGCTGGCAGTATTGATATGTGTCACAGACCTTAAAATGTCTCTATTTACTGTTTAAACTGTGGTGGAACAGAGATGATTTCCTAAAACTTGTCATTTAATTGTCCCCATGGGTTTTTTTATATTAGACTAAATGCAGTAAAAATGATATTGAAACATTGGTTAGTTAAATATTGCAGAAAGTATGTTTTGTCTGAAACTAATAGCTGGTGCAGGAGCTGAGAGGTCAATCTGCAGCCTAAATTCAAAAACACCTTGATATTTTGTTAAATGTAAATAAAAACAAATCACATCTCATAAACTCATGAATTCTTTATCCATCCATCCATTATCTATACCCGTTTCTTCCTTTTAGGGTCACGGACGCATGGGATAAATTTCCATTGTTACAACCCTTGGAAAAAATGATGGAATCACCAGCCTCGGAGGATGTTCATTCAGTTTAATTTTGTAGAAAAAAAGCAGATTACAGACATGACTCAAAACTAAAGCGATGAACATGTGACGTGATGTTTTTTTTTCCTATTTCACTCAACATCCCAGTTTTGTTTATATTTGTTGTGATTCTGCACCTAAAAGTTGTTTCCAGAAATCTTTTTGTTTCATTGCTGTTGTCAGGAATTCTGCTTACAAGATACAGCAGATTGATGATGTTTATCTGCATCAGTTTTATTTACATTAACTTCTCTTTGTTACCACATGTTAAGATTATATAAATAAATCAATCAATAAATCAGATAACAACTGTTCAGAACAGTTTTGCTGATTTTCCTCTCAGAGGAGCTCTTCACCTGTTGATGAGGTTGAAACTTTAAATCTGCTGATTCTTCTCCTGCAAACACAACACGGGTCAAACCTTGGTCACATCAGAACTTCTGTCTTCCTCGTCTTTTTGTCACAGAAAACTTCGGTAAAGCTTCTCCTGAGCTGGGAGGAAATGTTTCACCCGCTCTGTAAGGTAATGATGTGCATAAAACATAAGTTTTTGGTATATTTCAGTGAGATAAGTTTATTTATAGATAAACTATGTGGTAAGTTGTCATAACATCCTCAGGAGTGAAACAAACCTCATGTTCAAAGCCTTCACTTCCTGTCCTCTCCGTGAACCTCTGGCTGCAAAACACTGCTGGGAACCCAACCCATCCCAGAACTGTTCACATCCTCTCCTGACTCACTTTATCCACACACACACACACACACACACAAGTTTATATTTCTATCCTTACTAGGGCCGTTCATTGACTTCCATTCATTTCCAGTAATTTCTACAGCCTAACCCTGACCATCAACCCTAAAACTAACCTCACAGGTACCTACCTGACCCTAAAACTAACCTAAACTCAATTCACATCTTAGTCCTAAACTGAACCCCCCACCCAAAAATGGAGTTCCACCATATCAGGACAGGTTTTCCGTTCCTATTAGGACAACTGGTCTTTACAAGGTAGGTGTGTGTACCAGAAACAGTCCTAAAAATGTAACAAAAACAAGTACACACACACAGAGATTTGTATTTCTATCCTTATTAGGACCATTCATTGACTTCCATTCATTTCCAGTAATTTATTTAGCCTAACCCTGACCCCTTACCCTAAACCTAACTTAAACTCAATTCCTACTTTAGTCCTAAACATAACCCCCAACCCAAAAATGGAGTTTCGCCATATTGGGACCGGTCTTGACAAGGTAGTTGTGTATACCAGAAATGGTCCTAAAAAGGTAACAAATACAAGAACACACACACACCTGATGCAGAGCATGTAGATTAATCCTGCACACATCGACTGTTTGTTACAGAATCTGAACTTCTTCCAGACTTTTAGCAGCAGGAAACACAGAGAGGTTTTCTGACTTCCATATTTTATTTGAGTTGTGTGTAAATCTTCTCTTCAGTTTGGAAACTGCTCAAAGGTAAAAGTTAACCTGTGAGACGTAACTGATACAGAACCCACTGTTTTCACTCCTTCAGACCCGAAAAGTTTTGTGCTTTTTTTTGTTTTTTTTTTTTTACTTAAAGGCTTCTAAAAACTAAAGGGTTTCTTCAGAATATAAAGATAAAAAAACCCTTTTCCTTAAAGTTCTAGCTTTCCTTGAACTAACGCACGGGTGGCTGTGGCAAAGTGGGTTGCAAGTTTGATTCCCTGTTCAATCCGTCTCAGTCAATGTGTCCCTGGGCAAGATGCTTCACCGCCCACATACTGAAGGTGGTCAGAGGGGCCGGTGGCTCTGGTGCATGGCAGCCCTGCCTCTGTCAGTTTGCCCTATGCAGGGCAGCTGTGGCTACAATGTAGCTTACCACCATCAGTGTGTGATTAAGTGCTTTATAAGCTCAAGCCATTTACCTCTCATACCAGAGTTTAAGGTCAAATCATCCTTAGCTGAGAAATGTTGGATTTGTAGCTGTTTGACTGTAAGATATTTTGTGACTGATTATAGTTTCATGGACCCATCCTTCCAAAAGAAGGTGACTTCATTGTAATTTTTGAATTTATGCTCATTTTCGAGAAAGTCAGAAGTTATGCCAGTGGACTGAGGAAAGGAAACCTGTAAACTGGTGAAACTCCCTGACTGTAAAGAGGACGGAGCGTTCTCCTTCTCCTGACCTGTGCATCACCTCAGAGTTCACACAGACATCCTGACACCTGAGGGATGTTAAGCACAGGCTCACACCTGAGGAACACAGATTGGCTTTCCTCTGAAACCGTCTCAGGGGTGCGAGTGGAGCTCTGTCCTCGTTGCCGTCCTCCCTGTGGGAGGACAGACAGGTGTTTTTATGCAGGGCCATGAACTGCATAAACAGCTGTTCATTAGTTTGGACAGCAGAGGTCATTGGAACTCACACGCTGAAAGCACTCAGAAATATATGCTTAGTTATTCAAAAGCAAGGCGACAGGCTGGAGCTCGTGAAATGTGGAATGATGGGATGTTTGCATCTGTTTAGCATTTTGCAAAACTCTGACAGCTGAGAGTGTCAGACCGGACTGAGCCCACTCAGGATGTGATGTTTGCATAAACCTGATAACTTTACTGCAACTCTCTGCTGCTCTGTCTGCTGTACAAATATCCATCTGGTGACATTTTCATGAGATTGTGTGTAACGTTCATTTCAAGGTCTGATCATGTTTCATGTGATGGTTTTAGTCTAAAGCTGGTTGATATGTTTAGTATTTCTAATGCTGTATGAACATATTTATCTCTTTGACTTGTTTTATCCTTACAATCTGGAATAAAAAGCTGTAGGTGTGTGTGTGTGTGTGTGTGTGTGTGTGTGCGTGTGTGTGTTTGTGTAGGAGTGTTGTAGATCTTAAATGTGAAACAACAAAAAGGAACAAAATAACATGTCTCTATAGAAAAAGGTTCCTAGATCAACTGCCTGGGTTTTGTTTACATGTTCTCCCTGTGCAGGAGTGGGTTTTCTCCAGGTACTTTCGTTTTCTCTCACATGCCAAAATCATATTTATTAAAACTAATATGTCATGAAAAAGCAAATGAAAGAATAGCTCGGGATAATGCTACAGTAGATGTAGTTTGTAATTGTGCTCGTTTTAGTCTTTATTTCCAGTTTTGGGTATTAATAATTACAGTTTTTGTTCACAAAAGTAAACATCAACAAGCAAATAAAACTGTTTTAACACACATAGAAGAGGTGATGGCTTTAAAATTGAGAAAACTTGTTTGTAAATGTTTTTAAAACATTTATTTTGACTTTTTTAAATAAAATGACAGGCATCACGGTTATTTTTTTGTGAAGGGAAGTTTCCCCATCACATTTAAAATTTAATTCATTTGAACCCCCCCCACACACACACACACACACACACACACATTTACCATAAAATATTACTTCCCTCATGTTGTTTCTAACAAACAAATTAACTCCACTTGATCACCAAGTGTTTTTTTTAGGTAAAATCTGTTGAACAACCTGTTAAAATACACCAGAATGCAGGAAATGGCAGCTACTTCATTTAAAATATTGGGGTAGGACCGTTACCCGTTTGGTAAGTACCAGGACACATTTTGTTTTACAAACCATGATGCTGCCACCACCATGCTCTGCAGAGGAAATATATTGGGTTTGTTTCATTAATGGATAACAATAAATTTTTCTGTGCATTGTTCTACATTTATTAGATATCCTTTGGTTCCTTTTAACGACTTTATTTTGTAAAAATCACCTAACGTAATAAAATCCCTTCTAGAGGTCCACTTCAGTTACCTTTGACCTTTCTGTTACCTCCAAGTGTTTTTTTTGGTTAGTTTGCTCTTTGTTTTTGTCTCTTTGTTCCTTCATATTTAAATCATGTGAAACTGTGCACAACTTACTTCTCTCTTTCTGCAAATATGTTTTTGTTTCACTAACTTAGAATGTTTGATCTAAATACATTAAGAGAGATTAAACCCAAAATACTACAACTGTTAAATCACTTCCTGGATTTTGTGCTGTTGGATGATGTGGGATTGTTTATCTCCGTGTATTTTTAATGCAGTGAGAAATATTTATATGAGAAATATAAAAGTGTATGGAAGTGCTGTTGCCTCTTAACAGGAAGGTTGCTGGATTGAATCCCTGCCAGAGACCTTTCTGGGTAGTTTGCATGTTCCCTCTCACAGACCAAAACATGCATGTTAGACTAACTGGTAACTCTAAAGTATCCGTAGATGCGAGTGAGTGGTTGTCTGTTCCTGTGATTGACCGGTCACTCACACACACACACACACACACACACGATTTGTATTTCTATCCTTATTAGGACCGTTCATTGACTTCCATTCATTTCCAGTAATTTCTACAGCCTAACCCTGACCACTAACCCTAAGGCTAACCTAAACTCAATTCACACCGTAGTCCTAAACCGAACCCCCATCCCAAAATTGGAGTTCCACCATATTAGGACCGGTCTTTGGTCCCCATTAGGACTACTGGTCTTGACAAGGTAGGTGTTTATACCAGAAACGGTCCTAAGAAGGTAACAAATACAAGTACACACACACAGTAACTGCTGGATATGGGCACCAGTGACCCTGAAAGTAAGAAGCAGATAAAATGAATGGATTAAAGTTGCATAAATTTTCCCTTATTTTGCATGAATACAGACGTAGAGGGCAATCTCACTAATTATTCCTAAAACTTTGCTTCAAATTTGTTCAAGTCTCAGGAAACAAGTTCACGTCCTCCTCCACGTCTTCTCCCGGTGTTGACATCCGCTCTGACCCCCCCTGGTTGTAATGTGTAAAAGTACTACAGGTTTTTTGTGAAAATTACAGATTCCTGAGGGTCAAGATGCAGGTAAATGTCAGAGGGGGTTTGACATGTATGTAATTAACAATAATTAAAAGAATCTAAGCAGTGTTAATGACAGGACTGAATAAACAAACATTTCTGTTTAGTTTAACTTTCAAAAAATCATCTGATTTAATCAATTCACACAACTTTCAATGTGTTACATCGTGTAAACACCACTAACAATGTGATAAATTAGCTTTGGCTATCAGAGAAAACAGAACTTTAAAAGGTGAAACTGTCTTATCACAGACTGAAGGTGAAATCTCCAACCTTCAAAAAGGCTTTAATGGACTGACTGCAAGGAGAACGAGGAGTTTCAAGTTTTATTTTCCAAACAAGCAGATCGGTTAGTGTGGCTCTCTTTCCAAAGCAGTCTCCTGGTTCTGTGCTTCAGAGTCTTTGAAGTCCACGTCTCACAAGTGTTAAAGTGAAAAGAAAAATAAGAGCTGCTGTTCAGCCAATCAGGAGCTTCGTCCAGGTTGTTTGAGTCTGTAAATCCAGTCTGAGACAACATGAAGTAGAACTGCCAACAGTCTGCTAAGCTGTTAGTCTACACGTGCAGTGCATTGTGGGAGACAATTAGGGACCGATCTGATATTTAAATAGACGACTGGGGGAAAACTGACATGTGTCTCAGTCCTCCATCAGATGTCTTCTTTGTCCCCTACTCATCGATTCCAAACACAGATCACCTATCTACCAGGGCTACGTGACGACTGAGTCGTTATTCACTTTTCTTTCTGAAAAAGGCTTTTCCCTCCGAGACTCTGTCTTTGGTTTCCTGCAGCTTCTCAGAAAGTTTGTCTTTAGTCTCTTCCATTTTCCCAGAGATGCGTTCCTTTGTCTCCTCCATTTTTTCTGTGAATCTGTCCCTCGTCTCCTCCATCTTCTCCGTCAGCTTCTCCTTCGTCTCCTCCATTTTGTCCTGGAAGTACTCTGTGACTGGTGGGGGAGTGGAGAAGTAGCCGTGCTTGCGGAGATACTGAACAGACAGCGACGTCCCGCCTAAAGTCACCGTGTATCTGGCAGGAGTTGCAATCTGTAAAAAACAAAAACACAAAGTGGTGAGCACAAAGCAGGACCTGAACACATCTTTAGAGCTTTTATTCTTAAATGTGGTGAGCTGTGATCGGTTAGAGAAGGAAAAATGTTTAGTGTTTTGCTTTTTATTTGTAGCTTTTTGTCCAAATGACAGAGTGGAGCGACTGTCCAGACTAACCCCTCTTCTCTAGTCTGCCTCAAAGACAAGTCTACATCTAAACATTAATGAAATGCAGCTTTTTAAGTATTAAAGGGGGGGGGGGCATTATGCGCATTATGCAAAATTTATTTTTTGAGCTTTTTATCATGTTATATCATTCCCTCATTAAAAACATACCCAGAGTGTTGCTTTGACTCATTCATGCATGAGAAATCCTTGAATCTCTTGTAGCCACTAGGGCCTGCCTAAACACTTGATGGTACAAAGCTCCGCCTACTTGTACCTAGCTCTTCCCTGGAGCTCCGTCTGCAGCTGAGTTGCCGCCCCACAGAGCACCCCCCCCCCCCCTCACAGCTTCACCAGACTAGCGAAACACATCTTAAAAAACTTCATGATTTCATTGCAAATCACAGCTTCATAATGATCTATTTTAAAGTTTAAAGTACGTGTATGAAATGATGAAGATATATTACCAAGCTGAAACATCTTTTAGGAGCCCCCTGTACAACAGATGTGGCGTTTGCGAATAATCCGAATCATTTGAACGGCTGCTTAAAACAAATGACAGGAACTGAGTTGCGGGCACTAAAGAGCTGCTTGTAGTTTTATTTTTTAATTCTTAACAACAGAGGCAATCGCTAGTCCTTCGCTTTTTCACAAAAACAGGCAGAGAGGTGGAGTACAGTGGGGGGGGGGGGCTCCGGTTGACAAAACACATGGTTCCACCCATGTGATGTGATGACGTATATCCCACTGTGATGACGTAATTCGTTCAAAATGGAACGGTTCAATGAAACACACAGCTCATCAAGATCTGGACCTCTTCAAAGACCCCTTTATCCCATCTCTACCATACATGTCAACCTCTTTGGATGTTTACTTGTATAATGAGCATCAAAAACCTGTAATTTTTGAAAAAATTAAAATAAAATTAATCACACGGGTGAGGGTGCAGCCGGACTGTCAGCCGCGGAGATGACAATGCAAAGCAGGAGAACAGGAGAACTTATTTCTAGTGGCAGTATTTGATGATATTTATTGTTTTTTGAACGTCCTACAGGCTCTGACATGTTAAATAAATTTGAAAACTGTTTTTAAAAATCCGTAAAACAATTTGTACAACTTGACATGTATGCTCTACTCTGTATATGCTCCAGTTCTTCAGAAAACTTACTTTCCACGTCCAATGTGGGATCATTTGAGCAAAATTCACATGTATCCTGAGTTGCCATTTTCCAAAACCAATATTATCTAATGCTTCCTTTTTATAACAAAACAGAACGCTCCTACGAAAGCTTGTAAACAGCTGAAGTGGGAGTTTCGGAAACGGTAGGAGGTTCTAAAGCGACAGAGGCCAATTTCAAGGTGTTTAAGTGGACTATGATGCAAAGTATTGCATTTTCATAACAATTAAAGGCAACATGGTTACTTGATTATGGTATGAAATAACCCCCTCCCTTAATACACAAAGGAGATCATCCCGAGGTAAAAGTACCTTATACATGGCGTACGCAGTCAGAGCGTACCCACTTGATGAGTCTCTCAGAAGGCCGACCACAGACTCCGGTAAACCAATCATCTCCAAGAATGGCACCACATTCACACCCCTGATATGAAAAAAAAAAATCAGAAAACCGAGGTTAAAAATGTGTTCATGAATGTGGCTTTAAATATATTGTTTTACTTTTATAAACTAAATGATAGTTTGGCTCTGGAACAAGATTATTTTGATAAACAACGTCTGACTCACTTCATGGCAGCATAGTAGAAGGTACCAAACCAAATGGAGGAGGTCACCAGGTGAACGGGGATCATCACCTTTCCGTACTGTTTAAATGTTCTCTTGAACCTTTGGAACAAGCTGATGGACTTGTCCTGCAGGGGGTCCACCTCTGCAGGACCAGGCCCACTTTCTCTTCTCTGGTCGTCCTGAAGGGGAGGCGTGGAGCTGGACTGGGGTCCGTCCTGCGGGGGCTGCTGCTTGGGTTGATGCGCCGCTCTGCTGAAGGCCGATGCTGAAAGCCACCGCTGGCTGACGGGCTGCAGCGGCGCCAGGCGGAGAGCGCAGCACCGCATCATCACGGCGCCCTCGAAGGTCGCGGCAGTGACCGGGCGAGTCGCTGCCACACGCCACAGAGTCCCGTGAGTGAGGATACGCCGGATTATCATCCTGCTCACCTCCTAGTCCTCCTCTGCTGGGCTGAGGTGATGCTCAGCCACAAACTGCAGAAAGAACACAGATCATCCAAACTCTAATCTAATGATTCATATTTTAACAAATTCTGATTTGTGACTATTCCAGAGGACCTGTTGGGTTTTTATTTATAACAGGTGAACTGTTTGATCTTTAACCTGTGGCTCAATGAAGACTAATGTTAGTGTTGGTGAGTCCTAACTTTAAATGAGCCGAGTAGCGTAAATGCTGAGTCAGCTCTTCACTTCAGTTTGCTTTCAACTACTCAAACTGTTTATTTATCAACTCCACTCGTTCAGGACTTTATGACACTGACATTTTTGTTTTGTAACTAAAATAGTTGATGACCTATTTAATTTAATTGACTTTTTATTGAAATAAAGGAATAACTCTTTAAGCTCTTTGAAATAAACTTTAGCAAACCTTTTTTATTTTATGTTATTGCTTTGCAAACTTTAGCTTTTAGCTACTGCTTTGCCAGTTGTAGCTTATGGCTCTTGCTTGGCCAAGTTTGAAATTCTAGCTACTGTTTTCATGATTTTTTTTTTTTTTACTTATTGCTGATTTTAGTTTTTACATTGTTAAAATGTATGTGTTTGTTGGACTTTTAATGGATGTATTATGTATAAACATTTAAAACATTTTAATAAAAACTTGTTTACACTGTGCAGATTTATCCCTTTCTTCTGTTTTTTATTTGATGCAGTTCAGTCATAGGCAGATGAAAAACATTTTTTTGTACTTTAGCTGCACAAAGTTTTGAACCATTCACCCATGTTACCTTTATACTACCTGAGCTAGTCTCTGATGTAGCAGTTCTCAGTATATTTTACATGGTGACAAACTGCAGAACTAATGCTGAACGTTCAAACACCAGATAAAGAGAAGGGTGGAGCAGCGGTTCACACAGCCTGAAATATAACGTAATACTACTGAGTGCAGTGGTGTGAATATAGTGAATATATGCTACCTCAATCTTTTCAATAGAGCTAAAGACAGAGTGGGTGAAAAGGACAAAGAATGCCTCATTTAAAAGAGTTTTGTTTAAAATTAAGTATCACCTGTTGAATTGGTATATATAAACTGATAAATACAATAGGTTGAACAAATATTGAAGATTTTCTTCTTCTTGCTCTGTTTAACTAACATACAGAGGACAGTCTTTTGTTCAACATGAAATAGAAACTATTTAGTAAATAGTATTTACTAAAGGGAGCTCAGCAAAGCAGGGTTTTCTATAATGTGAAAACTTCAGCATCTGACCGGAAGGGATATTTTATGTCTTCAACATAAAGTACTCAAATGCATTTCTCATTCCTGTAACAGGAAGTAGTAAGATTAGTCATTCTTCTCTGTCATTTATAATAAGGCTAGTTGATATTTGGGTTGGAGAACAACACGGAGTAAAGTTAGGAGGCAAATAAACCGTCACCATTTATTGTTAACGTTATGACTTTAACATTAACATTGTTGGTAGTATTCTGGTTAGATCCTGGATCAGGCCACACTCTGAACAGCTGCCAACTAAGCTTCAGCTGTTAGATTCATGCTAATCTTAGCTGGTCAAGAGATAGAAGCTAAGGATGAGAATAAAACAACACTTACTCTGGAAGTTCTGAGCTTAAGTCCTGAACAAGCAGCTCCTGTGAATCCTGAGGGCCATGCGCGACTGACTGACCGACCGACCGGGCTGTCAACACTTCAAGGACCACATTTACCGTCGCACAAGAACTGCATGGAAGCAGCGCTCGCGCAAGGAATCCTGGTACATGTAGTTTTCTTAAGTCAACTTTGAAAAATCCGAAGCGTTTTAGAACTCAATTTCCCGTCATGCTGAACCCAAAAATATCTTCCGGGATAAACCGGACGTAGATTTTTTTTTTTTTTGAAAAAAGATACACAATACAAAATTCATATATGACAATCACCAAATGCAATAGAAAAATAGAACAGTGAATTGAGGTACAGTAAACTAAGAAAATAAAAGAAAAAAATTAAAGAAAAAAAAAGGTTACCAGTGGGTTAAAATAAAAGTGAAAACAAAATAAATAGCAATGACAACAGCATACACAATTAGATATTATTCATACAATGTGACCATGCTGATAATGTCCTAACAGCCTTTTTGTTCTTACAGTGCTCAATACTTTTTATGTAAGACTCAAAGTTCTTAAGAAATACAGAAAAAATAGGTCTTTTACCTGAGAATTTACATTTGTGTATTTAGTACTTAACAATAACTAAGAGTAAGTTAATTATAAAAACTTATTTTCCAAATACATTGTCATTTGCACAGAAAAAAACGGAAGTAGATTTGCTCCTTTTCGGCGGAGCACTGAATCGGTGGGTGGCGATGAGCGGCAAGGGAGGAGCTTAACTTTTAGATACTTAATAATAACAACCAAGTAAAAGTAGAAATAGCTCAACAGAAAATTACTTTGGCAAAAATTAATTTCACTGATAACAAAAGTACCTAAGAGTGATAAAACTGCTCACAATGATCAGGTGGGTACATGTAAAAATACTTTACACACACTCTAAACAGTGAGGTGTTGAATTTACTTAAAAAAAATTGTTTCACTAAACCTAGTTGAGAAAATTGATCATTTTACAGATTTTCTTTACTCTTTTACTCAACTCGGTTTAGTGGAAGCAGTTGACATAAATTGGTTAAGTAAATGCAACACTTCATGTTTTAGACTGCATAAACAACTCCTTTCATGATGAATTTGGTCGTATTAAAATTTTTAACTTGTTACTAGATGTTAAATTTTAAAGAAGTAGAAGAATCACTTTTTTTAGATTTTGAATGTAACAAAATAGAAGTAAATTTTACGATTAAAAAATACTTTGTAAGATTACAAATCCTTAAAAAAAATTCCTAAGTATTATAACAAAGTAAATGTACATCTCTGGGTTTGTCTTTTATTTAGGAATTATCTGTGCAATCAACAGCTGAAATAAGAAATATATAATACAAAAAAAATGTCCCCTGATCCTTTTAAATAGTTACTAATGTGCATGCTTAACATATTTCTACTTTCTTGTATTATCCAAGTATTTATAAAGAATGTATTAAGTGCATGTATATATATATATATATTAGGGGTGCAACGATACAGAAAATTCACGATTCGGTTCGGTTCGATACTTTTGTGCATGGGCGTAGGTTTGGGCAGGGACGGTCGGGACATGTCCCGACCAATATTCAAGGGATATAAAATAGTCCCGACCAATTTTTGCCATAATAAAAAAAAAAACATGTATTTTTTAACAAAAACAAAATAAATAAACGAAAATCTACATTGATTAGTTTAATATTTCA
>JARVJO010000305.1:27367584-27388923 GCA_031762555.1 Cynodonichthys magdalenae
GTTCTTAACTCAATCTCATTCTACATTGCATCCCTGATGTTGTGTTGAACGACAAATAAAGAATCTCCATCTCTCCACACAGACTGCTGGACATAGACACTATTCAGCAACCTGAGTGAAGAAGATGGATAGATGGATGGATGGATGGATGGATGGATGGATGGATGGATGGATGGATGGATATATATGTGCCCCACCAACACCACCAGCTGGTTGTGTAGTTGGTTAAGGGAGTCGTTCTGCAACTGGAGGGTTGACAGTTGGATCCCCCGTTCCAGCTGCCTTAGTCGTTGTGTCCTTGGGCAAGACAGTTCACCCAACTTGCCTACTGATGGTCAGGGAGTGGTGCCGGTGCATGGCAGCCCCGCCTCTATCAGTGTACCCCAGGGCAGCTGTGGCTGTAGCTTACTGTCATCAGTGTGGGAATGGGTGAATGCATGAAGTGTAATGCGCAATTTACCAAATGTTTGTTTGATCTTTTTTTTTTTTACACAGATTCTGTTTCCCTAAACATCAACAGCTGGTGGAACTTAACTTGTTTTTATTTCATCTGTACTTAATTTGCATTCAGAGGATAGGAATAAACTCAACATCCAGTACCTGACGCTTGTTTCTGTTGATTTCATGCTCCATTCTTCTCTCACTGAATAAAACCCTGAGACACTTAAACTCCTCCACTTGAGGCAAAACCTCACGCCTAACAGGACAGTTAACTGGGGACTATGGACTCAGATTTGGAGATTCTGATCCTCATTCCAGCTGCCAATGAGAACTGGAGCAGAACATGAAGACACCAACAGGACTACATCATCTGCAAATAGAAACAGAATCCTGGAGCCACTGAACCGGACTCCCACTCCCCCCACAGGTCTGTCCAGGAAGATTCAATATAACACTGAGAATCTAGGCTTGTCCAGTTCAACTAGATTTGTTTCCCTTCACAAATTACGACCAACCTGATGTAGTTCAGTTACGTGAATCAAGTGTTTGGCTGTTTCAGATTCATTTGATTTATGTTAAGTGTGAACCCACGTTTCAGTATTACACATCAGTTAACTGGAACACATCAAAATGAGTTGAGTTCTACTTACCGAGGACGATGAATTTAATCAAGGGCCTCCCTGTAATTTGAACCACGCTTTGAGCCTGTTTACCATTTTTTGATGTTACATCATGCTAGAAACCAAAATTTATTCCAAACATGGGACAAGAAGCATGACAGACAGATTTAGTGGTCTTCTCAGTGATGAGATCTGAATCCAATTTAAAGCCCTGAGGATGTGGACAAACAATAGACTGGCTGTGCGATGACTTTGCAGAAATGTTATGAAGCAAATGATGGTGCAGAACTTCAAAGTAACTTTTCCAACAACCGTGGAAACCAAGAACTGAGATTCTGAACACTGGTCCAAACAGAACCCCTGATGAGTCTGTCTGGAACTACTTTTATATAAAAAGTTATGTGAAAGTGTCAGCTGTGCCGTCATTGGCTGTTAGAGCGTGCAGCTGTGAGCGAAAGGGTGATAAATATAGTGTCTGCTGTGTTAGCAAAACATTCAATGAACCAGTGGACAAATTTTAATGAAGCTTTCAAAAAGTAAAACCTACATGTTCATCAACTACTGACCAACTCATTCAAGATGGAGCCAAGTAATCCTATAAAACAAAAATGATTATTCCGCAGCAGTGTGAACTAAAATCTGGGATGAAAGTAGCTCAGAGTCTCCTCCAACCTATAAGCCAGGAGTTTCAAACTCATTTTCACAGAGGGCATGACCATAATAGTTGTAACTTCAATGTAACTGAGCTCTACATGGTATTTCCTGCATAGAAACAGCATTTTAACACATCCTCGTTTGAACACTGAAATGTACTACGTGTACGACTAACTAAATGTGAAATAAATAACACAGAAAATCTAGTAAAAGTAAAATTAGGAGTTTAAATCACTGTTGAGTTGTGGTGAGAAGTTGCCATCTTGAATTCTCTTTTAAACGCTCCCACTTTCTGACCGAAAATTCCCCACCGGAGGGGCGTTCCAGTTTAAATGTATGACTTGTAAGTGGGAAATTCCCACTTCCAACTGGGCCGTGGCAAAAGTATCCAGGTAAAATGCATATTTTGCAAGCTGCCAGCTCCTTTTGAACCCTGTGCACCTCCACCTAGTGGTGGGATGTCAGCATTCTGTGGGTAAAATAATCAACATGCATTATGGGAAATGTAGTTTATGGGTAATGCTCTCTTTAAAGCAGCAAATATCTCTAAAGCTGTCATGGGCCACATAAGATGCTGTGTTGGCCTGTGAGCCTTGAGCTTAACACGTGTTCTCGAAGCTCTAACTAGTATCTGTTTTTGAAAATGTTGCTTTTTATTGGTGGACTCTGTCTGTTAGCAAAATATCTCATCCACAACTGTATGGATTTAAGTGAACTTTTCAGAAACCACTTGGTGTTCATCTATAGCTGATTAACGATTGAAGTCAAACCAATTCAAGATGGCTGCCACAGCCAGATTAGAGCACAGCACACACACCTACATCGTGAAAGTTTTCTGCTTAAAACTTTGGCATTATATTTTCAATTCAACACCATCTGTTAGCAAAATCTCATGAACCACTGGACAGATTGGCGTGAAAATCTACAACTAATGAGGAACAGTTAACCAACTGTAGCAAACAGAAATGTCTCTGACACAACATTGAGCTTGTGTTGCAGCGATAACAAGTCATCCTCACTTCTCACAGGATCACATGAGACTGAGCCTAATGTCACAATATCTGACCAAAATGGTTGTAAATCTGTCATTTCTCATCTAAGTAGAAACATTTGGCCTAAAACGAAGCGGGTGATTCCTTACACATTCTGAATTAGGTCAGAAGATGGTACACAACAGACATTAAGTTGTAAAAGTTGAACTTTGCTCAGAGGTGTTTGCTACTAGTACAACTTCTGTTTCCACAAAAGGTTGTCTCAACCTCCTGGAAATCCCTAAGTTGTCACATTACTGGAGGGCGGGGGGGTTCACCATACATCACCTCTGTGCTGCATATATAATAATATAAAGAGTCACATGATTTTACTGAAAGGCTCTGTTTGTTGGGTCATGAGTTCTGAGCCACTTGACTGCAGGGACAAACTAACACTTTTCTGATCTCATCACACCTCATCAGCTGAGGCCCAGACTTGAACACTGAGGCCTTTTATCTGCCCCGATCCCTGAAAATGTCACAATCCCAACTCTCTTTCCTTTCATGATCACGGAAGAAGGTTGCAAACAAATGTCAGTTCCATTTTATCTGGCAGGAGGAGACAATGCGGCTTCTCTGTGATAATAATTCATTATCAGTGTGTTTGTAAAAATATTAGATTTATTTCGGAAGGATTTCAGGCGTGGATAATCTCCTGGCGATCAAGAAAAACAAACAGTGATTACAAAACCTAATCGAGTTTGTTCCGCTACCAGTCGTCTGACTTTTAGTTGAAAATAAATTTATTTTCAGTTAAAGTCTCATCAACTTCTGAGAAGTTGACCAACCAAATGACCAATGAGCCACAAGGTCTGACATTAAAAAAAGCAACTTTGTTATGTTAAAAGACAAAGAGCGGAAATAAACCAACTAATCCTGCAGTGGTAGTGCTCCACAGCAGGAGTGGGTAATCTCTTCTCTCTTGGGGATGTTTCACTGTTTATAAAATCCTCTAAAGCCTTCACTTAGCTTGGAAGCTCATAGAATGCAAAAAATAATATTAATAAATCTACAGTTATCATTTTTTGTTTATTCATGTTTGTAAATGTAAAATTACGTTTTTTTTCCTTATGGTATAAAATGAGGCAAAATAAGGTTGTTTAAAACAAGTAATAATTTTCAGTTTTACTTTTTTTAAATCAGAAAAAATCATTTTAAATATTAACAGAAATAAGTTTTTTTTTTATATAAAGTATAGAGTGTTGATTTAATTTATTTCACTTATTATTTGAATGAATGCACTTTTACTGAGTAAACTACAAAACAACAGAGTATTTTAGTCTAGGCAGGCCAAGGTGCTGTTATTTGTTGCTGCAGTGGAACTCCTTTCAGCCCTTCACAATAAGAGTCTCAAAACACTAACCTCAAAACCTGTTTCTGAACGTTCTGAAGCTCATGAAGATAAATTACATTATTGTTCTTCAGCCTAGACAATTCTGAAAGTATTTAAGTGTGGGTTTGATATTTTTACTGTGAAGGATTAAAATAAGTTCTGTGAGATCTAAAAAAAAACAAATCTACCTGCTGGTGCAGCAGGAGGAATAATCAGAACCTCAGACAGTTTCAGCTAAAATACTGCTGCGATTTTGTTGTTAATCCAGTAAAAGTGCAGTGCTATCTGTCAGATATGATAATAATCCCAAACGAAAGAAATAGTCAGGTTCAGGAACACAGCAGGCTTCATTTCTGCTGAGACGATGACTTTTACAACATTCCTTAAATTTATACTTTAATCTGAACATTTGAACTTTATAATCAAAAATTTTTTAAAAAAACTTCCTCTTTGTTTTTCTTTTTTATGCATGGCCCTAATAAGTTGTGGTACAGGTGAGATACAGTATGTGTGGTAGTTTTAAAGTTGTCTTTGTTATCTTCTTGATGGTTTTGTAAAAGATTTTCAAAATGTTTGCGTTGGATTTACTTAAATATATTATGTCAACAGGTTCTACTCAACTGAATTAAATAAATCTAAAGCAAATTTTCCACTTACGTAATAGGTTAACATGAAATAATTGTGTTACATTTACTCAATTCAGTTAAGTAGATGAAAAGGTTTTCATTCTTTTTTTGAGTGCAAGCGGGACATGTTTATTTGTTCACGCTGGTCCTTTCAACTGCTCCAGTTTATCATCCATAATCCTGTAATTCTGCTGCAGATTCTTCCTCACTGCCAGAAACTAAACAAACGGTTTGCATTTCACTGTTACCAAAACATATTTTGTCTTTTTCTGCTGAAAAATGCAGGATTTTCTTTTTCCTCAGTGAGCAACACCTGTCGGTTCTGTCAGTTGTTTCACAGAAATGCCTCTGGTTGTTGATTGTTTTCACTCTGCTTTTTGAATTATTTTATTTATGAGTTGGAAACTGTATGGTGGACAGATAAAAGGGTTTTGAGGGACGTGTAGGACCCAGAGGCTGGAGATTCTCCTTTCATTTTCTGCTGCCTGAGCAAAAGCATAGAAACCTTTTCACCCAGTTTACAAACAGTCCTTTCACCTGTAATTATTATTACTATGAAAATAATGTTCTTCTTTCTGCACCTTTTTCATTCTGGGTTTAATATATCTTGTTTTTTTTTAATGGATTTTTTTTGTTTCTTTTGATAAATAAAATGAAATAAATAATAAATAAATAAAATTCTGGGGAATAATATTAGTGCCCATGTCTTTGTGCATACATTTGTTTGGATGGAATTTACAAGATGTACGTCTACAACTAATTACCTTTTGGAGTCAATTTAAACACAATTATAGCTATAATTTATCTAATTTTACAAATATCTTAAGTTTGGTACAGCAATAGTGTAGTGTCATTCCCAAGAACAAACAGGTTGCACAAATGTTTCATGAATCGTTGGATATTGAAACTTTCAGAAAGTAATGTATGTCCATAGCTCATTAAAGTACCTGTGACATCAAATTTTTGTAATAAATAAGAACTCATTTTTGGGAAGATAGCATTAAAAACATATCGCAAAAAAAAATTCACAACACTAAGACGAACAGTTGTTGAGATATTCTTATATGAAGTAACAGGAAGTGATGCCAAAGGGGAATGCTTGAATGTGAGCAGAGTGTTGAGTTGCTACAATAACTAGCACAAACTGTAAGAATCTGATGTTTCTTTAGATTATTATGAGCCTCTATTAGAGAGATGAAGAAGAGTCAGAGTTCAAATAATATTGTTTCAATAAACAAAGACTAGAGTTCTCTTTCTTTAAGAGTTCCTCTTTGATGTCACTTCCTGTTTCACTTTGGTTGAGCCAAGTTCAAAAGAAAAGATGCTAGTTATGTGACAAAATGAGTATTCCTGTGTATTATGTTAAGTTTCTTAAATATAATGATGTTTTTTCTTTGACTGTTTGCATTTACAGGATGTGTGTCACAGGCACGCTATGGTTTGGGGTCAACTTTATACAAAATGGCCACAACAGCTAATCAACCATAGTCGTCACATTTATGACTATAACACAGACAATTTCTCAGAAAATAACTTATACGTTTGTGTGGTAGTAGCTGAGAGTCCTTAAGGCTTTACTTTTATGATGCTGTCCCAGATTCATCTACCTATGAGTTATTTTACTGTCAGATGTTTTTTAGTGTCATTTTTCATGACACTCACAGTGACATTTGTTTTCTGTCAGCCTGCCTGAAGATGGCATGAAGACCAAGGTGCAGCGATCTGGACCAGAACCACAGCAAGAATGAACGGGTCAAACAGCACAACAGACCAGGAGGAGGAGCTGCTGGGTAACTCAACCTGGGCCTACTATCACCAGAACTACACCCACCCCCCTTCACTCCTACACGACAAGACCACCACCCCCAAACCTGCAGCGTGTGAGCAGGTCCACATCGCAGTGGAGGTCTGTGTGTGTGTCTTTGTGTGTGTGTGTGTGTGTGTGTGTGTGTGTATTTGTGCTGCTCTTCTGTTGTTCGACATGTTTTTGTTTTCTGTCTGCAGGTTTTTCTGATCCTAGGCATCATCTCTCTGCTGGAGAACATCATGGTCATCACAGCCATCGTCAAGAACAAGAACCTCCACTCCCCCATGTACTTCTTTGTTTGCAGGTGAATTAGAAAAAGTTCTCTTAATATCTTAAATTGGACTTAAAATAAAGTAAAAATCTAGCATTCCTTCAAGGAATGCCTATCACCCACCGCCTTTCATCCCAGATTAAACTAGGGTTATCTTGTTTTAAGAAATTACACAGTTGTAGCTGCACAAAATGTCACGCTCAGAGTATGTGTTGGGAATGACTCTCAGCTACTACCACACCAAATGTTAGCACAATATCTGTAAAATGGAGTGACTTGTGGTCATTTTTGGTGTTTTCAAAAGTAATTTGGCCATCTTAAAATAGACTGGATCTATAACTTATTCAGCAGTAAATCTATATTAAATCATTGCTTACTTATCGGTTCATTAAAATCCATTCAGTGGTCCAAAAAATATTTTGCTAACAGACAACTACATGAAAACATTCGTAGAGACATGGGTGAAACGTTCTTGTTTGCCTTTCAGGAAAGGGTTTGACCAAATACACTGCAGTGAACATTATTGTGGTAATTACTGGATGCCTTTTGGAACTTGGCCAGATTATTGTTTCTTTCAGTCTTTGTGTGCTGCAATTTTTTGAATAATTCTGATTTGATTTTATTTAAAGCAACATCGAAATCCAAGCAGTTGAGTAAAGAAGCACTTGCCCCCAAAAGCTTGTGTAATTTCAGTTCATTATGTTGATTTGTGAAGCAAAATTAAATGCCAAATGTAGCTGTCCTTTATCAAATCAAGCATAATAACTGGATGGTAAACTCTGAACTCAGAGCTGGATTAACTGTAATCCTGCAGTTACATGTTGAACAGTTAGTTACTGACTGAACACAGTATGAAGAACCACAGTATGGAAGACACATCAGAAACATGTCTCTTTGTTGACAAAAGAAAAAATTTAAATGTTGTTTCACTGGTTTTCCCCATCACTGAGCGAAGAGGGAACAACCCCTCCTGTTTTTCAGCTGGAAAACTGATAAATATGTGGCTGCATCTAAGTTTCCTATTGAAAACTGTTGCTACATCAAAGGAGAACGGTACTTGTCTGACTGCATTGTACCAAGTGTAAAGTTTGGTGGAGAGGGGATTATGGTGTAAGGTTGTTTTTAAGGAGCTGGGCTTGGCCCCTTGGTTCCAGTGAAAGGAACTCTGAATGATTCAGCATACCAAGACAGTTTGGACAATTCCATGCTCCAAACTTTGTGGGAACAGTTTGGATCTGGCCCCTTCTGCGTCCAGCGTGACTGTGCACACAGCAAGATCCATAAAGACATGGATGGCAGAGCCTGGTGTGGATGAACTGGACTGGTCCGCACAGAGTCCTGACCTCAACCTGATAAAACACCTTTGGGATGAATTAGAGCAGAGACTGAGAGCCAGGCCTTCTGTTCAACATCAGTATGTGACCTCACAGATGTGCTTCTGGAAGAACGGTCAAAAATCCCCATAAACACACTCCTAAACCTTGTGGACAGCCTTCAGAAGAGTTATAGCTGTTCCAGCTGCAAAGGGTGGACCAACGTCATATTGAACCCTATGGATTAGGAATGGGACGTCACTTAAACTCATGTGAGTCGAAGCAGGTGGGCCAATTCTTTTGGCAATAAATCAATCAGCTCGGTCATTTGAGGAAACTTTGTTTTATAGTTTTTATGTTTATTAAAAGTATAGTTATCTTAAATGATTGGGGGTGGTGGGGGTGAAAAACACTAATCTCTGAGGGTTAAGGCCACCATTGGAGCAAAAGTTGTGGGCAAAAATGCAGTGAAATGGAGATTTTAAACTTTTTGCACAAATTTTGCTGGTTGCTGGCTTCTTTTGCTTGTTTTGATCTTATAAAATGGCATGGCTGGCCACCTTGTTTGTGTGTTTGCTTTATTTTGAACATGTTAATTTTGTACAGACAATCATTTTAAGAAAAAAAACTGAAAAACAAAATCATGAATCTACAAGAAAAAATAAATTAATTAAAATTTAAAAGCGCACAAGTATCTCCACATTTCTTTTAGTATAGCTCATATGTCAAAAAGTAGTGGGAAGAAGTGCAATAACAGACATACTGTATTTACAATATTTAAATACTATTTCTTAATGCAAGTTATTTTCATATTTTTAAATATCTTTATAATTCATGAAAATAATGTCCTTATACTTCCTTTTAAGCAATTTTATGTTCCTCACAGTGCGCATGAACAGTCAAATACCTTGTAAAATGTATCTTCCTTCCTGACAAATGAATCTACTTTGAATATTTTTAGGTAAATTTTCTTGTGTGGATCTGTACCAAATTTGTAGTGTTTGGATTTTTACGTTGGGTTTACACATGAGCCTTACACTGTAGATACATAACCGATTAACCACCTCAATTATTTAACAAAAGCCAAGACGAAAATGTATTTAACTCAATCAATGCTACAGATACAGACATAAAACCTGGTGTGGTAGTAGCTGAGAGTCATTCACAACACAGACTCTGAGCATGACAGTTATTGATATACGAGAAGAACAACCAACGACTGTCATTTCTCAACAGATTATTTTTCTAACTCTGGTGATTCGCTTTCTTTCAAAAACTGCTGGGCCTTTAATTCATACTACAGTGTGTATTAAAACACAGCAGAGTAATCAGTACTATGAAAAACTAACTTTTTTCAGCTGTATGGTTTTATATCGTGGCACAAAAGTTGAATCTTCCCATGCCTGTTGAGTAAATAATTACAGCTTTAAATGAAACACAACACGTGACAACGCTGCATGTTAATATTTAACAACAACCTCCACCGCTTCCAGCTGCTGTAGAACTAAAGGGATGAGCATCTCGGAGGTGATAATAATTAAGTGCTTTTAATTAAAGGTCTCTGTGCACTTCTCTGTGACTGCGTTTGCACAACCTTCTGACACACACACACACACACACACATATAGAGAAGTTATTTTTAGATCAGCTGCTTCACTACATTCCATTGAGGGGTTCTCACTGCAGAATAATGTGCTGGTTGTCAACTGTTCATTTCAAAGACATAAAGGCAAAAAGAGGAAACGTTTGAGGGATTATTTTTTCCTCTCGTCAGGAATTCACTCCTGTTTTCTTTCCCTGAATAATAAATTATCTAAATGTGGACAGCAGCAAATTTCCACACACATTTAATTTTTCCTAAACATGTGCATATCTTGTTTTTTCTGCTTCACTCGTGATTTGACTCGTGGTCTTTATTTTTAAATCTGTTATGTGTTTGAAGTTTCATCGCTGCACATTATTGTCAGACACAAACACCGGGGCTGCTCGGCTGCTGAAGGTGCAGGCAAACCTCAGCCACCAGGTAAAGATGACAAATTGGATGTCAGACAGGTTTTGCGGTCAGCGTACGGTGAATCCAACAATGAACCATGAATTCCATCTAATTGATCATTATCACGGTTGAGCTCCTATATAAAAACCCCTCTGGAGTGTCTGAGTGATTTTAAACACAGTGTCAGAATAAAGACATCTGTAACAGTCTCAGAGGAACAACCTCTGAAACCAACAGTGTGGAATAATACTGTTTTAATTTGCAATTTATCCAAATATTGTTTGATTTGAGTTTTACTCTATGAACCAGAGAGAAATTTAATATCAAAAAATGTACTAAAATATACAGTAGGTATTGGTGTTTGGATAGACTTAAAGTACTGACAAAATGATGGGCATTTCAAATGAACAGCTTAAGGCTATTGAATATTTTATTTTCAAGGAGCACAGAATAATTTGGATTCCCAATTATATACCAAGAAATACGGTAAAAACAAGTCAAGAATGGATAAAAACATTCAGCACCAAGTGAATAATAAATGTTTAGGGCCAAAAAATGTTGTCCAAAAAATATTTGCTAAAACTCACAGGAAGTAATCTCCGAGTGTACACTTACAACTGATTAACTTTTGGAGTTAACTCAAATCAAGACGGCCATCACAGCAAAAACACTTAGGAAACTAAAAAACAGCTATAACTGTGTCAAAGTTACAAATTATGACTTAGGAAGGTTAGGGTGGTACTAGGGATGACTGAGATCTAACTGATTACACAATGTCTCTGTGTTAAAATCTGCTACTTTTTATTTGTTTGTTAATGAAATAATTTTATGAATTACTAGACAGATTTCAGTGAACTTTCAGAGATTAATCATTAGTTTTACATCCATAACTGGTATTAATTTGTTATTGTATCAGTTGACAATCATTCAAACTACTAACATATAATTCAAGATCCCATGACAAATGCACATAATGTCATTTTTAAGTTTTGACCAAATTAATCTTGTAATTTCTCAACATAAAATGATCTGAGTCTATTAGATGCATTCCTTCAGGCCTTCAATTACAACATGTGTTTAATGAAAATGTTGAGTAAAGGTTAGACAATGACTGTAGTACAATTAGCTTATGACTGATGTCTCAAATTATTTTTTATGCAAAATGTTTTTTACGTTGCTTTTTAAAGATTAAAGATCAAACAGTCATCGTGCTGACGTTTTGAAGGTTGAATGAAGCCTGAGGTTTTGTAGAATTTCTGGAGAAGACAGATTCTACACTTACCTTTGACCAAAGAACACCATCAAATGTCAACTAAACATTCAAAAATAAATCAGACAGTTCTGTTCTGATTATTCGTCAGTTCAAAGGTATCCTTTTCTTTGATGTGACTTCAAATTTTAGCAAGACGGAGGAAAAGACTAAGATTAAAGCGTAGTAAGATTTCATTTCAAATATGTTTTTATGTGAAATATAAGGTGTCCCTTTGCTTTTTGCCTTTTTTAGTACTTTAAGAATGTTTGGTGGTCCATTACTTTGTTCTATCTTTACATCAGTTTGCACTGGTATTAAGATTATTGAAATTTGTAACTTCTGCTAACTCTGTTACTGCATTGTTTGACTTTTACTGCTTGTTTACTGTGTTTCTGAGTGAAATTATCTTAGTTTTGTGCTGTGTTTAAAAGGAACAATACAGTTTTGGAAGGACAGTGTTCCCATGTGATGGGAGCCTTAGTTGCAAGAGAATATAGACGGTTTTGCTTTCAACATATCATTTAGCGACTCATGTCTACATGGGAATGATTTTTGTGAATATTCACTTTTTTATTGTTTTAGCCTTTCTTCTTAGCAGGAATGGAAAGTTCCCTAATTTATATTGTTCTAAATTGAGCCCCAAAGAGACAAAATCTCAAAACAATACCCATGTATTTTTGTGTTGATAGAAATAAAAACATTTTGAAAACTAGGGTTTCTTTGACCTACAGTACCTCCTGCCTAACCTACAACCCAAAGCATGAGAGACACAATGGCATTAAGAACAATAAAGCCAGATTACATGCTTTTGTGCTGCAAACACATTTTCACCATGTGTAAAGAAGGCCTTTATTATCTCATCTGAAGGCAGTTGATTATTTAATTATTTTTGTATCTAAGTTTTATGAACAACTTTCTGACCAAGACGTTTCTCCCATTTGTTGTTACAGTCTGGCAGTAGCAGATATGCTGGTGAGTGTGTCCAACGCCTGGGAGACCATCATCATTTACCTCCTGAACAACAGACAGCTGGTGGTGGAGGAGCACTTCATCAGACAGATGGACAATGTGTTTGATTCGATGATCTGCATCTCTGTTGTTGCATCCATGTGTAGCCTGTTGGCCATCGCTGTGGACAGGTAAGGATGAACAAATTGTTAACAGTGCATCCATCCATCAATTATGTTCTGCTTGTTCCCGAGTTGGGTTGTCAGGGCAGCAGCTTGAGCGAGGGAAGTCTTCTGGAATGATTTTAAGATGTTCCCAGGCCAGTCGAGAGACATAGTCTCTCCAGCATGTATTGAGTCTCTTCTGGATAACAGCAAGGGAGATTCCAGCTACCCGAATTCATTCATTCAGTCAATACCCAAAGTATTGTGATTTGTGACCATAGGTGAGGGTAGGAACGTAGACCAACTGATAAACAGAATTTTTCCTTACAGCTCAGCTCCCTCTTCACCAAAACTGCTTGTGCAGAGTCCACTATACTGCATTTGAGGCAGAAGCTCACCCCCAACCTGGAGTGAACAATACATCCTTTTCCAACTGAGAACCATAGCCTCTGATTTAAAAGTGAAGATTCACACTTGGCTCCAGTAAGAGCTGGAGATCACAGCACAATGATGCCAACAGGACCACATCATCTGCAAAGAATAAAATTGAAATCTACCAAAGGCCAACAAACCGATGCAGGATAACAATTCTGTCGATAGAAGTTTTGAACAGACGTGCAGCCCTTACAGAGCCCAACTCCCACCTTGAAGGGATCCGACTTAGTGCTGGTAATATGAACCAAACTCTCGCACCATTTGTATAGGGACTGAATGGCCTATAGCAACTGACTCCTAATCACATATTTGCTGAGCACCCCCCACAGTCTACCTCCAGGAGCACAACTGACTGCCTTCCCCAAATCAACAAAACACACGTATACTGGATGGGCGAACTTCCATGACCCCTCGAGGACCCTAGTGAGGGTAAGGAGCTGGTTCAGTGTTCCTTAGCTAGGATGGAACCTGTATTGTTCCTCTAGAATCTGAGGTTCAACCATCAATAAGACTCTTTTATCCAGCACCACTGAATAAACTTTACTGGGGAGGCTAATAGGGGTGTAACAATACATCGATCTAAATCGATACATCGACTTGAATGGGTAATGATTCAGTTATATCAAGGCAAAATGAAAATATCGATCTATATCGTCGTCATATTCTCGATGTGAATCGATATCATATGCCCATCTAACAGAGTCATTGTGTTAGATGGGCATATAATATCACATTATATCAATCACAGACTCGTGAATTGAATTGAATCCAAATCATATCGCGACAGACTTTGTGATATCGAGAAATATCAAATCGTTATCCAAACATATTAATGTAATATCATATCATGATAAAGTTGGTGATTTACATTACTAGAGGCTAAGGAGAGTGATGCTCCTATAATTGGAACACACCATCTGGTCCCCTTTTTTGAAGAGAGGAACCACCACCCCAGTCTGCTAACCCAGTGACACTTTCCCCCGATGTTCATGCAATGTTGCAAAGGCATGTCAACCAAGACAGCCCCACAACACCCAGAGCCTTGAGGAAATCAGGGTGGATCTCATCCACCCCCAGAGCCCTGTCGCCTCAAAACATGTTAACTTCTGTAGCAATCTCTGGTCCTGGTTTGGATGGACCAACCTAAAATATTCCCCAGCTCAGCTTCCTCCATGGAAGACATACTTATGGCCATCACTCTAGACAGTACAATAATAGTTATTGTTTTCCACTGAAGACTAAAGAGAAAATGTTTTGCCCATGTTGCTGTGTGTGGATTTCTTTGTTAGCAAAATATTTCACAAACCACTGGATGCCTTTTTATAAAATTCTCAGACAGAATTTATTGGATGTATATCTACAAGACTGCCATTTATATAGACATTTAGCTAAAGTTTAGTGTTGTAGTAGCTGAGCATCATCTCCAACATAAGTGCTACATGTTGTGAAACATCTTTGCTTAAAACTTGACAACAATGGAAGATTTAGTTGAGTTTTTAAAAAGTTTGATCTAAATGGACTTTGATAAAAATCATGTTATTACCTTGGTAATGTTCCCATTTTCTGTTGCATGTAACAGAGAATAAAGAAACATCCTGGCAACAAAGAAATGAAGCTTAGTGGAGCTGGTTTGCAACTCATTTGTTTTTAGGGTTATTTGACTGTTGTAGTTGGAATTGTGAAACAATAGCTTCTTGTTGCGAGTTACTGTATAATCACCCGATGTAACGTGTTTGTCTGGGATCAAATTGACTAAAATTAAGACCTAATGAAAACTATGTGCTTTATTATGTCCCTAAAACTGAAAAAGGGTGTGATTATTTTTTTACCATGACTGTACTGTGCATTGGAGTTATAATAGGATTGCACAGCTTGGTGTAGCCACAGAATAATAATAATTTACTGTCACAGCATCAAATGTCCCTGCCAGGCAGAGCAGCTGCAGCTGTGCTCACTAACAACAGCGGGACACTGCAGAGATTTACAGTTAATTGGACCTGTATGATACTCCTGCTAAATATAATTCCCATGGGAAAAAATAACAAACCTTTTCAGAAAAACCAAAAAGAATGTGGTTGAATACCTAAACTGCTTTTGCAAAAATACTGGAGTAGCTCTCATTTTGGATTCCTTTATGGTGTGTCGGAGCTCAGCGTCTGGTCCGTCCTCGCCCGCTGCAGCGTCTGGTCCAGAAGCAGCTTCTCTGGTGGCCCTCTCTGCTGCTTCTCGCCGCTGCCGTCGGAGGAAAGCGGCAGCGGCTCCGGGGCGGACTCCTACAGCTCTTCCAGAGTCTTCTGGGTCTGCTGCAGCTTCTCCGCCTGGATCACCTTCATCATCGCCGGCTGGATCATCATCTCCTTCAGCTTCATCATCATCCTCTCCTGGTTTCCAGCCTTCAGAGTCTCCTGGGTTCATGTCCTCTGGGGTCCTATCCTTCGAGTGTCCTGAGTTCAAGCCTCTTGAGTGTCTTGAGTTTGAGTGCTCAGAGTCTGAGTGTCCAGGGTCCTGTTCGGATAACGACAGTAAGCCCAAGTACGACCCTGACTATGACCCCAAGGAGGACCCTTTCTATCCTGAGTACTCTGGTTACTCTTTGGTTCCTGTCCTGGTCCCAGAGTCTTCAGTTCCTGTCCTGGTCCCAGAGTTTTCAGTTCCTGTCCTGGTCCCGGAGTCTTCAGGTCCTGTCCTGCCTGGTTCGGAGTCTTCAGGTCCTGTCCTGCCTGGTCCGGACTCATCAGATCCTGTCCTGCCTGGTCCGGACTCATCAGATCCTGTCCCGCCTGGTCCGGACTCTTCTGTTCCTGTGCTGGTCCTGGACTCTTCAGTTCCTGTGCTGGTCCAAGAGTCTTCAGTCCTTACTCCAGACCCTTCATCAGACCCCACTCCAGACCCATCTGTTCCAATCTCGCCTGATCCAGTCCCTTCAGTTTCTGATCCAGTCTCATCAGTTCCAGTTCCAGTCTCGCCTGATCCAGTCCCTTCAGTTTCTGATCCAGTCTCATCAGTTTCTGTTCCAGTCACAACTTTTCCTCCTGTCCCAGTTATTAAATCAGTTCCTGTCTTTGAGTCTTCGGTCACAGTCTTCGAGTCATCTGTTCCACATCCATCCACTTCCACTGCTCCTTAAATTCCGGGTCTGATTGTGAAGTCCCCGGGTCTGCCTTCGTCTCCTGAGCCCCCGGGTGGGACTGTAGAGTCCCTGGGTCCAGTCGAGTTTCCAGAGTCCCCGGGTGGGACTGCAGAGTCCCCGGGTCCAGTCGAGTTTCCAGAGTCCCCGGGTGGGACTGCAGAGTCCCCGGGTCTAGTCGAGTTGCCAGAGTCCCCGGGTGGGACTGCAGAGTCCCCGGGTCCAGTTGAGTTTCCAGAGTCCCCGGGTCCACCTTCGTCTCCAGAGTATCAGGGTGGGACTGCAGAGTCCCCGGGTGGGATTAAGTCCTCGGGTCAGCCCACGTCCTCAGCATGTCCGGGTGGGATTGTGAAGTTCCCTGGGTCTGCCTTCGTCTCCTGAGCCCCCGGGTGGGACTGTAGAGTCCCTGGGTCCAGTCGAGTTTCCAGAGTCCCCGGGTGGGACTGCAGAGTCCCCGGGTCTAGTCGAGTTTCCAGAGTCCCCGGGTGGGACTGCAGAGTCCCTGGGTCCAGTCGAGTTTCCAGAGTCCCCGGGTCCGCCTTCGTCTCCAGAGTCCCCGAGTGGGACTGCAGAGTCCCCGGGTCCACCTTCATCTCCAGAGTATCAGGGTGGGACTGCAGAGTCCCCGGGTGGGATTAAGTCCTCGGGTCCTGCCGAGTCTCCTGGGCCCACGTCAGAGCTCCGTCTCCGCTGCGGTCGGGCCCACGGCTGCCCTCCGGACCTGCCTCCTCACTGAGGCCGGGCCCACGGCCGCCCTCCTGAACTTTGGGCCAGATGTGCCTAGGGCCATCTTTATGACCTTTTTTGGGTTTTTTTCTTTCTTCAAAGGGGTTCCCTGTCGGTCTTTGGTTTTGTTTTCCTTGTGTCTTGTTGGTTTTCTTTGAGTCTTGGTGTTTTGTCTCGTGTGCCCAGTTGTTCATGTTTTTCACAATCCGTCCTGTCTTTTGTGTTTTTACCCCCCCCCATCCTTGTGTTTTGTTGAATCGTCGGGTGACGATTCATTGAGAGGGAGGTACTGTAGGGTTTTGTCTTGTCCCCTGTCTCCCTCTTGTGTTCCCTCGGCGTCACTACATCCTATCTTCCCTCAGTTTGTTAGTCATCTATCCTCCTCTACACTCACCTGTCGCATTTTTAGTAATTAGTTCTCCTCAGCTGTCATTCATCTCCACTCTTCCCCTGTCTGTATAAAGCTGGTCTCATGTCACTATTTCCTCGCTGGTTTATTGTATGGATTTCCCCATCAGTCTCGGTCCTCTGTCTCCCTGTGGTTCCCTGCCTCTAGTTTTTTGTAAGTTTTGCTGCCACGTCAGCTTTTTGTTTTATTTTAATAAATAATCAGTAGTTTTGAGTTCCTCGTGTCTGCCTGGTCCTGGGTTCATCTTACCTCAACCGCGACAGATATATGTGTATAAACTGAAACAACTAGTGCATCCTAAATTTAACATAAAATTATTTTAATATGACAAAGTTATTTCTGTATTTTTTTGGGGGAGGTCATCTCCTAATGTCAATATGGAAAATCTAACTGCTCATTTTAAATAAATACTTTTACTTTTAATACTACAAAAAAAATCAGATACTTTAAGACTTTTACTCAAATAATATTTCTAAAGGAGACTTTGACTTTTATCAAAGTAATTTTTTGGTAAGATACTTGTATATTTATTCAAGTATCACTTTGTAGTGCTTTTTACAACACGGTGAAAACGTTTTTTAAAATATTACCATTTTAATTAAAGCTAACAGCGTACTAACATTTTCAGCTTCTCACATTTTGTATTCTTCACTTTTTGCACTATATTTGAGTTGTTGGAGCACCAAACGTGACAAACACTAAGCTTTATATTGTATTCCAAAAAATAAAAATTTATGAGATTTTTACATAAAGTGAAACTTAGGAAGCGTACTATAGCATCTGTTGATAAAGTCAAAATTATTTTACCCCAAACATTTGAATGGTTTTGTACAAAGATAAAAAGAAGTTGTTGCCAAACAATTTACAAAAGTTGTTTTTATTGAAGTAAAACAACAGAGATCATTGGAAGAAAAATATATATATTTTTTTAATTGTACAAACTAGTGCGAATATGTGTCTCAGGACATAGAATGACGTATGGATAGCTTAGATGTTGAAGACAGGTAATCAGTAAACAGTGTGTTGTCTTCTGCAGGTACGTCACCATCTTCTACGCTCTGAGGTACCACAACATCATGACAGTGAGGAGAGCAGGCTGCATCATCGGAGGAATCTGGACCTTCTGTACCGGCTGCGGCATTGTCTTCATCATCTACTCCGAGACCACCCCTGTCATCATCTGTCTGGTTTCCATGTTCTTTGCCATGCTGCTCATCATGGCGTCCCTCTACAGCCACATGTTCATGCTGGCCCGCTCACACGTCAAGCGTATCGCCGCTCTGCCCGGATACAACTCCATCCACCAACGCACCAGCATGAAGGGCGCCATCACCCTCACTATCCTCCTGGGAATCTTCATCGTCTGCTGGGCTCCTTTCTTCCTTCACCTGATCCTCATGATCTCCTGCCCGCGTAACCTCTACTGCGTGTGCTTCATGTCCCACTTCAACATGTACCTCATCCTCATCATGTGCAACGCAGTGATCGACCCGCTCATCTATGCCTTCAGGAGTCAGGAGATGAGGAAGACTTTCAAGGAGATTATCTGTTGTTACAGCCTGAGGAACGTCTGCTCCAACATCTGCGCCCTGACTGGTAAGTACTGAGAAACAGGAATAGAGAAGATTCATGACAAGACTCATGAGACGGATGAACTGAGCTGAATCTGACACGGGAGCAAAAATATTTCAAATTCAGCATCCAAAAATGGATTCACAACACTTTGCAGTCATAGGAGCTGAGTTTCATCTCTGTTCACCAGTGACTGAAACAAATGAGCTGAAATGAAGACTATACCGGTCAAAGGACTCCTATGTTCAAAATACACAAAGAGGCTAATTTATTTGGTACATTGTCCAAACAGGAAGTTAAAATATTTCACACCAAAATATCCTGCTTTTTATTGTCTGGTTTCTTTTTCTGACCAATGGGAATATTATTTTTCCCAGCCAGAATCTGACTTATGGCATAGGCTGATGAATGGAGAGGATACTTTCCTTTTAACTGTTACAGTATTATTGAACCGTGAAAACTGAGTGCTGATATTCTTGCTTTTAATTACCCATGATAACCCCCCATATTCAGAGTAGTTTCAGAGCACTAATGAACTCATCCTTGGTAATAATTAGGACTACACGCATGAATGAGTAGAGGAAGGAGTGAAGTCAGAAACAGATAAAATATTGAAAGGAACAGGGCAGAGTTAGCCTCTAATTACTCTCAGTGATATGTTTCTAGCTGCTGCCTATTTTTTATTTGAATTTATGTGCATTCAGATGGAACACCTTTTAGAAGTTTAATCCGTTTAAGAATCCTAGAGAATATTTAATACCTTGTTCGTAGCAAAGATTTGTTATGATGTGTTTAAATCACTCATAATATACTTATTCAGAACTTTATTTTTCTGTCTGGTAAAAACATATTTAAATTTTAACTAAAATAAAGCCCCTTCACGCTGGATAATGACCCTGTTTGGCTCTCCATGAACGACCCAACCTTGATTGCTGCAGTTTTAGATTTCCTCCAAGCATGACACTAAGCACTTATTACCCAAACAATTTGTTTCACGCTATGAATTTGCTAATTTTGATATGTTTTACTCTACTTTTTATGGATTTAGTGAAGTATTAATGCAACTGTTGCAGCTGTCTAGCTCTAATTTTATTTAAAATTTTTATTTTTTGCACCAGCAAAAAAAACACACCAAGTTGTTTCTTAACAGTGCTTTTCAAGACAACACCTGCACTCACTGCCTTCTAAGAATAAAAGAAAAGAAGAGAAAAGAAAAGAAAAACAATCCTAATTCCGTCATTATAATTATTTTTAAAGGATTATAAAGTTTAAACGATGATCCTGGGTGAATGTGTGCATCCTACTCAAAACTAATATGTTGAACTGGTTTAAATGAAGGATTATAAAGATCACAGGTTGACAGAATTATTAGCAGCAAGTCTCTGAACATTTATTAAAACTACTCACTTTAACGAATAACTTTGCTCTATGTAATTCTGAGACTGTTGCTTTGCAGAAGACTAATACAGTAATGTTTAATGTATTTATTTAGTACTTCTACCTTTGTCTCATTGTTTATAAGTAAAAAAGAGTTTTACGCACGTTTCTAAAAAAATCTCTTTTGTCATAAAAACTAATATAAATTAATTTGACAAAAAATGCTTTAAAAAAACCTCAAAAGTCAAATCAAATCTCTAAAATAAGACAAATTCTGTCCTGACAAACTGACTGACATACGGAGAATAGTGAGAGAGGACCACCAAGACACCCGAGACCACTCTGAAGGAATTCCCAACTTCAGGTGAGATGAGAGAGACTTGTAAAAACAACTGTTGACCTGGTTCTGGAGAGCGGGAAAGAGAAATTGAAGAAGACTTTTCAACTAGATTTTGGTAAAACTAAGACCATGACGAGAACAAGTGCTTTTTGCCATGGGTCCAAGAGACAGATGAATGATGGAACTGTGTTTAGGGATTGGTGAAAAGTGTGAATGGATCTTTGCATTCATGAGGTGAGAGCAGACATCTTGATTGTATCAAGAACCGTGGCTCACAAGAACTTACTTTGGGGTGTATTCACACCACGACAGTCTGCTTGTTTGGTCTGGGACAAAAGCAGATTTTTTTTGTTTGTTGCGGTTTGTATTCATTGTGCTTTTTTCCGGTGGATTATAACTTGTCAACAAAGCCACAAGGGTGATGATCGTTGCTCCATTGGAAAGAAGTGACAGATCTTTAGAAAGATGGAAGTCCTGTGTGCTGCATACGTTATGTCCGTTATGTGTGCATCTGTCCAAAATGGAGGAGGAACAGTGTCTCTGCATGGCTCCAGGTCTGTCATTGGTCCTTAGGGTTAGTGTTAGCAGCACTGAAGGGCTAATTGTTACCACTTTTCCTGTAGTTGGTTCAGTTTGAGGCCAGTCTGTGCTCAGAAGTGAACCTCACCTGATATTAAGGGCGGAGTGGGTAATCGGGAGATTCAGGAGGATTCCCGCTGGGCCGCTTCATTAATGGGCCAGTGGCGCAGGGAAAAATAATGATGGTAAGATATGAATGAACCTTAGTAGTGCTACTTGCTCAAAATTGATCTTTCCCTAATGCATATATATATATTAGGGGTGCAACAATACATGTACCCGTATCGAACCGTATCGAACAGTGCTTTAGGTTCAATACAC
>JARVJO010000305.1:27394520-27406036 GCA_031762555.1 Cynodonichthys magdalenae
TGCTTTAAATAAATCTTTTGTTTTTTGAACCTGATTCCTGCCTGCGCCCTGGGTCATTCTGCCTGCTAAACCTGACATTAAGCCACTTTTTAGCATTTTTCAGCTGATTTTTTTCCAACTAACTTCATGTTTTTGTGATGATGTCAGCTTCTTAATTCACCAAATAGATGCTCTCCCTGCTTCATACTGATTTAATCATTATCAGTTATTTTTTAGCTTATTTTAAGCTCATTTAAGCTTTTTAGCTAATCACAAATTGCATTTTTTTTCTTTTACCATCTGTTTGCTAAATCCATCTTGTTTTGCTGTTTTTGCAATTTTATCTATTCTTTTTTTATTTTTTCTGATTTTTCACATATTTTCTTTTATTCCGAAATTCAGTAAACAGCATCTGTTCAAATTGCACTGACATTAATAATTTTACCATTAAACCTTTTTTATCTTTTTCAGCAGTTTTCAGCAAAAATCTTTCAGCAACCAGCCTTCAACACTGCATTTTCACAGGAAATGCAAATGCTAGTTTCTTAGAATTTTATTTCCCAAGAGTCACCAACAGTGACAGCCAGAGCTTTTTCCTTCAGGTCACAAAGAACTGCTTCTAGTGCCAGAACTCTCCTCCAAACATTACTTCTCTTGGCTCAATTCAAACTTTTTTGTTTTTTTTTAGTTTTGAAAAGTGAGACTTCAAGTAGACAGATTAAATGTGTCACTGACATATTTAATTCATATCCACATGTTTAATATTTAGCTCAAAAACCTGTAAATAAATGATCAGGATGAAATGCAAATTTCTTGGATAAATAAAGCCAACAATGGAAAGTAAACTGATGCTCTTTACGAGCATAATTGGCTGTCGGAACAGAGCAGCATCTTCTTGAAGGTGTGCCTGAGCTCGGCGCTGCGGAAGGCGTAGATGGCGGGGTCTATGAGGGCGTGGCTCATCATCAGCACCACGTGCAGCTGGAACAGGGATCTGTAACACTCACAGTACGGGTTCATGGGGCACACCATGATGATGATGAGATGGAGAAAAAACGGCACCCAGCACACAACAAACGCTCCGAACAGAACGGTGAGCGTCAGCGCTCCCCTCATGTTGCTGCTCCACCTCTGCTGCAGTCCAGACTTTCTGACGTTGGGAAGAGCTGCAATGCTCTTGGCGTGGATGCGAGCCAACATGAACATGTAGACGTAGAGGAAGCAGATGACCACCAAGGAGACGATGAAGAAGACGATGAGGCAGATCATAACAAACTTGAAGTCAAAAAACTTCACCATCAGCACAGCCAACACTCCACACGTGGTCCAGATGGCTCCTAAGATGGCTCCAGTTCTCTGCATCGTCATGATGTTGTGGTATCGCAGCGCATGGAAGATGGTGATATAACTGAAAGTAAAGTAGTAAAAAATAAAATTAGATTAAATGGTCTTTATTCTTGTAGAGTTTCATTTAAATAACTTTAGCAACAATACAGTCTGGACATTGTAGCAAGAAAATAGAAAACATATACCTGACTAAAAACATTTTTGGTGGAGATGATGGAGCTCAAACAGAAGCAGGAGCTTTACATTCAGAAATTAACTATTTTCAGCTTTCTGCAGTCCCTCAGTGATTAATGAAGCTTTTCGGTAAAGTGAAAACTTGTGAAATTGGGGTGAAAGCAGATTAATTTTTGAAGAGAAAAAAAGTTCTACCAACAGCACAGGATCCAAGAGTCAACAGAAGATGAACAAATAAGCAACACGATTTTTCTTTAATATGAGCATGCCAGAATGTTGGTAAAATTATTTATATATCCACTGTCCAATTAAAATCACATTTTAGTTGGTTGGTAAGTGATGTTTTCATGTTCATGATTTTAAATGGTTTATGCCTTCACTTCATTTAAAACTCTGGTCCTCTTCTAGTTTGGGGGTCACAGCACCAAGTGCTCCAGTGACCACTGGGACTACTGATGCTTTGACTTTCCACAACTTCTGTATTTCTTCTTTCAGCTCTTTGTATTTTTGCAGCTTCTAGTGCTCCTTGTTACACTCACTTGATCTTTACATCTATCACTTCTGTAGCTTGTCCTCTGGTACTCCTGACTAAAGTCCGGTGCAACCAGTTCCCTCCAGAAGTCACCTATTTATTAAAGAGTCCACCTGTGTGTAATTCATTCTCAGTATTAATCCAGTTGTTCTGTGCAGACCTCAGAGGTCAAATCTGTCCATAATTCATTTTTTTAAATCTGGCCTCTTTGAAAGAGTGGCAAGGAGAAAAATATTTTTGAAAGATGACATGAGATGTATTGTTAACAGTTTGTCACACATCCTGCAGAGGAAACAGAAAGTTTTTTACTTCACACTGTGTTGCTCTACAGTCCTTGTAAACTTGTAAATCCTTGTTAAGTTTGTGCTTGTTAATGGGTCAAAGCATAGGATACCTTCACTTTAAATATCCTGATGCATCTCAGTAATCCATGTAGAAAAATCAAAAAAATTAAAAAGTTCCTCTGGATGGGTTCTTCTTTAATGAAACGTTTCATCTCTCCTCCATGAGATTTCTTCAGTTTGATGAGTTTCAGGTAAACTCAGCCTTATAAGTACTGCCTCCACATGGTGACAAACAGGTTTAATGATGAACATCCTCAGAGTGAAGACGTCTCTTGGAGAAGAGACAAAACGTTTCATTAAAAAAATAACCAGTCCAGAGGATCTACTTTTTTATACACTTATAGTTATAGTAGTTTAAAGCACAGTCCAAGTCCAGGTTCTGATTACATACCGGTCCACAGCGATAGCCAGGAAACTGAAAATGGAGCCCACAAACGACATGCACAGCAGGGAGTCCATCACATCGTCCAGCTTGGTCTCAGATGGGCCTCTCTTCTCCAGCTGTCCCATATCAGAGAAAACTATCATCAGGTTCTCCCAGGTTTTGGTCACACTGGCAATAGTGTTAAAGGCAGCCAGGCTGCAGATGAAACAGTACATGGGTGAGTGGAGGTTCCTGTTATGAATGACGGCCACCACAACCAGGAGGTTCTCGGCCAGGCTGACGGCTCCAACAACAAAGAAGACAGTGAAGGGGACCTTCACCTCTGGGCAGTCTGTTTGGTTCACTGAGACACCGCTCATGGCTTTACAAGATGGAGTTGGATCCAGAGAAAAAGCAGACTAACATGAAAACTGCAAATATCTGTTGTTAAACACTTTTATTACACCATGAAATTCAAACAGAATAATGTTGAAACAGGACCAGTCCTGTTAGAATTTCAAAATGTTGTCAACTATGAAGCAATCTTGTAAATGTGGCTGAACAGTAAACTTAATCAAAAGTTTAGTCAGCAGTAAATTTCTGTGTTGCCAAAATTGTTGTCAACTACAGACAAAAAGCAGAGATATAATAGAAAGGAAGAAGCATGTGGATAAAACAAAGTTATTGCATGGTTAATGTGGTTGATTTTCCTGAGGAGGGTCCCTACATGTGCAGAGGTTAACAGCTCATGTAATCAAAGGTTAGCTGTCTGAAGCTTGCAGGATGAACAGGCAGATTGATTTTTGGCTCAGTTTGTTGGTAAGCTGCCGTAGGCTCCTTCAAATCGTACATTTGAAAACTTTCATGTACACACAGCCCACATCAGCCAGCAGATACTGGGACACACTCAGTTTCTGAGAGCCTCTTTGGGGTACGGTAGAGGAAGAAAGTAGGTTAACAAATGCTAAAGCTAATGCTAATGCTTGATGAGTGGAAACAGTTCAGGTTCCTCTAGCTGACAGTGGATTGAAGTCCATCCGTTGTTTTCTAAATGTAGTAATAACTAAAAGCACAGGATAAGAGCAAAATTGATTTAGCAAAGAATGCTAGACAAGATGCTTTTGTTAGCTTCAGCGACTCTGTTATTGTTCGTCTTTCAGCTGCTCCCTGCTTTAGGGCTCATCAAAGCGAGCTCACATGAAAGATGAACCTGCAACCTCAGAGTTACAGACCGCCACAAAAAATAACACTGAAGCTGAAAAAATAAGATGTGTTAAAGGGGTGATAAAACTAGGAGTGCTTGACATTATGTGGGAGAATATTCAGGTGGTTTGGTAGCTGTCAGTCGGCACAGTGTGGCTAATTTTCTCAGGTAATCACCTGAATGAAGGTCGCACATTTGGAGAAACTTCTGCAGCTGGCGGCTCTGTCTGCAGCTGCTTTGTAACGAAATATTTTTTCATAAATCCTGTTGGCGGTTTTATCACTGCCCAGTCGTGTGGTCACAGGTGTCTCCTCACTGTGATCCTTTTTTCTGCAGGTGTTTTGTATGTTTTTTCCTTCAAAGCTTCCAGTCGGTTTGTTATTGCCACAGTGGTTTCCAGGATATTACAAAACTCCTGACTGCTGCGCTCTTCTAATCCGCCGTACTTTCTTCTCCATGTTTGCTGAATGCTTCACCTGTGCAAAGAAAACAAAACATCTATAAATACCAACACATCTTTTCTGCTCCTGCTAAACGAATAAAGCACAGACTGTGTATGAGTCACATGGATTCAATATAAAGATGTTTCATTTCACCTTTAACTAAACTTTGAGTTGTCAGGATTCTTAACAGAACTAATTAAAGAGGATTTCATGAACCAAACTTTTCTTTGATCTCTGTCTTCAATTCTAATCTCTGAAGCGGAAAGAAAAAAGTATTCAGTGTTTTATGATTTTGTTTTAATCATCGACTTTTGTTTTGTGCATAACGTGTTTTAGATGGGATTTGATTGTAAATGCAGCAATAGTGTAGTTGCTTATGTTTTTTAATGTCTGTCATAAAGTAGGTCAAATAAGTTTTTTGGGGATCGTTGAGTACTTCAGAGTAATTTATTTTATTCTATTTTTTCTTTTGTTTTTTAGATTTTATGGGACAGTTTTCAAAGTCGCCACCAAAATACCTATTTAGCACTCTAACTTGGCTTTTAGTCTACATAAAGCCATGATGGTGTCTAAACACATGTTTAATAAGAGTTTATAATATTGTTACAAAAAACAATCACTGCAACATGGCCCTAAATTCTTCTGATGTTTTTGTTTTGGATCAAATTGTTACTTAATGTTACTTAATGTTATGTTATATTATTATTTGAAATTTGCTTTTTGGTGATACTGATATCTGCAGAGGTGGAGGTATCTGATGAAGAGAAAGCTTTTATATACACTCCAAAAAAACAAACATTTTAAAGCATAAAGCAACAGGGACTCATTAAGACAATGCTGCACCTGCTCAGCTGAACAATCATTCTGATTTTGTCTAAAGTAGCTGTTGCACTTCACATCACCTCCACGGGCAATATAAACTCTGCAGTGTGTGTGTGGGTGTGTGTTTGTGGGTGTGTCACACAGTCAATATTCAGATATCACTATAAGGTCAGGTAACCCTTTGGGGGAATAGATGTTGTACATCATCGATTAAATGGCAACATAAACCGATTTAACACCTTAAAAAGAGCTTCTTTTCATGGATTTTTTTTCCTGATACATAAAATTATCTTTATTTTTATCTTCCATCACTAAAGACAGAACCAGAGTAATAATGTTTCTGCCCATGTCTATGTGTGCTTTGGTTGTCTATACAAAAGTATCTCATGAATCACTAAAATGACTTTTAATGAAACTTTAATGAAGTGATCCATCCATCCATTATCTTGCACTTTATCCAGAGTCCGGTCACGGAGACATCAGCCTAAGAAGGGAGGCCCAGACCTCTCATTCCCCAACCACATCTTCCAGCCCCTCTGGGAGGACTCCAGGGCATTCCCAGACCAGCTGAGAGACTTAGACTAGGGAGGCATCCAGGAGTTATCTTTATCACATGCCTAAACCATCCCAACTGGCTTCTCTAGATGTGGAGGAGCAGCAGCTCTCCTCTGAGTCTCTCCTGGCTATCCTGCACATAAACCTCATTTTGACTGCCTGTATCCACAATTTCATTAACTAACAAGGGATGTAATATAGGTAACAATATTAGCATTCTTGTTAACTAGCTTAACAATATTCTATGTACAAGAGTCAATATATTTATGCATTCTTGAATGACACTGCATCAAAAAACTTACAAAAACAATTTTGTAGTAAAGGTCGGTGCTTGGGCTCTGAAATCCTCAGAGCTAAAACTCGACCAGGCAAAGAAAAGAAAAAAAAAAAGATTTAATATTTTATCTGGGATCAAGCTTGATTAGGATAAACTAGAACCAAGTGAAATAGTGTTTTGTGTTCAGATAAATCAATGTTATAATTAGTTTAGGCATTCTTTTGTTTATTTAGTTAGGATTTTCTATTGTCAAATCTAAAGAGCACAACCGTACAACTTGTTTTTAGCTCAAAAGCATCATCTGTAATTGATGTGGGGGATGTCCATGCAGAGAATCCCAAACATTTCCACTTTCGACCCACAAAATAAGTCACACAAACTCATGACTATTGCAGGTTTGGGTAAACAACATTGCTAATAAGCAATTTAACAAAACATCATATTAATTTGATTTATTTATACTCTTTTGTTATACTTTTTGTAACAGAGGCTAAAAATCCTAGTGATAAGTAATTTAAATTTAGTTTGATTTGGGAAACACTGCGTTAGTTCCCTTGGCACAGGTTGACAAAAACTATTCATGCAAAATGAGATGGACCCTCAGATTAATATATTGTTTATCAGTATATGACAACACTGCCCAAATGGAAGAATATAGTGAGCTGGATGAACAAAACTTATCAAACTGTGGGCCAAATGGTTTAAGAATTTCAAGCTTAAGAATACAACAGATGTGTATTTATTTTAAATCATATCTACAAAAAATAAATAAATTTAAATTAACCAAGTTGTACACATTAAATTACAGACAAAAACAGAGATGGTAAATGCACTTCACTTGTTTTTTTAACATTTAAAACTATGTAGTAAATATATAGTAATGCTTTTCCTTACAAACAAATTAAAACTCGTGGACACAGGCACTATATTTTTGTACTTCGCCCATATCAAATTAATGAAGGGGACTAATGAGAAATCACTTTGTTTCTGATCTTTGAAAGCTTGTCAACATGAAATATCAAGAGAACTTCTTCTTCAGTGACTAAAAACAACTCTAAAGTATGCTAAAGAAAAAAATAAACATGGATTCAAAGCTTTAATTAGTGTTAAATTTATCTTGATGCTGCGAGTAGGCATCAATTAAAAAATACACTATATTGCCAAAAGTATTCACTCACCTGCTTTGACTCACATATGACCTTAAGGGATATCCCATTCGTAATCCATAAGGTTCAATATGACAATTCGACTGAATAGCAGTCAAATCAAACCACAAACTCTCACATTAGAACGATTCCCCCAACCACTGAGCCACAGTGAGGTTAAGGCTAGCTAAGTCAAGTGTAAGGCTGAGGATGCTGGAAATGATATGAGGCAGAGTTGACATGAATAAATGGGCTTGGACCCTGGTCGTAACTGCTTTGTACATGAACCTCCATAATACCGCGAATACATTTTTTCAAAGACATATACATTAAAAGTTTTTCCTTAATCTTAAGAGGCAAATCTTTTCTTTTGTTTTAGATTTAGTGCTGGGCACGTTAACGCTTAAGGGTGAAAAAAAATTTAACGAGCATAAATTTATTTATTTATTTCTATTTCTCCATCAGATTTCTGTTCACTGGGCACTGCCTTGTCTGTGTCTGCATTTGTGTTAGCTGCGCAGTGCGATTAATTGCCATTAAAATGTTTAATCTATGCCCAGCACTACGTAAATTAGACATTTTGTTTAAAAACACTAATAATGGCCAACAGTTTGTTTTAGTTCTTTAATTAAGAAATACGAAAGTTTTTATTTGTAGCATTTAAATACAATTTTCTACAGAGTTGCAATATTCCTTTTAGTATGTTTTGCTGCTCTGGATAAATTTAGTGAGAAAAAGGTCAGGAGAGGCTCTGATTATTGTAAAAGCTACAGACTCCTGGCATAAATAGTGTCTGATCTTGCTTTGGGAATGATCATGCAGATCAGGATCTGTTCTCATTTAAAAATCTTAGCCCTTTGTGTGCTGATATAATAGCTTTTATTGAAGCAACAAGAGCATCAGAAGGTTCGGCTTGTTGATTATCTCTGACTCACATTCGGCTTTCGTGATCATCCCTGAGGATGTTGAATGGGTTCTGTGCACGTTACTCGGGTTCAGCAACATTTTTCCCACTTTCTTTATGCAGCTGGTTTGGTGCACTTAGTTTTATTAAAGCACCTCAGAGATACAGAAAAAAATTAATTGTATATTATGCTGCAGCTCATCTTGGCCAGAGCTTTCTGAAAAAATAGCTTATTAATGAGTTCTTGCAGGTTACATAAAGGTTAAATAATTTGTCATTAGACAAAAATGTGCAAAATTGTTGTTTCCATAAAAATGATACATACAGTTTTTGTTTTATATCAACATGTATGATTTTTGTATTATTATAAATTCAAGCATTTTTCAGTTTGTGCTTTAAAGTTTAAAAGACCACGTTCTTAGCTATCGTTATTCAAATATCTTATTTGACGTTGCAATCACTGTCTGAGGAACAATCCATCAATATTTTTTCTTTTATCTGTAAAATGTAACGTAGAAATTAGCTCAATATTTGTAAAAATGACTGAGTTGTCAGCCTGAATAGGACTGACTCCCAAAGTTAATCATTTATAAAGTTTCATAAAAAAATGTCTAGTCATTCATAAAATATTTTGCTAACAGAAAACAGGCAAAACTGGCATTAATTAACCAGCATTTAGAATATGTTTTATGACCAACTCTGAATTACAACCACACCAAGTTTTAGCGCAATATTTATTAAGTTTACTAAGTTATAACAATTTTTGTGTTTTCTAAGTTGGCCAACTCAATACAGAATGAATTGGGTTATGTATGTCTAATAATTATTTCTGCTAAATTCATTAAAATCAGTCTAGTTACACCAGATTAATTGGAAACCTTAAAAACCTTGTGTTTAAAGGGCAGTTAGCAGAAACCACGCTAAGTGAGCCTGAAACATCAAGTCCAAACCTAGTTTTCACTGGGACACATCAGACCAGTCATATCTGAGGAAGAAAGTAATGATTTGCAGTCCGATTATGAGTGGCCATCAAAGTGTAAGTAAAATGTGTTCAGAATTGGAAACCAGAATGATTTTGCACATTATTAAAAAACTCCATCTCAGTCAGCTCCAGCCTGTCTCCCAGCACCTGTCTGTATAAGGCATTGAGTCTCATCAGCGAAACAAGGATGTTACAGAGTGGGACACATTAATATAGACTCAATGAATCTCTCTCTGTTTAAAGCATTTGATCATAAAGTGTAAAATACAAGATAGTATCTTAAATTCAGTAAATTAGCCACAAAATTTTCTTCAAAGGTATTCATCTTCTTCTGGATCCTTTTGACTATTAGTATACGTAAGTGCTTGTTACTGGAAGCTTTCAGAAAGTAATCGTTGGGTTGACATTTATAACTGATTAATTTTCAGAGTTAATCTGAATCACATGACCATGGCAATAAACTGATTTTAGCAAACATAAAATAATAGTTGGAACTCAATTTTACAGATACTGAGCTCCATGGTGTGTAAAGGTGAAAGCTGAGAGTCATCCCCAGCTTATACTCACACATCTAGAGTTAAAACTTTAAGAAATTAACTAAAAGTAATTGATGGTTTTACAGCTACAACTAATAATTATTTGGCTTTTTTGAGTATGAACTCAAGATATCCACCTCAGTTAGAAGAGATTGAGATAAAATTTGGTAAAATAGTAGCTGAGCAATGTTCACAATGTATGCTTTAAGTAAAAAACAACATTTTTTGGTTAAAAACCTTGACTCTACATGATATGTCTGATGGACTACTGATTCATTTTTAACCTTACTAAACACAAATCGGCTTTACTTTAGAGGGTTTCACAGATATTGAACACAGATTTAGTGTGGTAGTAGCTGAGAGTCATTCACAACGTGTGCTTTACTTGCTAACAGGCTAGCGAGATGTTGCAGCAGAAAGTTATTTCAAAGGTTTAACTGTCTTAAACGCCAACATTTCTCAACACAAGACACAGTTTACAACAGAAGTGGGACGAAGGGATCCAGACCTTGATGAGCCGTTTTGTTCATAGAGCAGTTTGATTTTGAACAAGGGACGTCCTCACATGGGGATATACATTATTCTGTCGCATGGGCTGAACCATTTAGTCAAGCAGAACACCCCACCCACCCCCACCGAGCTGCTGTTCTCCACACCTCTGCCTGTTTTTTGGTTCTTACTGTTTGACGTAAGGAGCCGTTCAAAAGATTCGGATCATTCACAAACGTCAGATCTCTATTTAAAAATTCTGGCATAAAAGATGGTGGGTGATGCATTTCCTCAAAGAATAATAGGCCTTTAGCTATTCCTGTCATTAACATGTAATGAATCCATAAAGTCAAACTGACTTTCAACAAAGAAACTTGTAGAAAAATGTAGAAATTCTTCCTCTACAGTTCTTTTCCACTCCTCATCTTCGTCTCAGATCCAAAACTCATCTGCGCTGCCTTATTACCATTTATACATTTATTCCTCTTCATTACCTTCCATCTTCTCCTTTGAATCTTCTTGTAATGTGCCAAAGATCAAACAGAGGGATTTTACCAGCTAGGGGCCAACATGGTGCTGCTCTACTGGCAGTCGCTCATGTTTTATCATTCATCGCTCTTTGCTGCATGTTAGGAAGAAATAAAAAACGGAGCAGTCTGCAACTGCTTTGCTCTGGTTTGATTAAATCATAAACGTCATTAGCTATTAAATAACATTATGATTAATATTATTAAAAAGAAAAGCTGGACATTCTGTAGTTTGTAACAAAACAAGTCTCTTTTGATTGCAGCTACTATAAATTTATAATCCGTCCATCTTGAACATTTGCACAACTAATGTATTAGATGAAAAATCACCTTTCAATGAGGAGTTCTTAATAAATGATCAAAGCTATTTGAGTCAGTCAAACACACAATGAGAGCAGCGGTGGTAATGGAGCGGAGCTTTGGTTCCATTGACGCAATACACTGACCTGGTCCATGTTTAGAAAAGAATAACAAGCCATTCCAAAAAAAAAATCGTGAAAACGTGCCTAATCCTTAAAAGATGGTTACTGACTCATTAACTACACGTTTTGACTCACAACACTCAGAATTAGCTAATGATCATAAGCATCATTAATAAGCATCATTTCATGATTAGCTTCCTTTTTGTTAAAGAATATTCTGTAATATTTTCATCGTTAGAGCTCCTTCTACTGATTTGTCCTTCAGGTCATTAAATAAAAAAAAACTGAACATGAATAAAGTAGGTTTTAACGCTGACAGCTGCTGCTGCTCACACCTGTGTGAAGATTTACTCAATAACCACAAATAAAAAAATCACCTTATATTCCCAAACATAAAAGGGTTAAAATGAATTGTGTAAAAGCCTTACTTGTTCTTTTTTAGCCCACAGCAGCTGAAACCGTCTTCTTGA
>JARVJO010000305.1:27422369-27438948 GCA_031762555.1 Cynodonichthys magdalenae
TTGTCGAAAAAGGGAAGTTTTTTCGAAATTGATGTGTTTCCATTAAGTAAATTTATTTTCGAAATTTTAATTTGCGCGTTTTCATGGTCAATGGAAACGCGACTAGTGTCAGTGGAGAAAATGTTGGACAACTGCAATGAGAGAATTTGCAGTTGAATTTAGGTTTGTTAACTTTTATTTGAAATATGGAACCCATTTTCAAAAACCTGATTGTAAGGGGTGTTTTTCAGTAGTTAGAGCACCAGAAAATGTTTAATGGGGGCGATGTTTTAAAGTAATTGAGAAACTAGTACATGCAGTTGGCCGTTTCACTGCTAATACAGCAGCTGTGTCAAGTTTCACTTTTTTAAAATAAAACTGTCATGATGTTGGCATGGAAATGATGTATTGTTTTTTTTTTTGCTCTGAACCAAAGCAGAAAGACATCAACACTGCATACTTTAGTATTTGTTCTACTGGCAACTGCTGTATGTTGACTGTCTTGCTTAGGATTGAGTATGTTGGGACCTTTAAATGTCTGAGACTCTGCTTGGGGTTCCTACTTTCCTCTCCTAGGGTTACTTTTGATCTTGATCCTGACATCGGCACACCAGAATACTCCAACGAATTGGCTGTAGTAGAGGTTCCATGACCTGTTGTTGCCAGAAATTGGTCCTTGGCAGAACTATTCATATTCCTTAGCTTGCTCATTCATTCTGCTGCAAGAACAAAAGGCTCACTTTTACATCAAATATACATTTTTTGTGTAACAGTGGAAGCTCCTGTTTGTCTGGTGTTCTGTTAAACCCATCGGACCTGCTCTTCTGCTATTTATAAACTGAAACTATTTTCCAGCTGTTAACATCTTTTTGTCTGCAACACTAAGACAAGGTTATGTAAATAATTTTACCATAGAAGAGGCTGTAGTACACAACAAAACACAAATTGCTTCATCACACTAGCAAATGCTGAGTTCACAAACAGCAACTGGCCCAGATTTGACTAAAAATTGATTTATAAAACTGGGTTTGTGCTGACTCTGTGGCTCAGATAAAAAAGCACACCAACTGAAGTTCGGTTGTCTCTCATTTTCAGGGCATAGAGCAGTTGAAAAAAGAAGAGCGACGATGGGCTAAAAAAACAAAATGGATGAACATGAGGGCCGTATTTGGACACCATTTCTCCTTAATGTGGTTTAGCCCCTTCTCCACCCCTGACCATGGCAAGGCTGAGACCTACCAGTATGTGGTGTGAGGCTCAGAAAGAGGCGACTGCTCACAACCAAAGTATGAAGGCCAGCTGAGTTCAGCTCTGTTTACATTGGACAGACCACACTAGCAGTGGACAGCTTTTTATCTGCTTCTTGTGTTGCCAAACGTGTGTACTGTTTAAGTTTTTTTTTAAGGCCTTTTGTTGCAGAGAAAAAGAAATCTTGTCAGTCTGAGTTCTGTTTGCCAACACTGTGATGAATGGTTTGTTTGATCTATTTGCTGTATCAAAAAAAAATTTTTTTTTTCTTTCTTTCTTTCTTGGACCTCTTGTTGAATTTTCTTTTAAAAATTGGTTCAGCTAAATTACAAAAAAGCAAAGCAAGATATATTTTTTTTCTGCTGGTTGATGGCCAGTCAGATGGTTTAGTTGTAGTAGCCTGGTAATTTATTTTAAGAAAAATGGGAAATTAAGTAGAATATCAAAAAAAGGCTCTAAAACAAATACTGTATGTTGTGTATAAAAATGGCAAAAACACTAACGGCTTGAAAATTGAGGGTCGGGGGTGATTTACAGAGTCCCTGCACCACGAAAATCCACCAATTCTGAATAAAAGATGGACAACTGGAAAATAAATCTTTTTCAAAATTAGTTTATGTTCATAATACCAGAATTAAAGTCATCATCTATCAATATAATGTTAATCACTTGCGGTTAGGCATGGAGAAATTCTTCGCACTATATGTTGCAGATATAACACACAGGTGACGACTGGACACGTAGTTATCCATAAAGTTTAATTTTTTAAGCTCAACACTAAAAACGAGCTTCTATCTCACATCGTGCCTTTGCTGCTAAAACAGAGTTTTGTCACGTTCAGGAACACAGTAAAAAGAATTGTTTCCTAACACACATTTCAATGTAAATACTAGTCCTCTAAGATAAACTATTTAGATTAAACATACCCCCCTCCCCCCCCCACACACACACACACACACAAAAACTTTTGGGTGTCTTTGATCAGCTACAAAGAAAAACGGCATAGTCATATATAATCTGACTCCAACAATGTCACTTATAGGGTCCTATGATTTCCACGATGCAGAAAACGTGAATGGAATCGTGGATTTTATCAAACAAATTGGAATCTTGAATCTCACTGAATTCGGTCATTTGGGTGAGTTTCTGTGGTATTCTGGCGGCTGCCACTCCCTGTACCTACCGTTACCTAGTTATGAGCATGTGGGGTGGGCTGTCCTCTGTTTGGAGCAGAACAGTACCCCAGCAAATTTTATGAATCTGTATTTTCCCCCCTGCCAACTCTTCAACATATTATTCTTTTTTTATCCATTGTCACTGAACATAGAGTTCCTATTTCTAGAATTAAAAATTTATATAACAAATTTCACACTTTTAAATGAACCTTAGGAATAAAATCAAATTGATTTTGATTTTTACATGTTAGTTTTCTCTGGGTACTCCTGTTTTCTCCTACAGACCAAATACATACGTGTTAGGTTCATTTTTAACTCTAAATAGACCCCAGGTATGAGTTGGAGTGAATGGTTGTTTGTCTCATTTGTCCCTGTGATTGATTGGAGACCTGTCCAGGTGTCCCCCGTCTTTCTTCCAATGACCAGGCAGGCACCAGCTTCCCACAGATCCAAGTCGCAATCCCACCTTCAATATTTCATGAATCGTGTTAAATAAAAAACTAAAATATACTGCCTGAATAAAGCTTTGAGTTCAAAATTAATTCTGCTGTAACATATGTTTATACATGGCTGACCTTTAAACAATATTTATCTCCAAGAATAGTTTCATGTTAGGATAAAGTTGTGAAAAAAGGATCAAAAGGTGAACCTATTTTTGTAGTTTAGCTGAACCGACACTTCCTGTTTATCTTGACAGCTTCTCTTATGTTTTCCAAAGACAATGAAATATGTATTTTTAAACAACTTAGTTTGGAACAATTCAAAGAATACAGGTGCTAGTCATAAAATTAGAATAGCATGAAAAAGTTGATTTGTTTTCAGTAAAATTATTCAAAATTCAAAAAGTGAAACTTGTATATTATAAGTAAGTAAATATTAAGTAAGTAAACTATTTCTATGGCACCTTTTACAGACACAAGCATCACAAAGTGCTTAACAGAGAGCAAAATAACTAAAAGCAACTAAAACAGATCACAAATATAATAAAAATTAAAACACAGTAAACAACATTTAACTAAAAGCCTGTCTGAATAACCGTCTTTAGTTCCTTCTGTGACACAAAAGCTCTCAGTTTTGAAAATGTTTTGAAATGTTTTTTAAATGATAAAGACATTTATGAACTAAGGTTTTACAATGAGTGTCAAAAGACAGGGACCTGTCAAAGAAAACACCCAGATTTCTGAGACTATTTTTCACTAAAGGGGTTAAAAAAGCAAGGTGCTGCCTGATTACAGGGATTTTGTCATCAGGGGCAATAATAAGAGTCGCAGGTTTATTCAGCTGCAGTCCACTCTTTATAAATCTCCCCCACATTTTAGAACAGGTTTTGTTTCACAATCCTTTCCATGGTGCAGTTATCCCTGTTGCTTGTACATGTTTTTCTACCACATCTTTTACTTCCCTTCGCCTCTCTATTAATGTGTTTGAACACAGAGCTTTTGAACAGCCAACCTCTTTAGCAATGACCTTGTGTGTCTTCCCTTCTTTGTGCAAGGTGTCAATGGTCGTCTTTTGGACAACTGTCAAGTCAGCAGTCTTCCCCATGATTGTGTAGCCTACAGAACTAGACAGAGACAATTTAAAGGCCTTTGAAGGTGTTTTGAGTTAATTAGCTGTTTAGAGTGTTGCACCAGTTATCTTCAAAATTGAACCTTTTCACAATATTCTAATTTTCTGAGATACTGAATTTGGGGTTTTCATTAGTTGTCAGTTATAATCATCAAAACTCAAAGAAATAAAGATTTGAAATATATCAGTCTGTGTGTTTTGAATGAATGAATTAAATTTACAAGTTTCACATTTTTGAAATGAATTACTAAAATATATAAACTTTTTCATGATATTCTAATTTTATAACCAGCACCTGTATATCCTCTCTCAGGCTCATGTTTTTAATTGGTGCCACATCATGTTGTCTTAATCATGACCGGATATTTTCAAAGGACAATACAGTGAGTTGAATGAAAGTACACTACAAGTTTCTCTCATATAAGCATCATTTTGTCTTTTCTTCATTGATCAGGATATCTGCTCTTTGATGAATTTAGTTCAATCCTATTTTGGTTTTATCCCAAAGCTCTCAGGTGTGCAGGTGTTACATCAGTCCACCTCTAGTAGTCAGCTGCTTTTAGATGAGAAAGTTAACAACTGTGTGTTCTCAGAATCGTAATTATTTTAGTTAACTTGTTGCCAGTTAAATCTAAAGTCAGACAAATTGAAGGATTTGGAAAGTTGCACCACATTCTACAGCAAGTACCTGACCAGTGATGATTAGAGCTATCGGACCACGAGATGTTTATAATGCGACAAAAATATGAAGAATGACAAAAATAAAACGTTTCAATCAGCGACAAAAAAGCAAGAAGTTAGAAATCCAATGTGTCTTATTCATTCTGTCTTAATTTTTTTCCTTATTTGTTTGGTTTGTTGCATTTAAGGAGGATTTTCTAAGAAAATAAGACAGGGTTTTTCATCTAATTGATGATTTTTGTCAAATACAATTGTGAAAATGTTTTAAATATATTGAATTTCACGTTTTTTTTGTCATCAATTTCTGAATGTTTCACTCGTCTTTGAAATTTAAGGTGCACTGATACTATTTTTACATTTCTGTTCAAAGCATTTTAATTTTCCCACTTTATTATTTGTGCTTTGTTTTCTCCGAGTAGTTAAAACAAGACAAATGTCTCACAAATGTCTTACGATGTGTTGCTTTTAAACTTTTCTTACTTCTATGTTGACCGTTTTCTTCTTACGTTGGTTGAGCACAAAGCCTCTGTCAGAGGGCAGACATGTTTTAAAATAAAACCTGTTTTTTTAAAGACATGTACAAGTTTTCATTTGATCCCAGTATGAACTCTTAACATGTAAGACCAATCACCACGCATGTTTGACATTTTATTGTCCTGAAGAAATCATCCCACCTTGACTTCCTGTTTGTGTGCATCAGTAATTCTGCTCCAACACTCTGAGCCTAGATTCAACTAATCCCCACAGTTTTGTAATTATGTTGGAAGGCTTTGATGTAAAGTTTCTCAGAAGACACACAGGCTTGGCTGCAGAAAACCAATTAAATCCTGCGTGAAGTTTTTGTCAGGAAGCTCAGGATAAAAACATCAGCAGCTGGCGTGGACTTCTGCACCATTCTTTAGTATTAACGTTTACTATTTCTATTTAGACATGCACTTAAAAAAGGCAAAGTTGCACTTTGTTTTTGTCATTTCATGTTCTATTTCGTGAACTGTTCTGCTCCGAAACGTGAATCTTATTTTTCTATTTGTTTTCTTGATCTTGTTTGGCACGGAAGAGAATTGCATTCACTAAAGAAAAAAAAATAGACTCCTTATCTTGTCATAAAGAGATCAGAATCTTGTAACTACAAAGGAGATGTCATAATTACAAAAATATGTCATAAGTTAAGGGGAGTTATCGCTGACCCATAAAGCATCTTGTACTGGTTTAAGCCTGCAGTATGGTCGCTTGGCAGCCGACCGGACGACGCACCGTCACGTGGTTGTTCGGCGTTTGTTTTTGCACACACCTTTCATAGCTCCTGGGACACACCATACCATACTGATCAGTTTCATATCAGACTCAAAATGCATTGGGATGTGTATTTGCATGTCTTTTTACTGGAAGAATAACTTCACAGTTAAAACGTTACACGTAAATAAATAAAACAAAAAAAAAATCAATAAATCAATGAATCCTAGGATATCCTCGGCCAGTGAGGATCCTCTCATGGATCCTCGGATTTCGAGAGTTTGTCGGCCACATGATGAGGAGCCTTCAAATTTGGACAGTACTCCGTGCGGGGTAGTGACATATGTGGCCAACAAATGTGCACTCACGAGGACCTAGTCCACGAATTGAAACACAGCCTGTGCCGACCTCCTGGGAAACCCCTCTCACTTCAGCATACGTCACTGCATGGGATTTCTTTCCTGCTGGAGTCTACAGTGTGAAAAAAGAAGTCTGAGACTCGTCGCCTGACATTGTTTATCCACAAACTGGTCATGGATTAAGCTCCAAAGTTTTTATTTGTCAGATTCCACCCTCCAAAATGTCTGTTTTTGGCCATTTTACTATCTTTATAAACCGCTGCTTCCTGCTACAACAGTCGACTTCTAGAGACGAGTCATTTTTACGTTTGTTTTTTTGAAACAAAATGCAACTTCTGAGCACTTTCAGCACAACAAATACTCCCACGAACGCTGACCAATCACAATAAAGTTCTTATGACTTCTTATGTGGGGTGGGGTAAAAAGTTCGACCCGCAGGTTATGACAAGAAGGTGCCAAAATGTCGACAATGCAAACAGAATGACGCAATTTTCGTCATGAAACTGCAACGTTCGGCCTGATTTCGGCAGTTCAGATGCAGCATGCTGCAGCCTTTAATTATTGCTGCAGGAAGAGAGTGACTTCAAGCAAGTCAGAGTGGGCTTTTCACCTCAACAAGCCCTAGGACTGAAGATTCCTGTGCAGTGTCGACATACTAATATTAATGCCATCCACATTTTTAACGCTTTTTTAACTCAGTATTTCTGAATGTTTCATACGTAAGTGAAATATAAGCATATCGAATCCAAAAGTGCAGTCTTTGTCTGCTTTTCCTGTAGTACAGGCCTAGGTCAGCTAAGACTCTCCTTAACTTTTCTCATAATTATAAGATCTTAGCTCATAATTATGACATCTTATCTTGGAATGAAGACATCTCGAAAATATGACATCTCGGAATTACAAGATAAAAGGTCTATTTTTTTTCTTTGAATGCAGTGCTCTTCTGTTTGTATGTATCCCTGTGTTCTGTATGAATGCATGTGATGTAGTTGAAAACCATCAGTAAAATGATGAAGGACATGGAGTTTTTCTTTTGTTTGCTTTTTGAAGAGAAATCTCAATTCTTTCTAAAGACTGCACAGAGAATAAATTCTTCTCAGTTGCAATGCAGAACCGTGTGCTTGCTTTATTGATTTAAATTTTTTTTTTTGGGGGGGGGTGATATCCCTCATAATTTCATGACGTTTTGATAAAATAAAATTTAAAAAAATATTTTCCTGAATGCATTTTTTTTTCGTCTCCCTGTGATTTCTTTCTGCCCTTGTCTTCCATTCTCAGTCTGTAATCTGCTTCTTTCCTACGCAGTGTCCTCTTCACACTCATGCATTCTGCTTTGGTTGATTACTCTCTGCCCTGACAGCTCTTTAGATTCTTGACACAGGTAAGACTGCAGAAAGAGCCCGTGTCTGACGGTCCCATCCAGCATGCAGCTTTCAGCCGTCGGAGGCTAAACTGTTCCTTCAAGTTCAACCAAACGATGTGAAAGAATGAGTGAGCGATGTAGGGATGGGCATTTTGTGCAAAAACACTGAATTTGTAGATAATTATTCAGATTTATTTTTAATATTTATTCCCCCCATTCCCTCTAATGTTACCACCAGCCTCCCCTACAAATGTTGGACCAACCCACATCAATTCAGGGTTCCGACAGACTTTAGTCCTTTACTCAGACAGTGTTAATATAACAAGTTCAGCTTAATGAGCACTAATCTCTGCTGCCCCTTTATGATTTACAACCCTTGACCAGGATCCCAAATCATTGGGAGTTAAAACTTCTTAATTTTTATTCCCCAAGTCCTTCAGCTGTTAAACCCACTAAAACAAAGGCAGTTTCTCATTTCATGGGTTAAAACCTACATAGAAAGCAACCGCTATTGACCAGTGTCTACGTGGGACGTAGGCCTGCATAAACGGCTGTGAAATGAGGTAGTCTAATCTACAGAAGAAATATGTTTGCATGAGTATGAGTAGGCACCTACGAATTTGGACAGCCAATGACAAGGGGCAGTGACATAAGCGGCAGACAAATGCGACAGATGCCGGCTGCAACCCATGAATTGATACAGAGTCAAAAAAAAAAAAAAAGAGTCAAATATTTGTTTATTTTCAAATCTAAAGACACCATTTCACTGTGAGCCTGTCTGTGGCTTCAGATATCTAAAACAAAATAGCCACAAATCACATTTACTTACACAATGTGTCTCACTTCAGGGGCTGTGTCCTCTTGAGTGCGCATTTCTTGGCTGTTTACATCGTGTCGCTCCGAGTGTAGCTCCAATTCGTGGGTTCCTTCTCATGGTAGGCGTAGTTTGGAAATTCAACACAGACCATAGAATATGTTTTTAAATGTAAGTTTAGCAACTTGGCTGATGAAATTTATGCTGCAATGAGATAATAAATAAAATGCAATTACAAATACTGATACTGGAGCTAAACCCAAATTATTAATGTTTTTTATTTTTTTAGGTGTAAGGTTTTAACTGTGAAGTTATTCCTCCAGTAAAAAGACGTGGTAATATTTTAAGTCTGAAGACGCTTGAAATAAACCAATCGATATGGTAACGGAGTAGTGCATGGTCATGCAAACATAGGTCATCTGAAGACTGGACTTTCTCATTTCACAGCAGTTTTACGCAGCCTACCATCATAGGCTGTGGCCTCCGTGGGCCGAGGTCTAGGTAGGCGGCAGCCCCTGAATTGAGAAACTGCCACAATTCTTTTAGTAAATCTGTTCAAACCACAAATATGTCATTGTAAACAAGGAAGTACTCTTAAAACAGCTCTACATGTGTTTGCACTGCAAGAGTGAGGCACATTTTAAATGTAGACTTGATTATTTTCCCGTTTAAAGTAAATGTTTATAATTGATAAAATAAGTGTATCTGAAATTCATTTAACAACAAAATATCCAACACATGTATTCAGTGACTTTAGTTTCAGCTTTATAATTCTTTCAATGTAAAATACAAAGCCAGAAACAGACTCTGGGAAACGGGATATGGATGGTAAGTCTTGTGTCTGATTGGGAAACAACTTAGCATATCAAAACAAACAGAAACTGTAATAGCAGTCATATTAACTCTTCAAATTCACCCTTTAACACTTAAAACCTACTGCCCATCCCTACTCTGTAAAGAATGTGATGCATGCTCTTGTTTTTTTTTTATTTTGATCTGCATGCGAGTCACTCAGCATGTGTGGCATGTACCATTAAAAAAAAATGTTTGTGATGAAACTGTTCTAACTCACTGATTGGTGGAAGCTTCTCTGACAGAACTGGCCACGAAATGATCCTTTTACAACAATTTTGTAAAAGATTAGGCTCCAAACCTTTTTCTTGGCAGTAGTGCAACTGAAGCTAAGGTTAGGCCTGAGCCATGTTGGTACCATGATCCGTGTTGTGACGTAGCTGTGAGTGGTACCCTCTCCTCCACCCAAGATCCTCACTTCTTCTGTCCTCTTTAGGGAATCGAGCGGCTGAAAGGAGAGACGGGAAAGTGGGGCAAAACGCCGTGTTGGGAGGCCATGAAGACGGCATTCGGAGGCCCCTTCTCACCGTCATGGTTCAACCCTTTATCAGCGCTGAGCTGCAGAAGGGACCCAGCAGACCACGTCGCAGTCCCACAGGGGGACATCATTGAGGAGGACATCATAGAGATCCCACTCTAGTTCCACACAGTGAGGAGGACTTTGTTCTGTTTGTCTAATAAAATATTTGTCTTGCAGACTTAAAGCTTCTTCAGGACTTTTTAAGCAGAATGCCAAAAAGATTAATCTTTTTTTTTTTTCCAACAGGACGTTTTTTTCATTAAAGGGACAGTTGGCTTTTTCTGAAGGAAATTCCGAACAGTATCTGTCTTAAAGTGTTTTTATAAATTGAAGTGTTTGCTGAAATTGAGCGATGGAAAACAAGCTGCACACGACAAGGTGTGCACCGCAGAGAACGTTCTGAACTGTAAAAAAACTGAGCTCCGTCAGGGGAAAACCACTAAACTAGACCACCAAGGACCAAACAAGTCAACCACCCTTCTTCTATAAACTAGTCTTAGTGTTACAAGTAAAGTACAAGGTTCACTAATGCAGACAGTTTTTCAAATGTACACATTTCAAATAGCGCAAATATTCTATGTATATAAATCGTCAAATGTGCCTGCAGGACTCGCCTGCTGCAGACGGATCCATCAACACAAGCACACAGATCACCTTGCATGTACACGTGACCAAACTATTGGACATGGATAACATCTGTTCTACATTATTTTAAAGAAGAAATTGTATGAACAGTTTATTTTATTTACTTATATATCTTTATTTTACCAGGCAAATCCCATTGAGATTGCAAATTACTTTTGCAAGAGAGGCCTGGTCCTGAAGGCAACTTAATGTACATATTTTTGGTGCAGAAGCACGAGAGAACATGCAAACTCCGCACAGAAAGACCACAACCACAGGGATCAGTGCTAACCACTGAGCCGTTGTGCTGCCAAATTAAAATATATATATATATTCTTTTTCTATGCTCATTAGGCTCATTTTTTAGACCGTTCATTTTCTCACACCTTTAATGGTTCATGAGACACACCGTGCTGAGCCCCTGGGAAACCCCTCCCACAGCTGTATATGTTACTGCACGGGTTCCTTCCTGCTGAACATTGGAAAAATAAAGGTCTCCACTCGGATTACCTTTTTGGCCACAAATCTGTCCCGACACTTTTTGGCAGACAGATTCCTCCATACGTGTCTTCTGCTACTTTTTTCCACGAGTTTTTGTCTATTTGAGGCTCTTTATAAATGTCTGCTTGCGGGTACAACAGTCGGATTCTGGAAGCGAGTAGTTGAGGGAAAATGTAGCGTCCGAGTGCTTTTAGCAGAAACAAACACGCCCGCGAACTTCTTACCAATCACATAGTACGTTCTCAAAGTTTTCATCGCAGGTTGTGACAAGAAGCGGTGGAAAACTGGAAGCTGCAAACAAAATGACACAATTTTTGTCATGAAACTACGACAATGAGACGATGTCAGCTGTTGGAGGGACGGCGGGGTTCACGTCCCACCGTGCCCACTACTACTGCTCCTAACACTTCTTTAATAGTTTGTCCAAAATAAGAATAAACTACCCATTTGTGTAGTTTATTTCAGCCGTAAAGTTTGCATTGATCTGAGCGTGTGTTTGAATACAGGAGTTATGATCCGGATATCCAGTAAACCTGATACCTCAGATTTCCACCAGTCTCAATTGCAGATTTCTGTTGACTCTGGAGGGGCGGCACGGTGGCTCAGTTGGTAGAGCTGTTGCCTCTCAGCAAGAAGGTCCCCAAATTAAATCCCGGCCAGGGGACCTTTCTGGGTAGAGTTTGCATGTTTCTCACAGACCAAAAACATGACTGTTGGGTTAATTGATAACTCTAAATTGTCCCTAGGTGAGAGTGAATGGTTGTTTGTTTCTATATGTGGCCCTGTGATGGACTTGCGACCTGTCCAGGGTGTACCCCGCCCCTCGCACTGTGACGGCTGGATATGGGCACCAGTGACCCTGAAAGGAAGAAACGGGCATACATGATAGATGGACTCTGGAGTGTGAAAAAAGTGTCAACCTTCACGTGCACAGCCAAGCTGGATATTCAACAACTTATATACGTAGCTTGCTTGTGTAATTTGAAATGCATACATTTGAAAAATGGTTGAAAACTTTTGAGACTGATTTATCTCCGTATTTTTCCTGCTCTCTAAGAATCGACTCACCTGGTGCCTTTTTCTTCTAAATCAACTTTTTATTGATTAAATATCGTCTCTTTGGTGGTGACAGACACACGTTACCTGTTTCCTCTTCATGTCTTCATACCTGAGCTTTAAACTGATGTATGGGTACTGGATGTGGGGGGTCCAGAGGGGTAAAGTTAAACAAAACAGGGCTTTTCTTAGCTTGACTTCACAAAATCCTAAACTCGGTTTTTGTGGATTTTAAATGGTTGCAAAGTTCAGCACACAGATAAGCAATAATGGTGCTGGAGTCTTTGTTTTTTTATTCATTAAAACTTTAACTGTGTGTTTGGACATGCATATCCTCTGGCAGCACCCCTACTTCCTGCAGATTCTGTAGTCCAACTTTCCAGTGTGATGTTTACATTGGTGTGTGAGCTCATCTGTAAAACTCTAAAAATCCTACAAGTATTACATTTTTATCTGTTTTTAAAATACAGCATTTGATGATATTTGACATATTTGGACACTAATGTGTTTGTAATGGTCACATATTTTAAAGGTTTGTAAAAAAAAAATTGAAATCACCTTATTAACTGTTTGAAAAATCAGAACCAGGTCAGAGGTTTCGTCCTGCTGCCTCTCCAAACACTAAGCCTTATTTTTATCTCATTTTATTTGTTTAATTATCATATTAAAACTCTGTATGTGCAAACTAAATAAAACTCTTATGTTGATGTCATGTCTCTATGTTCCCTAACAGGCTGCACAACAGTTGTTTCTACAGGATCCTTTCTGTTTAATCGGTCCAAATGTAGCAACAGAACTCAGTCTTTAGCTTTATCCCAACAAAATGTAAAACATGACAGAGCTGTGCAGTTTTTTTTTATTCAGTGCAAACAAAACCCATCAGTAACCAGGGCCTGAAACTTGCTTTTACCTGAGTGAAGGAATGTTTTTCTCTCCTTCATATCTGAATAGGAAAACTTTACAACAGCTACAGAAAAAAAACCAAAACACCCTGTTAATTACAATTAAACTGTAAACATCTTTTCTGTGTAAATACACGTCCAGTGATTTAGCAGATCATTTTATCCAAAACCACTTGCAGACAGGGAACAGTTGAGCTTCAGTACATTACGTCGGTCAGAATGACAGGAACGCTGTCAGGAGTGGTAAAACCCAGGTTCCTGTATTTCATACTTAGAGAGGAATATTTGTGCTCTTATAGCAGCTGGCAGCTCATTCTGGAACCATAACAACTTGGGCTGTCCTCTCCTCTGTGTGTGGGGACAGCAGGACCACAGCAGATGAGAAGGATCAAAACTCAGTTCAGCCTGAAAACCTACTTCTACAAAAACCTTCCTGTTTGGTGTCACAGGCCTCTGTTCTCACTGTGGGACTCAAACAAGCTCCACTTTGTAAACATCTTCAGTCACTCCTGATGATGTCTTTTAAGGAGGCATTACTTGTCCTTCTGTCCTTCCTCCTGTGTGGAGATCTGAGGTGTTGAAGCATAGAGCACCAGCAGACCACACAGAGTCAGAGACATGCCGGTCCACCACAGAGAACTGTGGGTCTCCCCAAACATGAACCTCCCCAGGATGCCCTGAACACACCAAAGAAAAAGGCACACCGGCTGGAGTGTCAGTGTTTTTCATACAAATGTGTGAATGCTTGGTTAAAGATGTGTCTCAGGCTCTTACAGAGGAGATGAAGTTGGAGGCGGTGGTGGTGACCGTGGCCCTGGCTGAGGAGGAGCAGTGACGGAGAGCCTTGGAGAACAGGGTCCACATGACAGCGTTACAGGAGAACAGCAGGCCTGCACACAGCAGCCTCAGGGGGATATGGAGCTGAGACCAGGACAGCAGAGGTGAGACAACTTCTGCATGTCTTTAAGATTTTTTGTATGTAAAGTGTCACCAGCTTTGGATAAAACCCTCAGAATGTGAACGTTTACAGTAATAAAACTCCTGAAGCTTCACACTGAAGGTTATTTTTACATTTATATACCTTTGTGTCTAAGAACATGTAGTCCTTTCACAGAACAAAATAATTTAATATTGCCACTTCTTTTATTTACCAGGCTGGCAAATGTTTGTCTTATGTGGAAACCAATTTCTGCCACTATGATAAGAAAAAACAAACTTATTTCTCATAATTATGAGACAGCTAAGTCAGTATGTCATAATTATGACTTAACTATCTCATCATTTTGAGATAGTATCTTAAACTTTAAACTGACTTTAAGAAAAAAAAAAGAGATAGTATCTCATTACGAGGTAATTAAGTCATAATTATGATACACAAGGTTGTTTTTATTCATCAGTGACAGAAATGGGTTTCCATAAAATAAACTGGCAGGTATTTTGAAGATTTCAGCTCATGTAGTTACTTGAACCCTGAAAACTATCTGTAAATTGCCAAAAAATCAACCAAGGCTCACAATAAAACCAGATTAAAACTGGCCGATATTTATAGCAGAGATAATTTTTTGAGTTTTTAGGAAAAAAATATTTAAAGTTAAACTTAGACATACATTTGCTATCGTGTGGATACAAATGTGTCTTTTAGTGTTAATATTGTTTAATTCCAAGAACGAAAGCAGCAGAAACTGAAATTTTAAAACAGGCTGTGCTCGCTGCGCCTTTGGAAGAGCGTCACTTTTTTTGTCACACCTGTTCTACTAGAACCCGGAAAAGCCTTTACACACTAGATAAGCTACTCTGTATGGATTCACGGTCATACATGGGGCATACACTGGCTCTTTATTTTAATCTGACATATTAATAAAAGTAAAGTAAACAGGTCTCACCCAGTCACAGACTGTGGATCCGTCTTGTGCTTCATCCCACCGGCTCAGTCCGGATTCACACATCTCCCTCAGGTAGTCAGCACCGACGGTCAGCTTAGCAGATAGAGAAGCGGCGGCAGCCAAGAACCCCGCTAACAGCGCGTAAACAGAACCAGAAACCATCTCAGAAGTTGCAGTTTATGACATGCCGCACACACCGACCGTTGAAATGACTGCATACGATTTGTTACCCGGCTGACAAAGCCGGGTAGGCGGAGTTTGCACTGCTCCCCTCAAATTCAGTCTATGTTAAGCAGCAGGTGATTTGTAGCCATTTATATACATATTTTACAAATTTATATTTATGACATAATAAATGCCGATCGCTCTGATGTGTCATTTAAGTTAACACCGCCCCCGTCAGCAAATACTTCATATTACTTCTACCCCAGCTAACAGAAAAGGAGTGTGCATCCAGTTAAAGGATATGGACAGGCGATTTATTTCAGAATAAAAGAATGCTTTAAGAGTTTGGTAAATAATTGTTTAGTTTTATTTAACAAGAACATAAAACTTAAAGCATGTTTTCCCTTTTTATACTTATAGAGTATCAATCATTTAAGAACAACCACATTTTAGTCCCCCCTAAATCTATACGGTTTTGTTTTGAAGGTATTAGAAGTAGTTTCCGATCAGTTGTAATTTTACACCAATCACAGGTGCTCCTTTAGTCACGTGATTGTTCTCGGCGCGTCCAATTGCTGTGTTTTGGTGCGCTACTCAGGAAGTGGGATTTAGCTCGTTAGCTGCTGTTTGTTGTGATATTTATAATGAGTAAAAATAAAGCGAGCGGCGTGGCGTGGGTGAAACCGGCAGAGCCGTCCTTTCTGAAGAAGTTTAAAAGTGATGTTGGATATAAAGAAGGGCCCAATGTAGACACAAAGGTAATGTTTCGTTGCGGTTTGATTTGCAGGTGTAAGACGTGTATTAGCGAGCAAATGTAAATTAGCCTCTTAAAACGTTGTTTGACTTGATACGCAGTAGCTGATGGTTCCCTTTAAATATTCTGAAGTGTTGATAGAAAGCTTGTAGACTCCTGTGAGACGATTTAATGTCAAACACAGGACTAGAATACAACAAATTTGTTCATATTTTATTGTAAAACAAACGTCATTTCTTTTCACATTTTGTTTACTCCGTCATATACTAAAACATGCAGATATACATTAGACAGATGCTTTTATTTAAATCTCTCTCCTCGATAAAACAGTTTTTATAAGCTTTAAAGAAATTAACAGATTTATCTGCCTTTATCTTATCCGTTTTACACCTTTCGGTTTTTAACCTTTTAGTCACGGACTACAAAGCTTTTAATAATTGAGAACACAGGTTTTCCAAACCGACATCATTTGTAGGTGTAAGAAAATATCACTATCGATTTTTAATTAAGGCTTAATTTACATTTGTTATAAGAAGAAATGTAAAATACAAATGCAGTGTTCTTTTGATTTCAATAAAAATACATTTAATCAGATTTTATGTATGTAATGCATGGTGTGCCCATTGCACTGAGTTTCTCTAAATTAGAATCTTTGAGAGAAAAAAAAGGTGATGTATCGCCTTGCTTATAGTTTCACAGTATCATGTTGTGTTATCTGTAACATCAACAAATTCTTGCCAATACACAGCCCTAATTTTTTTTTTACAGAATATGACTAAGTGGCAGTAAGGTTGTCGGTGCCTGTCGTGGCGGCAACCCTCGAACGAACCCGCTGGTGGACACCGGCGGTGAGGGATGCTGTCAGGCTGAAGAAGGAGTCCTATCGGGTCTTTTTGGCCTG
>JARVJO010000305.1:27478364-27494511 GCA_031762555.1 Cynodonichthys magdalenae
CCCCCTCCACCTCCCCCCAGGAGGCATGCCCCCCACTTTGGGAATCACTTTCTTGATTAGGATAAAACACAGGACATGGATTTTAGACAATAATAATGTAAAACAATGTAACAGTATATAAAAAAACACATTTCTGTTCAAGAAAAAAGGGACTAGTGCAAAAATATTTAGTATAAATATAATAAGTATAGTAATAAAATCTAAATATAATATTGTCAACAACCAGAGGCGTAAAAAGTACACGTGCTTATTACTCAGGTCGAAGTACAAGTACTAGAGTTTAAGCATCAGTGCAAGCTTTTTACTTAAGGAAATGTATAGAAGTTTAAAACTACTTAAAGTTTAAAAGTAAAAGTAGTTTAAAGAACAAAAAAGCAATAAAAAGGAAAGTTAAGGCTGCGCCACAGGGGTCTATAGCAGGGGTGGGCAATCCTGGTCCTCAAGAGCCACAGTCATGCATGTTCCTCTGATCCAACACACCTGATTCAGTGATTGAATTCCCTTCTCAAGTTCTGCCTAAGCTTGATAATCATCCGTTCATTCAAATTAGGTGTTGGAACACAGAAACCTCTACAACATGCAGGATAGCGACCCTTGAGGACCAGGATTGGCCACCCCTCGTCTATAGTGACCACCTCCCCCAAACAACGTTGTTCTAAAGGCCATTATGACTTTAATGTTATATTAAATTTTGACCAGGTCATTGTGCTTCTCAACTGACTTACCTGTTAAAATGAAGGTTTATATAATTCTTTCAGCTACATATTAAATCTGCCTCAGTAATCTTCATACTCAGCTGCATACGTCTGATATGTCCTGTGGGAGGGTGGTGTGATTTGTGTCAGAATATTAAATATTTCTACTTCTCATCTAAACACAATTAAATTCACTCTATCCAGGAGGTAAGATATGTCCGGATAGATTCATTTTCTTGAACGATGACAAGCCAGAATGAAAACAGGTAAAATAAAATAGAATTTTTTTTCTTTTCAATTTTGAAAATGTAAGGAGTAAAAAGTACAGATATTTGACTGAAAATGGAGCGAGTAGAAGTAAAAAGTTGGCTGAAAAAAAAATACACCATAAACATACCCAAAATTTCTACTTAAATAAAATAATGAAGTGTTTGTACTTTACTTGTCACCTCTGTCAACAACACAATCCTCTATTGGACACAGACACAATGTGAAGTAGGGGTTTGGGCTAATGTCTAACTCTGAACATTTTGGAGACTCTTGCTCATTTTTCTCTTTACTTTGTGAAAAATGAAGTCAGCAAATAAAGTTTAAACAAACACACTGGTCTCAATCCAACATCATCTCAGTATGAATACTATCCATATTTAGACCAACCCCCCACCACCACACATCATCAACATTTATTAATAAAGCTGCTGATGCAGAATCAAAGGAGGGAAGAAGTACAACTCTGTGGTGTTGAGGTGGAGTGCAACACATCATCATCATCATCACCACGTCACACTGTCAGGTCTTTAAATCAGTTTGATCTTTCCAAAAACAGCCAGGATGACTCTGTTGTTAATTTACTTTGCAGCTCAGGGACGTGTTTGACAGTCAACAGTACAGCAAATGCGTCTAATTTGTATTTTCACATTGTTTGTTCAGGTGTGTTTCCTGGTACTGACCCGGCCATGGCGAGGGCTCTGTTCACCCTCTGCTCCAGCTCGTTGGTTCCCAAAGCCTTCCACATGAGCCAGAACTTAAAGGCGTCCGGCTTCCTGCTGCACTGGACCGACTTGTCCCCCGTGTCGTAGCTCACGTCGTAGAACTTGTCCTGCTGGAAGAGGTAGGAGGCCCGAGCAGAGTGGCAGCGCTGGAGGAGGCTCTGAAAGGAAAAAAAAAAAAAAAAAAGGTAAATGATGCTCAAATGTTCACTGCTATAGTCTAACATGAACTCAGTAATGAATGTGTTTCTTACACTTTTGTCTCTGACCAGAAAAGCTGAGCACTGCAGAGACGCCATCAGCATCTTGTGAGGGTTCCAGGCCACAGAGTTGACTCTTATTAAACAAACAAAAAATGAAAACCCAGTGAGCATGTTCAGAGACACTGTCACATTTCCACTTTTCAGAAATGAGACACTGAAGATCTGATTGTTTGTGACTCAACACAGGTTTGGTTATGGAAGCCCATTCATGCCAGTAAAAAGTCAGCCACGTAGTTCAAATATGAACAGTAAATAAAAACTGTATTCACTGATACAGTCAAAATGTAAACCAAGTCAACACTATGAGTTAACACAACCATGTTATAAACAACCATCAGTTATAAACCTGAGGACAGCAGGAGGGTTAAAACCTTAACAATTAAAAATGTATAATATGCAGCCAAAATTAATAATCATAATAATAAAAATAAAACAGTGAAAACTTTTCAACCTCAGATTAACCAATGTCAGTTTTTCAAATATTGGCTAAGTCCACCAATTAAATGTCTACAGCCAGTTCATCCCAAGAGGGTCAGAGATAACAGGGAGGAGCTGTGGAAGGAAAAATATATATCTTTATTTTATATTTTATACTACTGGCAGATGGGCAGATCACCTCTGGATGCCCTTTAATAAGTGATTGTGCTTCTTCGACATGAGAGCAGCGCCGCCCCAGCACGCCTGAGGAGAAGAAAGAGAGAAAAGATCATAAACGCTGACATTGAGACGAAAAACTGCATTTTCTGTGCAAATACAAAAAACACTGAATGACTTCACTAAAGAAGCTGAAACTGAGTTGTTGAAGCGCAAAAAGAAGACCCACCACCAGAACACCAGCTAAAGGTTAAAAAGGCAAACCTCAAACTAAAAGCTAAAAGTCATTAGCTCAACAGCTAGCAAAGGGCTAGCTAAAAAGAAGCTAAACAGACTCACACAAAAAAGAGAAATCCCAGCTAAATGTCTTAAAAGTTTAGCTGGTAAAACAGCAACAGTCTAGCTAAAAGCTAAAAGAAGAAAGAAATAGATTTTATTTATCGTTTTGTTGTTATTGTTGATTGTTTTTGTACAGAGCACTGAGACAATGTTTGTTGTGATTTGGCCCTATGTAAATAAATTGAATTGAAATAATTTAAAAACAGCAGAACAGCTGCTAAAAGTAACAGAACAAAACTAGAGCTGAAGCAAGTTTTAAAGAGAAAATGATTTTGAAGGAACTGAAGAGATTTTAAAAAAGTTAAATATATGTAAAGAAAATTAAATATTTTAGAAAAGTATTAAAGTTACAATGAATTAATTTAATATGAAACAAAGTATGCAGAAGTTGTTTGATCACAAACACAAAAACAGCTAAACAACAGTCATTTCACATCATTAAAGTGTGAATGAATTAAAAACTCACGTCCACATGCAGCCACAGGTTGTGCTTCTCACAGATGTCGGCGATCTCATCGATGGGGTCAAACGCTCCAAACACGGTCGTTCCAGCCGTGGCGTTTACGAAGAACGGAACTGCACCCTGAATAAACAAACAAACAAACACAGACTGAACGCTGCAGCTTCCACTGAACCAGTGTTTCAAACAGGACGGCTCCCTCACCTCACTTTTTGCCAGCTGTATTTTCTCCTCCAGAGCAGAAGGAATCATCTTTCCCCTGAAAACACAAGACAAATAATCAATGTTGTAAAAACACAGGAATGTAGTTTAAGAATAAAATCAAAGTTTATTAAAGTAATTTCTGCAACAGCTTTAAAAACGGGGGTAAAGTTTCATAAACAAAACCACCTTTTACAGCAGTTAGACGAAAACATTGGAAGTGCAGAGAGTGCTTCAGCACCCTCTGGTGGATGCAGGAAATATTGCGCATTAAAATACAAAGAAAAACAAACCCTCCATTACTACATTTGTTAAAATTCCAACATTATTTTGGTTTTAATGAAATTATACAAATCTGATATTTGAAGCAGCTGAGTTTATATATCTGTGAACAACAATTTACATCCACCTAAAACACAATCTTTTTAAGTAAGAAATTATAATATTTTGCTCATATCACCAGCTTGTTACTCTGAAGATGGTAAAAGTTGAGGTTCAAATGTACAGATGTCCAAACAATAATCAAATGCTTTGTGAAAAGATAAAACAGAACAACATTATTTTATTTCTGGAGTGATTTGAGCATTGTTCTGTGACATTCTGAAACCACAGATAAACAGGAAGAAAAGTTGAGGCTTTGTGAACTTATACCAGATGTGTGTTCACTAGTTACAACTAGCAAACAACGTTTTTCATATAAAACTTTAAGCTGTGAGTTTGCTGTGATGGAACAATGGGACGCTCTGGAGCCATAAATGGTTTAATAATTAAAAATGATGTCTTTGTGAGGATCTGTGGTCTTGTGTCTGCTGTCTCCCTCTTGTGTTCTCTTCGTGTCATTTCTCTTCAGCTCTTTAGATCATTCCCTCACACCTGTCTGCACTTATAATTATCTCAGCTGTCTCCACTTTCCACTTATCCTTTGAGTATAATTCTGTTCCTTTTCTCTCCACCTTCGTCTGATCATTGTTTTTGTCCTGGTTTCCTCCCGTGTCCTCCAGTCCCTGGTTTTTGTTTGCTGTTTGCTCTTTTATTTAATAAATATTTTTATTTGAGCCTGCCTTCACTCTGGGTCCAATTCCGCCTCCAGTTCATGTCAGTCTTACTATTTGATTAAATTCTTGTACTAATAAAATAATTTTTTACACATTTTCCTTCTCCTAATCTTCAAATACTGTTAAACATGATTACCATCCCTGTGCTCCAGTGTTGTGAAATGTTTGTAAATGTCATTATTTTAAAAAAGGAATATTGCTGATTTGGTCATTTTATACAATTGTGTTTAAAGATGCAAACTTGGCATAACAACAATTCTACAGTTACTGTTTGTTAAAATGCATCATATTTAAATACTGTCATTGTGAATTACACATTCTTACTGAATGTAAGAATATTCATCTCCAAACTGCAAACATGGCTTTTATTTTGTCCTAATTTCATACAATTTAGGAAAGAAAGTAACAAAAACAGAGGAACCAAAATACTAACAGTCAGCATCAGTTTACCTGTCATCAGACGGCACCAGGTAAACATTCTTTGTACCAAAACCAAGCAGAGCTGCAGATTTAGATATGGAGTAATGACTCTGAAAAAGGAGACAAACTCACATCAGTAATGGCATTTCTTTTTTTTGGAAAATGTTAAAAGTTGTTTTGATTAGAAAGCTAATTGTTGTCACATCATTGTAGAAATAGCAAAAAAATCCCAGGAGGTAACTCTTTCATATAAGCAACAATAAATGTAAAAAATGAACTAAACTAAATGACTATTAATATTGCAACTGTACCACAACTACCACAGTTTTTATTCTGAAGTTTGAAGCTTTCCTGTCACGTTTTACCTCTTGAGACGTTAACATGATGAGTCGTGGAGCAGAATAAAGCCCAACCTCTTTGAGATCCGGGCAGAACCGGTATCGGGCTAAATTTATCGCATACATGTTGGACATGGAGCCACCTAGAAAAGAAAATTCACACCAAAACATCAGAACATCTCAAGGTAAAAACCTTGATTAGAAGTTAAGAGGTGAAGCGATGACACGAGATGCTGATGGTGCTCTACAGAACCTGGATTAAAGAGTCCGTCTCCTCCATCCTCCCAACCAATCATCTCCATCATCCTTCTCAGCACAGCATCCTCCACAAGAGTGAAGACCGGAGCCACCTCATATGTGTATCTGATGGAAAGTCATGGTGCTGAGCTCAGGTTTTATGTTCAGTACATCAAACACAGTCAGTGTTTTTTAACTACAGGTCAAATGACTCACATGCTGGTTTTGACTGCTTCAGTGATGAAGCTTGCCACCATGGAATAAGGCTCCATCCCTGCAAACAGCTGGTTGAAGAAACGAGGATGACCTACAGAGAAGCAGACCAGGAACCACAGAACTGTTGGAGCAAATGAATTATTTTCTAATTTCACATTTGATTAATAAATAATTATCAGACAACAGTTTGCATTGTAGAAAAACATTTACCATTTTCCTTTAGAACATTTTTGTATCTGTTTAGCGTTGAGAAAGAATGCTTAACAGGATTATTTAAAACTTTGCATTCTGTGCTGTGTTTTTACCCTTTGATATGAGAGAAGACAAACATCTTCATCGAGATATACTTTTTTAACCTGTCTGGACCTTAAATCCCAGTTTTCCACCAGCTTCTTTGGCTTTTCTATTGGCATATTTGTGTTTAAATCAAGGTAGTGTTACAGGTGGGTACTGGGTACATACATGATACTTACAGGTTGCCTACGGAAGCTGAGAGCAGACATTTTCAGCAAATCATTTTTTACCATGGTTTTCTCATGATGACATATGTAAACTATGAGTGTTTTCTCGAGATTATGAGTTATGGTTTTCTTCTTGTGCATCATTTGGTAACCATGGAGACGACCTGATCCCCTCAGCTGGTCACCAATGAAATTTACTCTCATTGCACAGGCTGAAATTGTGATTTATTTGTCTTGTACGAATAGCTTTCATATCAGCCCTCATCATTTAGGGAGACGGCTGGCCCAACTGCAGCTCAACAGGTGTTTACACCCAAGTGATCATGTGATATAATGAACTTTATCGGTGACCAGCTGAGGGTTACTAACCCTAACCTAACCCTCCAAGAGACTTCTTCAGTCTGAGGAGTTTCAGGTGAACTCAGCCTTATGAGCACTGTTCTCTTTTACATGTGACCAACCTGTTTGTCCACCATGTGGAGGCAGTGCTCATAAGGCTGAGTTCACCTGAAACTCCTCAGACTGAAGAAGTCTCTTGGAGGAGAGACGAAACGTTTCATTAAAGAAGAACCCGTCCAGAGGACCTACTTATTTTTTCTTTTTGATTTTTCTACCTGGATTACTGAGATGTATCAGGATAAGAAGTGAAGCAGTTTAACACAGAGTCAGAAATACCAACCAAATCTCTCAGTCTGTTAATAAGAACAGTGTCATCCACAGAGTCAAAGGCTGAAGTTAAGTCCAATAATACCAGCACAGTGTAGAGTCAGCTTTCAACACGGTAATTTGATAAAAATGGTGGTTTGGAGTTAGGTCTGTAGTTTTCAGGCAGAGAAGAGTCCAAATGAGGATTTTTTGTTAGCAGAGGACAGACAACAACTGTTTTGAAGAAGTGGGGTACAAAGAGAAGAATTTATCACCTTTACCACACTGAGTCGATGCAGTTAAAATATCTCTGAAGAAAGATGTGGGGAGGACATCAAAGGGGCTAGAAGACAGTTTCAAGTGAGTTCTGTGATGTCCTGTATTGACACTGGGGTGGCCCTGATGCTGTCAAAAAACTTGTTACACAGTACTTACAGGTAAAAGACCTGCTGCATACAATTTATATACATGAACCTTACAGGTTACAAACTGTTTGCATACCTGGGACTTAGCCAAGGTTGTATCTCTTCACAGTACACCCCAGTTCCTGTAGGTATCTTGTTGGTACCAAATACATAGTATCTAGCTTTTGATTCCAGTGGCAGGTACTTACAGGGTACCTCCAGAGACCAGGCTGTATTATGAAGTGATATGACCAATACATACAGAGTAAGTTCCTTTTACATAGTACCCAGTAACTACCCAATCAGACTGCCTATGATTATCTCACCACATACAAGACATGATGCATACGTTTGTTTAGAATGAAAAGACTGACTGGTTTTGACGCTGTATGTGATGGCATCTTTGCAGCGCTGCAGGATCTTAGACTCAGACTCTCCTTCATCTTTCAGCTCAAGGTCCAGCAGCTCCTTCAGCTGTTCGGGGGAGCGCCACTCACAAACCTGGTGAAGCACGTGTCTTACTGTCAAAGTTCACCTGAAATAGTTTTCTATTGTGGTGAAAGATAATTACATCAGTATGAAAAGGAGCAGAACGGAGCCATTACTACCTTCTCTTTTATGTTTGTGGCCTTTTTCACTCCCTCATCAATAATTTCCATGGCTTGGTGGATGAAGCTCTCTGTTGCATGCTTCTCCTCAGAGGACCCATTCAGGTAAACACTGTCGCTGACAGCTACAGAACCTTTGTCTTTGTGCATCAGCTCTGAGACATTAAGCTGATGTTCACAGGAAATCACACCTGAAAACAAACCAAGGAAAAGACAACTCTGTTGTTAATTCTTATAAAAACAAAAGCCTTCTTAGACACAAAATAAAACAAAATGATATTGGTTCTGTCTCGTGGTTCTATATAAACTACACCAACTAGTTCATCTGCAAAGTTTTGGTTTGCTAAAGGGGCGCAATGATGTGCTCAACACATATTTAGACACCAGTGGTGAACTGTCAGAGCTCAGTGAACCTAAAAATGAAAAAAAGAATTTCAATTTAACCAGTTTTCTTTGTGAATGAGGTGAAAATAGTTCATGTCTTACTTATCTGAATCAATACAACACAAACTTGTTTCCATGTTTTTGTTCCAGCATTTTGCACTGCATTGATTCTTTGTTGGGTTTATTGAGGAAAAAATAACCAATAGGAAGTATTTCAAAATGTTCAGTCCACTCACTGAAGATCTAGATCACTAATGTAAATAATATAACAAGGGTGACTGCTTAAACCAGGCAGAGCGACCAATGTGACTGTTTCTTGTAGGATGGGTAGAGGTAGCATCTTCTAATCCCAGTGTGGATAATATTTGGTGGTCAAGTAGAGTCTGAACATTGTTGTAAGGCAGCGAAAACTGTTCTCATCAACCACTTTACAGATTTTATTGAAAATTCACTTAGAATAAATAAATAAAGCTATTAGATATTCAGCTTAAGTTTGATGTTGATTTAGCAAAATATTCACAATTGGTTATGTAAAATGTTTCATGTTCACAATGTTATTTTTAAGGTTTGATCAAAATCTCTACAGCTCTGGCTTTTCGCCACATAAGAGGATTTTTGTTTAGAATTCCTAAAAGGCGATGTGCATTCCTTCAAGGAACTCTATAGGCATTCACTTTTTGGTAAGATCCTTTTTTAAATCCTGTATTTGGATCTGCAGCCTTCTCCCGTATGGGAGATCCTAACCTGACCTTTGACCTGGACACTTCTACGTAGTTCAGCCTTTGAAGTGAATGCACGCTTTAGGTCATGCAGGTGCATACTGCTGCACCAGTTTCAAGATCTTATCTGAGCTGTTTGATATAGATACAGCATGCAAACACACACACACACTCACCCACACACACACACACTCTTTACGTAACAGGAGTTACATTATCTGTTTAAACTTTGATGTGCTTTAAGTTAAAATACAATCCTACTCATTTAGGTGCTCTGATGCAATCAGGTCAGCAGCTGTTCCTGCTGATTAAACCCTGCTTATACATTTGATGTATTTTAACTCGATACATTTTAAGTAATAACAGATGAAGAACAATGTTTAAAATTTTACCGTTAAGTATTTGGGTTAAATTCGGTCAATCTGTTCAGCAACTTTTAGAATCAACCCAGTTTATCTGTTAGTAAAATATCTCATTAACTGCTGAACAGATTTTAATGAAACTTTCAGAAATTACTCACTACACATCTATATCAGATAGAGTTTTATAGTCAACACAAATTAAAAATGCCACTACAGCTGACTGATATTTGCCACAGAAATGCCTATAACTCACTGTAATTTACTGAAACTCAACATGGTGATAGAGGAGAGGAATTTACAACACATGATGAGCTACATGTCAACCATTTTTTCCACATAGGATGATTTTAATCCAAAACTCTGGGATGTAAGGTGATCTACACATTTATTTTATTATTGCTTACTGAAATGGCTGTGATTTGTTTCAAGATTAAATGAAAATGCAGTTTGAGGAACTAACTGCACAAAGAAGTAAAACTTAAATCTGATGCTATTTAACAATCTGAAAAAATGTAGAATAGCACTGAATATCCTGAGTAATAAATGATCGCAACAATTTGCTAAAGCTAAAATCTAACAAGATAAAGAAGCAGTTAAAAGAATAAAGTAGCTAAATGCTAGATAAATGCAACAAAACTTTGTCTAAAAGTTAAAAGCAAAGGTCTCATCAAAAACTAAATGTAGAAAAACAATAGATTAAAACTTAAAGTGGAAAAAAGGCTATAATTAAAAACTAATAGTAGCAAAACAGAATATAAAAGCTTTAAAAAGAAAAAGGCAAGCCAAATGCTAATTGATGTGAAACTGTAGGAAGAAGCTAAAAGTAGCAAAGGCTAGCTAAAATTAGAAAAACATTGCATAAAAACAAAGACTATCTAAAAGCAGCAACAAATAAGTTGAATATGACAAAAGGGTAAAAGTAGCAAAAAAACAACCAAAAGTTAAAGTTGCAAGATGCCAGCAAAATGTATTCCAAGGCTAGCTAGAAACCAAACATAGCAAAGGGCTTGTTGGAAGCTACAAATATTGCATTGCTAGCTAAACAATAGTTGTAGCAAATTTTAGGTAGAAGCTATAAATATGTGTGCTGGACTGGTTAGGGGAGTTGTCCTGTAACCAGTGGCTTGCTGGTTTGAGCCCCCGTACCAGCTGTCTCAGTCATTGTGTCCTTGGGCAACACTTTTCACCCACTTGCCTAATTGATGGTGGTCAGAGGTTCTGTCGGCTGCCCCAGGCCAGGGCAGCTGTGGCTACAATGTAGCTTACCACCATCAGTGTGTGAATGACTGTAGTGTAGGCTAAAGCTCTTTAGGGTCCCTATGGGGCTTGATAAAGCGCTATATAAGTTCAGTCCATTTACCATTTACCATGATTAGCAAAATGCTAGCTAAAAGCTAAATGTAGCAAAATAATAGTAAAAACCTAAAGTACCAATTGTCTAACTAAAGTGATATATGTAAAAAAAGGCAAGCTAAAATGCAAATGCAGCTAAAGGCAAGATAAAAGCAGCAAAAGTTAGCTAAAATAACAAAAAGTAGGTAATAGTAGCAAAAGAACAACCAAAAGCTAAAGGTGCTAATGGCTAGCACAAAGTATCAAAAGGTTAGCTAGAAACCAAATATAGTAAAAGGCTGAAAGGAAGCTAAAATTAGTGAAACAATAATTGTAGGTAAACCATATGTAGAAGCTAAAAGTAGCAAAATGCTAGGTAAAAGTAGCTATACCTAAAAGTACTTACTGGCTAAATGAATGATATATATAAGCTAAAATCAGCAAAAGGCAAGCTAAAAGCTAAATGTATCAAAAGTCTGGCTAAATGCTAATAGTAGCTAAAATGCAAAAAGTCTGGCTAAATGCTAAAAGTAGCTAAAAGCCTAAAGTAACAAAAGGTTAGCTGGAAACTAAAAGTTTAAAATAGTGGATAAAAACTAGAATAAGAAGCCAAAAACAGAGAAAGTATCAGATTTCAAAGGGGGAAAAAAGTATTTTTCAGGACTTGTAGAGATCATAGTGTGTTCTTTAGGGAAATGTATTTTCTCTAAAGCACTTCCATACCTCCTCCTGCATGCGCTGCACATTGAAACATATGGATGGTTACAACAGCACAAAGTGCAGAAACTGAACAAACCATAAAAAGTCACTGAAATGATAAAGTCTCCCACTCACCGTTCATCTGTTTCTCCATGTTTTCATCAACCGTGCTGCAGCTTTAGTTTCTCCTCTGTAATTTGCCACATATACACACACACACATACACACACACACACACTGCCTGTTATATACGCAGAGGGTCGGACTCTCCTGATGTCATGGAATTTCACTGATGCCTCTGAGAAAATCTGAAGCATGAAGCAAAGTTGCCTCACATGCTCATGTTTGCAGCTTTACTTTAAAGCACATTTTACCCATGCAGCTCAGTTTTTTTTCAGTAAAAGTAAACTTTTACATTCAGATCTACTTAGAAGGAATTCAACAATACAACAGTTCATCAGTGACGTAAACTAATAAACTCATTATAGGCAGATAAAGATAAGGAAATGGTGCTACTCTGCTGCCCAGTCTAAGTCAGTCTAAATCCATAAAGGAAGCTTGGCTAATGAGTGAAGAAGCAAACATTGCACTCTGTGACCTTGATTAAGACACAAACAATAAAGCAAAAACAAAACCAAAAACCTTCACTGCAAAGACTAGCCATCTAAAAATAAATTAAAAATACTAGATTATCTTCTCAAATTCAGTCAAATAATCTGACAGTAAACAAGCACTTGGTGAGACTACTTGAAATAAAGATTTTGCATCAGTCCAACTACTACTGGTGGCCATCTTGAATTGGAATGATTCCAAATCAGTCAAACCAGTTGAAGATTCAATGTTTCATTTAAATTTGCAGTTTAGGAGATATTTTGCTAACAGAAGAACAGAGTTGACTCCAGCAGTTAATGCTAAAGTTTTAAGCAAAGATCTTGCTCAATGAGCAGACTTTGGAGTATGTGTTGTAAATAACTCTCAGCTACAATCACATTTGAAATTTAGCACCAGATTTGTAAAAATTGACTGAAACACAGCTTCTTTTGTGTTTGCTAACGTCAGCCGACTGTTTGCAGCCATGTTGAATTGATTCAGCTCCAAAGGTGAATCAATTGTAGATGCACAACCAGTGATTATTTCCTCAACCTTTCCTTAAAATCTATCTAGTAACAAACATATCCAGTAGGTAATGGCAATGATATAAAAACAGATTTCTTTTGATCCAGTAAAGCTTGGAGTGAATGTTAGGATTTACTCTTTTATTACAGCTGCATCAACATTTAGCTCAACATCTGAGTTACAGATTAATAAGTAGACTTTCCTGCTTCTGATCCTTTCAAATTCTGATTGTTTTTAGTAGTCTGGTTTCAAATTATTTCTCATTAACAACTCCAAAAGTTACAGACCTCAGCTACATTTTATGCTGCATCTTTTGTTTTAAAGTCTAGTGCAGAGTTTGCAGAGCAGAGTTGGGGGATTGGTGCACAAGAAAGATCAGGCTCATGTGTCAAACATATGGTTGAAGAGAACTCAGGACAAATGCACAGTTGTGCAACCCATACTCAAAAAACAGATATAATGGATTTAATTTTTAAAAATTATGTCAACTGTTTCCACTCAGCTGACTTGAGTACAGTGACTTTAAATCACTGTAAAGTAAACGTAATGTAAATTTATTGCCTTGACATAATTTTTTAATTAAATCCACCACGTCTGTTTTTTGAGTGCACATTCATTTGCTGAGTGCTGCTCCATTACCCAGAGAATGAACATTGGTCTCTCGTTCTCTGTGGAAAGTTACAGAATCCGACCCTAGAGTGGAAAGTTACAAAATCTAAGAATGTATCTATATTGGTCACATGGGGTATTTTATTGATCAGTATAAAGAAAGAAAAGAGGAGCACCAGGGGAGGCGAGGGAGCAAAGTTCAAGTCATGTGGGAAAAACTAGAGTTAAGTGAAAGTGGCAGCAGTGAGGATGATGATGATAATGATGGAACTTTCAGTTTAATTATTAATCTGTTTATTGTTTCTGAAAAATATAGAAACGAAGCACCTTTTCTCAAAATGTTTTCATCCTCATGAAAATGCGTAACTATGCCAGGCATGTCTGTGGTGCTGTTACTTTGCCACAGAAACACACCAGAAACAGGAAACAAAAGATTCATCTTATTCATTTTTATGAGCAGTCATGATGAGCCTTTTATTTTTAAGATCACAGAAAAACCTGCTGCCTGAAAACCATCGCCATTGCTGAGGGTGAGAAAGCAACTGACCCGGGTCGATGTTCCTGCTGTTGGATCAGGTGCTGCCAGCTGCTTTTCAGCCCCTGAACTTTCTGACCTTGTTGATCACATTTAACAGGGAAATCTGTCTCATAGTATTTGTGCTCCATCTTGTAATGCCCTTTCAAGTTAGTCTTTTTTGGACAAAGTCATGTTTACATTACAAATAAGACCAATCAGACTTTGCGTTTGAAAAAACAAAACAATTGTCTTCCTCAAACGTCAAGTGAAAATCATCTTGGTTTGTTTGTTTCTCAGTCATTTTTGAGCACCAATAACTCACAAGCTACGACGGTTTGCTTTTAACTCCTTCTTTAAAACATTTAAATCCTTCTGTTGGGGGTCTATATAAAGTGAAAATGCAATGCTTTGGTCTGAATTCCTCCTTATTGTAGCTCCACAAGCCCCGCCCCTTTTCTGAGGTGTGTCTCAGATCAAGGCTTTGAGGAGATTCTGGTCCACCATCTGGCGTCTCGGGGGGGAAAGCAGTTCACCACCATCACTGTTTATGATGGGGATGGTGGGCTGCTGACTTCAGCTCAGGACGTTGTGGGTCGGTGTGCAGAATACCTCCTCAATCCCACTAGCACATCTTCCAATGTGACCCTGGTTCGGACTCTCCAATCTCTGGTGCCGAGGTCATCGAGGCTGTTAAAATAAAAATAAAAATTCCATGGTGGCAAAGCGCTGGGTGTGGATGAAATGTGCCCGGAATTCCTTAAGGTTCTGGATGATGTGGAGTTGTTTTGGTTAATGCGACTACAATATTGAGTGGGCATCGGGGGTAGTTCCACTGGATTAGCGGACCAGGGTGGTCTCTCCCTCTACTCAGAGTAGAGCCACTGCTCCTCCACATCGAGAGGAGGCTCGGGCATCTGGTTAGGATGCCTCCTGGACGCCTCCCTGGTGAGATGTTCTGGGCACATCCCACTGAGAGGAGGCCCAGAGGAAGACCCAGGACACGCTGGAGGGACTATGTTTTCTATGAGTTCCTGCTCTGCTTCGGCCAGACCCCGGGCCGACCCCCCCGAGTCTTGTCTTTGTGGTTTCTGTCTCTTTCCCTCCGTCCTGTCCTGTCTGTACCCCCTCCTCCCTCCCGTGTTTATGTTTTATCATCTGGAGACGATCTTTGAGAGTGGGGTGGGGGAGGGGTACTTTGTCTTCCTCTGGTGTTCATCTTATGTGTTGCATTCTCATCTCCTTCCTCAGTCTGTTCAGTTCCTTCTTGAACTTTCTCTCACACCTGTCTGCACTTCTAATCGCTCAGCAGTTTCCACTTTTCTCTCAACCCTGTCACTACTTAACTGATTCTTCTCTTCCACTTCCTTGTCCGTTCATTCTGTAATTTCCCCCTGGGATCAGTAAAGTATAATTCAATTCATTTGTTTGGTCTTCACCCTGGCTCTCCTCTGTGTTTCCCTAGTTCTTTGTAGTTTTTTGTTTTTGTTTACCGCCTTGCTGGCCTTTGCTTTAATAAAGTTTTTTATTACTTTGAGACAGCCTGCCTACCTGCAATTTTGGGTCCACCATGCCTCCAGACAATGAGAGTTTCTCATCTGGCCTGGGAACGCCTTGGGATTCCCCCAGAGAAGCTGGCCCAAGTGGCTGGGGAGAGGGAATTCTGGGTCTCTAGGCTGCTGCCCCCACGACCCAGAAAACATAATTGAAAATAGAGACAACTGAACAGGTTGAAAAATATGACCCAAACAGAATTTAAGGATGCAGCACCAGGACAGACTAAATTAAACTTTTCTGCCTCCTAGAGACTCCAAGGACACAACAAAATGTATTTAATGGCTAAAAAGTGGGTTTTACATATGTCCCCTTTAAAAGCATCTAGTAGTTGTAATGCTAAGCATTAAACAATAAAATGAAAAAAAAAACAACTCAGCTGAAGTAGTTTGAGATAAACACAAAAACTTTTTCCTCCCTGACCTCTAACCCTTGTCATACATAATGTCAATAAAAATGGTAATGTCTTTGAACAGTAATTGTTATTAAGGCTTGCCAACACGGAACACTTAATGTAATAAAGCTTTTCACCACACTACAGACCCACAAGCATTTAAAGTTCTCTCTTACTGTTATTTCTTACCTGGAAAAAGGAACTGACTTCCTAGAAACGGCTTTCAGCCTGACAGATAAGATAAGAAGTGAGGTGTCAGTGTGGCTTGATGTTTGGATTGAAACAAAAGATGATCAGTTGTCAGGATAAAAAAATGAAGTAAAGCTCTGAAAGATCATGCACAAAAACAAAACATTTTACTTTTGCCTTTCTTCCAAAACTCAGAGAAAAAAGTTTTAACTTCTGTTATCAAATAATCAACAAAACACCATGACTCTGAAGATTTATGAAGATTTTTTTAATGATGAATGAATGACTTTTTTATTTCAGACAATTAACAAATTTAAATAATAAATAAATCAATTTCAGAAATGCTTCTA
>JARVJO010000305.1:27494611-27522717 GCA_031762555.1 Cynodonichthys magdalenae
TGTTAGTTTCGGTCCTCCATACATATTCAACCATGAAATAGTCTTTAAATCTTTAAATCTGACACAGATCTATAGACTGTAGTCATTTGCAGTCAATTTCTAGTGTAGGATGTAGCCAACAGGATGAGGGCAGGTGAAACTCACCAGCACCATCAAACCCTGTTTCCGCGCTGCAATGCCCCCCCAATCTCACTCTTAGGTTTTTTGAAAAGTTGGCAGCCCTGCCATGTAACGTAGCAACGTCAAACTTCACAGGTGGACACATAGATCAATGTTTCCTATTAGTTTAATAATTTTCACCTTTTTTAGTTTCTTGCTCCTTCTTTCTGGTAGTTTCAGTTTTTATCTTACTTTTAAGCTACCTTTTTTGCTACTATTTACTATTTTCTGCAAATTTCAGCAAGAGTTTGGCTCTGTTTAGTCATTTTAGCTTTTTTTTTGCTTTTTACTGATTCTTTGCTTTTGTTTTCTTACTTTTACCAAAAATCAGCTGTTCACATTTATCCCACATTAACAATATTGCTCTTACACATTTTCAGCCTAATTTCAGCAGCTTTTAGCAAAAAAATCTTTAGCATTAACCATTCACACTTCATTTTCATAGGAAATGCAAATCTCTAGTTACTGTAGTTGTTTTCCATTTATTGTTAACTGATAACAAACTGTCCAGAGCAAGAAAAAAACCCATCTTCAGTTCTGTCAATCATTTTTTAAAATGCAAAACATTTTTTTATATGAATCAAAGAATAACCATGAACGGAATCAATATACAGAAATATTTTTATTGTATAAATGATTTACAATATTTTACATATGACACACGTTTTAAGGCAGGTGGAAGTTCTTTGGCACAGCTTATTGACGTAACAACAAGACACAAAGTCTTTGAATCTCTGCATTCAGATTTAGTTTCCCCTTTTGATTGATTTGTTGTTGTTGTAAACTGTCCATTAGGCACAAATGAATGCAGTTGTTTATTTGGTGAACAATGTTAACATACAGGTGAGTCTGAACAAAACAAACACATTCAGACACAAATAAACTCACACTGACCTGCTTTCCTATAATAAACTGCTGTTAATGATGGAGTCTTTAGTCATTTTGGCTCAAATTTGAACATAAAGGCACTTTCAGGTCAAAGCATGTTAGGATACAGAAAGACATAAAAAGAATAAACCTCTCTAATGCATAAGTATGTCATAATAAAGTGCACATCAAACATATTTGGTTTAACTTGTATTGCTTTCTTGATTCTCATATCGAGATGTTTTTAGGAGAAAAGCCTGCAGATTGCAGACTCGGACCAGGTTTTCCAGTTTCCCGGTTGTTTCTTTTTGGCTCTGAGCTTTTACAGTTTTCAAAGTAAAGAAGTTCGATTGTCCCGGTTGGTTTTTGCTGGGTTATGAATAAACAACCTTCCTCAGAGTCCTGACGATGAAGTCCCATCAGACCAGAGCGGGAGCTTCTGTGGAAACGGGTTCTACGTCTCGTCTCACTTCTTGTCGCTCATGGAGCTGTCCACAGCAATGATGCTCTGGATTTGACTGATTTTCACCTCCTCCACCGGGATGTCCACCGCGATCTGTCTCTTCAGATCCTCCAGGATCTTCTCTGCTGAGGAGCTCCGGCTGGACAGTTTGTCGAGCTCGTCCTCCAATTCAGAGAGGCGCTCAGCGACGCAGTGGGCCGTGAGGCGGGCCTCAGGGTCGTGGTCCCAGCACTCCTTCATGGTGGCACAGATCACTGCGACTCCCTGCAGAGAAAGGAAACAAGGACAGATTAGAGAGTCAGGATCATTTATTTAATTATTTTCCCGTGACCTTACTGATTTTCATAAAAAGATAGCGGATGATGTTTTTACCAATGTTTGTGTGGTGGTCTGTAAGCAAAATATCTCACAAATCACTTTGGCCTCCACAGCCAACTGACTTTAAAAAACACAAAGGACCAGTCATAAGGTATTTAATTAGTTAGCACCATTCTAAATTTCAACTCAATATGTTTAAAATGGCTGAGTTATGATAATTGTTCTTTCTTTTAGCTATGGCAGCCATCTTATATTTTTGATTCAGTATGTGATGGGGATTGTTCTGCAATACCACCACACAAAATTACCATAATATATGAAAAAAATTTCCACTAAAAATAATGCCACACATCCCAGGACCGAGTCATTTTGATACATTTGTGAGACTGTTTTGCAAGGTGGATACAGTACAAAAGTATGGACTGCATTCCTTTATTCCTATGCTTTTGTAATGGCAGTCTCCATAATGAATGGGTATTTATCTAACAAAGCCAGCAGACTGCGTCCTGATATTCTATGCTAATCAGTTTGGTTAAAGATGGCCACCGCAGGTAATCCACCTTTGCCATCATCCAAATGGTTCTACCTCCATAAATTCGACAGACATTGAGCTAAAACTTGATGTTTTAGTAGGTGAAACATATTTACATCACATACTCTGACATGTTGCAGCATGGCATGACTTGTTTTTAAGAGCTGATTAATCAGTCAATCATCATTTATTATAGAGCTCTTTCCAACAACCAAATGGTCCAAGAAAACAATATATTTGTAATGATCACAACGTAAAATAATGTTAGTTTAAAGCTGAGAAGCAGCACATGATATGTATTAGACCCGTGTATGATTTGTTAAAAAAAAATGTCACTGACCAGTTTGTGTTTGAGTCTAATTGCTGTGATATTTTGTAATCTGTAAAAAAAAAAATCCATGCTTCACAGAAATGTTGCTTTATCTGTGGCCAGATTAGAGATGATTTTTTTTTTTCTTTTACAAACATGTGAGCATTGAGTTCTGGAGGTAGGATGATCCACTTCTTGGCTGAAGCAGAGAGAAATCTTTGAACCCCCTGGCTAAGGTCCAAGCAGTGACACAGTTGATGATCAGATTGTTAATCTCTGACGTTGAGAGAGTATGTCAGCCTGTTTACCTTCATGTGGCCAGAGCCTGATCAGGGTCAGAACTGTTCACGCTCCAGACTAATGGAAACCAGAACATTTCTACTGAAAATATACGCAGAAATGTTTATTCAGAATATGACAGAAAAAACTTTATATAATACTATACACAGGCTATGAAAATAGAGTGGATAATTTCCTAGAAATGAGTTTATAACTGTGTGTGTTCATGCTTCAGGATTATTATTATAAAGACTCACCAGTGACCTACAGTTCTGTGTTTTACTGCTCTGTAATCTGTTTACAGCACCTTACATTGTGTGTTTCTTGCAGCCTGTATGCATGTCTGACCTGGTGTCTGAGCCAGCTGTCGGGGATCTCCGGCCTCCCTCGGTCTCGGAGCACGCTGTCCTTCATGCTCTCCACACAGGGGTGCTCTCGTTCTTTAGAGCCAAATGCCGGCTCGTAGTCCTTCACCTCTGAAAGACACAAACAAACACAGCCGTCGGCTCAGGTCATGCTAAATCAAGTCATCCTTTCTAATTTTCCTTGATGTAAATGTGCACAATGACAGCTCACATAAATAAAAACAAACTAAAAATAACAAAGAAGTGTTAAAACAGTGTAATAAGTGGTCCTTTGTGGTAACATGATGATAAAAAAAAAGTCAATTGTTTTGTAGTCATTTCCCTCCAAACCTACTGAGCTGGTATTTCCAAACAAGTTTTATAGACTGGCACCATTATTGCTGACAGTGGGAAATAAAATGCTGTTTATGCTGCCAAACAAGGGAAAAGGTCTGCGCTGGAAAAAAAAAAAAAAAAAAAAAACTTTACAGCTGCTTTCAGGCAATTAGTCACGCCACAGCACAAAAATTACAATCTATAGGTTTTTCTAAGCTCTTTGTAGAGATGGGCTAAAAGAAGGAAAGAAAGCTTCTGACTGAAATAATAACATACTCGAAAACAAAGTTCCAGATCCGGACCTCATGAAATCAAACTCACAACAGCTGAAGGCTGTTTTAGGCACTGAGGGAAAAAAATCTCACAGCTGTTGTGAAATAAGACACGTTTAGCTGTAAACTTATCTTTATTCACACATGGAAGTCAGATAAATGTGCACAAATATTAAAAAAAACAAAACATCGCTTCTTGTCTGGCTCATTTTGTATCCAGAAGTGAATATTTTGCACCAGTTTGCATCCAGACTCTCACACTTCTACATGTTTTTCTGCATTAATGCAACCCAGCAGACATTTACGGACGCATCATTAAAAGCACCAGCTCCTCATGTTGAAGCTCTGCTTTATTTAACAGTGAAATACGATCACTTATAATTACAGTAATGCGCTTCTTTTATTAGTTTTTTCCCATGACACAGAGATAAGCTTACATTAAATCATCTACATCAGGCCATGCAGGACTCAGTCATGGTGGATAAACTCTCAGGAACAGATGCTGCTTGTAGGAAATACAGAGGAACCATAACCCAGTCTGCTTGTGATTTCAAGAAAATCTTCTGATACACAAATGTTTGTTAAAGAAAAGAAAGTCTTTCTTGGTTGTGTATCTGTGTGTTTTGGGGACATTAACCTGCTGAATGACGAATGAACTACGACTGAGACAAGCTTTCAGATTTCCTTCCAAAATGCCTTGATAGTCTTGAGATTTCATTGCAACCTGCATACATGCAGCAAATACTTCAATTTATTCTGTCCTGATCCAGGATTAATCAGAAAACTTTTATGTCTATTTTAAGCCTACAAACCTTGTCATCTGTGGTCCACTGAGTCTCATGTGGAGACATAATTAGTATTTTGCTTAATTAGTTTATCTAAATGAAATATTTCAGGAAATATCCTGTCTGTCCTCTAACAGCTGATTCTTGGTGTCAGAAACAAAACTAAAAGTTTAGTTTTTCTCTGCTGAAAGGATCAGACAGCACAAAGTTAGAGCGATTATTTAAAACTGATGTTAAAATTCCAGCTTTGACAAGTAAAGTCTAACTTTCTAGGAACTGTTTAAACTTTGAGCGACGTTTCTGTTCTAAACTACGCCTGAGTTGTGGAGCTGCAGAGAAGGCTGGGTTTTTTCATTTGTTTTGCCAAAATCCCATTGCTGTTTTTGGAAAGTTTTTCTGCTTTTCTTTGCAGTTTTTACTCATGTTGTACCATTTGCTGCTACCTAAAGTCAGAACATTATTTCCAGAAGAGCCACATGTTTTATTGTATTTTTTTTTGCGTGTGAGTAAATCTGAAACTGGGATGGAAACAATGAGCAAAATAGGAGTGTTTCTATTCTTCTGTATTGGTTCACCTAATTAAATGTTAAATGTAATTTAAAAAACTCCCAGGAAATAAGAGTTATATAATTCCTTAAGAAGCAACTGTGGCCACGATCAGAGACTACAGATCTGTAACGCTGTTCTCTAAAACCCCTTTAGTTTCAGCTGGATGATAAAGCTTTTCCCAGATTTCACCAGACAAATCTGATCCCTGCTGCTCTGTCCTCAGATAGGAAGTGAGGAAGTCGGGGCTGAATCCCCAGTCAGGAAGCTGGAGGCCCAGTGTTGGGACTATATGTGCAGAAAAGCTGACTCTACAGGCCTACACTTCCTGTTCTGACATGTGGAACTTCCCTCGTCTTTAGACCCACCCTGGCTCAGCCCAGACCGCTGCAGGTTAATTATTCTCCAGCTGATATCGTCCAGCAGGTTTAGATGTCGTGCAGCTGGTGGGTACAGACACCACGCATGTTCCTGAGCGGCATTTAGAATAAATGGAAATTTAAAAAAATGTAAAAAAAAATTTGTTTCACCTCCTAAACAGCTAACTGAATCTAAAAAAAACACATAAAAAACTCTAATTGTTTTAGTGCTTTGTGCCTTATTTTATATGAGTATTAACTTTTATATATACAGTATTTTGCACTTTGTATTCATCTCAGTAAATATTTCTGAACATCTGATTAGAGTTGCATAAAATCCTCTGTTTGGTTTTTCGTTGTGGACAAAGAACAAAGAGTTTAATTTCTGAAGGAAACATGTTTCCAGTTGTGCATATGATAAGAAACAGGTCCCGTCACTGATTTGGATCTTATTCATGAAGTCTTACTTTTTATGAATGAGGCATGAAATATATAAAAAAATACCAGTCTGTCTGTAGAGGGCGGGTCCTGTTTTCCTTCTCTAGACATGTCAAAGTTATGTGAAGAATTTAATTTGTGGTTTGAGACCAGATTTCACTACAACCAGAGTATCGTTGGGTCTCTGCTGTCTGCGCCCCCCTGTTAAAACCCGAGTATCCAGTCTAAGGAAAAGGAAGCGGTTTACGACAGTTTCCCTTTCAGAATATCTGTCTGAAACCTTTGTGGCCTGGAGGTTAGTAGAAACCACAATCTGGGATCTGCTGTTCCACACAAACAGCTTCACGTTTTCTGTCCTGGCTCTCATATAGAAAACAACGTGACACTGATGCGAAACACCCCAAATCACAATAAATGAACCTGCATTGGTCTAATAAACCGTGAAAATAAACCTCTCCCTTCCAAACAAAGCATCCGCCCATCTCAGGAGAAGGCTGTGGGCTGGATTCCTGTGGCCAGCCTGTGGTTTGCACATTAGGGCTCTGTGAAAGTGAAATGCCAGTAAAGCCAGTGGAGCTGAAAAACTGCAGTAAAGATTTAAACAGATTATTTACTTCCATTGTTACATAGGAACAAAATGTTAGTGAGAGCTGGTTTATATCCTAGAGCAGGGGTCTAAAGCTTGACATCCAAAAGTCCAAATATGATTTCTAGAGTCCAGAGCAACTAATACATAATATATAAATTCTTTTTTACTGCTGAAATACAACAGCTGGTAAAACAGCTTGAGTTTGTTTGTCTGTTGTTTTACCAAAAATATCTTATGAATTTTAACGATGAACTTTAATGGATCTTGCAGAAAGGCCTGTCACGATCACAAATCTTGCTGGACGACAAATTGTCTCAGAAATTATTGCAATAAACAATAATGTTTGAAGCTAATAATGATATCAAAGACTACTTGCTAAACTTATAGAAGTTTATGAAATTTATGAAAGTAAAAAAGTTAGGAACGGACCAGGACCAGAGATTTGAGAAACAAAACAACAGCTGAAGCTGTAAAATCACTCCCCACCTCCTCTATTTATTCTGTACGTGTCTACCACTGGCTTTACATAATAACTGGTCATCCTCACACTGCTTATGAAGTAGAGATCAACTGAAACAGGTTTTTTAGGGCCCATGCCGATACAGATTATTTTGACATCAGTCTAACCGATCCCCAATATGTGCTGCCGATTGTTTTTGGCAGATTCTTGAAACTGATATTACATTTTCTTACTCCATTTACATGATACATTTACAGGAGCAGACTTTCAAAGGGCAGATACAGCTAAATTAGACAGTTAAAATTTAGTGCTGGGCATGTTAACGCGTTATTATCATGTTAACTCATCCGACGTTTAACAGCGATTATTTTTCTCTGTTCACTGGGCAGCTAACACACAAACACACAAACCCAGTGGTCACGACAGGGAGGCGGGATCTTGGTCACTATTGGCTTTAGATGACCTTTGTCACGCTTCTCAACCAATGAGAGCGTTGGTTTTCGAGCCGTTGCGTGGCAACACGCAGCTGACCGAGCTGCAGCCGGGACAGAAACATGGCTGAAGTCACCAGATTTTTTAGGACATATTAATTATAAAACTTTTCCTGATGGTGGGCTGGGAAGAAGTAAAGTTATCTGTAAGCGCTGCATCTCTAAACTGTCTCACCACCGGAGCAGTTCAAGCCTGAAACATCACTTTAGTTTTAAAACCAGACGACGCTGGTCAGCGTGTTGGAGGGAAAAAAAATAAGTAAGACCGGTTTGCTTTGTCTTATTTCTTTAAAGTTTTTGAAAATGAATTGCCCCTTTTTTCATATAAAAGAGTACCTAAAAATGCTCTAAATATCTTTATGTCAGTTAAATTTTGTGCAGAATAATGAGGTTAAATCAAGAATTCAAGGATTTTTTTGTTTTTTTAATTCCAAATGAGTACTACATGAGGAATGAAAGATAGATACTGAGGTCACAGTTGTCAGAAAAAAAAGCCATAGGAAGATAAAAAGAAAAAAACATGTACATGTGTCACACATGGAGTGTATTGCAAAATACAAACCTATATATTCAGTCATAGAAGGATCGTTTCTAAAAAAATAATTGTGATTAATCTGGGTTAATCGCAAAAATATCTTGAGATTAACCATGATTAAAATTTTTAATCTATGCCCAGCTCTATTAAAAATACATTAAAAGTTGAAAACTTAATCTTGTTGTTGTTGGCACTCAGTCTTAAAGCATCTCTGCCAGGGAGGGAGCAGCAACGCATACAGTCACATGATCTAAAGGCATGGCTGCTGAATGCGCTCATGGATCGGCAAACGCCTGTAATTATCGGCCAAAAACCCACAAATATCAGCCCAAAATATCAGCCGGCTGATGCATCAGTCGACCTCTATTTCAAAGTTTACATAGTGTAAAAAAAACAACTATTGGCGAACTGAAGGTTCGGCACGGTGCCCTGAGAGCACCGTGAGGCGTCGCCAGCTGAAAAGAGAGCATCATAAAACCAAAGACACTCCTCTAGTTAAAAACCTGTTCAATGGGGCTCTCATGATACAGAGTTTACTCCTCCCTATGCTAAGGATGAGAAAAGAGGAAGAGATGAAGAAAATAAACAATGACAATGATCAACCTTCATTTATTTTATCAGGTGATTATTTGATATTTTACTCATCGCGACAGACCTACTCTACAGAAAAGTGACTTTTGGCGTTAACCCAATTCAAGATGGTCTTCACAGCTAACTGATGTTAGCCAACACAAAGATGACAACAGCTGTCAGTTTTACAGATACTGAGTTGAAATGTGACGCTGTAGAAGCTGAGAGTCATTCACAACACAACCCACCTCATCTCAAAAGATCTCACAATGTTGCATCATTTACAAGGTTTGAACAAAACAGTTCCAACTTCCTGACATCATCATCAGATGATCTTAGGTTAAAGCTGTAATTCTCTTGGCGTCACATTGTTCTGTATGAACATGCTTTGATTCATTCATTGTAGACGTTTAGCTTGTTTGTGATGCATTTTATTTATTTTGCACTAATGTTGCAGACTGCCTGTTGCAGCTGTATCACTGTTCAGCACCATGGAAGTTTGACTGACTAGCCAGAAAAATGAAAAATTAGCAATATTATCAGTTTCACAAACATCTCTAGAAAACTAAACAGAATTTGGAGAAAACATTTAGATGAAACAGAACTATTACAAAGATCTAACTGCCCTCAGTGTTTTTATGAAACACTTGTTCTTCCAGCAGTAAAGGTTTCTCCCTGCTCCTCATCAGATTGAAAACACCTTCAGGGCGGCAGGATAAGACCATCACTTTCTTGACAAGTGTAGCCAATAGCAGTTTCCCTCCACAGACCTCAAGTCTTTTTCTTGGCGTTGAGCAAACTCCTCGCCATGCTCCATTTCCTCCACATCCCCTCAGCTCAGACAGAACATGCAGACCCTGCCGCGCCCTGCAGGTTAATTTAAGATACAGAAATAAAATGCACACGGAGAATGTCCTGTAGCTGACAACAACAACAATGCCAGTGCAGGCTAGTATTTCAGTCTGCTGTTCTGTCCCCTGTTGTTGCGGTGCAGACAGAGAAAACCACACACTAACACACACTTACACACACATCCAGATTAAGATATGGAAACAGGGCGAGATGGGGACGTCTGTCTGGTACCTCCATCATTCCCGTCTCCAGGCAGAAAATACACAAACTCACAAATGCTGGAATGTGAGTGTCTCGTTCTAAATGTCTCAGACTCTTCAGAAAAAAAGGAGCTATCCAAAAAGGATTTCAAAGACTGCTTTATTGCTTTTTGGAGTATCAACTAAACACAAACTCATCTGTGCAAAGAATTCTGTTTTTGTAAGATCCAAGTGCTTATTGTATCAGTCTGCAGGGAGTAAAGTAAACTTTTGGACTGACTAGATGTGTTGATCAGGTGGACTGATCCACTCAGCAGCTTCAGAACCAAACAACATAAAGTATACACCATTTTTATTTTACCGTTATTTAAACAGGCAAATTCCACTGAGATCACAAATCTCTTTTGCAAGGGAGCCTGAAGGTAACCTATTGTGCACGTTTTTGAGCTGTGGGGGAAACCGGAGAACCTGGAGAAAACCCACACAAACACGAGGAGAACATGCAAACTCTGCACAGAAAGACCCCAGGTCTAAACCGGGGACCTTATTGCTGTGAAGTATCAGTGCTAACCACTACGCCATGGTACTGCCAACCATCTACCTACACTCTGCTTCTTGCAGCAACGTAGAGGTTTAACTGAAAAACCAGCTCAGCCTTTAAAACCATCCGTCCGGACATCCTGGTGGACAAACTGGCTGACCTAGATTCCCTCCCAACACTTCTGCCTGGATTAGGGACTTCCTTACAAACTTTGTCATCTGTAGGGATTGGTGCACACAGCTCCTCCAACCATGAAGCCCAGAACTGGCATCCCCCAGGGCTGTGTGCTGAACCCACTTCTATTCACTATCTACACCCATGTCTGCACCCCCACTCATTCCACCAATACCATCATCAAATATGCAGATGACACTACTCTGGTGGGACTTATAACTGGTGGAGATGAGTCGGCATACAGAGACGAGGTGCAAAGAGATGGTTGTAGAAGAGTAAGGCTGCCCCTGCATCGCTATACATTAGTGGGGACAGCATGGAGAGGGTCCTCCACTTCAAATTCTTGTCTCAGACTGAACAACTTGGAGACTAAGCTGTTGGTAACCTTCTATCGCTCCACCAACGCCATCACTGTGTGCTACGCTGGCTCCACCACTGCTGACAAGAGGAGGCTGCAGGGTAGGATCAAGAATGCTGAGAAAATAACTGGTTGTCCTCTCCCCTCCCTCGACAATATCGCCAGCAGCCGCCGTCTCTCCAGGGCAAAGAGGATCTTCAAAGACCACCTCCATCCTGGTCACCTCCTGCTCAGCCTGCTGCCCTCCAGTAGAAGGTACAGGAGCATTAAGAGCCACACCAAAAGTCTCAAAAACTGTTTGTTTCATTGGACCATCCAAATAATGAACACCAGCCTAGCCTGGAGGAAGATGTTCTTTAACTGATGCCACTGCTGATGGACAGAGCATCACTTCAGAAATGACCAGACTCTCTCTTTAAGTCTGGACTTCCTTTCCCATGCACAGTGTCTGCACAGCCAGCTGGAACAGGTACAGTGACGACTTCAGCCCCCCTCCCTAACCTTCTGCCCAAAGAAGGAGAAGAACAGAGTTCAGATTGTCTCCCTCACACATCAGACATTCCTCAGATTCCTGCTGCAGAGACCTGGAGCTGAATGTGAGCTTCAGTCTGACAGACAGGACCATCAGCCTCCCCACTGACACACAGATCCTGGTCCACTGTAGACCAGAACCTTCTGACTACAGAATCAGGGCCTCACAAAGAGACACAAGTTACTTCCTCCTGCATGGAGAAGGAAGATGTTGTGTAAAAACTTGCATTAAACAAAACTTTTTTGAAATCATGACTTGTTGCAAAATTCTCCTCCAGCTGTTTCTTATTCAGGTTACTAACTTTTACAGCCCTGTGTTTTTGAGATGTGTTGCTGCCATCAGATTTAATATTACCACATTTTTTCAGTGCAAGGTCTTTGTTTCAACATTTGATATGTTTACAACAATCCACTGTAAATAAAACATGGATTTATAAGATTTGCAGATTATTGTGTTATCCCATTTTTATTATATTTTTGGAGTCAGGGTTGTATTTCACTGCGTCTCTTCTGGGTTGGGGGTGAGGTTCTGCCTCAAGTGGACCAGTTTAAGTATCTTGTGGTTTTGTTCAGGAGTTATGTAGGAACAGGGCACAAAATCGACAAATGGATTGATGGAGCTTCTGCAGTATTGTAAACCGATCGAAAGAACCAGATCTCAGATACGGGAGGTCTAAATGAGTTTTCTCTGCAGGGTAGCTGGACTCTCACTTAGAGATCATCTAGGAAGTTCAGTTCTCCAGGAGAGACTCAGAGTAGAGCCAGGCCTTCTCCACATCCAAGGGGAACCAGCTGAGGTGGTTCATATGGTAAGGATTCCTCCTGGACTCCTACTAGTAAGTTTTTTGGGCATTTCTGACCGGGAGGAGACCCTTAGGAAGACCCAAGACAAGCTGCAGAGACTATGTCTCTTATAGCCTGGGAACAGCTTGGAGTCCACCTGGAAGAGGTGGCTGTGGACAGAGAGGTCCAGTGTGCCTCACCTTTTCAACCCCAGGCTGGCCTCCTCTAACCACTGCTGCACTAGTTTATGCAAAAGAAAACAATCTCTTAAAAACTGTTTTACACTAAAGGTTTTGTCAGTGCCTTTTGGAAAAGATTATCTAAGAAAACGTCTGAACTGATCCGCAGTTACAAAAACATTTGATGTTAGATGTCGGTTTAACACAACAACGAACACTTTTAACTTCAAATATAGTCAGAAACCACACGGGGTGAACATGTCAGCTACCAGACGGTGAGCTTCTACGAAACCCCTTTGAGTGTGGAGTAAAAACACCAACGTGACTTCACTGGCAGTTATTCTGCAGAGTTTCAGTCTCCATCATTTGACTCATCTCAGACGAGAAGCGTTGCTTTGCCCCTGAGTCTCTGCTTATGTTAGACGGTTTTAAACCTGCGTAGAATTACTGCAGACCTGTTTGTAATGAAGGTGTCTATCTTTGCACACTGACCTCCAATGGCTTTACATCTGGATGTCATTTCCCACAGCACCAGGGCCATGGAGTAAATGTCCGTCTGCTTGAAGGACTCGATGTTCTCCAGGTTGAGTCGGGCCTCCAGCACCTCGGGGGCCATGTAACGTGCAGTTCCCACCTGCAGAAGACGAGCCGTGGAACGAGTTAAAACACTTCTGATCATATCTATAGAAGACACTGGATACACATGTAGTAGTAGTATAGTTAATTAATTTCTTAAAAAAACAACAAATTCTAAATACAATAAAAAATACAAATCATTAATGAAAGGTAGCAGAAGAAGAAAATAAATCTTAAAACATCATGTTTTATAATCATTAAAACAAACTGTAAAGAGGCAACACCATGAAGAAAGAGTTCCTGCTTTCTTTTCTGCTGAAAGTCAGATTTTAGTCTGTTTGATTGCATCACCATGGTAACAGATGTTGAACTCACAACTTGTTCATGAACAGACTAAACATATGTTTGTGGACTGAAAAATGAAGGCTGAGCGTGACTCCCCCTCAGAAAGACCCCCGGTAACAATATGAACCCTCTGACTGTGAGACTCACACGCCTACAGGCTCAGCCCAAACAAAATAATAAATACCCGATTGTCAGCAATGATTTTATAACTAAAATATTAAACAAAGGATCAAAATAAATTAAATTTGAGCTCATAGATCAACAGCAGAGATTCCACATTGTGTCCAGTCCTGGTTCTGGAGGCCCAGCATCCTGCATTATTTTATGTGTTTCTCTGCTTCAACACGCCTGATTCAGAGATTGAACTACCTCTTCATGTTCTGCAAAAGCTTAGCAATCACCTGTTCATTCAAATCAGGTGTGTTGGAGCAGAGAAACAAGTAAAACCTGCAGGATAGCGGCCCTCTAGGATCAGGACTGCCCACCCCTGCTCTATTTGCACCAGAAACAAAGTCTGACAAAACTTGAAATAAAAGAAGAATCATTATAAAACTGCCTTCAAAATAAAAGTTTGATTCCTAATTGTATACATTATATAAGTTGTTTTATATAAAACCATTTTATCACAGAGTAAAGAAAACAAAACCACATGTTGAACTTATTAATAAATCTGGGACTTTCCACGCGTGAGTGGAACACGAGTAGGAGGAAGAGTGCATTATGAAATTCTTAATTTGAATTGAATTTGAATTTATTTAACAAAGGGACATTGCATATTCATCAACATGATTATGTTTTGTTGTGTTAGTGTTGTCTACAGGTCAGAAGTTTGCACATTGTGAATATATAGTCCTGTCACTTCGTCTCATTAAACACGTCAGAGGAGGCGTTTGTTAGAAGGAGGAAAACACCAGCTCGTAACAGAAACCTCACCAACTCTGTTGTTCTGCTGGTCTTTACCTGCAAACAGACTAACCACAGCTGCAGATAAAAGCTTCCAAATCCCACAGCGTCTAACAGCTGTCAGCTGGATTAAGATTATCAGCTACACTGAACAGAGCCGCAGAGGAGATTCAATATGTTAGGGATGGAAGTTTTGTGATGTAGAACAATATAATCCTTGATGCTTAACGATATAATTAAATGCCTGACATTCTTTAAAGGAATGTATTGTATATCATCCCCTGCCTTCAATGCAAGAAACTGAGATCATGTTTTGTTGAGACATTATGGAGCTGGAGATGTTTTGGTGAAACCTTGTAAAAATCAATGTGATGGTGATTATATGTGATCTTGTGCAACAACAGAGCATATGCTGGGAATGACTGTCAGCTAATACCTCATGTTTTTTTAAACTCAATACCTAAAACTGATTGAGTTACAACTTTAATGCAGTCTAATGTTGATTATTTGTTTACAGATGTTTCAGTTGTAGATGTACTCCCACAGATTACCTTCCACACAAAAACAGGCAAAACATTATTGTCCACCTTCGTCTATTGATGGTGGGTGATTAGGAAGCATCAAGTGTAAAATGAAATGTAAATAAATCTAACACAATTTTCATTATTTAGCTCCTTATCTGAGTGTTTAACATTTTTTTCCACTAACATTTTATTGTTATTTAGCTCACTGTTCTTACAATTTGCAGATTTTTACTAAATGTTAAATATATGTAAATATTGAATCTAAATGTAAAAGGTAAATCTTAGATGTTAAAGTTTATAGTTAAGTATTTCTGGAACTCGGACTTTGCTGTTGTTGCTCGGCTGTTTTTATGATGTCATCATCCTGAGACAATAGCAACCGCTAACACTGCTAACGCAGTTAAAGTTTCCATACAAGACATCAAACTTGCGGTTGTGTCCGGTGTCTGAGCTGCACTTCAAACCGCCAGACCACAGGAACCATCAACCACCAACATTTTAAATACCATCTTCAGCAGTGTTAGCAGTGGCTAACATTGATGTTTGACGCAGGATGATGACACAATCCTAGTTAGCTAATGTTAACTGCTGCTAACATTGGTAACGTTGCTGAATTCAGAATGGGTTCATTGAAAACAATATGAATGGTACTTGTGGTCTGGCAGTTTGAAATGCAGCTCGGACACCGGCCGCAACTGAGAGTTTGATGTCTTTTGGGAACCTTTAGCAGCATTAGCAGTGTTAGCAGCGTTTTTCAATGTTAGCGGTTGCTTTTGTCTAAGGATGATGACAAGAGCTGAGCACCAACAGCAAAGGTTGTGTTCCATTTTGAAATACCTAAATGTTAACTTTAACATTTAGCCACAACATTTACATTTAAATTTTACATTTAAATTTAATATTTAATAAAAATGAGCAAAATGTAACATTGAGTTACATAATAAAATGTTAGTGGAAACTAGGATTTCACACTTAGTGAGATAAATAATGAAAATGTGTTGGTGACATTTTTTAACGTTTTATTTTACACCTGGCCTCTCATACATTAGGTGATAAACAGCAAATAAAAATGTTAACCTGAACCTTAAAGAATGCATCAGTCTACAATCTAAAAATGTTAAGTTCTGAACTGAATTGTTGTATTGCAATAGATATTGTGTCTTCCTAAGAAAAATAAAATGTATATTTTACTGTGAACAATATAAACAGACTGCAGAGACACTGACCTGTCCGCTGTTGGCGAGATCGTCTACAGTCAGGCTGCTGTCCAGACAGAGAGCCAGACCAAAGTCACACAGACAGCAGGTCAGGTCATTCTTCACCAGGATGTTGGAGCTCTTCAGGTCTCTGTGGACAATGGGCACCTGTGGGTAGAAAAGCAAAGTAGAAACCTTCAATGCTGCAACAAGAAACTGTAGAACGAACATGTGAGGGTTTAAACTTTTAATGTGAAGCAAGAAATAAAGAAAAAAATTAGTCTAATTCAGTTTATTTCAACACAAGATAAACGTTTATGTTGTATCTCCTCCAGTTTCAAATGTTTCTCAGACTTGAAGCTGTAATGTGTGACTGAGCCACTGGGTGTCACACTGCTGCAGGAAACACTTCCTCCAAGAAAACCCCTTGGATCCTGAAGAAACCCAACTTGGAGCTCAGAAACAGCTCATCATTGAATGATCAGCTTCTTCAGTCCTGCAAATGTTTCACCTTCTATAATCTTTAATGAGTTCTCAACAACATGCTGGACCATAAATCTCCCTCCTTCAGTCAGTATCTCACAGGGCTCTGACTGTTGGAGACTAGTTGGAAATTCAAAATCTAAAAAAAATTAGCAAATGTTCCACTGCAGCCGACAGTAATTCTGAGGGTTTACGGCCCAGTGAACTGCGAGCGGTGCAGCTGTGATTTGCACGACCGGTTTTTAAAAATCATGGCCTATTTTTGAGAGCACAGTTTGCAAAACTATATTTCAGACCGTGCACATTATTCCGTTACCCAGCACACCAGACCACAGACCTGCTGTTGCTCAATCGGTAGGGGTTAAAATAAAAATACCACTGCTCTTATCACTTTTTTCCACTCATCCAGTGAGGTGGAGAAGCGAGCCTTAGGTGACATCACGCTCACCTGGAATGACTCGCTCCAGAGTCAGCGTCAGGTGGGAGTGCACCTGTCAGTCACATGGTGTAATAAATAGAGCTCAGACCCTTGAAGTTGAAGCAAACAAGTGATTATAGCGATCACTGCATTTTATTTGCAAGTGCAAACAATACATAGTGTCTAGTTAGAAAACAGTATATGCACATTTTCATAATATGCACAAAAAGGTGGCAGAAAAATACAGCAGGGATATACGATTACAGAAACTCAACATAGAAGCGCTCAAGATGCCTGCAACGACTATTTTCAGAGACATTTTGTTTAGTGAAGCCTCTGAACATGCTCAAAATCCATGCAGTGCAAACATCTGGCCCTGTGACTCACGCAGAGACTGAGAACCCACGCAAACATTTCCAGGCATTTCGGGGAGTCCCTCACAGACGCCTGCTATTTTTTTCATGCAGCACAAACAGATTTTGGATTTAAAGATGAGAACCAACGAGCGGAGACTAACTCAGTGACGAGATGTGTTACTTCCTCAGCCCACAGTGGAATCACGGAGATGCAGGCGTAAGACACAAACAGTGGCAATAATATCTGTCACTGTGAAACGTGTGTCAGCTCCAGTTTGGTCCAGTCTCTCCTCAAGACATTTAAAACAGAGGAGATACTTTTCCAACTGCCCTACCACCTTCTGTCAGCAGGACTGTGACTGTTTGGATTTCTTTAATTCAATTAAATTCAGTTTATTTATATAGCGCCAAGTCACAACAAACACCGCCTCAGGTCTCTGTACACAAAACAATCAATCTAAGGAAGCCAGCAGATTGTGTTGAATCACTTCATCACAGTCTCCAATCCTGAGCAGCACATTGGCAACAGTGGAAAGGGAAAAACTCCTGTTTTTTTTTTTAAGCAAAGCCACCTACAAAAGCGTGCCCCCTGTGAAAAAGAAGACCCACAGTCCACATTCAGGAGCACATGCCCGATATCCACACACCAACCAGAACTGGCCCCATGAACCCATACCAAAGCCCACAAGGGGCAAAAGACCCACCGGCAAGTCGAGACCATTCCACCCCAGAAGAGTCCAGACCAGCCAACCCCTCCAGACCACATAAGCCACTTGGCCCCACCTCCAAACAGGACTAGACCTGCCAGGTTCCAGGAACCCACACGAGAAACCAAAACCAGAACCGGGATTGCCAAAACGATGCCCAGCCCGTATCTGAGGCCATCTTCTCAGCCCCCACCCCAGAAGAAAAGCTACACCCATCCTAACATTCAGACATCTCTCAGAACACATAACACATTAGACACCCAGGCTGAGTCTGACTCACCTGCTCCCATGGGCCACACCCCCACCAGTGGAAACCCCCCCCCCCCGCTTAGGAGACCCACGGCCCACCAGCGAACCGAAGGTCCCCAGACCAGAGCCCCCAAGACCCAGCCAGGCCCATGCCTAGGCGCAACACGACCCCAGAGTCCACCCAGAACCCACCCTGGAGCAGTAAGGCCACCAGGCCAGTAAGCTATGTCCGTCAGAAAAACTCCTGTTTAGAGTTAACTTTATGTAACTTTCTGTAAAGGCTGTTTGGTCATGCTTTGAATACCATTAATCCCAAAATGACTCTTCAGTCAAGCTGTAACTTAATGCTTATCCTACCTCAGTTCTAGCGTTTTTTAACAAATAATTATCACCTGCTGCCTTTCAGGACAGAATTTTAGACTAAGATCATCATACATTGAGAAATGATGGTGTTAAAGCCGTTTTGGTCAAAACTTGAAAATAATGTTATGCACGATGTCATGCTCAGAGTGTAGTTTATTGACTACCACATCAAAATATGGCTTCACATCTGTAAACATGACTGAGGTGCAGCCATGTTAACTGAGGCAGCCATCTTGACCTGGATTTATTCCAAGTGTTAATCAGTTGCTCATCCAATGGTGAGGAAATTATTGCCCAGCTTTTGCATTTTGGCAGCGGGTGATCAGTAAAATTTCTTTTTGACACTAAGAGTTTCACTTTTTCTCATCTGTACAGTCAGAAACAATTGACTCTACATGTCAGAACTGTATATTTGTAAATGTTTTAATCACTAAACTTTCTCTTTCAGTTTGTTTGATGTAACAGATTTTACATTGATTTGACTTTTACATCCTGTTGCATAGCATCCTCTGACATGAACAATATAACCTGACTTAATTCATGGCTCCATCATGGTGTTGGTGAAACATTAAAACATGGATAAATATTCACAAAGAACCACCTTAGGACGTCCACAGGGCAGCCGGTCACTGTGGAGGTGGGCAACCCCTTGGGCCAGAGAGCTGCTCAAGACTTGCAGTTCCTCCCAGCTGACGACATGATGTGTCAGGTACTCCTACAGAGAGACGTTTAATATTATTCACTTGCATCAAACTGATTACAGGACTCCTCTCATGATAGCGGTGCACTAACCTGGAGGTTTCCTCTGGAGTGGAAGGCAGTGATGAGCCAGTACTGTTTCTCCACCTTCCTCTCCTCGGAAGTTAGGAAGTGGAGGACGTGCTCGTGTCGCAGTTCTGTGTTAGAGAAGATGTCCTTCTCGTTCTTCCAGGAGGCGTACTCCTCGTAGGGGAAGATTTTCACCGCTACTGTTTCAAACTGATTTGAGGTGGTCTGCTTTAGTTTAGCCTTATATACCTGAGCAAAGCGACCCTTGCCCACCTGTGACGTAAAAACATGGTTACAATCCAAGTGAAAAGCTGGGAACAGCTCTGCAGGACTGACGTTAACACTCACCAACTGGTCCAGCTCTATAGGCAGCGGCTCGGTGTTGTGGTTTAGGTTGTTAGCGTGAGTTGAACTGCTGTCTGACCCATCGTCGTCCACCATGATGGCACAGGCGTCGCTGCAGTCCAGACCTCCGCCTTTAGGTTTGCGCAGTTTCAGTTTTTTTTCCCATTCCTGACTGTGCTGGCGTCGCCGATGAACCCAGTACCAGTAGAACATCCCAGCAACCACGATCCCTGTCACCAGCAGGGGCAGAAGGCTGACCAGCATTACAGACATCAACGGGTGCGCTGGAGTTTGGTCAACAGCTAAAAGGATGACAGAGAAGTAGATTCAAATAAAAAAATACAAAAAGACGTTTGACAATGTTTACAACCAAACCAAAAACCAACACTTCAACATTGTTTGGATTTTATTTTAGTTATCAGAATTAGCTATTTCTTCAACTGAGAGCTGACCTGCTTGTTAGCTGTAACAACACTGAATTAACTTTTAACTGTGCACGAAGATGATTCTGTGGAATTCAGTTGAATAAGTCTTAGATTTGCCTGCTGTCAAGTAATATTTTATAAGTTATTAGCATTTAGCACCTATGGAGTTGGTGACCAAGCTTATCTGAAGCTGATATGGGTGAATGCAAACATTTCTGTTGACGAATGAGAATGTAACTGTCATTCTGAGAGTATTTAAAGTATGTCTGTATAGATCATAGTTGTCAGCCTTCAGGGTGTTTGCTTTGACTGACCCATGGATTCAGTAGGAACAGTGTGGCTTCCATCCTGGTTGTGGAACAGTGGACCAGATCACACATTGTTTTGTAGATTTGGAGAAGGCTTATTATGACAGTGTTGCCTGAGGTATCTATGGACTGCATTGGGAGTATGGGGTATGACTTTTAAGGTCTATCTGGTCCCTGTTGAACCACAGCAGAAGCTGAGCCCCAGTGCAGATCTCAGCCAGAGTTGTCCCATGTCTCCAATCTTGTTTATTGTGTTCATGAACAGTGAAGGTAGAACCTACAGTCCTGGAGAGGAGGGGGTTTGGTTTGGGAACCTCAGGGTCTCTGCTTTTTGCAGATGATGAGGTTCTGTTGGAGTTTTCAGGCCATGACCTTCAGGTTGCACTGTGGTGATGTGCGACGTGACTTGGATGAGAGTCGGTTCCTTATGCCTGAGGTTGTGGTTCTGGACCAGAAAAGGTAGATGTCTCCCTCCTAGTCAGGGGTGAGTCTCTGCTAAGTATCTGGAGCCTATTCATGATTGCTGATAGGACTGACGAGGAGATGAATTGACAAACTAGGGCCTTTTCTGCAGTAATGAGGACATAGCTGTGGTCTGTCATGATGAAAAAGAAGCTAAACTGAAAGTCAAGGATCTCGATTTAAGGGTCCATCTACATTCCATCTTTCTCCTGAAGTCATTAGGATAGGATAGATCATGACTGAAAGAATGAGATTCTGAATAAAAGTGACTGAAATTATCCTTTGTAGTGTGGCTGGACTCAGCCTTAGAGATAAGTCAAGCAGCTCCATCATCCAGGTAAGAAGAATGGATGGATGGATGGATGGATGGATTAGTGGATGGATGGATGGATGGATGAGTGGATGGATAAATGGATGAATGGATGAGTGGATGGATGAATGGATGGATGGATGAGTGGATGGATGGATTAGTGTATGGATGGATGGAGGAATAATCAGTTTTTGTTTCATTCAGAAGCCTACTCTGTTTTAAAGTAAGCAATGCAGCAGCTGAAGACCCTCTTTAGTTGTTCAGAGGAAAAAACAAATGTCTGATTAAAGTTCATAAAATGAGCAAAATTATGCTTTAATTTTATGTTTGACTATTTTAAAATTTGTCTAAAGCTGGGATTAGAAAGATATGGAAATCTCAAAAAATCTAAATTTATATTTATATGCAGTTTATAATTATACAAACGCATTGAAACACAGCTTTATGTTGTGTTGCATAAGTTACATAAGTTTTCTCTCACTGCTCCAGCATGAATCCTCCAACACAGGGAAGTTATTCTGATAGCTGTGATGTGAAAACACTGTTTCTATTTTCACTGAGTGATGAATATATTGTAACCAAATGCATAAAATAGACTAATATATTGTAAATGAGTCTATACGTTTCCACATGAGTCGCCCCTCTGTGCTGAGTCTACAGGTCTATAGCCAAAAAAGTAAGCAGTTAGTCTACAGCCTCCTCTCTTTTCTGACTCTGACAGCCAGTTCGGACAGAACAGCAGCCAACTCTCAGAGCTGCAGCGACACGAGTAAAACAGTTGAAAGCCTGTCTGCACTGGCTTGGCCTAGCATGGCCTGGTCTGCACTGGTCGGGCATCGTCTCAAAGAGTGTCTCACTCCGTCTCTCGAGGGATTGTTAACCTCCTGAATGAAAACACATGCCACATGGACAGGCTGCAGGAGTTCTGGTGAAGGGCTGAAACTTCCTACGTTTTATATGTTCTGAGCAAAACTTTCCAGCCTCAAGGACTTAGCACAAAGTTAAACTCATTCACACAAGAGTTTTGCTCCTGGTGTTTATTACCTTTTTTTTATTTTATTCCTAAAAACATACATGTAAACTGTGTATTTTTTCCAAAACACTACAGGTTAAATTGGGATAAAATTAGTGATTATTTTTCTCTGCTTAATGAAAATGATGTAAAATTAAAGGGAATTCATTCTGTTCTACGTTTCCACAATTATAATACAAAAAGGTGGACGGTAAATGTCCAGTTTTCTTATTTTTGTTTTAAAGTCTAAAATCAAACACATCTGGTCTGACTTGGATACATTTGTTTGTATGATTTTGTCATTGAAATAAATTAAAACTGACAAAAGTAATAACAAGAAAAAAAATGTCCCTTAAAAACAGTTTAACTAAAACAGATTTAATCACTGGTTTTATCGTTTGCTTCAACAGAATTATTAAAAAATCTGATGAAACTGTCTCTGACAGAAGGTAGTGTGCCTGGGAAAAAACTGAAAATAAGTTGACCACAGGGACACGTTAAACTAAAATGTATCCTGTAATCAGTCAGTCTGTCTGTTTAAAGCAGAGGTGCCCAAAGTAAAAAATAAAACAACTTTATTTAAGAAGTATTTGCATTTCATGTATTATATTATTGCATTTGGCCCGCGGCCCTAAGACTGAATTTATATTTTGCTCTCTCAGGGAAAATGTTTGGGCACCCCTGGTTTAAAGACTGGCAGGTAGTCACAGGGCTGTTTGGCATCATGGTGTGTACCTCACTGAACATGGAGCACAGGGAGCTGAGGACAGAGTGTCTCAGTTGAGGACAGAGTCTCAATGATTGACATCATGTTAAAGGACTGTCTCCAGAATTTAGAATTTCTGTCATGTAATAATTCAGAAAATGTCACAGAGAGAACAGAGAAAACTGAACAGGTTGAATTATATGATCCAAATAGAACATTAAGATATCCATGCAGCACCAGGAGAGACTAAATTCAACTTTTCTGTAAAGAAACTAAGATTCTGTATGATATGTTCCCTGTAATGGAAGACAACCAAAAAGGAAAATGTCAAAAGCAAATCTTAAATACGCAAGACCATAGTCTGCCTAGATGCTAATTTCTGGGAGAATATCCTTTGGATAGACGAGACACAACTGGAGCTTTTTGGCTCCAGTCCCTCCAGCTCCACGTGCAGGCAATAAATGAAGCAAGCCTAGAAAAGAACCCTGTCCCTACAGTGGAACATGGAGGAGGCTCAGCTCTGTTCTGGGGCAGCTTTGCTTCATCTGATACAAGGTGTCTTAAATCTGTGCAGGATACAATGCAACCTCAAGACTATCAAGGCATTCTGGTGCCTGCTCAGTGTCGGAAACCGTGGCCTCAGTTGCAAATTTTTGCTCTTCCAACAGGATAAAAACCCAAAACACACAAGAAAGGATAAAAAAACATTGGACTGAAGTGGCGTTCTAAATCCTGTTGGAACAAGTTGAAACATGAAGCCTGAAGAAAACACCTTTTACACAAAAACGTACCAACCATGGGGCCAATGTTACTTCAGCTTCTGGCATTTTACTTTTGGGCAACAACACATAAACAAAAATGGTTTGTTAGCAGGTGGTTGGACAAGTCTTGTAAATGTTTAAATCAGGGTTTAGTTTAATTTATCCAGCTTGACATAATGTGTGTTTTGTCCAGTTTTTTCAGTTTCAACAGCTTAATAAAATCAAAGCTCTTGTGCAAGCTAAACATAAATATGAATTTGAAAGAATGCCTCGGAGCTCATGCTGATGAGTGGATGTACCTGCCAGGCTGACACAGGCTGACACAGGCTCTGACCTGTGCTGCGGTGCGTGGGGTGATCGCTGCGGTCGTTCTGAACTGCTTCGCCTGTCATTACAGCTTCATTAACTGTCTGATTCACACACTTTAACCTGTCTAATCAGGGAGCAGTACACTCACTTTCACTGTATGTGAAGAAATGAAGATCGTCAGTTTATATTTGTGTGGCAGTGTGTGTGTGTTTATGTACATGTTTTTGGTACCTGATGAGGATGAGTTTTGACTATTTTCCCGATACACACAGCCTGGTGAGGACCCACGGTTCCTTATGGGGACAAAAACCAGCTCCCATTTGGGGAAATACCATTGGTGGGTTAAGTTTAGGACTAAGGTGTGAATTGAGTTTAGGCTAGGGTTAGGATCAGGTATCTGAGGTTAGGTTTAGGGTAAGAGATCAGACTTAGGTTATTTATATGAACAGTAAATGAATGGAAGTCAATGCAAAGTTCCCATGAGGATAGAAGAACAAACGTGTGTGTGTGTAAAAACACAAAACCATCAATCACCCTGAGATTGCTGGGAGGAAAATGTAAAGACAGTGAACTAAATTACAAGCAGAGACTTTTTTCCCCTTTTTGAGTTGAAATAACTTTAGAAGTAAAGTTGGTTGCAGAATGAGACAGACACTTCCACCTCTCTGTACTTTGGATGTTTTTTTAAAGGTTTTTACGATTGCTCAGAGGTTTTGGGAAAGTTTAAGTTTATTGCCTTTCTGTCTCGCTGCCACCATGAGGGAGTGCACGTGTAAGTGTAAGCTGTGTGTGTAGGTTGTTGTGCATTTCAGGTGTAAACACAGCCAACCAATCAGTGCCAAGACAAACTGACTCATGTAGCATTTTCCAATGAAGACGCCAGAGTGTTCTCATGCTTTGCTCCGAGAGGGTTCGCATGCATGCAGCTCATTCAGAGACAGGGCCTACATTACCTGTTGGTGTGTAGGATAGAAAGACTGAAGAGTATGTGCTGATGATGACTCAGCAACTACCACATCAAATTTGAGCAGTTTTAGAGTTACAGTCTGTCATGTTGGATACTGTCAGCTGTGGAAGACATCTTGAATTAGGTTGGCTCCAAAAGTGAATTTGTTGTAGATGTACATCCAGTTATTATTTTCTGGAAGGTTCTTTAAAATTCATCCAGTGGTTCTTAAGACATTTTGGTAACAGACAGACACAAAAGGCCAGCCCCTGGCATAGGCAGTACAGGCAAATGCTAAGCCATTCATCTATATTTTATAACTTTTTAGCAGAGTCTAGCTGATCTAGTTTGTAGAATAATCACTAGTCCTTTGGGTTTATGGAGGTAACTTGTTCTGTGGGTTTTTCAGCTGCTTTGTTACTACATGGTGTTACATGGTGCAGAGGATGTTTCATGATAAAAGAATAACTACTGGTGCTCAGTGTGTAAATAGAAAACAAAATAAGGAGAATGAAAGTTTCAGTTCTGATATCAGATAAAGTTTAGGTTAAAGTCTGGTTTTCAGTGTTCTATCTTCATAAAATACTGATTTTAAGTTTTATTAATCACAAGAATTTAGTAAAATGCTCTTCAAATGGCGGGAAAATGCAGACTTTTGAGTAGATCTTTCACAAAATTTTCCAGGAGAATATACCACTGGACCCCCCTAGAACTGCTTCAGTCCACAGCTGCTGGTTAACATGAACAAGTGTTTCTCAGCAGATGTTGGCAGGTATGATGTAGACTTCAGCTATTCTGTTTCAAATAAATTATATTGGTAATTATTTTAATTAGACAACCTTGTTTCTAAAGATCAAAAATAACATCAAATAATATTATTTAATCTGGTATGTGAATGTATGTAAATTGGCAGTGAGATTTAGAAAACTGCACAAGGAGATGCCAACTGAAATCTTGCCTAGGGCACCATATTGTCTAGGGCCGGCCCTGCAGACATACAAGTAAAATAATGTTGAAGAATTTAAGTTTCCAGGAGGGTGTCTCTCTCTCCTAATTTCTTAATCAAGCTCTTAAATGAAATAAGACTTACGGTCTATTATGCAAATATAAAGTGAAACATGTCCTCACATGATGATTAAATTATTAGACTCTATTAACTGCCTGATGCTCAACCTGTTTTAAATAAGAAAACATGATCAAACCACAACACTGCTCCTGAACAACCTGTCCTGCTCCACATTCTGATTACAGTTCCCCTTTTGTGGCTAAAATAATTTAGTTCTTGTTCACAGAGATGTGAGAAAATATAAACATGACTTTGGATTGGGACTTTTCCTACAGCTGGCTGCAGAGATGCTGAGACTAACCTGATGGTCTGACAGAGCCACAGTAGTCTGTGGAGAAAAGAGAAATTTCCATGAAATCTAAGGCTTTTTAAAGTTAATATATTTTATCCAGGAACCCGCAGCAGGATCCTGACTTCAAGTTAGAGAATTTTTATTGCAGAGTAAAAATCTCTGGATCCTAAAAGTACATATATAACCTGCTTCATCCTGACTGGAATCATATTTTGTTGTTGTGGAGGAATCTTAATATTATTAATATTAACCAAAAGAGAAAATAACTTTGTTCTGTATTTAACCTTTTAAAAGCCACATTGCTTCATCAGCTCTGGTCATATTTGTCCTGTTTTCAGTCGTCTTTATTACTTTGTTTTTGCTCCTTTGTCCACGTCTCCTCCTGTCCCGGTTTTATCATTTTAGCTTCAGCAAATCCTGCGTTGGTTTTTATGCATCTAACAGAAGGCTTGTTTGATTTCCACATCTCCATAAAGCAGTCAGCCTGAAGACTGATGTCCTCTGTGACCAGGAGCCAAGATTCCACAGCAAACTCTAAAAAATGTGAACTAAAAAAAAAGCCTGCTTCCACAAAAGCCCCTTCTATACGTCGTCTCTTCTTCCTCTTTGTGAGCTGAACCAAGAGTTCATTTCCTTCCACTTCTTATCTTGTCTTCTTCCACTTTATTATCAAAATAGGAACCACCCTAACAGCATCAAAAATCCCTTTTCAACCCAAGAGGAAGATTGGAATCATCATGAGAAGTGCCAAAATAACCCAGCGACTTATTTGAAAGACATCAGGTGACGTCTACGTAAAAGAACACTCTGAAAAACATGAATGAATCATGTCTCCTAGTGTGCCTCCAAGCATATTAAACTGATTTTTTTTACAAGAGCGCAGCAGTAAATATGGCACTAAAACAAACAGCATGTTAGGATGACAGGGAAGCATTTAGTATCAATGTCTCTCTTTCCACTGAGGCTCAGAAACACATGTGGACCTGATGCTGTCTGAGAGGCGGCGTTACTCTGCTCTGAATCATTTTTACATGAGTTTAATTAAAAACAACTGCTCCACTGACGTCCAGCTCTGTCGGAGCAGGAGGGATTGTCTCTGACCAGTTTCTCTGCTTGTTGCACAAGAACTGCAGGAGTGGAGGCAAACGAATGGAGAAATGTTAAACTAAAGGCGTTTTTAAGGTTATAAAACCAACTCATACCTCACTGCTGACAGTCATCTGCATAGACGCAATAATGAGATTATTGAAAGGAGCTGAGGTCTTTAATCCTGATACTGCAGGTTGGAGGCCCGGCGCCAACAGGAAGGGCAGCTGGTGTAAAACTAACCAAATCTTTCCTGGGAGTTCACTCGCTGTGGCGAACTCTGCTGAACGAAGCAGCTGACCGGGAAACTTAGATTATGAACAGGTTTAATTATTACACTGTTGTTGTCTGGATGATGACCTTAAACCAGTTCAAACAGGTCCGGCTTAAAGAAGCTGTGACCTGAGCTCATTAAACGTGTGAAGGGAGGGAGACGAATGTAATCTGAAAGAATAATAAAATAAAACGTATGTCCGTTCAAAGACGTATAATCTTTCAGCAGAGTAATCTGCACTGAGATCAAATCTCTGAATTAGCTTCTGATGTGCTGAAGAAACAAATCTTAACCACAGATGCTCCTCCTCCGAGGAGTTAAAGCAACATTTCCTGTCAGCTTAAAGCACCGAAGATCCTTTCATAAAGTCTGGACTTTCACGGCTCAGTTTGGAAGCAAAATAAATAAATTGTTCAATATTAAGGAGACACTGTTTTTGTTGAATAATCTGCTAAGTTCATTAGTTTATAAAAGCCTTAAGGCAACCAAATTATTGTTACTTCCGTTGGTTTTGGGGTTTTGTAACATTTCAACAGATGAAAAAAAAGTTTTTTTAAGCTTTCTAATAGGCGGATCGGTGCTGCGTCTGCAGTGATGCGGGCGCTGTACCGGTCCGTCGTGGTGAAGAGAGAGCTGAGCCAGAAG
>JARVJO010000305.1:27558320-27580854 GCA_031762555.1 Cynodonichthys magdalenae
TGTAGTGTAAAGCACTTTGAGTATCCTGGTTGGATAGAAAGGCGCTATATAAGTACAGTCCATTTACCATTTACCATTTGAACTTTTACTGACAGAATAAAGGAATTTGTTTCATCTGATCCGACACTTAATAAAAACTCAGAGCAGAAGTTTGAGACAGAATTCCACTTTTATTTTGAAGGTATTACTGTAAGCTATATGCACCATCTGACAACAAATAACTACAAAATGTTCCAGTGAAGTTTCTGTCAGCTCCATCGTTCGTTGTGTTGCAGTTTGGTCCAGAACCCCGTGTGTGACTTGATGATCTGCTCTGTGGACCAACATGTCCGACACTGAAACATGCACGTCTTCACCTGAACACAGCTGAGTAAGACAACGACCAAACGGACCCGACGGGATGAAGAGAAGTCGGACTTTTCTTATAGTTACCGACACATCCATAGTTTTACTAGTTATTAGAAGGCTAGATTTACTGTACAGCTATGCACAAGAAGGTCCGAGATGAAGAGAGCACCATATTTACATCTCTATGTACATCTGCTTCTTAAAGAAACCTCAGACAAAACAAAACAAAAAAAAGTTCCTTTTGTTTCCTGTCGAGTGAAGCAGCCACTGAGGCAGCGTGACGTGGAAATATTACAATAAGTAAAGCGAATGAAACGGTTCTGTACAAATAGCTGCAACGTTAGAGCTTATTGCCAATGCCCTTAAAACAACACGACTTCCTGCCCACACACACACACACACACACACACACACACAACAGCAAGGGATAAAACCAGCATTAAATGGAACCAAACAAGATGTAAAAAAACTGAACTCTGTCAGTTTATGAACAGAACACACATCCAGCTGAGAGCAGGACAGCTGGAGGCTTTTCACATCATTTTTTTTTTCTTGTGGTCAGCAGGTTCTCTGAGTACAGTGTCGACACAAAGTAACTTCTTTTATTCTATTTTTTTTTTAATCGAACCAGAGTCCTGAACTACGAAGCAGGTCTTACCCAGAGTTCCTTTCAGAGGTCTGATTTAAAGAGGAGGATGAAGCTGTTTGTTGTGCAAACTTTGCTAATAACTCTGTTAAACACAGGAATAACAATATATAAACAAACCTGATGTTTATTGTATGATCCTTTTTTATTCATTGTCATTTTTTGCAATAATTATGGTGAAAATATTCCTTTAACAATTTATTTGCATTTTAATTAATCTGTGAATCATCTGGCGACCCCCCACTAGTGGTTCCCAAAGTTTGGGTCAGGACCCCTCTGTGGGTCATGAAACATTGTGTTAAACAGGAAATCTTTTATAGTTATAAGTTTTTTCATATAAAGATGTAATTCCTGAGTTCTTCTATTTTCTGCAACAGAAATATTCAGTTCAGCTGAGGTTTCTTTAATGAAGAGGTTTCTCAAGGTCAAATAGCACCACTGGTTTTTATTTTATTTTATTTATTTTTTATGGACACTGACGGATTGGGAGGCAGTGAGCTGACATGTATGACCTCTAATCCAGAAACCTAATCTGCTCTGAAAATCCCCCAAACTGAAGCAGAACTCAGGATAATCCTGCTCCGCAGTGCAGGTTCTGTCAGTTTAATGCTAAAAGAGTGCAGCTTCAGTAAAAACAACAGCTTTAAAAGAAAACTCCAAACAGTAGGACTGCAAACAACAGACTGATGGAAACAGGAGGAACGCTGCAGCAGGACCTGTTGCTCCTCCTGAACCCTCAGACAGAACAGAATCTGTTCCAGAGAACGAGACTCAGAAAACAAAAGTGATCAAATAAAATCTAACTTGAAGGATTTGTTTTGTGAAAATATACAAACAGTTATTTCAGTGTGAAAACTGGATTAAAGGTTGTCGCTCTGAACAGGTTCGGACTTCAGCTACGACATTTAGCTGCTAACTGCGAGTTTGTCCGCCTGTCGTAAAGCTGTTTTCAGAATGAAATCAGAAATGTGGAGTTCTGGGAGTTTCATATTTTAAAAGTGCAACACTTAGGGGGGATGGGGGGGGGGGGGGTGTATTTGGATGAACCATGAAGATTTATTTGTTAATGACATGAAAACCAAATTATTTCAGAAGAAACTAAATCTGCACATTTGTTTCTCACAGCGATTGTCTCCTCAGAAGTAAAATATGACGAGCAGAATCCAAGTTTGTTCAAACAAGTCTCCAACAGTCGCAGCTCAGTGACAAACCATGAAGTCTGGAACCAGAAGTGAAACCTGAAACTTTTCTGTACAATGAGTCTAATTTATCACCTGAGAAAATATAAATACGATCAGACGAGGATGCAGAGAAATGAAAGATGTGTGGCTGCCTTTTTACTCAGGTGTACAATGAGCTAAAAATACATTTAATGCTGACTCAGCAGAAAATTCTGCCTCTGTCAAACAAATAAAAAGGATTTTCTGTAACAGAGAAGTGTTCTCCTTTAAGAACAATCAGTTTCTCCATGAACCTGACTTCATTTTACAAACAAATCTTCCATATTAATGTAAAGCTATTATTTTAGGTTTGACTTCAATATAAACTGCAGATAAAAGGAAGTTCAGATTTATCTTCAGTTCCAACAATAATAATCTTCTGATTGGGGCGTTAACCTTGTAACATTAAAAATACTCGTGCTTTGGGAGCAAAGCAAACCTTTCAGGTTCTGACTCAGAACTAAACTCTGGATTTTAGCTTCAAAGTGCAGCAGAGAAACATAAATAAGATAAAAACTAACGGATGATAAAAACAACAAGCAGAGGGCGGGACACAGCAGCAGGCACACAAAACAACGAGTTTCAAACCAACGGTCCGAGAACAGAGAGAGAGTGTGTGTGTGTGTGTGGGGGGGGGGCTCAGACGACCTGGCAGCAGCTGGCTGGAGCTGAGGTACAGAGCAGACCATCTCTGGAAGCCCCCTGGATGTTCACAGAGATGGTCTTCTCACACAGAGGTAGTTGCAGCACACCGTTTTTCAGGGGGCTCAGGTTCCTGTGAACATTCCTGTGGGCGGAGCCTGCCTTAAGGCTGGGGGGCACGGGTCTGTGATGGTGGGTGCGAGGAAGGCCAGTGGTGGTGGTGGTGGGGAGGGTGATGGAGTCCAGACTTCCACTGGAGCTGATGTACATCCTCCAGGCGGACTTCTCCTGTATTTTCACGCTGCGAGGGTCTATAAGGAACTTGCCCCCTCCCCGAGCCCCCCGCCCGCTGCGGTGCTGCTGCAGCTGCGAGCTGAGGCACAGGCTCATCAGCTTCAGACCCTCCACCAGCTCGCTGCCCCGGCTCGGCGTGCGGGACAGCCGGGACACAGAGCCGAGGGTGGGCTTGGAGGTGCTGCTGTTATTACAGCAGCTGGAGGGGTTATCTTGTCCTTGGTTGCCCCCTCCCCCTTCCCTCCCGCTCCCCCCTCCACCCCCGCCGCCTTCTCTTCCCCCGCTCCCACCTGCACCTGGAGAACTGCCCCTGTCTGGGCCGGAGGAGCCCCCTCCCTCTGAGGAGGGTTTGCCCTGCCCTGAGCTGCTGCCCCCTCCGTTGCCCCCCTCGCTGCCAGGCGGCCCCTCGCTGCTGTCCCTCCTGTTCCAGCTGTAGTTAAAGCCCGAGTCTTTATCCAGCCGCCTCCGGTGGCTCTCCGAGTCGTCGTCACTTGTCTCGGAGCTGGAACACGACGACCCCCTCCCTTGGCTCTTGCGTCGGTGGTAGCGCTTCTGCGAGGGTCCCGGGGAGGCGGCCCCCGAGCTCAAACCACCTGCGTTCCCGGCCATGTTCATCTTAAGTCGGCTGAGTTTGGGGGGCAGCCCCTCGTCCATGTCGAAGTCGTCGTCAGACTCCCCCTCCTCCTCAAAGATCTGGTTCAGCACGGGGGCGCTCTTCCTGGAGGTCAGGCGGTTGGTGATGGAGGGGGGCTTCCGTCGCAGGATGACGTGGGTTGGAAGGGGAGATGGGTCCTGTTCTTCCTCCTCCTCTTCATCCTCCTCCACCCTGATAATCAGAATAATAACAAATAAAGCCGTTCAGTCAAGAAGGTGGAACATTCAGGAAACAACTCTGTAAATCAGTTCATCATCAGATTGTTTTCTAACTGTTGCATTTGTGACAGACAAGTGTAAAATCATTAGATCTGAGAATCTAGACTAAAATCATAGTATTTTCTTAGTTTTCTCTCCTCGTCATGAAGCAGGCGGGTCAGACCTGAACAGGCAGATCCTCTGCTTGGCAGCAGCTGACGTGGAGGGGACGGGGGCCCTGATGGTCCCAGAACCAGAAGCAGGAACAGGAACAGGTCCAGAGGCAGCAGCACAAGCTCCCTGTGATGACACACAGAACAGAGGAGCCACATGTGTTTGAGTCATACAACATGAACATGTTCCCCCATCATTCCACACAAAAGCAAAGCTGAGCTGTGAGCACAGGAACAGGAAGCTACTGGACCAATCAGGTCGCTTCACGCTCACACCTCTTCAGGTTCACATCTGGGTTGTTTCAGCTCTCAGTTTGATGTTTGTAATGATCAGCTTAAACTAAACATATTTCAATCCAGGGTTTTTTCTCGGATACTGATCTGTGTCAATAAAATAAGGATTAGCCAACACCAAGTCCAGCTGTTCTAAATCCTTATTGCCGATTCCTGTGGAAACTTGTTTATTCTCTTTAACGTTTGCTCTAAAACATGTAGCTTAGCCATGTTAGCTACAGGATTTGAAAGGTCTAATTAATTAGTGGTATTGATGGAGCTCACGACACGGTGGAGCAGTGGTTAGAACTGACGCCTCACAGTAAAAAGGTTTGCCTTCCAGTCTATCTGTGATGAGTTAGCATGTTCTCCATATGCACAAACTGGTTTCCCAAAAGTTTCAGTTTCTTCCCACATACCCATGTCCATACTCTTGACCAGTGGTGAGCACAGTTCCGCTAATCTGCTAACAGCAAAACTAGCTTCTCATTTAGCCAAATAATTTTTGCTAACTTTGGAAAACGTTAGCAGGCCAATTAGCTTCGGCTAATTTTAGGTTTACAAAAAAATTTACAAAAGTAAAACTTCTATTTTTATGCCATTTATCCCAAATTAAATAAAAACTATTTCCTCCTAAAAGCAGTGCTGAAAGTGTCAGGCACCGTGTGTAGCATGTAGCATCTTTAGCAGCTAAACTTCAAACTAGGAGCATCAAAAAGACATAAAATTTAACAATATTTAAATAAAAAATACAAAAACTGACTATGTATAAAATATGGTAGAGAAAGTTTGTTTGTTCTACTAACTTCAAACGGTATTTATAAAAATACAAACACGATCAAATGAATGCTTTTATTTTGAAAAGGGTGAACTGGAAGTATCAAAAGTTAGACAGAGCTTTAACTCTGGTTTAGATTTGCAACAAAGGATCCCACCCACTATCAAATTAAACCAACAGAAATCTAACAACAGGTTTGCAACACTAACTGTGTTTCCATCCAATTTTAATCCAAATTTTGAGCAAATTTTTTTAATTTTGCAAAAAGGAAAAAAAAGAAGAAATGTGAATCAGACATGTTTCCATCAACTAGCTTGAAGCGAATCAACCAGGCTACGCAAAGTGTAATTACGTCAGACGCATGGCTGTGGTAAACAGGAAGTAGGAGTCGCAAACTTGCAGGGATACACATCCCAGGACAATGGAGAGAAGTTATCAGGAACGTGTTGCTACTGTCGGGAAAGTTGTACTTATTCTGTCATATCAACAAGTTTTGGTGATGTTACTGCTGTCTGGAGACGTAGAAATAGAAACGCAATTCTCTTCACGTTACGGGAACAACTGAGGAGACGGTGAGAGCAGGAGGCGGTACCAGCTGCAGTCCGGTACCAGACAGACAGCAGGAACAGCTGATCAACATGTGGGGTAAATGTTTACTACATCAGAACTTACTGACATTGACAAATGTGTTTCCATCCCTCCTTTTGTGCATTAACTCTTTTTCGAAAAACACAAAAACCACCTTAAGTGAGCGTATAAACTTTTTTGCAAAATAGAGGAAGTTTTTTTGAATCAGGCCGTTTCCATTCACCTTTTCTAATGTGATACTTCAAAATGTGCATTAAAAACCTTTGCTGGGTTAGTGACACAGGCTGAGTGACAGTCGTCTTAGCAGTTAACGCTAACTCTTAAGGCTGAACGATTTTGGAAAATAATCTAATTGCGATTTTTTTATCTATAAATTGCGATTTAATATGCAACTATTTTTTTAATGTCTTCAAGTATTTTTCAACAAACAGAAGCAATAAATCAATCTATTTTATAATAAATAAAGTAAGATTTATTTAAAGCACAGATTACAATAAAGCAAACAAATCTGTGGCTTTACCTTTTCACCATTTCTAATTTTTCAAGAAACATGATATTATACACGTTAAGTGAACTTGCTAAACACTGTCTGAACGGTCTATAAATAAATAGAACAAAAATATAAACATAAAAAGAATAACTGTATTTGTATAAATGTAATGTAATAAATGTATGTATAAGAATAAAACATACTGTTATCCAACCAGTAACATTATGAAAAAATAAAGTGCAAAAAACAAAGAGCTTTATCTGCTTTAACCAACTTGTTATTTTCTAGGAAAATCCAACTCAAGTTGCTAGATTATGTCATCACCTAATATGTTTGCCAATAATTGTGATCTGAGCTATAGGAGAGATGTTAAGAGAAAAAAAGTGAAGAAAAACACTAAATGTGTTTAGAACTGCAATTAAACTTAATGAAATAATAATTTTATGACTTCAATGCTTAGATCCACATTACATAAATGAAATTAGTGAGAATCTTAAATTTAATCTGCAGACTTTTAGATGTCCTGAGACAGGGAGGAGGAGAAGCAAACACTGATCTGTGAGTCAAACACAGCTGAGTCCAGAGATTTACTTTAGAGACATCAGAAAAAAAACATTACAGTAAATATTTTATCCCACTTTGTAAACCAGGCAGGAGCAGCGGCAGCTTTGTGCATGAAGATTCATTTTCAGCGGTCTCCTCTCAGCTGACTACAGCCGGGTGTGTGTGTGTGTGGGTGTGTGTGTGTGAGAGTGTGTGTGTGCTGCTGCACGAGGCTTCAGTGAGTCGGAACGCTTTAGGAGGGAGGAGGGGCTCACTGCACCGCTCACTGCTTGCGGAGGAAAGGAGGATGAAAGGAGAAAAGTGCTTGGAAAGAGCTGTCGTCAAAGATTCTAAAAGTCTCCAAAAACACCGGAAAAAAGTTGACAGATTTGTCGATAGTTGCTTTTTGAGAAGAGGCGCTAGAGGAAAAAGCAGATCGATCTAGCGACAATACCGTCGCTAAGTTAGCAACAACACCGCTCGACTCACTCCCAAGTCACGTGACCAGTCAAATCGCAGCCTGTGCGATTAGAAAATCTCGTTTTAACATATCGCGAGATTATCGCAAATGCGATTAATCCTTCAGCCCTGATTTCTCTTGCTCTATTTAGCAGACGCTAAAATTCTGGTTTAGTGGATTAGTGGTTAGTGAACCTAACCTTTTGGTTAGCTGTGCACACTGCTGCTCTTGACCTTACTGTAAAATATGGCGCTCATTTTCTGACCGTAGTGGGAGTTTTTCCAGTGGTGATACTGGTTCTGCTGGTCAGTGACTTCAAGAGGTGGGATGTTCTCTCAGTAGCTGAAAGTAATCTGGTCTATGTCACTCCAGTATGATAAAATTTGACTCTGTATGCTTCTAAACACGATAAAAACCTGTGCTGAGGGTCCCACGGAGTCCACCACTGAACTCTCTTCCCGTTGGCTCAGTTCCATCATGGCTTTGGAGCGATGTCCGTTGAGCAGATTCTCAGTGCTGCGAGCAGGAGACTGTGGGCCTCCACCATGTGAGATGGACGAAGACGCCAAAGTGTCCTCTATATCCTGGTGCATGTCCATTCTGGTGGGCCAAGACTGCCTGTAGTGGGGTTAGGACAGAGACAAGTCAGCTCTGGACAAAATGTAGTTTTTTTCCAACATTTGAAATTTGTCTCATATGAAGTCTTAAGTTCATTAAGGCTGGAAGAATTTGGTCCCTTGAGGCACTGCACAAGAAGATTTCCAAGATCATAGGAGGCAGATTTTTCCCAACAATGTAGTTTATTTTACAGAGTTAAAGCACAACCAGTAACTTATGTGTTCCTTTAAATGACAGCTTGAGTAAACTAGACCTGTCACAACAACAAAACTTGGTGGACGATAAATTGTTGGGATGAACAATAATATTGTTGTTAAACCATTGTAAACTAAAAGTGACCAAGCCAGTGACATTTATTCTGTATGTGTCTGCCTCTGGCTTCATAAAGTAACTGTGGTCACCCTCATGCTGCTTACAAAATTTCCGAAAAGTTATTGACGGACCGGGATCAGAGTTTTGGAAAACACAACAGCAGCTGCTGAAGCTGAAACATTATTACCCACCTCCTCTTTTTATTCTGTATGAATCTTCCTCTGGCTTCACAAAATAATTGCAGTCACCCCAATGCCACTTACAAAGATTACGAAAGTTTAAGAATTTTACGTTGTGTAAAAAAAAAAAAAAAAAAAACTCTCAGCAAACCCATGGTTTGCCCAAAAGATTTAGAGTTTAAAAATATAGGAGTTGCTATGCTAGCCTGCTGCAAAAAAAACAAATCTCATTGTAAACAAAGTTATTAGCTCTGATCAAGCTTCATCCACAAATCCAAAAAGCTTTAGAAATAAACTGAGGTCCAAACTATATTCTAGTACAGTGAACCATGTATTTATTCTATTTACCGTTATTTAACCAGGCAGATCTCTTTTTCAAGGGCGGCCTGGGCCTGAATCCAACCTATTGTACATGTTTTTGGGGTGTGGGGGAAACCCCACGCAAGCACGAGGAGAACATGCAAACTCCGCGCAGAAAGACCCCAGGTCCGGACTGGTGATCGAACCCAGGACCTTCTTGCTGTGAGGCGTCAGTGCTAACCACTGAGCCATCGTGCTGCTCAATGTATGATGGAACGTCTGTGTGTGTAATCAACACACGTGTACATGACATGATCCGGCTGCAGCTCGTATGAAATACAGAGAAAACACAACCTCGTCTGCTGGTGTTTTCACATCAACTGTATAAACAGTCACATTATTTTCTTGTTGAATCAACTTCCAGTTTCTGTCTGTGAGGCTGACTTTCTGTCTATTTTTAAGACTAAAATGAAGACTTTTAATTTTGATAAATCCTATAGTTAGGTTTAGATTTCCTGAGTTATTCCTCATTTCTGCTGCTATAAGCTTAGACTGCTGGAGCACAAACTGAGCACATTTCCTCTCTGCTGCTGTTTTTAGTCTCTCTCCTCTACATTTATTTACTTCTATCAATAACGTGTTTTCTTTGTCTCTCTTCCAGAAGAAAATACAACTGGACCAGTTTTTCTGTGTTTGTCTGAATAGAATTGAATTATTTCAGGAGCTTAATGCTTGTTTTAAAAAGAACCAAATTTTAATTGTTTTTTGTTTTTTTACATGAGATCCAGGTTATTTAGAAAACATCTGTTTTTTTTTTTATTTCAGAAGTGTAATCTAGCAGATTAAATCATTAACACTGAGATCACTGCCGAGGTGAAGCAGAAAAATGTGGTAAAGAAGCAGGAAATAGTGGGTATGAAATAGGACGAGGTAAAAAAGGACCAAAGCTGCAAAGGTATAAATTCACCTGGAGCCAGCACTATTTATATCAGGTTTACAACCTCCAGCAGGTTCAGTCCTGCCTCTCCACATGTCAACGTGTCCTGAACAGGGAAGTTAAGGACAATAAACCTGAAATACTCACTAGTGTGTGATTGTTTAGGAAAACCAGGGTGTGTGTAACATAAAACACACAGTTTGAACTCCTTGTAGATATATTAATTAATTAATAATTCCTGGCTGAGGAAGATCAGGTTTACCCAGTTTACTGATTCTCAGTAATCCTCTCCAGTTTGATAACCTGAATGCAATAAAACCCCTCATTAAAAACACCTTTCTGTCACTTAATTCAGGTATTTTACTAGCACTTGCCACATATTGTGGAAAGAAGTTATCTATAAATGAAATCCAATTTATAAAACCTGAAACTACAGCAGAGTTCAAGTTTCGATGAACAGTTCTCACTTTGAGCTCTACAGAAGAAGAAGCAGTATGCTTTCAGCTCCTTGACCTGCCAGGTGTGTTCCTTGGTCTTCATGATGCTGTTTGATCACTAATGTACTGTATCACCTAACATCATAGTCGAATAGTTTGAAGTTGTAAGGTGGGAAAATGTGAAAGGGGTATGAACACCTTTCCGGGGCACTGAACATCAGTCTGTTGATAGCAGAACTTTTTAAACAAATCCGAAATCTTTTCTATTTAAAGAGTCTTTTAAAGAGTAAAGAGTACAATGTAGGGAACTGTGCCAGTGTTTGAGGAGCTGCCGTCCTGCTGGGCCTTCGCTCTTCCTTATTTGTTCCTTTCCTCAGCTTCTTCCTTTTATAACCGAGGAACAATGTTGGCAGGGAGGCAAAGATTAAATACTTGGACAGTTAAATGATAGAAATGTCTTCTTAGTTTATTAATGTGAGATTACTGACTGGAAACAGACTTTCATCGTTAATGTCAACGAGAACCAAGAATAACACAGAGATTATCAGAATAATTATGATTAGACAGATACAAAACACTGCAAAGACTCTTTTTATAGTTCAGACTATTCGCTCTTTTTCCAGCTCCCCGGAGCCCATCAGGGGGAGGCTTAGTTACACCAGAAAAGGAAATGAAACCTTTAGAGATCTAACCCAGTCTTAAATAATAACCACGACTGGGCTCTCTGTGAGGAGAGAGACGACTCAATTACTTCCTCTGATGTGTTGTTACTAAACACTCCTGATATCTGTTTACTGTTGCAGCCTTGTTTTCAAATGAAAGGTGAGGTTACCTGAAGTGAGCCTTGATGTTGCTGGGGCTGGATGAGCGGGTCTGGACCTCCTTCTCCTGCTTCTCCCTCAGGATCCTCTCTGCTAACAAGTAGTACGTGGCTGTTATGTGGTTGTATTTGTTGGTCTCCAGGGCTCTGCAACAACACATACAACATTATGGTCTGTGTACAAATGGAAAGTATGCTGGAAAACATCTGAGGAGTAAACTGCATGGAAATTCTGACCAAGCTGACAGATCTGAGTTTCACAACACATGTCTACTCTGGTGACACTCAAAACGTGCTATAAAATGTTTTGGCTTTTTTAAAAAAACGGCTGCTATTTACAGTAATAAAATCACAATTCTTACACCTACAAAAATGTACTCAGATGACAAAACAGCAATCTCAACAAAGATCTGCTGGCAATAAAAATAGCACAGGAACTGCCTGTCTAGCAGGTTGTTTTACTAGTTTTAGCTTTCCTTTCTGCAACCACAATATTCAGTCGAACAAATGTCCAAAACTAAATTCCACAGTGACAACGTCAGCACAAACACTGTGGACACAAAGAGGAACAAACTTTCCCAGCAACAAGATGAATGTGATTTATTGGGGAACATTTATCTTCAGATTGTGTTACATGGTTATCCTGCAAAGAAAAAAAAAAAAACAAACTCACAATAACTGACTGTGTTCTTTTAAATTCTGCCTTCAAATACAGCTTATGAAGGCTGACCTCAGTGACCCGACTGTAACACGTCTCACTGACTCGCTGGGCAGCCAGCAGGATTATAGACTTTAAGCTCTGCTAACATTATACACTTCTTTGAAGCAAGGATAAAAAAAAAAGGAAGTAAAAATAATATTTTTAAAGTCACTTTTCATCATTACTTATTCATCAAATTCTACTTTTTGTTCTTCTAAAGTCATGTTTTGGTTTATAATGATTCCCACCACTACTATTAGGAATTTTTTTATCCTAATTTAAAGTTTTATTAGTTTGGATCTTATACATTTTGTCTTTTGTCACTGTGCTTACCGTCCGTGTGTTTCTCACACACTTAAATACGTATCAACAACAGTGATGTAATGGTCTTCATACCATCGGGGTTAACGTCTTCTTCAGTACAAAATAATATCATCTGGTAAAACTGTGTTTGCATTTATAGTAAAATGGAAAAGTAGTTTTATTTGCACACACTAAATGTAAAACACCAATGTGAAAACCAGACACAAACATTGACCAAAGTCAATCTGAGACGTCCGAAAAGAAAAAAGAACCTCTGGTGTTTTAACAGGCGTCCAGGAAAAGCCTAAAACAGCTGTTAGTTTTATCAGCACTGTCTTTTAGAGTGCAGGAGTGAAGGTGTCACACAAGACTTCACCAACAGGACAGCAGCTACATCAAAAATATAAACCATTCTTAGACAACAGGAAGATCAGACTGGAGTTTGCAAAAAGTACAGAGATGAGGCTCAGTTTTATGGACTGATGAGACAAAAATGAACTATAAATAAAGACATCCTGCAGTCTACACAAACATTTAGTCTGATTTATGTGGTTATTGCATTAAACAATTTATTCTATTCTAATATCTAGTTGTGAAGTATCTGTTCCAGTACGTTTGCTCATGCTAAAATAAGGTCTTAACGCTGTTTGCTATTTGATCCAGACGTAAACACCAAGAAATAAAAGCTGAAACGCTGCTCCAGAGTGACAAAAAGAAAAACTTAAACAATATAAAGAACTTTGCTGACCACCTGAAACTGGATTAGCTATAATGGATATAAAAGCAAGCTCTGAACAGCCTGTTTGTGAAAAACAGCTTTGTATTTGATGAGGTTTATTATTTTTGTGCAGTAAGCATTATTTTCCTCCATTACTGCTCAGCAGAAATCATGATAGCTTTTCGCAGCCCCAATATAAATTGTGTCGATAATTTTACACAGTTGAAGTGAAACAGTGTAAATAACAACTTGTAAATGCAAAGCATAGGAAGACCAAAGAACGCAGATAAATCTGGCACAACTGAAAAACTGTTCACATTATAAACTCTGCCTGTCAGCTGGTCAATCACTAGAATGGAGAATAACCTAGACAGGTTATTTTAATGTTATGACCATGGATTAAATCCAAAACCTCACTGTGCAGCTTGATTTCTATTATCTGTAGTGGATTTGTACGTTTGAGTCAAACTTACTCAATTATAGCCTCTCGGTCAGCAATGTCTCCGAGCACCATGCGCTGGATGATGCTGTTGTGCTCCTCCTCAGACAGGTGTTTGTGGGACACCAGAGGGGTACTGTACTTGGTGGCAGGTGATGGATCGACCCCCTGGAGCCAACAGTGGCTCTCAATCTCCTCTAAAGAAGCTCGGCGTTTGGGGTCCCTCTGAAGCATCCGGTCTATCAGGCTTAAGAAACGGGCAGAAGAGGAAAGAGTAGGGAAAAATAAACACAAAGAAAATCAATATATGTGATTTTAAACAAACACATGACATGTACATATTTGTATGTATTAACTTTGATCAAATGAACTCCTCTTCAAAGTAAAACGAATGCAGCAGTATTTAAAGATAAAATTGTGCAAACAAACAAAAAAAAAACAGATGGAGGCTGGATTTCTCCTTTGATCTGGAGAGGTGATGTTTTTTTATTTAAATTTAAGTTACTCACTCAAAAAGTCTTAAGCACTCAAAAGGGTGACAAGATGTGTTTTTTTCACCAGAGCTTTTGAGTTGATAGTGACTTCAAACACTCGAATGCTTTAAAGCAGAGAAAAACTGTATGAGATCATATCCGTAAGAACACGGAGTACTTGACGTGGTGTAAAGGAGGATATGTTCCGCATAAGAGCAGATTAAACAGACTAATTCAGAGCTCAGAAATTCATGCTGATAGATATTTGAGACCCTTAATGCACACTGGTAAAATATTGTTGCTGGTGGTCAGCTGCTCAGGTGCTACAAGTTCTCCAGCTGGTCCACCTGCCTGAGGGAACAGAACTATCAGGACCAGGTGTCAGAAGAGGTCGAGTGAGTGGCGTGACTTTAGACCTCGGCTCAACACCGAAATAAGATCTGACGTATGTCACTCTCATTTAGTGAAACATTTACTTTGTTTTGAGAAGTCAGAATCTGACTTTAAAGGCCCTAAAATCAAGCACTGTTCAAAAGGTTGTTTATCTCTAAACATTTGCACATACTGAACATACAGTAAATGTTTTAAATGAATCTTAGAATTAAACACAATTAAAGCAGGTGTAGGTTAACCTGCTGGTACACACTGCATAAAGGAGGTTTTTCACAGTGAGAAACCTTTGTTTTATCAGAACTGAGAAAGACAAGCTGCAGCTGGATGACCAGCACTTTTATATCCACTTAAATTACACAGCAGAAAGCTGAGATTAAAGTTTTACTGGATTAGTTGGAATCTGGGATCCAGTGATACAGCCAGCATTATTACTAAAGAACACCCACATACATTAATATGCAACTAATCTTTAGTAACAAAAAGTGCCAGATATCAACAAAGGAAGCAACAAAACAAAACAAAAAATGACACAGAAAAATTATAAAAATGTTAGTTTTTCTTTTTAAAGCTTTAACTAACATAAAATTTGTATTATATAATTTAAATCTGTGTGTGCACACAATAACGTTCACAAATAAAGGCTTAGCAATCCTAATAAAATCACCCCCCATTTTTCATGCCACTTTTAGGCCAAACTCACCACATGATGAGAAATGACCAAGTTGCAGTTGTTTAGCTCAAACCTTGTAAAGGTTCATCTTATGTGTGATCTTTTAGTACGAGAAGTGTGTGTTGTGAATGACTCTCAGCTACTACCACATCAAACTTTAGCTCAGTATCTGTAAAACTGACCGAGTTAGAGCCATTGTGTAGTGGAAAAAAATCAATCATCTGTGGCAGCCCTCTTGAATTTCAGCTTTCTAATTATTTTTATTTAATTATTTATTTTTAATTTAATTTAATGATTCGTTAGATAAATGACTTGAAAACATTTTTTTTTTTATTAAAAGCAAAGTCTTGTTTATTTACACAAGCAGGCAGGGACCATTTTGGGGAGAAGCTTTAACGGCTCCTGCTTCAACTGTATCAATTCTAGTCCACCTTTTTCATGTTATCATCTGTTTATAAGTTTGTTTTACGAATTGTCTTAATATTGTTATGTTTTATTCTTTTTAAACTGTATTTTACACCGTTTTAATTGTATGTTGCTAAAAGTCTATCTGAGCATTGGTATTGCAAATTAGCCTTGGCTATAAATGTTTTACTGTACGGCATTGTTAATACTTAACACTTGTCCCTAAACAAAAACAATAAATGAAATTAAAGAACGGTATTTGCCTTTCCTGTGAAAATGCAGTGTGAATGCTTAATCCTGAAAGATTGTTGCTGAATAGCTAAAACAGCTGAAACTAGCATAAAATAGGTTTAAAAGCTGAAATAGCTGAGATTAGCACAAAGAAACGGAAAGAGAATGTTTCTTGAATTAAGCAGTAGGAGGTTGAAATCACAAAAAGTGAAATTAGCTGAGAAAAGCTTAAATTAGCTAAAAATACAGAAAACAACTGAAATTAACAGAAAGCATCCAGAAGAATCACAAATAGTTGAAATTAGAAAAGAATAGCAGAAAAGGTCAGCATGATAGCTAAATATCTCAAGTAGTATAAAGTACCAGCAGTCAGATGAAATGTCCCGAAGGAGCTGAATGTTTTGATATATAAATTGATGAAGTAGCACAAATTGTAGAATAAGGTAGGTGCCGAAAAACGTAAGAAAGAAATGGATGTCAATAGCGTGAATGTTTGATGAGTGTTCACAATGAAATGAATACGTGTCTATGCATAAAACCAGTAAAATAATACACGCTGTAAATGTCAAAATACAACCTATAAATGACATAATAAATAAGCTAAAACATGTTAGCATTTCAATTTAAATTAAATCATAACCTTTTGCCTTAATGTCTCATCTTTAATCAAACTAACTTGGCTCTAATATCTACATGACATGTAACAGTAAACTGTTTTCATTGTTTTTATCGCTGTGTCTCTTACATGAGTTTAATGACAACTGGATCATTTAATGCTTTCATGTAAATACAACCTTAATGTAGAAGCAGCTGCCTTTCTCCTTTGTCTTATTCTCAACATGTGATTAACAACACACACCACTGTTCACATCTACTGTGTGTTCAGTGTCATTCATCCAGATATTGTTTGCACAGCAAAGCCCTGTGTTTGCATTTTATGCAACTATTAAATATTGTTACATTGGCATCAGTAGTGCTTTTACTGTAAGCATTTATATGTATTTGTATTAAGCCATATGGGGAACACAATTGAAAACAGCAAATTACAGCACATAATGTGTTATATTCTAAGACGGCCACTTATCTAACAACTGGATCCTTTCTTGTTTGCTTTCATCTCCCTGACAGAAAAAACTGCTTGCATTTGCAGAAAGTTGCTTTATCTTGTATTTTCTCCCACCTCAGGTAACACACGCCAAGTGTAAAATTGCAGGATCCCACATTCTTTGAGAGAGGTGTGAGAGAGATGCCACCAACTCATAAGCCAGAGAAAGTGTTACAGAGGAAATGAAGAAGCTGCAGGAGAAAACTTGGTGTGGACGTTTTCAAATATCTTCAGAATTACCAGAGGATTTGATCATTAATGTGAAGGTGTGCAATAAAACAAGCACCACTTTGAGTCAAACCACGTTTCAATCGAGGACCAAAAACAAGCTCAAGTGTGAGTGAATATTTAACTGATGCATGTAAACACATTTCTGAGTCAAAAACAGACGAGAGGACAGAGAAGCTTTACATCAGAGACAGGACGGTCATTCTTGAAGACAGACACTGTCGTGTTTTATACAGGCAGGTAGCGCAGAATATAAAGTTGGAATGTAAAACTGAATGAATGACCACTTAACAGCAAAATTTTAGTTAGTAATGTCTTTAAGAGGGATCTGAAAAGAATGGAATGGGGCAAAGTGCGATTTTATCGCCTGCTTTTTTAAAATCTTTTTACGAATAAACTGTCAGAGATAAAATGCATGTAAAACTCTTTGTACCGTTTTGCAAATCATTTAATGTATGCTGATCTTGTTGTATTCAGTCCTAGTTGTGCTGGTCTCCAAGAACTTTTAAATTTTTGTTCTGAGTATGACATGGACATAAAATATAATACCAGTGAAACTGTTATCATGTTCAGCAGAACTAAAGATGACAAAAGTCTGACATTCCCCCAGTTTTCATCATGTGTTGTAAATTTAAATATACTGGTCATTGTGTCACTGATAATCTAACTGATGATGATATTTACAGGACGTGTTGCCTGCTGTATGCACATGCTTATAAGCTCATCCGTAGGTTTGGTGTACGTATTGATGAGGTGAAAAAGACTTTGTTAAAGGCCTGCTGTACTCTCTTATACACTGCACATTTAAAAAGTCTAACTATAAGAGAGCTAGCATGTGTAAACTCAATGTGGCGTACAATGACTGCCTCAGACTTTTACTGAAGAAGCCGAGATGGGAGAATGCTACTCAGCTCCGTGTGACAGCTGGGCATCTTATAAGAAATTTGATGTTTAAATTTGTTATTCGTGTCAGTGATTGCCGTAACTTAGTAATAATGTGTCTGACTAACATCAGGCTCAGTGTTACACGTTACAAGTCTCAGTTGTGGGGGCACTGGTATAGTTGTCTTTTGTAGGGTGTCTTGCTTTTATTGTATGGTTTCCATGTGTATGGTTTTTCTATTTTTATTATTTATTTTTCTTGATTATTTTTTGTTCCTACACGTTTTGTTCCATGATGTTTTGTAGACTTAGAGACTGTAATAGTCTGATGATCTGAATTCTACAGGATTTTCCTTACTTCACCTGCGACAGATTTCTTTGTACACCTCAATTCAACAGTCCTGCTGCCTGTTCTGAAAGCACAGAAGTACAAGGACAGGGGCTCGAAGTGGAGAGCAAAAGATTTGTAAAAGCAGTCGAGTGTTTAAGAGGAGAAAGAGTTCTGAGATAAACCAGAGCACAAACATGCAGAGGACATTTGGAGTTTGAAGGGAGGGTTTTAAAGATGAGCAGTACAAGATCTGAGCGTGAAGGTGACTGTGCTTTAAACCAAAGAAAGTACTGCAGCTCTTTAAACTTCATTACATTTTACTACAAAATAAAAGTGTCACCTTACAAATAAAATAACCATACTTTATGCTATATCCATACTTTATACGTGTTGCTAATATTTGATGGTTCACAGCAAAAGATGAATATCAGTTTTCTTCAGGGTTGCAAGTGTATCCAAAAACTCTAAGCACAATCCTTAAAATATATATATAAAAACAAAACAAATAAAATTGCTGTATAATACTTACTCTTTGCAGGCACCAGAGACGTGGACCGGTAGAGTGTATTTACAGTCCATGATCATAGTGAGGGTCTCGCTGTCATTAGCTTCCTGGAAAGGTGGCTGGCCACAAACCAACATAAACAGGATCACACCAAGACTCCAGATGTCTGGGGAGGAGAGACATAGAAACATCATCTGAACCCATGACAGCTGGGGTTGGGCAAAACCATATTGTGTGTAATTAATCATCAGTAAAACTAGGGCTGCACAATATATTGCAAATTTATCATCATCGCAATAACGATACGTGCAATAGGCATATTGCAGAACTGCAATAAACAGTCGGGTCAAATGTTTGCATTTATGCAGCATCAGTCTGGTAAACAAAATGAACCTGAGATCACATAGACCCCACATCCAATCATTAAAATGTTGGGCAACTGCAATGAGAGAATTTATAGTTGTATTTAGGTTTGTTAACTTTTATTTACAATTCTTTAACTTATTTTTTATGTTTGTATTATTTATCTAAAAAACCTGATAGTAAGAGGTATTTGTCAGTATTTCAAGCATCAGAAAATGTTTAATGGGGGCGATGTTTAAAGTCATTAATAAACTGCGTTACATGCACTTTGTTGTTTCACTGCTAATACAGCAGCTGCCTAGTTGCACTTTTTAAAAATAAAATTGCCATGTTGTAATAAAGATGTGCTAGTTGTTTTTTGCGCAGAACCCAGAGCAGGAAGACATCCACACTGCATACTTAAGTATTTGTTTATTTATCGCACATCATATCATCACAATATTAAGCACAGTTCTCCCACGTCGCAGGTTTTCCTGATATCAGACCGCCCTAAGTAAAACTGTCAACAATTAATATTTGCCACTTTGCAATAACTAGGGGTATAAGAAAATATTAATTCACTGAAATATAGCAATATTTCATTTCTAAATATTGTACTGATTCTCTAAAGCACTGTATCGATTTTTAATTAAGGTTTAAAATGTAAAATTTCATGCCAGCGGTTCATTTTTGTGTTGTAATTTAAACTGCTAGTTGGCAGCAGTCGGCCATTTGGGTACTCCGCTCATAAAGAGCCAGAGAGAATAACGCTAGCTCAAAAGTTACATTAGGAGTAAACACTAACAGTAACTATGGCTAAATCTGAGCGGATTAGATAAACACCTGCTTCAAAGATGACTTAGGGCTGCCAACTGCCCCATATTAGCCAGGATGTCCATATTTTAGGGAAAATTAAAGTGTTCCATACGAGATGATCTTTGTCCCGACTGCAGCCTGCAATAAGCTGTCACAATATGGAAGGCAGGCAGGCTTGCTGTAGTTATGTTAAAGGTTAGAGAAAATAACATCGTCAGATGTCAGAACTGGATTGAAATTAGTCTTGTTTTTATTTTATTTTAACAAATTTCAATAACATTTGGCTCCTATGAAGCTGTATAGGGACTTTCGCACAGTGCCAGGATCCATCACATCTTATGGTTATTATTTCTCCTCAAATGACCTTTAGTTAATGCAGATCATCTTTCACAATAATCACTACGGCTGGGCGATGTGGCTGAAAAATGTATTACTATATACTATCAATTCATAACAAGCAATATTGATAATTATCGATTAGTTTTTCATTTTAATTATTTAAAATAAGTACCAACAGAAAAGGGCTGATTAATGCTGCTAAACTGGTAAAGTTAAAGTTCAGTAAAATAACCAACATTATTGGACAAACTTTCCATTGATACTGATCACATGCCTGTTGCAATTTATATTGTTATTGAACTATTGTCCAGCCCCAATAATCACTCTCAGAAAAAGTGCATAATGACACAAATCACTCTCCTCCTTTTTAGCTCAAGTGTTTGCTTGAGGAAGACTTCCATTTCACTGAAAATCCAAACAAGCTCTCGTGTTCAACATCGTCATGCAACAGCAGCAACAGTGTAGTTATTTTATACGTGGTATCCAAGAGTTCCCATCCCCAGCAACCCAGAAACACAAACATGCAGGGCACACACACACACACACACACACACACACACTGCTGCAGCAGTGATAACAGAACTATTAGCAGGAGGGTAAGAAACAGCCTCCAGCACAGAGCTAGGACAGATAACACCTTCCTGTCACTACATATGTAGTATACTTTACTTTCATTTGAATGAACACACATAGTTGGGCAGTTTTATAGAGTAAATATTAAAACTTTTCAGCTGCATGTACTAGCTAGAACAGCTATACAAGCCCATCAAAGCATTTATGAATTAATGTGTTATAAATGGAGGCACAACAAGCTGCTGGCTTTGGCCTCTTCCCTTTTGGACATATAGGGTTAAAGTTTTGTTTTTGTTTAAAGTGTTTTTTTTATGTAACCAAATAAAAATCATTCACTCATTCATCTAATGTTTAGCAAAGAAGAAAGGGTTAACTCAAACTAGCAAAAAGGATTAAAATAAAGATGTAAATCATAGCAACTTTTAATTATTAGCATCTCCTGATGGAAATTGCTGTAATGACGCTTAAATGTTCACATGCCTTTAATATTTCATTACGAAATGCTTTTATAAGCAATGCAGAATACAGCTATAATAAGTGTAATTTAGTTTGGTTGAATCTGTCCATGATATTCATCCTCTGGACACAACACTGCTCACCAACATGGCTGGTTGACACTAAAGCTGTAGCTCATGTTTGCCTCTTGTTTTCTGCCACAATAACAAGGGCACAGAATGAGAAAGAGGTGTCCCTGAGACAAACTACCTTTACCAAAGTTCATTAAGTCAAGGTGCAGTAAGGACAGGTAAGTTCTGAAAACAGCAGCCATCACAAATACAGCTTGGCAGCTGAAATACATGATACGCTGTAGTTTAGAGAATAGCTCCTGTTCTCTATCAGACTTCCAGATGGCATTTGTTCCAAGCAGAAAAAAGGAAAAAGCATGAAAACTTCAGAACCACAATGTGGTGCTAAAACAACAAAAGTTTTTAATTTTGTCTTTAAATGAAGAATGTTTGAGTACAGACTCACAGAGTCTAACTCTGAAATCTTGTGGTTTCCATTCAGCACAAGCAGCTGATAAACTGATAAAGACAGAAAAAGGTGCCATGAAATGAATTACAGAACGAGAAATTAAGACTTTTTCTTTAGTTTTGATTATTAATGAATCACATTTTGGACCACTGTCTTTACAAATCAATCTTTTACAAATATCCTTATAAACACGGCACCATTTTTACAAATGTTTCCACATGTTAACACAAAAAATGAGTCAAAATGATGTAATAAGTACGTATGTGATGCTGTGTCACATTAAACTACTACTGATTGAGAGTCACGTCAGTCCAAATACATGGAACACAACGGACTCTTTCAGATAGTCTAGGGATGGCTGTAGGGAAGGATTTTACTCATTGTGCTCAATATGGCAACTTTATTTAAAACACAAGAGTCTATTTTTATTTTTTTCATTAAGTTTTGAGTCACCACAGTCTGTGCAGAGAGAAAAACAGTACATCAGTGTGCACGTGACTCTAGATGTGCTAATGTTCACAGGAAAAGGAACTGCATCACTTCCTGTTTGCTTCGCAGGTAAATAGGTTAAACAGTTTGCTCCAATGAGTCTTTAGATCCATTAGGTTTATCTTTACGTTGACATATTTTCACCTATCAGGACAGAAGCACTTTTAATACATTTGTTTTCTATGGTTGCTTGTGATATTTGTCAGTTTTTGGTTTTATCCATTAAACATATAAAAGATGCAACTACAACTGCTATTTAAATTAGGTAAATGAGCCCAAAAAAATTGATGTTTTTTACAGATGCTGTGGAAATGTAAGCTTGTAACTCAAAATGCAGACAGAATTTTTGCAGATCAAAATGTTTCAACACGAACAAACTAGACTAATCAATGTAATTTATTGTTTATTTAATCATTTATTAAATTGCATTTATTCAAAAATGTATGTTTATTTTTCTATTAAACTAAGAGGCTCTAGAAATGTTCTATGAGAAACCCTGAAGAACACATTGTACTAGAGTTGCAGTTGTTGTAAATAGATCATCTAAGTTTTAAATAGGGATGTCCCGATCCAGATTTTTTGGCTCCCGATACAATCCGATTTTTTTAATGATTAGTCTTTCCGATACCAATCCGATAAGTGCAAAAAAAGTGCACAGTTTTTATTTTGCTTTATAACCTGACCAACAATATTGGTTTGCATTTGTA